>CM071920.1:26461451-27081757 GCA_036785865.1 Coffea canephora
ACAGGTGGTATCAGAGCCGTGGAGGTGAGTGACCTCAAACTATTTCCAAAGTTACTTTTGAACTGTTTTCTTGCATTATTTACTCGATTGCATATCATGCGTGCTTGCATGTGAGTGTTCCTTGTTTGCTATATTTTCTTGACTTCATGACTTGTATTATCGTTTGATAACGTGTTAAGTGCTTTCAATGATTTCCAAAACAAGTTTTCTAGGCGAGTGTGTACTTTATCGCACTCGACCTCGATAAATGTGAAATTTTCAAAGATGGAACGATTGAAATGTTACTTGTGCATGAATGTAAGCCTTTTGGCTGAACTGGCCACTGCCCCTTGTTACCGATCGACTCGAGCCAGAAGCGGACTCGGTCGGGCGATATGGTGACCTGGATGAACGTTTGGTTATCGATATTACTTGTAGGTTGGTGGAGGTTGGTGGAGCCTGGTCAATGTCCAGGAAAGATTGAATGAACGAACGAACGAATGAGGGTTTTTTGACAAATGAAAAATGCATTTTCAAATGAATGAAGGAAAGGGGAATGACAGGAGAACGAACGAATGAACGAATGAACGAACGAACGTATCCTTTTCATGTATGGTTTCTTGTAAATGTTGTAATTGTTTCTTGATTTATCGTTTGATTTATGACATCATTGAAATGAACTATTGTGAAACGATTTGATTACTGATTTTACTGGTTACTCGCTGAGCTTTTAGCTCACCCCAAAACTATTTTATTCCCCTCCACAGGGCTCAAGGCGAAGGAAGGACTTGTAGTACTTATTCACGTGACTGGATGGCTGATATCTTGTATAGTTTGGATTTGGAATCATTTTATGTATAGTTGGGAATTGTTTCCGCTGCATTTGTGACATGTAATTATTGGAGACTTGGATGTATATTTGTGGACCATATGAGTTTTTTTGAGATTTATATTGTAATCTGTTTGAGGAATGTAGTGAACGACTGAGTCCCGGCGAGAGTGGGCAGGCGGTCCGCCGAACCCTGGGGTACGCCCTAGGGGAGGTGGGGCCGTCACAGGTGGTATCAGAGCCGTGGAGGTGAGTGACCTCAAACTATTTCCAAAGTTACTTTTGAACTGTTTTCTTGCATTATTTACTCGATTGCATATCATGCGTGCTTGCATGTGAGTGTTCCTTGTTTGCTATATTTTCTTGACTTCATGACTTGTATTATCGTTTGATAACGTGTTAAGTGCTTTCAATGATTTCCAAAAGTTTTCTAGGCGAGTGTGTACTTTATCGCACTCGACCTCGATAAATGTGAAATTTTCAAAGATGGAACGATTGAAATGTTACTTGTGCATGAATGTAAGCCTTTTGGCTGAACTGGCCACTGCCCCTTGTTACCGATCGACTCGAGCCAGAAGCGGACTCGGTCGGGCGATATGGTGACCTGGATGAACGTTTGGTAACTCGATATTACTTGTAGGTTGGTGGAGGTTGGTGGAGCCTGGTCAATGTCCAGGAAAGATTGAATGAACGAACGAACGAATGAGGGTTTTATTGACAAATGAAAAATGCATTTTCAAATGAATGAAGGAAAGGGGAATGACAGGAGAACGAACGAATGAACGAACGAACAACGAACGTATCCTTTTCATGTATGGTTTCTTGTAAATGTTGTAATTGTTTCTTGATTTATCGTTTGATTTATGACATCATTGAAATGAACTATTGTGAAACGATTTGATTACTGATTTTACTGGTTACTCGCTGAGCTTTTAGCTCACCCCAAAACTATTTTATTCCCCTCCACAGGGCTCAAGGCGAAGGAAGGACTTGTAGTACTTATTCACGTGACTGGATGGCTGATATCTTGTATAGTTTGGATTTGGAATCATTTTATGTATAGTTGGGAATTGTTTCCGCTGCATTTGTGACATGTAATTATTGGAGACTTGGATGTATATTTGTGGACCATATGATGTTTTTTTGAGATTTATATTGTAATCTGTTTGAGGAATGTAGTGAACGACTGAGTCCCGGCGAGAGTTGGGCAGGCGGTCCGCCGAACCCTGGGGTACGCCCTAGGGGAGGTGGGGCCGTCACAGGTGGTATCAGAGCCGTGGAGGTGAGTGACCTCAAACTATTTCCAAAGTTACTTTTGAACTGTTTTCTTGCATTATTTACTCGATTGCATATCATGCGTGCTTGCATGTGAGTGTTCCTTGTTTGCTATATTTTTATCCTTTTCATGTATGGTTTCTTGTAAATGTTGTAATTGTTTCTTGATTTATCGTTTGATTTATGACATAATTGAAATGAACTATTGTGAAACCGATTTATTACTGATTTTACTGGTTACTCGCTGAGCTTTTAGCTCACCCAAAACTATTTTATTCCCACTTGTATTATCGTTTGATAACGTGTTAAGTGCTTTCAATGATTTAAAACAAGTTTTTCTAGGCGAGTGTGTACTTTATCGCACTCGACCTCGATAAATGTGAAATTTCAAAGATGGAACGATTGAAATGTTACTTGTGCATGAATGTAAGCCTTTTGGCTGAACTGGCCACCTGCCCCTTGTTACCGATCGACTCGAGCAGAAGCGGACTCGGTCGGGAGCGTATGGTGACGGACGAACGGTATGACATTTAATTGGGTAAACACTGAATATTAGTTGTAGGTTGGTGGAGCCTGGTCAATGTCCAGGAAAGATTGAATGAACGAACGAACGAATGAGGGTTTATTGACAAATGAAAAATGCATTTTCAAATGAATGAAGGAAAGGGGAATGACAGGAGAACGAACGAATGAACGAATGAGAACGAACGTATCCTTTTCATGTATGGTTTCTTGTAAAGTTGTAATTGTTTCTTGATTTATCGTTTGATTTATGACATCATTGAAATGAACTATTGTGAAACCGATTTGATTACTGATTTTACTGGTTACTCGCTGAGCTTTTAGCTCACCCCAAACTATTTTATTCCCCTCCACAGGGCTCAAGGCGAAGGAAGGACTTGTAGTACTTATTCACGTGACTGGATGGCTGATATCTTGTATAGTTTGGATTTGGAATCATTTTAGTATAGTTGGGAATTGTTTCGCGCTGCATTTGTGACATGTAATTATTGGAGACTTGGATGTATATTTGTGGACCATATGATGTTTTTTTGAGATTTATATTGTAATCTGTTTGAGGAATGTAGTGAACGACTGAGTCCGGCGAGAGTGGGCAGGCGGTCCGCCGAACCCTGGGGTACGCCCTAGGGGGAGGTGGGGCCGTCACAGGTGGTATCAGAGCCGTGGAGGTGAGTGACCTCAAACTATTTCCAAAGTTACTTTTGAACTGTTTTCTTGCATTATTTACTCGATTGCATATCATGCGTGCTTGCATGTGAGTGTTCCTTGTTTGCTATATTTTCTTGACTTCATGACTTGTATTATCGTTTGATAACGTGTTAAGTGCTTTCAATGATTTCCAAAACAAGTTTTCTAGGCGAGTGTGTATTTATCGCACTCGACCTCGATAAATGTGAAATTTTCAAAGATGGAACGATTGAAATGTTACTTGTGCATGAATGTAAGCCTTTTGGCTGAACTGGCCACTGCCCTTGTTACCGATCGACTCGAGCCAGAAGCGGACTCGGTCGGGCGATATGGTGACCTGGATGAACGTTTGGATAAACTCGAATATTACGTTGTAGGTTGGTGGAGGTTGGTGGAGCCTGGTCAATGTCCAGGAAAGATTGAATGAACGAACGAACGAATGAGGGTTTATTGACAAATGAAAAATGCATTTTCAAATGAATGAAGGAAAGGGGAATGACAGGAGAACGAACGAATGAAAGAACGACAAACGAACGTATCCTTTTCATGTATGGTTTCTTGTAAATGTTGTAATTGTTTCTTGATTTATCGTTTGATTTATGACATCATTGAAATGAACTATTGTGAAACGATTTGATTACTGATTTACTGGTTACTCGCTGAGCTTTTAGCTCACCCCAAAACTATTTTATTCCCCTCCACAGGGCTCAAGGCGAAGGAAGGACTTGTAGTACTTATTCACGTGACTGGATGGCTGATATCTTGTATAGTTTGGATTTGGAATCATTTTATGTATAGTTGGGAATTGTTTCCGCTGCATTTGTGACATGTAATTATTGGAGACTTGGATGTATATTTGTGGACCATATGATGTTTTTTTGAGATTTATATTGTAATCTGTTTGAGGAATGTAGTGAACGACTGAGTCCCGGCGAGAGCTGGGCAGGCGGTCCGCCGAACCCTGGGGTACGCCCTAGGGGGAGGTGGGGCCGTCACAGGTGGTATCAGAGCCGTGGAGGTGAGTGACCTCAAACTATTTCCAAAGTTACTTTTGAACTGTTTTCTTGCATTATTTACTCGATTGCATATCATGCGTGCTTGCATGTGAGTGTTCCTTGTTTGCTATATTTTCTTGACTTCATGACTTGTATTATCGTTTGATAACGTGTTAAGTGCTTTCAATGATTTCCAAAACAAGTTTTCTAGGCGAGTGTGTATTTATCGCACTCGACCTCGATAAATGTGAAATTTTCAAAGATGGAACGATTGAAATGTTACTTGTGCATGAATGTAAGCCTTTTGGCTGAACTGGCCACTGCCCTTGTTACCGATCGACTCGAGCCAGAAGCGGACTCGGTCGGGCGATATGGTGACCTGGATGAACGTTTGGTATACTCGAATATTACTTGTAGGTTGGTGGAGGTTGGTGGAGCCTGGTCAATGTCCAGGAAAGATTGAATGAACGAACGAACGAATGAGGGTTTTTGACAAATGAAAAATGCATTTTCAAATGAATGAAGGAAAGGGGAATGACAGGAGAACGAACGAATGAACGAATGAACGAACGAACGTATCCTTTTCATGTATGGTTTCTTGTAAATGTTGTAATTGTTTCTTGATTTATCGTTTGATTTATGACATCATTGAAATGAACTATTGTGAAACCGATTTGATTACTGATTTTACTGGTTACTCGCTGAGCTTTTAGCTCACCCCAAAACTATTTTATTCCCCTCCACAGGGCTCAAGGCGAAGGAAGGACTTGTAGTACTTATTCACGTGACTGGATGGCTGATATCTTGTATAGTTTGGATTTGGAATCATTTTATGTATAGTTGGGAATTGTTTCCGCTGCATTTGTGACATGTAATTATTGGAGACTTGGATGTATATTTGTGGACCATATGATGTTTTTTTTTGTGGACCATATGATGTTTTTTTTGAGATTATATTGTAATCTGTTTGAGAATGTAAGTGAACGACTGAGTCCGGCGAGAGTGGGCAGGCGGTCCGCCGAACCCTGGGGTACGCCCTAGGGGGAGGTGGGGCCGTCACAGGTGGTATCAGAGCCGTGGAGGTGAGTGACCTCAAACTATTTCCAAAGTTACTTTTGAACTGTTTTCTTGCATTATTTACTCGATTGCATATCATGGTGCTTGCATGTGAGTGTTCCTTGTTTGCTATATTTTCTTGACTTCATGATTGTATTATCGTTTGATACGTGTTAAGTGCTTTCAATGATTTCCAAAACAAGTTTTCTAGGCGAGTGTGTATTTATCGCACTGACCTCGATAAATGTGAAATTTTAAAGATGGAACGATTGAAATGTTACTTGTGCATGAATGTAAGCTTTTGGCTGAACTGGCCACTGCCCTCTTGTTACCGATCGACTCGAGCCAGAAGCGGACTCGGTCGGCGATATGGTGACCTGGATGAACGTTTGATATCGATATTACGTTGTAGGTTGGTGAGGTTGGTGGAGCCTGGTCAATGTCCAGGAAAGATTGAATGAACGAACGAACGAATGAGGGCTTTATTGACAAATGAAAAATGCATTTTCAAATGAATGAAGGAAAGGGGAATGACAGGAGAACGAACGAATGAACGAAGACGATACGTATCCTTTTCATGTATGGTTTCTTGTAAATGTTGTAATTGTTTCTTGATTTATCGTTTGATTTATGACATCATTGAAATGAACTATTGTGAAATCGATTTGATTATGATTTACTGGTTACTCGCTGAGCTTTTAGCTCACCCAAAACTATTTTATTCCCTCCACAGGGCTCAAGCGAAGGAAGGACTTGTAGTACTTATTCACGTGACTGGATGGCTGATATCTTGTATAGTTTGGATTGGAATCATTTTATGTATAGTGGGAATTGTTTCCGCTGCATTTGTGACATGTAATTATTGGAGACTTGGATGTATATTGTGGACCATATGATGTTTTTTTGAGATTTATTGTAATCTGTTTGAGGAATGTAGTGAACGACTGAGTCCCGGCGAGAATTGGGCAGGCGGTCCGCCGAACCCTGGGGTACGCCCTGGGGAGGTGGGGCCGTCACAGGTGGTATCAGAGCCGTGAGGTGAGTGACCTCAAACTATTTCCAAAGTTACTTTTGAACTGTTTTCTTGCCATTATTTAACTCCGATTGCATATCATCCGTGCTTGCATGTGAGTGTTCCTTGTTTGCTATATTTTCTTGACTTCATGACTTGTATTATGTTTGATAACGTGTTAAGTGCTTTCAATGATTTTCAAAACAAGTTTTCTAGGCGAGTGTGATTTTATCGCACACGACCTCGATAAATGTAAATTTTTCAAAGATTGGAACGATTGAAATGTTACTTGTGCATGAATGTAAGCCTTTTGGCTGAACTGACCACTGCCCCTTGTTACCGATCGACTCGAGCCAGAAGCGGATTCGGTCGGGCGATATGGTGACCTGGATGAACGTTTGGTATACTCGAATATTACTTGTAGTTGGTGGGAGGTTGGTGGAGCCTGGTCAATGTCCCAGGAAAGATTGAATGAACGAACGAACGAATGAGGGCTTTATTGACAATTGAAAAATGCATTTTCAAATGAAAGAAGGAAAGGGGAATGACAGGCAGAACGAACGAATGAACGAATGAACGAACGAACGTATCCTTTTCATGTATGGTTTCTTGTAAATGTTGTAATTGTTTCTTGATTTATCGTTTGATTTATGACATCATTGAAATGAATTATTGTGAAACCGATTTGATTATTGATTGTACTGGTTACTCGCTGAGCTTTTAGCTCACCCCAAAACTATTTTATTCCCCTCCACAGGGCTCAAGGCGAAGGAAGGACTTGTAGTACTTATTCACGTGACTGGATGGCAGAATCTTGTATAGTTTGGATTTGGAATCATTTTATGTATAGTTGGGAATTGTTTCCGCTGCATTTGTGACATGTAATTATTGGAGACTTGATGTATATTTGTGGACCATATGATGTTTTTTTGAGATTTATATTGTAATCTGTTTGAGGAATGTAGTGAACGACTGAGTCCCGCGAGAATTGGGCAGGCGGTCCGCCGAACCCTGGGGTACACCCTTGGGGGAGGTGGGGCCGTCACAGGTGGTATCAGAGCCGTGGAGGTGAGTGACCTCAAACTATTTCCAAAGTTACTTTTGAACTGTTTTCTTGCATTATTTACTCGATTGCATATCATGCGTGCTTGCATGTGAGTGTTCCTTGTTTGCTATATTTTCTTGACTTCATGACTTGTATTATCGTTTGATAACGTGTTAAGTGCTTTCAATGATTTCCAAAACAAGTTTTCTAGGCGAGTGTGTAATTTATCGCACTCGACCTCGGATAAATGTGAAATTTTCAAAGATGAACGATTGAAATGTTACTTGTGCATGAATGTAAGCCTTTTGGCTGAACTGGCCACTGCCCCTTGTTACCGATCGACTCGAGCCAGAAGCGGACTCGGTCGGGCGATATGGTGACCTGGATGAACGTTTGATAAACTCGAATATTACCGTTGTAGGTTGGTGGAGGTTGGTGGAGCCTGGTCAATGTCCAGGAAAGATTGAATGAACGAACGAACGAATGAGGGCTTTATTGACAAATGAAAAATGCATTTTCAAATGAATGAAGGAAAGGGGAATGACAGGAGAACGAACGAATGAACGAACGAACGTATCCTTTTCATGTATGGTTTCTTGTAAATGTTGTAATTGTTTCTTGATTTATCGTTTGATTTATGACATCATTGAAATGAACTATTGTGAAATCGATTTGATTACTGATTGTACTGGTTACTCGCTGAGCTTTAGCTCACCCCAAAACTATTTTATTCCCTTCCACAGGGCTCAAGGCGAAGGAAGGATTGTAGTACTTATTCACGTGACTGGATGGCTGATATCTTGTATAGTTTGGATTTGGAATCATTTTATGTATAGTTGGGAATTGTTTCCGCTGCATTTGTGACATGTAATTATTGGAGACTTGGATGTATATTTGTGGACCATATGATGTTTTTTTTGAGATTTATATTGTAATCTGTTTGAGGAATGTAGTGAACGACTGAGTCCCGGCGAGAATTGGACAGGCGGTCCGCCGAACCCTGGGGTACGCCCGTGGGGGAGGTGGGGCCGTCACAGGTGGTATCAGAGCCGTGGAGGTGAGTGACCTCAAACTATTTCCAAAGTTACTTTTGAACTGTTTTCTTGCATTATTTACTCGATTGCATATCATCCGTGCTTGCATGTGAGTGTTCCTTGTTTGCTATATTTTCTTGACTTCATGACTTGTATTACCGTTTGATAACGTGTTAAGTGCTTTCAATGATTTTCAAAACAAGTTTTCTAGGCGAGTGTGTATTTTATCGCACACGACCTCGATAAATGTAAAATTTTCAAAGATTGAACGATTGAAATGTTACTTGTGCATGAATGTAAGCCTTTTGGCTGAACTGACCACTGCCCCTTGTTACCGATCGACTCGAGCCAGAAGCGGATTCGGTCGGGCGATATGGTGACCTGGATGAACGTTTGGTATACTCGAATATTACCTTGTAGTTTGGTGGAGGTTGGTGGAGCCTGGTCAATGTCCAGGAAAGATTGAATGAACGAACGAACGAATGAGGGCTTTATTGACAATTGAAAAATGCATTTTCAAATGAAAGAAGGAAAGGGGAATGACAGGAGAACGAACGAATGAACGAATGAACGAACGAACGTATCCTTTTCATGTATGGTTTCTTGTAAATGTTGTAATTGTTTCTTGATTTATCGTTTGATTTATGACATCATTGAAATGAATTATTGTGAAACCGATTTGATTATTGATTGTACTGGTACTCGCTGAGCTTTTAGCTCACCCCAAAACTATTTTATTCCCCTCCACAGGGCTCAAGGCGAAGGAAGGACTTGTAGTACTTATTCACGTGACTGGATGGCAGATATCTTGTATAGTTTGGATTTGGAATCATTTATGTATAGTTGGGAATTGTTTCCGCTGCATTTGTGACATGTAATTATTGGAGACTTGGATGTATATTTGTGGACCATATGATGTTTTTTTGAGATTTATATTGTAATCTGTTTGAGGAATGTAGTGAACGACTGAGTCCCGGCGAGAATTGGGCAGGCGGTCCGCCGAACCCTGGGGTACGCCCTTGGGGGAGGTGGGGCCGTCACAGGTGGTATCAGAGCCGTGGAGGTGAGTGACCTCAAACTATTTCCAAAGTTACTTTTGAACTGTTTTCTTGCATTATTTACTCGATTGCATATCATCCGTGCTTGCATGTGAGTGTTCCTTGTTTGCTATATTTTCTTGACTTCATGACTTGTATTACCGTTTGATAACGTGTTAAGTGCTTTCAATGATTTTCAAAACAAGTTTTCTAGGCGAGTGTGTATTTTATCGCACACGACCTCGATAAATGTAAATTTTCAAAGATTGAACGATTGAAATGTTACTTGTGCATGAATGTAAGCCTTTTGGCTGAACTGACCACTGCCCCTTGTTACCGGATCGACTCGAGCCAGAAGCGGATTCGGTCGGGCGATATGGTGACCTGGATGAACGTTTGGTATACTCGAATATTACCTTGTAGTTTGGTGGAGGTTGGTGGAGCCTGGTCAATGTCCAGGAAAGATTGAATGAACGAACGAACGAATGAGGGCTTTATTGACAATTGAAAAATGCATTTTCAAATGAAAGAAGGAAAGGGGAATGACAGGAGAACGAACGAATGAACGAATGAACGAACGAACGTATCCTTTTCATGTATGGTTTCTTGTAAATGTTGTAATTGTTTCTTGATTTATCGTTTGATTTATGACATCATTGAAATGAATTATTGTGAAACCGATTTGATTATTGATTGTACTGGTTACTCGCTGAGCTTTTAGCTCACCCCAAAACTATTTTATTCCCCTCCACAGGGCTCAAGGCGAAGGAAGGACTTGTAGTACTTATTCACGTGACTGGATGGCAGATATCTTGTATAGTTTGGATTTGGAATCATTTTATGTATAGTTGGGAATTGTTTCCGCTGCATTTGTGACATGTAATTATTGGAGACTTGGATGTATATTTGTGGACCATATGATGTTTTTTTGAGATTTATATTGTAATCTGTTTGAGGAATGTAGTGAACGACTGAGTCCCGGCGAGAGTTGGGCAGGCGGTCCGCCGAACCCTGGGGTACGCCCTTGGGGGAGGTGGGGCCGTCACAGGTGGTATCAGAGCCTTGGAGGTGAGTGACCTCAAACTATTTCCAAAGTTACTTTTGAACTGTTTTCTTGCATTATTTACTCGATTGCATATCATCCGTGCTTGCATGTGAGTGTTCCTTGTTTGCTATATTTTTTTGATTTCATGATTTGTATTATCGTTTGATAACGTGTTAAGTGCTTTCAATGATTTTCAAAACAAGTTTTCTAGGCGAGTGTGTATTTTATCGCACACGACCTCGATAAATGTGAAATTTTCAAAGATTGGAACGATTGTAATGTTACTTGTGCATGAATGTAAGCCTTTTGGCTGAACTGACCACTGCCCCTTGTTACCGATCGACTCGAGCCAGAAGCGGACTCGGTCGGGCGATATGGTGACCTGGATGAACATTTGGTATACTCGAATATTACCTTGTAGTTTGGTGGAGGTTGGTGGAGCCTGGTCAATGTCCAGGAAAGATTGAATGAACGAACGAACGAATGAGGGCTTTATTGACAAATGAAAAATGTATTTTCAAATGAATGAAGGAAAGGGGAATGACAGGAGAACGAACGAATGAACGAATGAACGAACGAACGTATCCTTTTCATGTATGGTTTCTTGTAAATGTTGTAATTGTTTCTTGATTTATCGTTTGATTTATGACATCATTGAAATGAACTATTGTGAAACCGATTTAATTACTGATTTTACTGGTTACTCGCTGAGCTTTTAGCTCACCCCAAAACTATTTTATTCCCCTCCACAGGGCTCAAGGCGAAGGAAGGACTTGTAGTACTTATTCACGTGACTGGATGGCTGATATCTTGTATAGTTTGGATTTGGAATCATTTTATGTATAGTTGGGAATTGTTTCCGCTGCATTTGTGACATGTAATTATTGGAGATTTGGATGTATATTTGTGGACCATATGATGTTTTTTTGAGATTTATATTGTAATCTGTTTGAGGAATGTAGTGAACGACTGAATCCCGGCGAGAGCTGGGCAGGCGGTCCGCCGAACCCTGGGGTACGCCCTAGGGGGAGGTGGGGCCGTCACGGGTGGTATCAGAGCCGTGGAGGTGAGTGACCTCAAACTATTTCCAAAGTTACTTTTGAACTGTTTTCTTGCATTATTTACTCGATTGCATATCATGCGTGCTTGCATGTGAGTGTTCCTTGTTTGCTATATTTTCTTGACTTCATGACTTGTATTATCGTTTGATAACGTGTTAAGTGCTTTCAATGATTTCCAAAACAAGTTTTCTAGGCGAGTGTGTAATTTATCGCACTCGACCTCGATAAATGTGAAATTTTCAAAGATGGAACGATTGAAATGTTACTTGTGCATGAATGTAAGCCTTTTGGCTGAACTGGCCACTGCCCCTTGTTACCGATCGACTCGAGCCAGAAGCGGACTCGGTCGGGTGATATCGTGACCTGGATGAACGTTTGATAAACTCGAATATTACGTTGTAGGTTGGTGGACGTTGGTGGAGCCTGGTCAATGTCCAGGAAAGATTGAATGAACGAACGAACGAATGAGGGCTTTATTGACAAATGAAAAATGCATTTTCAAATGAATGAAGGAAAGGGGAATGACAGGAGAACGAACGAATGAACGAACGAACGTATCCTTTTCATGTATGGTTTCTTGTAAATGTTGTAATTGTTTCTTGATTTATCGTTTGATTTATGACATCATTGAAATGAACTATTGTGAAATCGATTTGATTACTGATTGTACTGGTTACTCGCTGAGCTTTTAGCTCACCCCAAAACTATTTTATTCCTCTCCACAGGGCTCAAGGCGAAGGAAGGACTTGTAGTACTTATTCACATGACTGGATGGCTGATATCTTGTATAGTTTGGATTTGGAATCATTTTATGTATAGTTGGGAATTGTTTCCGCTGCATTTGTGACATGTAATTATTGGAGACTTGGATGTATATTTGTGGATCATATGATGTTTTTTTGAGATTTATATTGTAATCTGTTTGAGGAATGTAGTGAACGACTGAGTTCCGGCGAGAGTTGGGCAGGCGGTCCGCCGAACCCTGGGGTACGCCCTTGGGGGAGGTGGGGCCGTCACAGGTGGTATCAGAGCCGTGGAGGTGAGTGACCTCAAACTATTTCCAAAGTTACTTTTGAACTGTTTTCTTGCATTATTTACTCGATTGCATATCATGCGTGCTTGCATGTGAGTGTTCCTTGTTTGCTATATTTTCTTGATTTCATGACTTCTATTATCGTTTGATAACGTGTTAAGTGCTTTCAATGATTTCCAAAACAAGTTTTCTAGGCGAGTGTGTCATTTATCGCACTCGACCTCGATAAATGTGAAATTTTCAAAGATGGAACGATTGAAATGTTACTTGTGCATGAATGTAAGCCTTTTGGCTGAACTGGCCACTGCCCCTTGTTACCGATCGACTCGAGCCAGAAGCGGACTCGGTCGGGCGATATGGTGACCTGGATGAACGTTTGGTATACTCGAATATTACCTTGTAGGTTGGTGGAGGTTGGTGGAGCCTGGTCAATGTCCAGGAAAGATTGAATGAACGAACGAACGAATGAGGGCTTTATTGACAAATGAAAAATGCATTTTCAAATGAATGAAGGAAAGGGGAATGACAGGAGAACGAACGAATGAACGAACGAACGTATCCTTTTCATGTATGGTTTCTTGTAAATGTTGTAATTGTTTCTTGATTTATCGTTTGATTTATGACATCATTGAAATGAACTATTGTGAAACCGATTTGATTACTGATTTTACTGGTTACTCGCTGAGCTTTTAGCTCACCCCAAAACTATTTTATTCCCCTCCACAGGGCTCAAGGCGAAGGAAGGACTTGTAGTACTTATTCACGTGACTGGATGGCTGATATCTTGTATAGTTTGGATTTGGAATCATTTTATGTATAGTTGGGAATTGTTTCCGCTGCATTTGTGACATGTAATTATTGGAGATTTGGATGTATATTTGTGGACCATATGATGTTTTTTTGAGATTTATATTGTAATCTGTTTGAGGAATGTAGTGAACGACTGAATCCCGGCGAGAGCTGGGCAGGCGGTCCGCCGAACCCTGGGGTACGCCCTAGGGGGAGGTGGGGCCGTCACGGGTGGTATCAGAGCCGTGGAGGTGAGTGACCTCAAACTATTTCCAAAGTTACTTTTGAACTGTTTTCTTGCATTATTTACTCGATTGCATATCATGCGTGCTTGCATGTGAGTGTTCCTTGTTTGCTATATTTTCTTGACTTCATGACTTGTATTATCGTTTGATAACGTGTTAAGTGCTTTCAATGATTTCCAAAACAAGTTTTCTAGGCGAGTGTGTAATTTATCGCACTCGACCTCGATAAATGTGAAAATTTCAAAGATGGAACGATTGAAATGTTACTTGTGCATGAATGTAAGCCTTTTGGCTGAACTGGCCACTGCCCCTTGTTACCGATCGACTCGAGCCAGAAGCGGACTCGGTCGGGCGATATGGTGACCTGGATGAACGTTTGATAAACTCGAATATTACGTTGTAGGTTGGTGGAGGTTGGTGGACCCTGATCAATGTCCAGGAAAGATTGAATGAACGAACGAACGAATGAGGGCTTTATTGACAAATGAAAAATGCATTTTCAAATGAATGAAGGAAAGGGGAATGACAGGAGAACGAACGAATGAACGAACGAACGTATCCTTTTCATGTATGGTTTCTTGTAAATGTTGTAATTGTTTCTTGATTTATCGTTTGATTTATGACATCATTGAAATGAACTATTGTGAAATCGATTTGATTACTGATTGTACTGGTTACTCGCTGAGCTTTTAGCTCACCCCAAAACTATTTTATTCCCCTCCACAGGGCTCAAGGCGAAGGA
Organism: Coffea canephora; assembly: GCA_036785865.1. Lineage (NCBI taxonomy): Eukaryota > Viridiplantae > Streptophyta > Magnoliopsida > Gentianales > Rubiaceae > Coffea > Coffea canephora. Next base: position 26,475,838 of record CM071920.1, read on the forward strand.
AGGACTTGTAGTACTTATTCACATGACTGGATGGCTGATATCTTGTATAGTTTGGATTTGGAATCATTTTATGTATAGTTGGGAATTGTTTCCGCTGCATTTGTGACATGTAATTATTGGAGACTTGGATGTATATTTGTGGATCATATGATGTTTTTTTGAGATTTATATTGTAATCTGTTTGAGGAATGTAGTGAACGACTGAGTCCCGGCGAGAGTTGGGCAGGCGGTCCGCTGAACCCTGGGGTATGCCCTAGGGGGAGGTGGGGCCGTCACAGTCTGGTTCGCCTTAGTGGGAGGTGGGGCCGTCACACCTTCCTTCGCCACGAGCCCTGTGGAGGGGAATAAAATAGTTTTGGGGTGAGCTAAAAGCTCAGCGAGTAACCAGAAAAAAATCAGTAATCAAATATATTTCACAATATTGCATCTCGATCCTTTCGATGATGTCATGATTCAAAGAACAAATGTCCGTTTATTGCTCTCGTGAGCCAGTGAAATCATAGTACTTGAACACCCAACGCTCAAATAGATCATTTGACATTAACATTAACATTAAGAGGGAGCCCCTTTTTGAGCTCCGGAGCCATTTGCTTCAAGTAACCAGAGGTGGAGACGTTGGTGTCCAGCACAAGACTCCCCAAGAACTCATTGAAGCCAAAATCATATCATGAATTCACATGCAAGCACGCATGAGATGCAGTCGAGTAAATAATGCAAGAAGCATTTCATAAGAAGCTTTAACAATAGTTTGGGGTCACTCACCTCCATGGCTGAGAAATCATCCATCATATAATATTGTCTTGCTCAAATCCAAGTCTTAGATCACAAATTCAATGCAAACAAGTCCTTTAAAAGTTCGGACAGCACTTCCCCTAAATTTGCTTACTTTTCCAGCCATCATGGCTTCATTATTTCCTCAGCCAGTCCCAAAGGTACACACACAACAACAAGTTCATCCAATAGTCATTCAGCAAGCTCCAAGTAGTACAAAGACAAGTCAAGCTAGGAAAAAGTCTGGAAATGAAAGTTAAGCTCAAAACCAGAAAAACAGGTTTTGACGTCATTTTACGGTAATGGTACCAAAGGCACTACAATTATCGGATAAAGGTACAAGATCCACCATTTCAAATCTAAGAGATAGGGAAACAATATTACAGAAGATCACTCAACCCAGTTTCTAGTGTAACCAGGTCAAAAATGCAAGAAACTACACCAGAACCGGAAAAACAGATTCACAGAACGCATTCTAGCGGAAACATCATAAATCAAGCTATCCAAGTCCAAATCCAGAAGTTCCAAAATCATTTGAAAGCTAAGAAAAAGGGATAAATTTCATCAGAAGACCTCAACAACCAATTCGGAAGCAATTCCAGCCAAAACAACCAATTACAGGCGCAATTCTAGCATTCGGGTAAAACCAGGATAGTAATAGTAATTTCAACTTTTCTCATTCTACGCTACTCCAATTGACCTGAAATTTTGCAGACACCTCTAAAATGTCATTCCCTACAACTTTCATGTTTTAAGCCAAGGCCAATTCGGCCTCTAACTAGGAGCTAAAAATTCAGGCAGAATGTTCCTTCACAAAACCTAATTTTCTGAAATTTCTTCCAAAACAGAAATTGATTGCAATTGTCCACTTTTTCCACCTTCTAGAATTATTATATACCATTTCCAGTCATCATAGATAGCCACACAACCACGCTTATATTAAAACAGAAAAATCCCCAAAAATAATAAAACTTCATCACTTCAACCACAAATCAAGAAATAATCCATAATATTGCATCTCATACCACCACCAATCATGAGCAATACAAGAGATAGAGCAACTAGTCACCTTAGCTTTCCAAACAACTTCACAACCAAGCTCAACTCCACCAAACTAAGAGGTTTTATGGAAAACTTTCAAGTTTAATCGGTTGGTTTGCAAGATATAAGCAAGAAATGAAGAATAAAAGTTGAAGATTTCTTTCTTTTCTCTTCCTAAGGAGTTCAGCCAAGAGAGCTTAAAATGAAGAAATAAATTGGCCAAAACTAGCTTTAAAAAGGTAAAATATCTTGGTCAAAAGTCCAAGAGTGAATAGAATGGTGACACTTGTCACCTTTTGGTTTAAAACTTATCTTTTTGTCTCTCCAATACTAATCCATATAGGTAACCTCTAATTATCTCTTAGCACCTTGTAAAATGATATCATTTAATACAAACTCCAACAAGTTGTCAAAAATATATCGCATTTACCGCACTAGCGGGTCCCATGTTGATAATACACTTCAAAATTAACGTGGACTAACTTGGATCAAGAAAATGATTTGAAAACTATATTTCCTTATAAAAATGTATAGAAAATTAATATATTGAAGAAAACAAACTTATAGACAAGAAAACAAAATAATGTCGAGAAAATATATAAAAATTTTCGGTTTCTCACACTCATACTTTTCGGGGCATCACATTTGTAAATGCCCGTGACTTGCTAATTGTATAAACTTTGAAATGTTAATATATGCTAGTTGTTATTTCAAATGTTTTTCATGTAGCCTTTTGTTTTTAAGTGTTCCCTTGCATAATTATTTTTAATTTACATTTAGACATACTTAAGACTATGAACAACCATGGAGGTGCAAGGGGCCGAGGCTGTGGGGTTAGGCAACCCGAAATCCATAGGGATGATCAGGAATTGAGCGATTCTTGAAGTTCGCCCATCTAAGATTCACGGTGGGTCTAACCTCAAAATAGTAGATTGCTTTGAGGGGATGAAATAAGGCACTAGTGAAAGTAAGAGGTTAGGGTTTCTTCTCGAACAACTTTGTAGATGGGTATTGGAGAGTGAACTAGGATGTGGAACTTTTATATTAGGGAATAAGATCTCCGTATTTTGTTATATTTGTAAGTAATGAAAGTAATCTTGTGGAGACTCAAGAACTCGTCCATATTAAGCAGAGAATAGTTAAGATTTATACTTTAGGTTAACCTAGAAGCAAGAAAAGAAAAAGTAATATGGCCAGAGCTTCCATTATCAATAGTTACTTATTTCGAACCCTTGATTTGTCTGGCAGGCTAGCAGTTGACTTAAACTAACTGGTAAGATAACAAATTTGGAAGAAATGCACAAGGAAATGGACATTCTTCGAAATGAGGTAGTATTTCAAAAGAAATTGGCTGACTACTGGGAAGGACGGTAGAAACAAGAATATGCAGAGAAAATTGAGTTGCTACGCAAGAATGTGGAACTGGAGAAGAAATACAAAGGAAATTCTCAAACTGATCAAACCGTGACTTCTCACGTAACTTGTGGATATTGTAGCAAGCTTAATCACGATGAGACCGAGTGCTGGAGAAAACAAAGAAAATGTCTGAAGTGCTGTAGTACCCAGCATAAGTTTTCGAATTGTCTTAGAGCTTCTAAGAAAAGAGAAAATACTTGACAGTCTGCTAGATCCACTGCAAAGCAATCGAGGGGCAGAAGGGGTGATTAATGCTAATGGTTGTGAGAGAAATTCGAGTAATGGAAGTAATACGAGCGGGGATGGAACTGACCCCACTCGAGAAATAGGGGTTATAGTTTACCTAGTCTAGACTGGCACTTTAGAAGTGGCAATCCATTGTAAAATGGGAAAATCCTTTTGTTGTTTTGTATCTTGGCAACTCGGAACAATTTGTTATGACCTTGTCTTTCCCATCTCTAACTTGATGTAACTATATGATCTTTTATAACATATGACAATTTACTTGCTTTTAATTGATTTCATGGCTTACAGGTATATTTAAACTTTGCCCCATACCTTTAGATTGGTGATAAGATATGAACGGTAGTAGACGTGGTCGAGATTATATTGGAGAGCGTAGGCAAACTTGAGGTCTTGGAGGTGACTAGGGATCGCCGGTAGACCAAAAATCAAGAATTGAGGGCTAAGACTGGGACCCAACGCTTGATTGCCAACTTGATATATTAATTGTGAGATTTGAGTTGGTGAAAGGAAATATTTGATAGATTTAATGAGCCTAACGATTAAGAGACCGGATATCATATTTGGAATGGAAATTTGAGACCATATATAGACTATCGAGACTGGAACAATGTAACCATTAAGAACAACTGCCCTTTTGCCTTACATGGATAATAATTCGATCAACTGTAAGGAGCCGTGGTACTATCCAAGTGGGATTTAAAGTAGAACTATTATTAGTTGACGATCCTAGAAACCAATGTGCCTAAAACCACTTTCAATTCAAGATATGGGTACTTTGAATTTTCAGTTACGTCTTTTGGGTTGACTAATGCACTAGTAGCATTTACGGACCTAATGCATTTGAGTTTTGAACCATATTTGGATTAATCTGTGGTGGCATTTATTAATGGTATATTGGTATACTTTAAGGTTCGAAAAGATCATGAAAGACACCTGATGATAGTTTTACAAACCCCGAGAGAGTGCCAACTTTCGTTAAGTTCAATAAATGTGAGTTCGGTTGGAAGAAGTAACCTTTCTAGGTTGTACAATATCTAAGGAAGGAATTGCTCACTACAAGAAATTTGGTCATCAGTGACAACAATATGTCATCACAAGACATAGAAATGTTGTCACTAATGACTTTTATTGACGACTTTTGAGTCGTCACAGAGTCGTCACTATATCTCCGTCAGTAAAAGTATATAGTGACAGCACAAAAAGTCGTCAGTGAATGATTGTCATTAGTGACAACAATATGAAAGAGTTATATTTACAACTTAGCATGTTGTCAGAGATGTATTGATCAAGGTTGTCACTGAAAAGTGTCAGAAGTTGTCACTTATATGATCTACTTATTGACAATATTTGTTGTCACAATTGAAGTTTGGAGTTAGTGACAAGCTTTGTTGTCACAAAGAGTTTTTGATTCTTGTTATGCAACAGCCCTTTTTTTGTCATTAGTGATCTTTAACATTGTCAGCTCCATTTCAATAAACTCACAATTTAGCATGGTAAATTATTTATCTAAAATAAATTGAAAGAAGTAATCTAAACAATCGATAATCAAAAGTAGTTGTTGCATTAGGCTACATGCCAATATAGCATATTAAGTACTCAAATGTCATATTGAGGATGCACATTACCCAAAAAAGGTCTATAAAAGTAACATTGTGCCCAAATATCACATATTCATAAGGTACGTTTACAAAAGGAATTAATTTTAAGAAACCAAAGAACATCCAAGCAGACCCTTGCATGAGAAATTGCGACTTTGTCTTCAACGTCCTTCAGTCATTGCTATAGATAGCTCCCAAAATTTTGTTTAAATAGCATTTATCTGTAATAAAGTAATAAAACAAGTAGATAAGGGGAGGATTAAAACACTGAAGGAGAAGTAACAATACTTAGGTTGCTTAGCTAAAATATGCAATCCAATAAGAACCTCAATAATTAAAGCTGTACATTCAAAATCAGCCCCGAACTATTGCACAAAATCAGCTCAAGAAATAAGTACTGCTATTAAACTTCAGCTTCAAAGGAATAATATAACAAGTTGATAATGCAACAAGCACTGCTATAAGTACTGCTATGAACAATATAACCAATTGATAAGACTACAAGCACAACACTAAAGGAAAAGCAACTTTGATTCGCTTGCTTAGCTAGACATTCAAATAAACTAAACTGAACTAAACCAAAACAATCCAAAGTAATGAATAGCAGAGGATACAACGTGTCAAGTATGATAACCAAAGTAATGTCAATCACAATACAAGGTGTCGAGCTATCCATTCATATAGGAGAAACTGAGGCAATGTGTACCTCATTTATATAAGAGAAATTGATGCAATGTGTGAGAACCCGTAAAAATCCTAATTATTTTCCTAGGGTTTTAGTTCCCTTAATTGCATAATTTTTGCATTTCTGGCTTGGAAATATTATCTGGGTGGATTTTATGAGCAATTATAATTTTTAGATGATTTTTTCTAGCATTGGTGAGTTTTTAGAAAATTAAGAATATATATTGGACGTGGGACCCACTAGTGCGAAAAGTTCGGGAAAATTCGGCCAATTAGGTTAAATTTCGGATACTGGTGGAAATTTATCGGGTGTTAAGAGATAAGTAGAGGGTGACATGGCATTGATGTGAGAGGAATCAAGTGATAGGAAGGCATTAAATGAAGTGCCAAGTGGCACTATGTAATTGGTCCACTTGTTGGACATTTTTGACTTTTCTTACCATGGATTAAATATCTCAAAAATTGACTAAAAATTCACTCTTTCTTACCTCTTGTTGGCCGACTCTTGAGAGCTCAAGAAGGAAGAGAATTGCTTCAAATTTCAAGCTTCCATATAGCTCAATCTTCCAAACCACTTGCCTAACTTAGTTTCTATTCCATAAAAGCCTTCCATTAGGTGCTAGTGAGTTGCTTAGTGAAGTTTTTTGGAAGAGCTAAGGTGGTCTACAACTCCTCTTCTCTTGTTTACTAGGTAAGTGATGATTGAACATTCTTTTATAGCTAATGATGTTGAATTTATGCCTAATGGTGGCTATTGTGTTAGAAATTGTGGATTATTTCTTGGTTTGAAGTGATTTGGTTGAGTTTTTTATTTTTTGAGGAATTTTCTGGTTTCATATGATCTTGATGGTGTGGTTGTTTTTGATGGTTGGTAATAAGGGGCTTTGGCTCTAGTAGGTGCATATGATAGAAAATTGCAATCAATTTTGGATTTGGAAGAATTTCTGGAAAATTTGGGTTCTTGGTTGAACATTCTGTCCGAAATTTTAGGTCATAGATAGAGGCCGAATTGGACTTTACTCAAAACATGAAAGTTGTAGGTATTGATGAGTTTGAAGTGCCTGCAAAATTTCAGGGCATTTGGAGTAGTGTAGAGTGAGTTATGCCGTTTTTACTGTTGCTGTTCTGGGTGAACAGAATGTGCGAACTGCGATAGTAATTGTCTGTTTTGACTGGAATTGGTTTGGATTTTGTTGTTGGTGTCTTCTGATGAAATGTAGCTGAATGTCTTAGCTAACATATACCTTTGGAATTTCGGCATTTGGACTGGTATGGACTGAGATATACCGATTACAGTTTTCTGTGTTTTGCAAACCTGTTTTGGTGATTCTGGTTTAGTGTTTGGCATTTTTGACCTAGTTAAGCTAGGAACTGGACTGAGTGACCTTCTACATTGTTGTAGCCCTGTTTCATAGCTTCGAAACGGTGGGTCTTGCACCCCCATCCGATAACCGTAGTGAAAGTGGTGTCATTACCGCATTATGAGGTCAAATACGTTTTTTTGTTAAGGCCTAAGTTAAGGCCATTTTCTAATTTCTGGTTTGCTATTATGCTCATTTATGCATATGAAACCTTATTGGGGTTGTGGTTGGCATTGGTTTATGACTCGTTATCGAGTCTCTTTTAGGGCTTGCTTTCATTTCGGTTGTTTCCTAGTTAACTTTTGTACTTGTACCACTTTGAGCCTAGTGAACGGCTTTTGGGAAATGAGATGAATTTTGTGTGAGATGTTGGGACTGATTTGAGGATAGAATGAAGCCTTAATGGCTGGAAAAGTAAGAAATTTAGGGGAAGTGCTGCCCGATTTTCTAGGCCGTTTGGTTCCTTTAAGTTGGGTTTACCTTTTGGTAGAATGAAAGGCTTTTGGGTTGTTTGCGCCTAGGTCTTCATGCTACCTTTTCGTTTCCAAGAAAATCATGTTTTGCACCCTTGCATTGGTAATTATTTGGCGAGGCATACGACTAGTAGTCGAGCCTCACATGTGCATTCTGTTTACTCGATTCTGGAAGTAAAACCTTCAATTGGTTTATTTTGATTATTTTAGGGTTTCTTGGCGATTAAGGCCAATCTGAAGTGAAAACTTTTGAAGTTGAGCCGGTGAGTGTTCCACTACCTGCTACCCATTATGTGAAATATCTGAATATCTGAATACTTGATTTATGACTATTGAAGCCAAATACTGTTTTGATAAAATGGAGGCGAGGGTGTACTTTACCACACTCGTTCTTCTATCTGTTCATATGCCAATTTTGAGTGCCTATCTGAATCTGCCGTCTGAATCTGCTATCTGAATCTGCTATTCTGTATCTGTATCTGAATCTGTTATCTGTGTCTGCATCTGTTCGGATTTCTATGACCTATGAGCTCAATCCTGTGGCTAAGTTATTCGAGTCGGGCCGGCAAGGGCCTGGACGATTAGATAACGAACCACGGTAGTCTGTTCGGGGATTTTTGGGTATTGAGACCCTTGATTCCGGTATACTCGAGTATTACCATTTCTGTTCGGTTACGGTGAGCGGGCCCGGTAAAGGGGTGTTTGGTGGACGGAATTCGGTGTAAAGAGGGGTCTACGGACGTTTTGGTTCTATATACGTTGACGGAGAGTCAACCAATTTGGATCAAGTACTGCGCTGGAAATTTGGCTCCTGAGAGCCACCCGTATCCTTTTGATTTGAATCATTGGTTCCTTTGCTTTACATCTGGCATGTGTATCTGATTTGAAAAATGTGAAATGCCATGATTTTTCTGCTATCTGTTTGGTACCTCATTGAGCGCAAGCTCACCCCGTTTTGTCCCTTTTGTTTTCCTTACAGGAAAATAAATACTTTTGGACTGGATTTGATAATCGGTTGCCGACTTGAGCTAGTTGAACATATCTTTTGTATAGCTCATGTATTAAAACCCTAAGTGTACTTTTGGGGCGTTTCTCTTTTGATTTGGCAAACCGTGTATATGTATTATCTTTTGAAAGCTTTTGTATGTCATTTTGATTTGTAAACGCTAAAGTTCAGATGTAAATGTTTGTTAGCTATTTCGGTTGGGTTCTGAGGGGTCGGTTACTATTCATGGCCGGCTCCGGATTTCGTTTCATTTTATCTTGGGTTGTTTTACTATTTTGATTTGTTTACGCGAGTTTGTAAGTTCCGGATTGAAGCGGATAGCTCTAATCTGATCCGTAGTCCTGGCGAGAGCTGGGCAGGCAGTCCGCTAACCCCTTTGGTTCGCCTTAGGGGAAAGTGGGGCTGTCACAAGTGGTATCAGAGCCACTTCGCGTGGTCTCTGCGCGGAGTGAGACTGGGCCAAGTGGTGTTGTGGTCCTAATTTCATGAATATGTCTAAGTGCTCGTTTGAGCGTAAGTTATGAACCGGGCATGTGATAAGTGTACGAATCATTATTATGCAACTTGAGGAAGATAGATATGTATGTCGGGTAGGAATCTATAATATGGACGATTTACGCTTGGGACCGGCCGGCTCGAGATGTGAATTATCCTAGACGAGATTCTTGCGCCCGGATACGAAAGATATGAAGGCCTAGGGTAGAAAGGATTTGGTGAACTAGAAAGGCAATTCTATGGAACTTCGTGTGGTTTGTTCGGGTGGTTAAGCGTGATCGACCTTGATTAAGATATAAATATTTGGACGAAGCCCTAGAAGAGGGACAAGGATGGATCGAAAGTGTCCTCTCGGGTGTACTCCTTAGAACAACATCAAGTCTTTGACCCTTTGGAGGACATGGAAGGTAATAATTTACTGAAACTGGCCAGTGAAGGGGTACAGATCTGTTAGCTAAGTATAATGCTCAATTTAATCTCGAAGTAGTCGATGATAAGGAATTTCGAGGACGAAATTCTTTTAAGGGGGAGAGAGTGTGAGAACCCGTAAAAATCCTAATTATTTTCCTAGGGTTTTAGTTCCCTTAATTGCATAATTTTTGCATTTCTGGCTTGGAAATATTATCTGGGTGGATTTTATGAGCAATTATAATTTTTAGATGATTTTTTCTAGCATTGGTGAGTTTTTAGAAAATTAAGAATATATATTGGACGTGGGACCCACTAGTGCGAAAAGTTCGGGAAAATTCGGCCAATTAGGTTAAATTTCGGATACTGGTGGAAATTTATCGGGTGTTAAGAGATAAGTAGAGGGTGACATGGCATTGATGTGAGAGGAATCAAGTGATAGGAAGGCATTAAATGAAGTGCCAAGTGGCACTATGTAATTGGTCCACTTGTTGGACATTTTTGACTTTTCTTACCATGGATTAAATATCTCAAAAATTGACTAAAAATTCACTCTTTCTTACCTCTTGTTGGCCGACTCTTGAGAGCTCAAGAAGGAAGAGAATTGCTTCAAATTTCAAGCTTCCATATAGCTCAATCTTCCAAACCACTTGCCTAACTTAGTTTCTATTCCATAAAAGCCTTCCATTAGGTGCTAGTGAGTTGCTTAGTGAAGTTTTTTGGAAGAGCTAAGGTGGTCTACAACTCCTCTTCTCTTGTTTACTAGGTAAGTGATGATTGAACATTCTTTTATAGCTAATGATGTTGAATTTATGCCTAATGGTGGCTATTGTGTTAGAAATTGTGGATTATTTCTTGGTTTGAAGTGATTTGGTTGAGTTTTTTATTTTTTGAGGAATTTTCTGGTTTCATATGATCTTGATGGTGTGGTTGTTTTTGATGGTTGGTAATAAGGGGCTTTGGCTCTAGTAGGTGCATATGGTAGAAAATTGCAATCAATTTTGGATTTGGAAGAATTTCTGGAAAATTTGGGTTCTTGGTTGAACATTCTGTCCGAAATTTTAGGTCATAGATAGAGGCCGAATTGGACTTTACTCAAAACATGAAAGTTGTAGGTATTGATGAGTTTGAAGTGCCTGCAAAATTTCAGGGCATTTGGAGTAGTGTAGAGTGAGTTATGCCGTTTTTACTGTTGCTGTTCTGGGTGAACAGAATGTGCGAACTGCGATAGTAATTGTCTGTTTTGACTGGAATTGGTTTGGATTTTGTTGTTGGTGTCTTCTGATGAAATGTAGCTGAATGTCTTAGCTAACATATACCTTTGGAATTTCGGCATTTGGACTGGTATGGACTGAGATATACCGATTACAGTTTTCTGTGTTTTGCAAACCTGTTTTGGTGATTCTGGTTTAGTGTTTGGCATTTTTGACCTAGTTAAGCTAGGAACTGGACTGAGTGACCTTCTACATTGTTGTAGCCCTGTTTCATAGCTTCGAAACGGTGGGTCTTGCACCCCCATCCGATAACCGTAGTGAAAGTGGTGTCATTACCGCATTATGAGGTCAAATACGTTTTTTTGTTAAGGCCTAAGTTAAGGCCATTTTCTAATTTCTGGTTTGCTATTATGCTCATTTATGCATATGAAACCTTATTGGGGTTGTGGTTGGCATTGGTTTATGACTCGTTATCGAGTCTCTTTTAGGGCTTGCTTTCATTTCGGTTGTTTCCTAGTTAACTTTTGTACTTGTACCACTTTGAGCCTAGTGAACGGCTTTTGGGAAATGAGATGAATTTTGTGTGAGATGTTGGGACTGATTTGAGGATAGAATGAAGCCTTAATGGCTGGAAAAGTAAGAAATTTAGGGGAAGTGCTGCCCGATTTTCTAGGCCGTTTGGTTCCTTTAAGTTGGGTTTACCTTTTGGTAGAATGAAAGGCTTTTGGGTTGTTTGCGCCTAGGTCTTCATGCTACCTTTTCGTTTCCAAGAAAATCATGTTTTGCACCCTTGCATTGGTAATTATTTGGCGAGGCATACGACTAGTAGTCGAGCCTCACATGTGCATTCTGTTTACTCGATTCTGGAAGTAAAACCTTCAATTGGTTTATTTTGATTATTTTAGGGTTTCTTGGCGATTAAGGCCAATCTGAAGTGAAAACTTTTGAAGTTGAGCCGGTGAGTGTTCCACTACCTGCTACCCATTATGTGAAATATCTGAATATCTGAATACTTGATTTATGACTATTGAAGCCAAATACTGTTTTGATAAAATGGAGGCGAGGGTGTACTTTACCACACTCGTTCTTCTATCTGTTCATATGCCAATTTTGAGTGCCTATCTGAATCTGCCGTCTGAATCTGCTATCTGAATCTGCTATTCTGTATCTGTATCTGAATCTGTTATCTGTGTCTGCATCTGTTCGGATTTCTATGACCTATGAGCTCAATCCTGTGGCTAAGTTATTCGAGTCGGGCCGGCAAGGGCCTGGACGATTAGATAACGAACCACGGTAGTCTGTTCGGGGATTTTTGGGTATTGAGACCCTTGATTCCGGTATACTCGAGTATTACCATTTCTGTTCGGTTACGGTGAGCGGGCCCGGTAAAGGGGTGTTTGGTGGACGGAATTCGGTGTAAAGAGGGGTCTACGGACGTTTTGGTTCTATATACGTTGACGGAGAGTCAACCAATTTGGATCAAGTACTGCGCTGGAAATTTGGCTCCTGAGAGCCACCCGTATCCTTTTGATTTGAATCATTGGTTCCTTTGCTTTACATCTGGCATGTGTATCTGATTTGAAAAATGTGAAATGCCATGATTTTTCTGCTATCTGTTTGGTACCTCATTGAGCGCAAGCTCACCCCGTTTTGTCCCTTTTGTTTTCCTTACAGGAAAATAAATACTTTTGGACTGGATTTGATAATCGGTTGCCGACTTGAGCTAGTTGAACATATCTTTTGTATAGCTCATGTATTAAAACCCTAAGTGTACTTTTGGGGCGTTTCTCTTTTGATTTGGCAAACCGTGTATATGTATTATCTTTTGAAAGCTTTTGTATGTCATTTTGATTTGTAAACGCTAAAGTTCAGATGTAAATGTTTGTTAGCTATTTCGGTTGGGTTCTGAGGGGTCGGTTACTATTCATGGCCGGCTCCGGATTTCGGTTCATTTTATCTTGGGTTGTTTTACTATTTTGATTTGTTTACGCGAGTTTGTAAGTTCCGGATTGAAGCGGATAGCTCTAATCTGATCCGTAGTCCTGGCGAGAGTTGGGCAGGCAGTCCGCTAACCCCTTTGGTTCGCCTTAGGGGAAAGTGGGGCTGTCACAAGTGGTATCAGAGCCACTTCGCGTGGTCTCTGCGCGGAGTGAGACTGGGCCAAGTGGTGTTGTGGTCCTAATTTCATGAATATGTCTAAGTGCTCGTTTGAGCGTAAGTTATGAACCGGGCATGTGATAAGTGTACGAATCATTATTATGCAACTTGAGGAAGATAGATATGTATGTCGGGTAGGAATCTATAATATGGACGATTTACGCTTGGGACCGGCCGGCTCGAGATGTGAATTATCCTAGACGAGATTCTTGCGCCCGGATACGAAAGATATGAAGGCCTAGGGTAGAAAGGATTTGGTGAACTAGAAAGGCAATTCTATGGAACTTCGTGTGGTTTGTTCGGGTGGTTAAGCGTGATCGACCTTGATTAAGATATAAATATTTGGACGAAGCCCTAGAAGAGGGACAAGGATGGATCGAAAGTGTCCTCTCGGGTGTACTCCTTAGAACAACATCAAGTCTTTGACCCTTTGGAGGACATGGAAGGTAATAATTTACTGAAACTGGCCAGTGAAGGGGTACAGATCTGTTAGCTAAGTATAATGCTCAATTTAATCTCGAAGTAGTCGATGATAAGGAATTTCGAGGACAAAATTCTTTTAAGGGGGAGAGAGTGTGAGAACCCGTAAAAATCCTAATTATTTTCCTAGGGTTTTAGTTCCCTTAATTGCATAATTTTTGCATTTCTGGCTTGGAAATATTATCTGGGTGGATTTTATGAGCAATTATAATTTTTAGATGATTTTTTCTAGCATTGGTGAGTTTTTAGAAAATTAAGAATATATATTGGACGTGGGACCCACTAGTGCGAAAAGTTCGGGAAAATTCGGCCAATTAGGTTAAATTTCGGATACTGGTGGAAATTTATCGGGTGTTAAGAGATAAGTAGAGGGTGACATGGCATTGATGTGAGAGGAATCAAGTGATAGGAAGGCATTAAATGAAGTGCCAAGTGGCACTATGTAATTGGTCCACTTGTTGGACATTTTTGACTTTTCTTACCATGGATTAAATATCTCAAAAATTGACTAAAAATTCACTCTTTCTTACCTCTTGTTGGCCGACTCTTGAGAGCTCAAGAAGGAAGAGAATTGCTTCAAATTTCAAGCTTCCATATAGCTCAATCTTCCAAACCACTTGCCTAACTTAGTTTCTATTCCATAAAAGCCTTCCATTAGGTGCTAGTGAGTTGCTTAGTGAAGTTTTTTGGAAGAGCTAAGGTGGTCTACAACTCCTCTTCTCTTGTTTACTAGGTAAGTGATGATTGAACATTCTTTTATAGCTAATGATGTTGAATTTATGCCTAATGGTGGCTATTGTGTTAGAAATTGTGGATTATTTCTTGGTTTGAAGTGATTTGGTTGAGTTTTTTATTTTTTGAGGAATTTTCTGGTTTCATATGATCTTGATGGTGTGGTTGTTTTTGATGGTTGGTAATAAGGGGCTTTGGCTCTAGTAGGTGCATATGATAGAAAATTGCAATCAATTTTGGATTTGGAAGAATTTCTGGAAAATTTGGGTTCTTGGTTGAACATTCTGTCCGAAATTTTAGGTCATAGATAGAGGCCGAATTGGACTTTACTCAAAACATGACAGTTGTAGGTATGGAGGAGTTTGAAGTGCCTGCAAAATTTCAGGGCATTTGGAGTAGTGTAGAGTGAGTTATGCCGTTTTTACTGTTGCTGTTCTGGGTGAACAGAATGTGCGAACTGCGATAGTAATTGTCTGTTTTGACTGGAATTGGTTTGGATTTTGTTGTTGGTGTCTTCTGATGAAATGTAGCTGAATGTCTTAGCTAACATATACCTTTGGAATTTCGGCATTTGGACTGGTATGGACTGAGATATACCGATTACAGTTTTCTGTGTTTTGCAAACCTGTTTTGGTGATTCTGGTTTAGTGTTTGGCATTTTTGACCTAGTTAAGCTAGGAACTGGACTGAGTGACCTTCTACATTGTTGTAGCCCTGTTTCATAGCTTCGAAACGGTGGGTCTTGCACCCCCATCCGATAACCGTAGTGAAAGTGGTGTCATTACCGCATTATGAGGTCAAATACGTTTTTTTGTTAAGGCCTAAGTTAAGGCCATTTTCTAATTTCTGGTTTGCTATTATGCTCATTTATGCATATGAAACCTTATTGGGGTTGTGGTTGGCATTGGTTTATGACTCGTTATCGAGTCTCTTTTAGGGCTTGCTTTCATTTCGGTTGTTTCCTAGTTAACTTTTGTACTTGTACCACTTTGAGCCTAGTGAACGGCTTTTGGGAAATGAGATGAATTTTGTGTGAGATGTTGGGACTGATTTGAGGATAGAATGAAGCCTTAATGGCTGGAAAAGTAAGAAATTTAGGGGAAGTGCTGCCCGATTTTCTAGGCCGTTTGGTTCCTTTAAGTTGGGTTTACCTTTTGGTAGAATGAAAGGCTTTTGGGTTGTTTGCGCCTAGGTCTTCATGCTACCTTTTCGTTTCCAAGAAAATCATGTTTTGCACCCTTGCATTGGTAATTATTTGGCGAGGCATACGACTAGTAGTCGAGCCTCACATGTGCATTCTGTTTACTCGATTCTGGAAGTAAAACCTTCAATTGGTTTATTTTGATTATTTTAGGGTTTCTTGGCGATTAAGGCCAATCTGAAGTGAAAACTTTTGAAGTTGAGCCGGTGAGTGTTCCACTACCTGCTACCCATTATGTGAAATATCTGAATATCTGAATACTTGATTTATGACTATTGAAGCCAAATACTGTTTTGATAAAATGGAGGCGAGGGTGTACTTTACCACACTCGTTCTTCTATCTGTTCATATGCCAATTTTGAGTGCCTATCTGAATCTGCCGTCTGAATCTGCTATCTGAATCTGCTATTCTGTATCTGTATCTGAATCTGTTATCTGTGTCTGCATCTGTTCGGATTTCTATGACCTATGAGCTCAATCCTGTGGCTAAGTTATTCGAGTCGGGCCGGCAAGGGCCTGGACGATTAGATAACGAACCACGGTAGTCTGTTCGGGGATTTTTGGGTATTGAGACCCTTGATTCCGGTATACTCGAGTATTACCATTTCTGTTCGGTTACGGTGAGCGGGCCCGGTAAAGGGGTGTTTGGTGGACGGAATTCGGTGTAAAGAGGGGTCTACGGACGTTTTGGTTCTATATACGTTGACGGAGAGTCAACCAATTTGGATCAAGTACTGCGCTGGAAATTTGGCTCCTGAGAGCCACCCGTATCCTTTTGATTTGAATCATTGGTTCCTTTGCTTTACATCTGGCATGTGTATCTGATTTGAAAAATGTGAAATGCCATGATTTTTCTGCTATCTGTTTGGTACCTCATTGAGCGCAAGCTCACCCCGTTTTGTCCCTTTTGTTTTCCTTACAGGAAAATAAATACTTTTGGACTGGATTTGATAATCGGTTGCCGACTTGAGCTAGTTGAACATATCTTTTGTATAGCTCATGTATTAAAACCCTAAGTGTACTTTTGGGGCGTTTCTCTTTTGATTTGGCAAACCGTGTATATGTATTATCTTTTGAAAGCTTTTGTATGTCATTTTGATTTGTAAACGCTAAAGTTCAGATGTAAATGTTTGTTAGCTATTTCGGTTGGGTTCTGAGGGGTCGGTTACTATTCATGGCCGGCTCCGGATTTCGTTTCATTTTATCTTGGGTTGTTTTACTATTTTGATTTGTTTACGCGAGTTTGTAAGTTCCGGATTGAAGCGGATAGCTCTAATCTGATCCGTAGTCCTGGCGAGAGCTGGGCAGGCAGTCCGCTAACCCCTTTGGTTCGCCTTAGGGGAAAGTGGGGCTGTCACACAATGGGTATCGTGAGAAAGATGTCTATGGGTTGCTCAATCTTTACAACCCATTTCTCCAAACCACTAGAGGATGAATACATGGAGTGGTACTGTATAAACAATATTAACATTATCAAAATCCATATACCCAAATTACTCCAATCACAAAAACAACTAAAAGCTACTGAAAAGCATTGGCATTGCCATGTAAATGATTGTTAAAGCAGTAAATACTGTAAATTGCAAGACTTAATAGCTACCATCCAAGGTCAGAACTCATCACTATCCCAGCTTGTGCTCAAACACATTACCTCAATAACACCATCATATTGTACAAAAACTCAAATCACTTAAATATTTCAGAACATATGCTAAGCTTAGAGAGCACAAATTTCTGTAATGAAAGATCCAAAGTTCAAAACTTTCAAAGTCAAATAAGAGAACTTTAAAAGCAGCAAATTAAAGAAAACAATTAAGTCACCTCTTCGATAATCTTCATTGCCACTCTATCTTTAACACTCCCTCCTAGCTTCAAAAATTCAGTATTGCTTCAAATCTAACAAAGTAAATACTCATCATCAATTCAAGTAAATAATAAGTTGAACATAACTATGAAAAATAATATGTTTGTTGGCATCAGATAGGCTATTGATTTATCAGGTACATTTATTTTTCAAGAAAGAAAAACAAGCACCCTGTCCTCTTCACCATATCTTATTTTATGCCCTAAGGTAGAATACTCTGAAAACCATTTCAAATTACACTTCAAATCACAAACTACTCCTAAGTATAAACTACTTTGCCATACTTAAGTAAAAACTGAATTGCATGGAGAAATAAAAGATAATTAAGGTAAGAACATAGATGATAATTTGAACCAAAAAGCACAGGAATTACCCATCCACAATGGCATAACATATGTATAAACTACTTCACCATACTTAAGTAACCAAAGTTGAATTGCACGGATCACATACAAAAGTTGAACTAATCTTTCCCTATTTTCTGTGGGCATTCTCCTATAGGTTTGTACAAGTAGGAACGCAAGGGAAAATTTTGACCGTGGTAATAGAAGAAATCAGAGCATTACTGTTCCTCACTGCTTCTTTGCTAACATTTTTATGAGCCCCTTAATAATTTTACCAAACCACATCAAATTCATGATAGAAAGAGCACAAGGCACAACAAATACTAGAAAATAACCAACTGAATGCATCTGGATGACCTGACTATAATGAATGTAAACATGGTGAAACATGTAAACAAACAACAAAATCCTTGCCATCAGCTAGCCAAAAAAAATAAAGACACCGTTAATTAGGTAGGCATTGGACCTCTTCAATCTAGAAATATCAAGATGCCATCTCATGTTGATTTCTGGGGTAGTCATTTCTGATATGAGGACCATGAATGTATAAAGCTGCCCCTCCCCAGTAAATACAAAATATGCTACAGAAACTCTGGAAAGACTGTGATGGACAATATACTCTAATGTCTGTGTGTGAGAGAGAGAGAGAGAGAGAGAGAGAGAGTTAAGGAGTTGATATAGAAAAAGGTGCATGCCTCTATGTATGGTTGTGTTACTTATGACCTATACCAATATTACCCCAGACCATTCAACAAACGGAGTCATGGTCTGGTTTCATTTCAGCGCACAACCTAACTAAAAACCATACGAACTGCCTAACTCAGCCCTTTTAATTGTTCTAGTTTTTAGAATAATAACTGAAAAACTAAACTGATAATAGAAGCTTCAAGCACAATAAATTTTTCATTGAGGCCAGAAAGAATGAGCATAAGAGCACTTCCAACATCACCAACCCTTTCCAGCAAGAAGGAAGCTGCATCTACATTTCCATATTCCTAACAGAGGCGTAAACAGTTCTCTACTCTAGAGCTTGACAAAATGACATGGTGACAACTCTAACTAAACCATAGATACACAAGATTAACTAAGCCATAAACTTTTAAAGGGAGAAAAATAAATTATAAGTTGTTAACATGATAAACCAGAGCTTGCTTGTTCAACGGCACAACAATAAACATACAAGTCCATTGAGCATATATGACAGCAGCTTGCCACGCGCATGATTAATAATACATCCCTCATTTCAAGAACTTCATCCACAGTTTAAGATATACTCACCTCAAGATACTGTTCTGTCACTTCATCTGTCAGCTGAATTGGCTTACTGCGGAGCAATTTTGGGAAATCATTCAATTCTTCAAGGAACGTCTTAATTCTATCTGACTGATGCTTTGCCATCCTTCCATTCGGAAAATGTAAACTACCATATTTTCTTAAGCAAGAAAATTTGAGATTTCCAGTTGTGTGAACTTCAACAAGTGTATTCAAATAAAGAAAAAGGCTCTCTAGGTGAGAGTGTAACTGAGAAATTACCATCAGAGTTTGCGCAAAATTACCTGTCTAATTTGACCAGATCACCAATCCTTGAAAAGACTGCTGCTTGGAAGGCTTCTGAATCAGTTTCACTCATTCTCCCCCTACCAAGTCCAGCCATAGCTGATTTTGTACAAAAAATCGTTGGGAAGCAGCAAGTCCTTCCCAAGTGGGCCAAACAGTAGAGGATACAATTAATCTAGGGGATTCACGATAACTAGGCAAAAAATTTTCCCTAATTTTTTTCCCTAAGTTAAGATTTAGGGCAATAAAATTTCAGGGGATGAAAAGTTTAATCATGTAAATAACCATAAAATTACACCCTCAATGCAGGTTTAACAAGAATGCATGTAGAAATTTTCAGAAAATAAAAAAAAAAACAAGCGTAGGGCCAAAATATTTGCAAACTATGTTAGAGACAAATAGAAGAGAGGGAAAGAACTAACCTTTGCTGCAGAGACTTGGAGAATTACTTGGTCTTCAATGCCCAAGAGCCACGGTACTTCACTGGTCTTCAATTGTCGAAGAGATCGAGAGTGTGGTAGAGGTGGAGGTGGAGGTGAAAATGGAACTGGAAGTGGAGGTGGAGCCGAGGATGTAGAGGTGAGTGTGGGCTGACGGGCTGAGTAAAAGTGAGGGCGATTTGTGAGAGTCTGAGAGAGAGTTCAACACTTAGAAAAGTTATTGTTTTGCATCTATGTAGTACAAGAGACTTGGACAAATTTTTGCCTCTTTTTTTGCCTTGAATTTTAAAATTGCGCCACTTTGTTTTTGTCTTGAATTTTAACTAGATTTGGACATCATAATTCCCCCCTTTTTACACAAGAAAAATTGGTGCAATTTTGCCTTTTATAATTGTATTTGAAATATAGATTTCATTTTTATTCATTATTTTTGTGTCACAATTTTAAAAATTTTAGTATGATTAAAAATTCTAGTATGAGTGGCAAAATTTTTTAAATTCATATAAATGGAAAAGCATTTTAATAAAATTTAACTAGTTCTTATAGGTGCTAAAACTTTATATCAATTATAACTACTATTTATAAAACTTCACTATTAATCCATTATCTTCAAATAAGAAAAAAAATGCACAATTCAACTAATACAAAAAGTATATTAGTTAATTAACTATGGAGTTTAGGATTTATCCACTTCGATAACCGGTTCAATTTGAAAACTCTTATTTATATTCATATCAAATTAACTAATAATCATTCTAAGTTAAGTAGTCACAAGTTTATTTACACTAATGAATTTTTTATTTTTTAATTATATTTTATTCTAATGAAGTTATTACATATACAAGAAAATTAAACTAATAAGGAGGCTCATAAGTATACAACAATTAAAAATCATTAGAGAACACATAATGATTACAAAAAATTAGAAGTAATAGTTGCAAAAAGCAATAAATATTTTAAATCAAACAGTGATAAGACTAGGTTGTCACTAACGGCTATATAATGTTATCAGTGACAACAATAGCAAAGTTGTCAAAGAAAGTGCTATTAATACTGATGACTTTTGGAAAGTTGTCACTATTGTAGTTCCCGCTCTCTCCGTGACTCCTGGTGGGAATCGAATTGTGACAACAATGCAAGGTCGTCACTGATGTGTTGGCTTCCTTGACTCAATTGTGACAACTTGCCGTATTGTGGTTAAAGAACCCCATTATGTGACGGTTTTTTTTCATCACTGAGAAATGTTGTCACTAATGACCAAATTTCTTGTAGTGGCTATAGACTCAGCCAAAGTGGAAACTGTTTTAAGAGGAAACGACTAGAAAACCCTACCAAAATTTTGAGTACTTAGAGTTAGCCGAATATTACCTTTGACTTATCAAGGACTTTTCTAAGACTGCAATACTTGGTAAATTATTTGGGATTCTAAATGTGAGGAAGAATTTCAAAAGTGAAAAAGTGTTTAACCAATGCACCTGTATTAACCTTACCGAACGGAGGAGGTAGTTTTGTGATTTATACAGATGCTTCAAAGGATGGTTTAGAATCTGCATTATTATTACACGATAAGGTGATTGCATATGCCTCTAGAAAGTAAAATCTTACGAGAGAAATTTTCCAACTCATGATTTGGACTTAGCGGTTGTGATATTTCATTAAAGAAGTGAAGATATTACCTATATAGGGTAGACATAAGGCCAATCAAGTTGTCCTATAACTTGGAAGTTAAAACACCTATTGGGGAAAAAAATCAAAGTTTGATTGCTAGTTGGATGAATAGAAATTGCAAAGTATGGGTTGCAAAATGTAAGTTAGTGATTGATCGGATAGATTTAATCATTAAGGGAATGGTATTGTCTTAAGTATGAATTTTGAGGACAAAATTCTTTTTAAGGAGGGAAGGATGTGAGAACCCGGAAATTTTCTTATTTTATCTTATTTTTACTGGCTTATTTAATTATTTATTCACCTTTTTTCTCCGAATAATTTATTTCATCCATTTTAAATCCATTTGTATGGAACAATGTCTCCCTTATATTTTTTAATGTTTCCTTAGTAAAATTTATTTTTGGAAGCTCATTTAGTAAAGAATAACGAGTACACGTTTTTTGAGGTAAAATTCGATTCGAGAGTGCAATAATCTTGAAGAATTAAGAATGATCAATAGTAAACTAAGAAAAGTTAATTGAGAAATTAGATGTGAGTGAGTTAAAATTTAAGTTTAAACCATACGCGCGTTGAAAGTTTCCCGAAAATTGCCCCGGCACAAACTAATTAGGGATTTGAGGAATTAATACTAGACTCGTTTGAGGACTCATGTTTTTAATCTTAAAATAGTTATTTTATAATTATTTACCTTAGTATTAGTTAATTATATTATCGTTACATGAATTCCTTTTAGGTATCGCTTTATCGCGCACGAATCAAAAGTTTGCGTATTTCGATCCGAAACGGTTAGAGGTTTAGAGGTTTAGTGCACAAGTGAAACAAACTCGAGAGAAAATCGATGCGAAACGCACACGCGCGAGTACTATTCATAATTGACTTTTGTGTAAATTTTAACCACAAATCATTCAAGCTTCTCCAAGAAGCTTCATTCATTAGCACACTCTCTCTTTCCTCTCACCAAGCTTGGCTGAAACTCTCCAAGGAAGAAGAAGAAAAGAGCTCTCTTTATTTGTTTCCATTCTTACTCCAAATCCTTCACAAATCACCATCCAACCTCAAAATCACTTGGGAATTCACTTAAGCTAGAAGAAAGACTTCATCTTGGCGGTTTTCTTCGAGTTTTAGTGATAAAAAAAAAATTCTGGCTTCTCTCAAAGCTAGGAGGTAACCATCCAATCTTTCATTCTTGGCTTTAATGGGTTTTATTCTTAGTTTTGAAGCTTGTAGCTTCATTATTGTTGTTGTTACTTGGGTTGGAATGGTGGATGTGGGCTCTATGAATTCCCACCTTGGTTGTATGGGCTGATATGATGATATAATACTTGATTTGAGTTGTTTAAATGTTGTTTAAGATGATTATGCATAGAGAATCGAAGGAAAGTTGAAGGAAAATCTCGCATGGTTGCTGTGACAGCCCCACCTCATCTTAAGGCGAACCAAAGGGTTCGGCGGACCGCCTGCCCAACTCTCGCCGGGACTACGGATCTGGAACATACGTAAACCCTTCCAAAACGCTCAAAAGAACTTCAAAAAGGTAACATTCAAAACCCAAATGAGCCAAATTAAAACATACAATCAATCTTTGGTACAACGTTCCCACGAAAATTAAAATGAAATGGAAGAGCCGTTGCCACGTCACAATCCAACCAAGTACAAGTACACTTTGTTTAACATGAGAGAATGTACATTCCCAAATATAGGTCACATAAACAAGAGGAAACACTTCAAAATATACATAGTAATAAGTTTACAAACCAAAAGGAAACATTGTATTGAGATACATTTAGGATTTCCAACTTCCAAGGAGCTATACAAAAGGGTATTTATACAAGCTCAATTCATTCTTCAAAATAATCAT
Source organism: Coffea canephora (assembly GCA_036785865.1). Taxonomy (NCBI): domain Eukaryota; kingdom Viridiplantae; phylum Streptophyta; class Magnoliopsida; order Gentianales; family Rubiaceae; genus Coffea; species Coffea canephora. The sequence goes on from CM071920.1 coordinate 26,498,852, forward strand.
TGGTCCAAAAGATGGTTCCCTGTGAGGAAAACAAGGATAACGAGACGGGGTGAGCTAAAAACTCAATGAGGTACCAAAAGTATAAATGGTAGGAACAGTAGAACTCATGAGAAATCACTTTTAAGGCACATATTTACATCAAATACAAGAGATGAATGAACACCACAATGTAAAGGATACAGGTGGCTCTCAGGAGCCAATCCTCGTTGCAATACTTGATCCAGCCTTATTGACCCTTCGTCAACATTCAAATAAAGGAACCAGTCCAATAGAACACCACTTGAACGCCAAAATCCCGTACACCAAACATACCCCTTACCGGGCCCGAATGCCAAACAGGGACAGGAATGGTAATACTTGAGTATACCGAAAATCCAGAGTCTCCAATACCCATAGATTCCTCAGGAACAGGCACCCATGGATTGTCAATTTCCTCAACCAAGCCCTTGCTGGCTCGATTCAACTAACTCCCCATGAGGTTGAGCTCAGATTTAACAGGAAGGTCATGGATGCACTTCCAAACGACGTTATAACAGGCGCAGGTAACAGATTCAAGTATATACAGGAAACAAGTCACACAGGCCAGAGAGCGAGTGTGATAAAGTACACGCTCGTCTCGTACAAAATAAACAGTCGGGAAATACATTCAAATAGCAATTTGCAAGTACAGATAACCAATTTAGCAATAATTCAGGGGAGTGGTACACTCACCGGTTCAAGTACAGATACTTCAAAAGTTTTCACTTCAAACTGGCTTTAATCGCCAAGAAACCCTAAAATCATCAAAGTAAAACAATTGAAGGTTTCACATCCAAAATCGAGTAAACGGAATGCACAAGTGAGGCTCGACTATATGTCGTACGCCTTTCCAGGTTAAGTACTAGTACAAAAGAATAAAATATGACTTTTGAGCAAAAAGATAACAGTTGGTCCTGGGGTTACAAACAACCCCCAAAATCCTTCATTTGTACTAAGATCAACTCAACTTGAAGGAATCGCGTAGTCCTAAAATTTTAGGCAGCATGCCCTCTGTATTTTGCTATATTCCAGCCATTTATGGCTTCATTATTTTTCCTCAACTCAATCCAATCCAACACATAAGAAAGCTCAATACAATAGCCCTTCAACTAGGCTCAAGTTCATCAAAATACAAAGCAAGTCTAGGAATGCAACTGGAAATCAAGTTTTAAGGACAAAAGCTAAATAGCAGGTTTGATGTCTCTTAGCGTATCGGTCATAGTCGAAGCTACACTTATCGGATTGAGGTACAATTTATAACGTTTCGAACCTAAGACAAAGAGCTACAACTTTGATGAAGACCACTCAGTCCAGTTCGTAGTGTATCTAGGTCAAAATTTCAAATTGCAGAACCAAAATCTCACAATTAGACTAGTTAACCACACTATGATTGAATGACAATAACTTAGACTACCGAAGTCCGGTTGAGGTGTATCTTATGGCGTTTCGAAACCAAGACATGTACCTACATTTTTTATGAAGGCCTCCAAAGCTAAATCATGCATTTTCATGGTCAAAAATGGAAAACTCCACGAAAACAGAAATCTGTCCGCGAAATAGGGTTCATAGGCAGTCAAGGGTATTTCGGTCATTTTACATGCTACAGTGATATGATTGAGCTGAAATGTTGTAAGCTGCTAGTTAACACCATTTTCTACAACTTTCATGTTTTAACCTAAGCTTGATTCGGCCTCTAACATGGTCAAACAGAACCAGGCAGAACAGGGCAAATTGGAACTCTAACACTGAAATTTTTCGCACAAGCTGAAATTTTCCGCAAATAACCGCAATTAACGCACAAGAGATCCATTTAACACAATTTAGAGCCATCAATCCAAGGCAAACCATAATCATCATATGAAAACAGAAAAATCCCAAAAAAAATCAGAAATTTAGCTAACTTCACTTTAATCCATGAAATCTTCCATAAAATCACCTAGTTAGCTACCATAAGTCACCAATTGACCATTATTAGGAACAAAGAGTGAGTTCCATGCAAAATACCTTAACTCCTCAAGAAAGGTAGTAGCTTAGGGGTTTTTCTTCCAAAACAATTCCACCAAGACCTTTGTTCTTCCTTAGATAACACTCTTATGGAAGGGTTTGCGATTCTATCGGTTGAAACTCCAAATTTTAGCAAGAAATGGAAGGACAAATTGAAGGTTCTCTCTTGGCTTTTCTCCTTACAAGGGCCGGCCAACAAGCATAAGAAATGAAGATGATTTTGGTCAATTTTGAGGTTTAGTAAAGGTGATGAAAATTAGTCAAAGTCCAACTTGCAATAGGGTCATGACACTTTGCACCTTCTTAAGTTATTCTTATCCCTTTGTCTATCAAGCTCAACCTAGATAACTATCATCTAATTATCTTCTCACACCTTGTAAAATAATATCTCTCAATATGAAACTTAACCTAGTCGTCAAAATTTTATCGCACTTACCACGCTAGCGGATCCCATGTCCTATATACACTCCAAAATTATCATGAGCTAACCTATACTAGAAAAAGATTTAAAAACTATATTTACTCATAAAAATCTCTGACAAATTAATATATTAGGGTATAATGAAGAAAATTCACGCGAGAAAATAAAATAAAATATTATGAAATAAAGAAAATTTACAAGTCCTCACAGTTGCTGACTAAAATCTGTCCTATTTTTTCTGTACATTTAGTTTGAATTTTTTATGCTCAAATGACTTTGAAACTGATGTATATATGTTTTGTATGGTGTGTAGAAATGTTCCACCAAAATTTATTTGAATTGGTTGGATAAAAATTGAAATTTGGCAAGAACAAATCTGGAAAATTTGTGTAGCAGTGGTCCACTGGCAGTGTTCTTTGAACAAAAATATCTCTCTGTCCGGAATTTAGAATTGAGTTCCGTCAATGGCATTCAAAACTAGACATCTGTAGTTTTCTAACAGTGCAAAATATACCTTCTAATTCGACCTGAGTCATCTGTAGTGATTGATCAAATTCAGCTGTCCTGTATGACTGTTCAACCGAGAGAAGGGTAGAAGCTGCTGTTTGTGGCTCTATTTTCTCTCATTTACAAACTGAATTTCAAAATGATTTATTCTGATGAAATGTAGCCTTTTGAGTCTAGTTTCAAAACCCACCAAACATTCTCAATTTCGAGTTGTATTGAGTGAGATATAGTCCAAATCCCAAACTGTACCAAAGCTGGAAAACACTAGTTTTGCTGGCCGATTGGTTTAGTTACTTGTGAAATGTTTTATTTCAAAAATTTTGGTGACAACCACCTATCAAATGTATATTAAATGTAACTTGGACTTTGGTTTCACGAATGAACCAAATTGGAGTTGATTTCATTGGGCAAAATGTTTGAAAATGGAAAAGGAAGCAAGACGACAAATTTGTCTAGGAAATTCCTTGAAATTTGGTAGTTTTGTTAACTACCTTCCCTACGAGTTTCTATGTAAAATTTGGTAGAGGAGTAGCCCTCATATGAAAGTTGAAATGCACCAAATTTGGTATCATTCTAAGACCATTTCGATACCCGAATGAAGTGCCAAAGTTGTTCTTCAAATCTTGAAAATTTACTAACTGTCTTCAATTTTGGCCAACTTTGAGTTGCTATATTTTGGCACTCAAAACTCCGAACTTAGTTTTGTTTGTTGTGTTTGAAACTTTGTTTAGAACTCTTATTGTCGTACAAATTTCAGAGGTTAGTTCACTTTTTATAAATTTTTCTGAATTTCCATATTTTGCCAAAAAACATGATTGAAACTGTCTTGCATGCACAACTCAGCCACTTTGAGCTGAAATTTGAATGTCTTCCGTTTAGAATCTTGGAAAGGTATTTTCTAGGAACTTTTAGTATTTTGAACTAAGATTCCAACGGTATAAATTTTTTTAATTTTGGACCTATTGAGTGCAAGTTCTGATTTTCCTAAATTTGACGTGCAAAACTAAAATTTTCCCTATCCTTGGATATCAATTGACCATTTTAAACTTGATTTCATGAAAGAAATCAGTTTTTCTTGTATTATTAAACCCCACTTTTGAGTCTCGATTTACGAGTAATTAAGCCTCTCTTTCATGATATTTTCTTAGTATTGTACAAGGGTACAATCTTCCTTGTTGACCAGGGATTTATAAGTAATAGTGTGTAATAGTTAATTATTATTTGCTCAAACGTTCAAGGGGACCTTCATGAGGATCTCGAAGCGGACGCCTAAAAGTTGTTTGAGCACTTACTCCCTACTTTGATTGGTGAGTGTCAAGTGCATGATTTGTTGCAATTATATGAATTGCTGCTTATGGACTGAATGGTTTATGACTGTTGAGTCGTGTGTGCACTTTATCGCACTCGTTCTCTTTCAACTGATAGTATAACTGAATTGCACATGACTGAATTGTAATTGATTGACTGAATTGAAATTGATTGACTGAATTGCAACTAATTGACTGCACATCGTTGGAGTGAATCTCCTCGAGTTTAACTGAACTATGGGGACGCCCAAATCTCAATTGGTCGACCTTGCGACTCAAGCCAGCAAGGGCTTGGTCGAGAAATTTGGTGAACCATGAGATAACTGTAAACTTGATATATTGAAAGATCTTGCTTGGCCTACTCGCGTAGTAGTGTCTTTTATTGAAGTGCGGGTCCGGTGCGGTGTATGGTGGATGGAACTCTGAAATAAGTGGAGTTCTACGGACTTAAATGCCGACCCGGTTGACGGATTGTCATCGCGGGAAGATATTCGATCGAGGTTTGGAGAAGCAAGTGGAACTTAACTCCTAAGAGCTCCTGTATCCTCATTGAATGTGTTTAACTGACAGTTGTGAATTGCTTAAATGTTATAGCTTTAATTCTTGCTTACAGGCCATTGCTACTTGAACTATGTGTTTTGCATGTTTTCTTGACCTCACTGAGTGTTCGCTCATCCCATTAGATTTGTTTTCCTTAGAAGGGGCCAAGATGGAAAGAGTTTTGGAGAAGCCGACTTGAGGCACTTTTGATTAGGGTTTTAAATGCACTGGACTAGACATCTTTTGAAAGTTGTGTATTTTGAAAAAGTGATTGTATTTCGAAACTTGTGATGTAAGATTGAATATTCATGCATGGAGAAGACTTCTTGTCTTTATTTCGACTTCGTTATTAGTCGTTATCCTTAAGTTTGAACTGGAATTGTAATGAGTCTTGGCGAGAGTTGGGCAGGCGTCTTGCCGATACTCTTTGGTCCGCCTTAGGGAGAAGTGGGAGCGTCACAGTTGATATCAGAGTTTAGGTTTCAGATCTCTTTAGTGTATCTTAGGCTACAAGTTTAGGATACTGAACCGTGGGATTCACTTGAACATTAACCTATTGTATTCCAGTGGTTAAAGAGAATTGGTACTCGAGAGTTGCTTAAACAGCATTGGTGAAAAAGAGCACTAGGTTAGAGATTTATTTGGAGAATATATTAGAGACTTTACCCTAGAAAATAGGAATGAGATATCTCAATTATACTTTAAGATATATTTGAGTGAGTTAGTGACTCTAAGTTTCTAACCCGGAAATTGTGGTTGTTTTGTAGGGATGGAGAATGGTAACGGGAGTCATGCCTCTAATGGCAATAGTCATGCTAATGGCCACGTGGAGCCTCTTAGGCCGGTCTACTATCGAGCACTGGGTGGAGAAGCTCGTGTTCGATTCTCGCCTGCCGCTAGGGTTTCCCGTTGTCCCTGTAGGGCAACGTACGCTTACCCTAATGATCTCATGTTATCTATCGACGACGAACGTCGTCAGTTAGTGAATACCAACGGAGCTTTAATCTAGGAGATCGAGGAGCCAAGCGCTAGGATGGATGTGAGAACTCGTAAAACCCTAATTATATTCCTAGGGTTTATTTCCCCTTAATAGCATATTTTCTGCATTTTCTGGCTTAGAAATATTTTCTTAATGGATTTTATGAGCAATTATAGTTTTAAGATGATTTTTCTAGCATTGGTGAATTTTTAGAAAATTAAGAATATATATTGGATGTGGGACCCACTAGTGCGATAAGTTCGGAAAAATTCGGCCAATAAGGTTAAGTTTCGGATACTGTTAAAAGTTTATCGGGTATTAAGAGATAAGTAGGGTGTGTGAAGTGATTGATGTGAGAGAGAAAAGAATGATAAGGATGCATTTAATAGAGTGACACATGTCACCTTTTCATTGGTTGAACTTTTAAGAAACACTATTCATAATTTTGACTTTTTTTGACCAAAGGATTAAATATCCAAAATTCACCATTTTCTTCTCCTCATATGGCCGGCTCTCTCCTCTCTCTCTTTCTCTCTCTCTTGCTCCAAGTACAAAGAAGAAACACTTCAATCTTGTTCCAAATCATCAAACCAACCATCCAACCTTGATTTTGCTCCACAAAACATCTTCAAGTGGTGGTTGTGAGTTGTTTTGTGGATTTGTTTGGAAGAGCTAAGGTGTCCATCATCTTCCTCTCTCTTCTTGTTAGGTGAGTGATGCTTCAACCTTTCTACTACACCTAATGATGGTTATTTTGTGCTTAATGGTGGCATGAGTGTTGAAATATATGATTTGTTTCTTGATTTGAAGAGTTTTGGTGGAGTTTTTATTTTATTGGGAATTTTTCTGGTTTAATATGATCTTGATGTTGGGGGCTTGTATGATGAATTGTAATGGTTGGAAATGACTCTAGTGAGTGTGAATTGTGGTGAAATGCAATCAATTTTGGATTTGGTGTGAAATTTGGAAAGTTAGGGTTCTTAAATCCCCAATTCTGTCCGGTTTTGGATCATAGGGTTAGAGGCCGAATTTGACTTTGCTCAAAACATGAAAGTTGTAGGTATTGATGTGATTGGGATGCCTGCAAAATTTCAGGTCATTTGGATGAGTGTAGAGTGAGTTATGCCGTTTTTACTGTAGCTGTTCTGCTTTGATCAGAATGCGAAAACTGCGATAGTAATTGGCCATTTTGACTGGAATTGGTTTGGATTTTGAAGTTGGTGTCTTCTGATGAAATGTAGTTGGATGACTTAGCTAACTTATGCCTTTGGAATTTCGGCATTTGGACTTGTATGGACTGAGATATACCGATTACAGTTTTTTGTGTTTTGTGAACCTGTTTTAGGAATTCTGGGTTAGTATTTGGCATTTTCGACCTAGTTAAGCTAGGAACTGGATTGAGTGGTCTTCTACATTATTGTAGCCCTGTTCCATAGCTTCGAAACGGTGGGTCTTACACCCCCATCCGATAATTGTAGTGAGAGTTGTGCCATTACCGCATTATGACGTCAAAACCGGTTTTCTTATCAAGGCCTAAGTTAAAGCCTTTTTCCTAATTTCTGGTTTCCTATGATGTTTATATATGTTTGCAAAACCCTATTGGGATTGTGATTGGCATTGTTTTGTGACTCGCTATCGAGTCTCATTGCATTTGTTTACGTGTTCTAGGGCGTGACGGTGGTTCACGACATTCTCCTGACGGAAGTGCATGAAATAGCACTTAATTGATTGGTGAGTGTACTACTCACTTGTGTGCTATTATATGGCTTTGATATTTGAACTCGAGATGTTGTATGTTAATGGATTGATGTGAGAGTGTACTTTATCACTCTCACTTATTGTTTCATATGTTATTGAAAAGTTATTGGAAAGTTATATGGACTGTTATATGAAATGAAATACATGACTTAGTATCGATTGGACAAGTATCCAACGACTACAAATGTTATCATTGAGCTCAACCCCATTGGTAGTTGATTGAATCGAGCCGACAAGGGTTTGGTCGTGACAATTAATGAGCCTTGGGTAAAGTTATAAGGAATCTTGTAGTATGAGAGACTCTTGATTCCGGTATACTCGAGTAATACCACAGTGCAAGTGTTTGGAGTGCGGGCCCGGTAGGGGGATGTTTGGTGGAAGGAATGGGAGAGAAGAGGAGTCTACGGTTGGTTACTCTTCAACATTGACGGAGGGTCAATGAGGTTGGATCAAGAATGGAAGCGTGGAAATGGGCTCTTGAGAGCCGTCCGTATCCTTTTATCGATGTGTTTCATTCCTTAATTGTGTACTTGAAATGAAAGGTTATGCTATATGCTCTTAGTTGCTTATGTGGTAGTAACTCACTGGGCTTTAGCTCATCCCGTTCCATTTGTTTTCCTTACAGGGATATAATTACTTTTGGGACTGATTTGGATAGTCGATTGCCAAGTTGAGCTAGTGTAAATGGCTTTTGTTTAGCTTATCGAATGAAACTCTATTGTGTATTGGGTTCATTTTCTTTGATTGGCAAACCGAGTATGTATATTCATGATAGATGGTTTTTGGCATGACACTATGGTTGTAAAAGTTGAATTTCAATGTATATATATGTTTGGTTGATGATTGGATGGATTTCGGATCTAGACGCATTTCAAACGGAGAAGGAAAAAAATTTGGCGGGAATGAACAGGACCGAATCCGGCCAGGAATCCGGCCAGAAACTGGCCGGATTGCCGGCCGGATTGGGAAGGATTTTGGAAAAATTTTGGATTGCTCTCGGCCTTGTATCCGGCCGAGAATCCGGCCAGATTCCGGCCGGATTCTGACGTGTCCGTTACTGTTCATCTTCGGCTTTGATTTTTTCGTTTTTTTTATTTTGCGATTTTGACTTGTTTGCGTGCTTCGGTATGCTCCGGAACGTAATAGATCGATGTAAACCGATCCGTAGTCCTGGCGAGAGCTGGGCAGGCAGTCCGCTAACCTCTTTGGTTCGCCTTAGGGGAAAGTGGGGCTGTTACAATGGACGCTCAGGGTGCAAGGATTGTGGAGTTAGAGGGAATGGTGGTAGACGAAACGACTAGGACTGAGGCCGCTCGTAATGAGCTTCAGAAGGCTAGGGCTCGATTGACTAGGATAGGTGAGGAGGTCCGAGATTGGGTTTCTGGGATCCTAATTGATACCACTACGTTGATTGAGAAGGTGATAGAGGCTTTCGATAGTTTGGCTCGCGGGGGCACTCCTGAGGAGGAGCCTTTCAAGGAAGATTCGGAGGAGGACGATCAGGCTAGTAGCTCAGATGCGAATTAGATTAGGAGTGATAAATCTTTTGACTGCAGTAACTAGAAATGGTTGGGGTGGTGCTAGTTCAAAGGCCATTGTATTTTGTTAAATTGTGTGACCTACTTTTTGAAGAACTTGAACCAACTTTTGACATGCATCACTAAATGTACTTTTGTAGCACCTGTGTGCTATATTTTTGTAAATGCCCGTGACTTGCTAATTGTATGAACCTTGAAATGTTAATATATGCTAGTTGTTATTTCAAATGTTTTTCATGTTGCCTTTTGTTTTTAAGTGTTCCCTCGCATAATTGTTTTTAATTTGCATTTAGACATACTTAAAACTATGAACGGCCGTGGAGGTGCAAGGGACCGAGGGCGTGGGGTTAGGCAACCTGAAATCCATAGGGATGATCAGGAATTGAGCGATTCTTGAAGTTCGCCCATCTAAGATTCATGGAGGGTCTAACCTCCAAATAGTAGATTGCTTTGAGGGGATGAAATAGGGCACTAGTGAAAGTAAGAGGTTAGGGTTTCTTCTCGAGCAACTTTGTAGATGAGTATTGGAGAGTGAACTAAGACGTAGAACTTTTATATTAGGGAATAAGATCTCCGTATTTTGTTATGTTTGTAAGTAATGATAGTAATCTTGTGGAGCCTCAAGAACTTGTCCATTTTAAGCAGAGAATAGTTAAGATTTATATTCTGAGGTAACCTAGAAGCAAGAAAAGAAAAAATAATATGGCCAGAGCTTCCATTGTGAATAGTTACTTATTTCGAACCCTTGATTTGCCTAGCAGGCTAGCAGTTGACTTAAGCCAACTGATAAGATGACAAATTTGGAAGAAATGCACAAGGAAATGGGCATTCTTCAAAATGAGGTAGAATTTCAAAAGAAATTGGCTGACTACTGCGAAGGACGGTGGAAACAAGAATATATAGAGAAAATTGAGTTGCTATGCAAGAACATGGAACTGGAGAAGAAATACAAAGGAAATTCTCAAACTGATCAAACTGTGACTTCTCACATAACTTGTGGATATTGTTGCAAGATTAACCACGATGAGACCAAGTGCTGGAGAAAACAAAGAAAATGTCTGAGGTACGGTAGTACTGAGTATAAGTTTTCAAATTGTTTTAGAGCTTCTAAGAAAAGAGGAAATACTCGACAGTCTGCTAGATCCACTTCAAAGCAATCGAGGGGCAGAAGGGGTGATTAATGCTAATGGCTGTGAGAGAAATCCGAGTAATGGAAGTAATACGAGCGGGGATGGAACTGTCCCCACTCGAGGAATAGGGGTTGTAGTTTACCTAGTCTAGACTGGCACTTTAGAAGTGGCAATCCTTTGTAAAATGGGAAAATCCTTTTGTTATTTTTTATCTTGGCAACTCGGCATGATCTGTTATGACCTTGTCATTTCCCTTCTCCTTTTGAAATGATTTGATAAATCTATTCCAACTTGATGTAACTATATGATCTTTTATAACATATGACAATTTACTTGTTTTTAATTGATTTAATGGCTTACAGGTATATTTAAACTTTGCCCCACACCTTTAGATTGGTGATAAGATATGAACGGTAGTAGACGTGGTCAAAATTGTACTGGAGAGCGTAGGCAAACTTGAGGTCTTGGAGGTGACCAGGGATCGGCGGTGGACCAAAAATTGAGAATTAAGGGCTAAGATTGGGACCAAACACTTGATTGCCAACTTGATATATTAATTATGAGGTTTGAGTTTGTGAAAGGAAATATTTGATAGATTTAACCAGCCTAACGATTAAGAGACCGGATATCATATTTGGAATGAAAATTTGAGACCATACATAAACTATGGAAACTGGAACAATGTGATCATTAAGAACAACTACCCTTTTGCCTTACATGGATAAGAATTCGATCAACTGTAAGGATCAAAAGTGAAAAAGTGTTTAACCAATGCACCTGTATTAACCTTACCGAGCGGAGGAGGTAGTTTTGTGATTTATACAAATGCTTCAAAGGATGGTTTAGAATGTGCATTATTATTACACAATAAGGTGATTGCATATGCCTCTAAAAAGTGAAATCTTACGAGAGAAATTTTCCAACTCATGATTTGGACTTAGCGGCTGTGATATTTGCATTAAAGAAGTGAAGACATTACCTATATAGGGTAGACATGAGGCCAATTAAGTTGCCCTATAATTTGGAGGTTAAAACACCTATTGGGGGAAAAAATCAAAGTTTGACTGCTAGTTGGATGAATAGAAATTACGAAGTATAGGTTGGAAAACGTAAGTTAGTGATTGATCGGATAGGCTTAACTATTAAGGGAATGATATTGTCCTAAGTGTGAATTTCGAGGACAAAATTCTTTTTAAGGAGGGAAGGATCTGAGAACCCCAAAATTTTCTTATTTTATCTTATTTTTACTGGTTTATTTAATTATTTATTCCCCCGTTTTCACCATATAATTTATTTTAACCATTTTAAGTCCATTTGTATGGAACAATGTCTCCCTTATGTTTTTAAAAATGTTTTGTTAGCAAAATTTATTTTTTGGAGGCTCGTTTAGTAACGAATAATAAGTACACGTTTTTTGAGACAAAATTCGATTCGAGAGTGCAACAATCTTGGAAAATTAAGAATGATCAATAGTAGACTAAGAAAAGTTAATTGAAAAATTAGATGTGAGTGAGTTGAAATTTAAGTTTATACCGTACGCGCGTTGAAGTTTCCCGAAAATCGCGCCAGCACAAACTAATTGGAAATTTGAGAAATTAATACTAGACTCGTGTGAGGACTTATGTTTTTATTCTCAAAATAGTTATTTTATAATTATTTACCCTAGTATTAGTTAATTATATTATCATTACATGAATTCCTTTTAGGTATCACTTTATCGCGCACGAATCGGAAGTTCGCGTATTTCGAGCCAAAACGGTTAAATGAAAATTTAAGAAATTTATACTAGAGTACTAAGAGTGAATAATTATAATGTTAAAGGAAGTACATTAGAAATTTAGTGCACAAGTGAAACAAACTCGAGAGGAAACGAATGCGAAACACACGCGCGTAAGTACTATTCATAGTTGAATTTTGTGCAAATTTTAACCACAAATCATTCAAGCTTATCCAAGAAACTTCATTCATCAGCACACTCTCTCTCTCCTCTCACCAAGCTTGGCTGAAACTCTCCAAGGAAGAAGAAGAAAAGGGCTCTCTTCATTTGTTTCCATTCTTACTCCAAATCCTTCACAAATCACCGTCCAACCTCAAAATCACTTGGGAATTCACTTAAGCTAGAAGAAAGACTTCATCTTGGCGGTTTTCTTGGAGTTTTAGTGATCAAAAAAATTTTGGTTTCTATCAAAGCTAGGAGGTAACCATCCAACACCATCTAATCTTTCATTCTTGGCTTTAATGGGTTTTATTCTTAGCTTTAAAGCTTGTAGCTTCATTATTGTTGTTGTTACTTGGGTTGGAACGATTGATGTGGGCTCTATGAATTCCTGCCTTGGTTGTATGGGCTGATATGATGATATAATGTTTGATTTGAGTTGTTTAAATGCTGTTTAAGATGATTATGGATAGAGAATCGAAGGAAAGTTGAAGGAAAATTTCGCATGGTTGCTGACCGAAATCTGTCCTGTTTTTGCCATGCATTTAGTTCAAATTTTTGATGCTCAAATGATTTTGAAACTGATGTATATATGTTGTGTATGGTGTGTAGAAAGTTTTTACCAAAAATCGTTTGAATTGGTTGGATAAAAATTGAATTTTGGCAAGAACAAATCTGAAAAATTTGTGTAGCAGTGTTCTTTGAACGAACATATCTCTCTGTCCAAAAGTTGGAATTGAGTGCTGTCAATGGCATTCCAAACTAGACATCTGTAGTTTTCTAATGGTACAAAATGTACCTTCTAATTCGAACTGAGTCATCTGTAGTGATTGATCAAAGTCGGCTGTCCTATATGACTGTTCAACCGAGAGAAGGGTAGAAGCTGCAGCTTGTGGCTCTATTTTCTCTCATTTACAAACTGAATTTCAAAATGATTTGTTGTGATGAAATATAGCCTTTTGAATCTAATTTCAAACTCCACCAACCATTTTCAATTTCGAGTTAGTCCAATTCCCAAACTGTACCAAAGCTGGAAAATGCTAGTTTTATTGGCCGATTGGTTTAGTTACTTGTGAAATATTTTATTTCGAACATTTTGGTGACAACCACCTACCAAATGTATATTATATGTAACTTGGACTTTGGTTTCACCAATGAACCAAATTGGAGTTGATTTCATTTGGCAAAATGTTTGAAAAAGGAAAAGGAAGCAAGACGACAGATTTGTCTAGGAAATTCCTTGAAATTTGGTAGTTTTTTTAACTACCTTCCCGCACGAGTTTTTATATGAGATTTGGTAGAGGAGTAGCTCTCATATGGAAGTTGAAATGTACCAAATTTGGTGTCATTCTAAGACCATTTCGATACCCAAATGAAGTGCCAAAGTTGTTTTTCGAATATGGAAAATTTACTGAACTGTCTTTAATTTTGACCAATTTTGAGCTGCTATATTTTGGTACTCAGAACTCTGAATTTAGTTCCATTTGTTGTGTTTGAAACTTTGTTTAGAAATCTTATTGTAGTACAAATTTCAGAGGCTAGTTCACTTTCTGTGAATTTTTTCGAATTTTCAAACTTTGCCGAAAAACATGATCGAAACTGTCTTGTATGCTCAAGTCAGCCACTTTGAACTGAAATTTGAATGTCTTCCGTTTAGAATTTTGAAATGGTGTCTTCTAGGAACTTTTAGTACTTCGAACCAAGATTCCAACAGTATAAATTTTTCCAATTTTCGACCTATTGAGTGCAAGTTCTGATTTTCCTAAATTTGACGTGCAAAACTGAAATTTTCAAACTCGATGGGAAATGAGTTTTTGGAAACTCTTCCCTATCCTTTGATATCGATTGACCATTTTAAACTTGATGTCATGAAGGAAATCATTTTTTCTTGTGTTATTAAACCCCACTTTTAAGTCTCGATAATAATTAAGGCTTTTTTTCATGATATTTTCTTAGTATTGTACAAGGGTACAATCTTCCTTGTTAACCAGGGGTTTATAAGTAATAGTGTGTGATAGTTAATTATTATTTGCTCAAGCGTTCAAGGGGACCTTCAAGAGGATCTCGAATCGAACGCCTAAAAGTTGTTTGAGCACTTACTCCCTACTTTGATTGGTGAGTGTCAAGTGCATGATTTGTTGCAATTATATGAATTGCTGCTTATGGACTGAATGGTTTATGACTGTTGAGTCGAGTGTGTACTTTATCGCGCTCATTCTCTTTCAACTGATAGTATAACTGAATTGCTCATGACTGAATTGTAATTGATTGACTGAATTGCAACTAATTGATTGCACGTTGTTGGAGTGAATCTCCTCGACTTTAACTGAACTGTGGGGACGCCCAAATCTCAATTGGCCGACCTTGTGACTCAAGCCAGCAAGGGCTTGGTCGAGAAGCTTGGTGAACCATGAGATAACTGTAAGCTTGATCTATTGAGAGATCTTGCTTGGTCTACTCGCGTAGTAGTGCCTTTTATTGAAGTGCGGGTCCGGTGTGGTGTTGGTGGACGGAACTGTGAAGTAAGTGGAGTTCTACGGACATAAATGCCGACTCGGTTGACGGAGTGTCATCGCGGAAAGGTATTCGATCGAGGTTTGGCGAAACAAGTAGAACTTAGCTCCTGAGAGCTCTTGTATCCTCATATGTGTTTAATTGAAAATTGTGAATTGCTTGAATGTTACAGCTTTAATTCTTGCTTACATGCCATTGCTACTTTAACTAGGTGTTTTGCATGTTTTCTTGGCCTTACTGAGCGTTCGCCCATCCCATTAGATTTGTTTTTCTAAGCAAGGGCCGAGATGGAAATAGTTTTGGAGAAGCCAACTGGAGACACTTTTGATTAGGGTTTTAAAAGCACTGGACTAGACATCTTTTAAAAGTTGTGTATTTTGGAAAAGTGGTTGTATCTCGAAACTTGTGATGTAAGATTAAATATTCATGTATGTAGATGACTTCTTGTCTTTATTTTGACTTCATTATTAGTCGTTATCCTTAAGTTTGAATTGGAATTGTAATGAGTCTTGGTGAAAACTAGGCAGGCGTCTCACCGATACCCTTTGGTCCGCTTTAAGGAGAAGTGGGGGCGTCACAAAGCCATGCATTGTGTGAGATCCCGAAATTTTTCTTATTTTCTAGGCATTTATTTTGTTTCTTTGTGCATATTTTCTATATTATATGAATTTTCTGGGAATTTTTATGAGAAAATATGATTTTTAAATCTTTTTTTTCAAAATAAGTCATTTCCTGTGTTAATGGTGGGTACAGTGGATGTGGGACCCACTAGTGTGATAAGTGCGATAAATGTGGATAATTTGAAGAAATTTTGTATACAGGGATTTTATTACGTGGTGTTATGAGGTAATTAGAGGTTAGCTAGTTAAGTAGTATTATGAGATAAGAGGAGGAGATAACTCTTAGAAGTGCCACATGTTGTATTCCTATTGGGAGTTGGACTTTGACTAGAGCTATCTCACCTTTCCTAAATCAATTTTGACCCAAAATTCTCTCCATTTTCCCCCTTTTGGCCGTGCAACACTAGAGAGAAAAGAAGAGAGGAGCTTCAACTTTTGCCTTCATTCCTTGCTTAGATCTTGTAAATCTACCATAGAAATTTCAAATTTCTCCACAAAAGTGAGTTGACAAGTGAGTTTAAGGTCTTTGGTGGAGCCACTTGTGGGGAAGAACCACTAGCTACCTTGCTTCTTGTAGTTGATAAGGTGAGTTGTCAAGACATCTCCTCTTTGATGATAATAATGATCAATTAGTGGATTCTAGTGGTGAAGCATGTCATTTTATGGAATATTTCTTGAATTATGGTCAAGTTTGTCCAATTTTCATATTTATTGAGGATTTTTCTGTTTATATGGTATATTATGGTTGGTCATGGAATGATAGCCTTATATTGAGTAATATAGGGCCTCTATATGTTAATGGTGGTTTGTTGTGGAAAATTTCAGCTTTTAGAAGAAAATTTCAGTTTTAGGGTTTTATATATTTGGGGCTTTTCTATGGTTGGCTCATGAGCTTGTAATTGGTTGAGATTTAAGGGTAGTGAGACCCTAATGAGGTGTATTACTTAGCCTATGAAATATATATGCACTTGTGATCATTTCATGTGAACATTGGTGGTGAATGATTGGTTGGAAATGTGAAAATTAAAGGGAAAATGCTGTTCAATGTTAGGGAGATTTGGTAATCTTGAGTTGGGAGTGATTTTGGGTAGAATTAAAGAGGTTTTGAGGTTGTTCATACCTAACACCCACTGTCACTCCATTTTACTTCTTAGTTATATCATACTAGTAGTTCATTGTAGTAGTTTGACTCGTGCTCGAGTCTCAATGGTGATTTCTTGCTTATTATAGGTCGTGCCGGTGATCCGGGGCCTACATCTGAAGGAAATTTGTGAAGTTGCTTATTTGATTCGGTGAGTGTACCATTATATGGTTTATTGCTTAAATGGCTGTTTGTACTTGTTTATGTGAACTTGGTTGGCTTGACTGGAACGAGAGTGTACTTCATCGCTCTCGTTCTCTTATTAGTATGCCTGTTACTGTTTAACTGTGAAACTGTATTTGTGCATGATTTAACGTCGTTTGAGACTATGACCAATGACTTAACTATGCTATCTGAGCTCATACCCCATTGGTTGTTATTCGAGTCTAGCCGGCAAGGGCCTGGGCGATTGGATAACCAACTATGAGTTTACTGTTAGCCGAGTGGAATGTTATTCCCTCGACCCTATGGTATACTCGAGTATCGCCTCTCTGTTACTGTGAGGTGTTCGGGCCCGGCAAGGGGAATGTTGGGTGGAAGGAATGTGGTGTAAAGTGGGATCTACGGTCTTGTTCCTTTCTTCAAAAGTTGACGGAGTGTCAACGAATATGAGATCAAGTACGGCAAATAGAAAGTGGCTCTTGAGAGCCAATTGTATCCTTTCATATTGGTTTGCTTCTTTATATGGCTTGGTTAATTATAGTGAAGTATATTTATACTTATGTGTCTTCTCGGTACCTCACGAGCGTAAGATCACCCTCGTTACTTTTGATTTTTCCTACAAGAACAACTTTTGGAACAATGTTTTGAGGCGAGTTGAGCTAGTTAGGCATTCTTTTGTTTGTATAGCTCCTCGATTATGAGAAACCCTAAATGTATTTAGATTCCACGATTCCTTTTGATTTGTAAAATTTGTAATCAAGGATTTATGAAAGTGTTTCACGTGTATATGTTATATATATACTACTTGGTTATGCTCTTGTGGTATTGGTAGATGATGTTTCCTTGTACTTGGTTGGATTTCAGGCGAATACAGAAGTTGAACGAAGAAAGAACAATTTTGGCGAGGTCACTGTTCACCAAATCCGGCCAAGTTCTGGCCGGATACTTGGCCGGATATGCAGGGGAGAAAAAAAAATTTGATTTTTGGCCACTGGCCTCAATCCGGCCAAGAGAATCCGGCCAGTTTTTGGTCGGATTAGCGGCCGAATTGGCAGGGGTTCTTGACCCCTTCGTTAAGAGCCACTACCCTCTATCCGGCCAAGAATCTGGCCAACAATCTGGCCAAATTCTGGCTGGATAGTGACGTGGCAGTCACTATTCATCTGCGCTTTGTTTTAATTTTTTGATTTTCACGACCGTTGAAGCATTCGAACGCTATAATATCGATGCGAATGTGTATTCTGAGTTTTCGTAGTCCTAGCGAGAGTTGGGCAGGCAGTCCGCTAACCCCTTTGGTTCACCCTAGGAAAAAGTGGGGCTGTCACAGTTGGTATCAGAGCCTAGGTTAGAAGTGACTTGGGCGAGTTAGAACTGTGTTTCTTCGAACTTGTGGGGTTTGTGTTAAGGTGTCGTTAAGTGTGACTACCTTGTCTAAGATGCGAATCTTTGCTATCCTTGTAGGTGATGGCTGGAACAAGTGGAGAGGGCAGAGGTGAGCCACCTCGGAGGCGCCCACGAGTCATCGATTACCAAGAGAGACCTGGAGGTCCGATCCGGCTTTGATATACTGCTAGTCGGACCCGTCGCTGTAGTCGTTGCCAGCATTACTCATACGCTGACAATGTGGTCATGGCGGTACTAGACGAAAGAATGAGGCTTAGACGTGCCGCCACCAGGGATCACACCGAGACACTTAGACTAAGGGGCATCCTGAGGATGCAAGCAGATCGGATTGGAGAGCTCCAGGGGGACATAGCCATGGAGCAAGAGCGAATGAATGCTCTTAGAGAGCAATTACAAGTGGTTAACAACCGTCTTACGAATGTGGTCAGCGAAGTCAGAGACCGTTCCGGCGGCATCATTAACGAGTGCGAGACGCTCATCTAAGGGGTGATTGGCTCTAACACACAAGTGGAAGTTTCGGGCGGTAGAACTCATGAAGAGGGGAGCACACCTAGTTCTAGCCAAGAGAAAGAGTCCTTGGGTTCGGTTGGGAACTAGGTTGGAGCTCCTTTGAGCTATGTTTTGATCCCATGAGGGGAATAGTTAGAAAAAACTCTTAGTTAGCTGCTTCTGTATTTTGGCCTAACTTTGTATATTGTCTTTTTGGAGGACCCTTTTAGTTTCATGGGATTACTTTTGTATGTACTTGACTAACTGCTTCTGTATGACTGTTTGAAATAGTTATGTGTTCTATATATAAATGCTCTATGTGTATATATGCCTTATGTGGTGTTTACTTTTGGTTATTTGTTCATGCTTACAAGTCTATGCTTATGTGCCTCTTTAACATTATATCTGTGCCTCGACTTTAGTTTGACTTAAACCAATGGAGGGCACTCGTAGTGAACGAGGCCGTGGGCATGGAATTAGGCAACCCACGACTGAATGGGGTACTAGGGAAACCACATCTGAACCAAACCCTGAACCTAGGGCTGATCCCAATATCCAAATAGCTACTACTATGCAGCAAATAACTGACTTGTTAGCCTACGTGGTGCAACACCAGGACCACAACCCTAATCCGCCAGTGGGAAACCCCCGGAATCATGTAAAGAGTGAGGATCGAGCCCTCGAAAGGTTCCAAAAGTTCTCCTCACCGAAATTTCTGGGAAAGCCCGATCTAGATGTGGCCGAGAGATGGTTGGAGAAGATGGTGGATATCTTTGTGGCCTTACACTACTTAGAGGAGAGACAGGTTACTTTGGCTGTCTTTCAATTAGAAGAGGCCGCCCGTCCTTGATGGAATGTGATTCGAACCAAATGGGAAAAGAGCAAATGCCGAGAACGTGAGTGAACTTCACGAGGGAGTTCAACGCAAAGTACTTTCTGCCTTTGATCCAGGAAAAGAAGGAGGACGAGTTTATTCAATTTCATCAAGGAACCCAATCTGTGGCTGAGTACGAGAGCCAGTTTACCCGATTATCCAAATTTGCCCTTGAACTCATTATGACTGAACAAATAAGGGTGCGACAATTTATTCAGAGGTTAAATGTGGAAATCCAAAAAGATTTAGCCGTGACCCAAATTAACACTTTCAGTGGCGCTGTGGATAAAGTTTTGTGAGCTGAGAACGCAAGGCTTCAAGTTTGAAACTTCCAAGTGAGAAAACGGGGATTTTCTGGAAGTAGTTCTACCCAGAAAGATAAGAGTACCCCTCCCAAGTTTAGAAGGGAAGCCTGAGGAGGAAGGCTACTAGGAACGGCGAGAGGAATTCTACCAAAAGGTGGCCAGATTGGAAGAGGCCAGCAGAGGAGTGCCTCACAAGGGAGTTCAGCCACTGTTTCTCGTGGTCTGTGTGGATTCTGTGGGAAGCCAAATCACACGGAGGAAACTTGTTGGAGGAATGAGAGGAAATGCTTACACTATGGGAGTGCAGAGCATCAGATAGCCAACTGTCCGATCCAACCTAGAGAGGTGAGAGGAACTACACAATCATCGAAGGCTAATTCGGGGCAGTCGAAAGTGCAAATGACAAAACCGAAAGTGTTTGTTCGGGTGTATTCTCTCGAGCAACGTCCGGTCCCAAATTCTACAAAGGTGGTAAAAGGTACGATTCCTGTCTTCCACCGTCTAGTTAGAATTTTGATAGACCCCGGTGCCACCCATTTCTTTGTTAACCCTGAATTCATGTGTGGAATTGGTATAACCCCTGTTAACCTGCCCTATGATTTGGAAGTGAGTACTCCTACGGGGGACCAGTGTTTGATTACTAGTAAAATATATACAAATTATGAGATTTGGGTAGGAGAGAGAAAGTTATTGGGAAATCTTATAAGTTTGGCTATTAAGGGTACGATGTGATATTGAGCATGGACTGGTTAGCTAGGTATGATGCCCAACTTGACTGTAAGAGGAAAATGGTGAAATTTCGTATATCGGGGGAGGCGACTTTAAGACTAGATGTGAGGGGTAGTTTAGTCTCATCTGCATTGATTTCGGGTATTCGGGTTAGAAAACTATTGAGTAAAGGGGCACAAGGGTTCCTAACTTTCCTTTTTAACACTCCCATCAATAAATTGAAGATAGAAGATGTGCTAGTAGTGGGTGAATATCTGGATGTGTTTCCTGACAAATTAATAAATTTACCTCCGAAAAGAGAGATAGAATTCGAGATTAACCTGTTACCGGGGATATCACCTATCTCCAATATCGAATGGCACCTGCTGAACTCAAAGAGTTGAAGTTGCAGTTACAAGACCTGTTGGAGCGAGGGTTTATCCGTGAGAGTGGATCTCCTTGGGGGGCACTCGTTCTCTTTGTCAAGAAGAAGGATAGGACCTTGAGGTTGTGTATAGACTACAGAGGGTTGAATAATGTGACCATTAAGAATAAATACCCACTACCCCGCATTGATGAGTTGTTTGACCAGTTGCATGGTGCAGTGGTCTTTTCCAAGCTAGATCTCTGACAGGAGTACTACCAATTGTTAATCCGAAAGGAAGATGTGCCTAAAACTGCCTTCAATTCTAGGTACGGGCATTTCAAATTTGCCGTTATGCCCTTTGGACTGACCAATGCTCCTGCCGCCTTTATGGACTTAATGCATCGGGTTTTCAAACCGTACCTAGACCGATTCGTCATTGTGTTTATCGATGACATTTTGGTCTATTCAGAAACCCGAGAGGAGCATGTGCAACACCTGAAATTGGTCTTACAAATTTTGAGAGATCATTAGTTATATGCCAAATTTAGTAAGTGTGAATTTGAGCTGGAGAAGGTTTCTTTCTTGGGGCATGTGATTTTAAAAGAGGAAATTTCAGTAGACCCAAAGAAGGTAGAAGCGGTAACTGAGTGGAAGAGAGCTGAAAGTTCCACTGAGATTCGAAGCTCAGGGTTGGCAGGTTACTATCAAGGATTTCGGTTTATCAAGGATTTCTCGAAACTTGCAAGTCCTTTAACCAATTTGACAAAGAAAACTAGTCGGTTTCTGTGGGATGCCCGGTGTGAGGATAGTTTTCAAGAATTAAAGCGAAGGTTAACCATAGCTCCTATTCTGGCCTTGCCTAATGGTAAGGACAGTTTCACTGTTTACACTGATATTTCGAGAGAAGGTTTGGTGTGTGTATTGATGCAAAATAAGAATGTGATAGCCTTTACCTCTAGAAAATTGAAAACCCACGAGCAAAACTATCTCACTCATGACTTGGAGCTAGCCGCAGTTGTCTTTGCTCTAAAAAAGTGGAGATACTATCTGTATGGGGTAACCTTTAAGGTTTATTCCGATCATAAGAGTCTTAAGTACCTCTTTTCCCAAAAGGAGTTGAATATGAGACAACATCGGTGGATGGAATTCTTAGAAGACTATGACTGCACAATCAACTACCATCCAAGTAAGGCTAACGTAGTAGTTGATGCCCTAAGTCAGAAGACTCAAATATCTGGGTTAATGGTCAAGGAGTGGAAAATGTTAGGAGCTATTGGTGAGTGGAATCCTAGATTGGAACATAAGAAGATAACCTTTGAAAATATCCGTGTGACATCCACTCTATTGGATCGAATCAAAGAAGCCCAAACTGAGGATCCGATGCTTCAGAAGTGGGTGGAAAATGTGGAGAAAGGGGAAATTTCTACTTTTAACCTGAGTTCTGAGGGAGTTTTGAGATTTAAGAATCGAGTAGTGGTACCTAAAGATGAGAATTTGAAAAAGAAGATTTTGGAGGAAGCCCATCGATCAAAATACACAATCCATCCGAGTAGTAATAAGATGTATCAGGACCTACGATGGTTGTACTGGTGGGATAAAATGAAGAGGGAGATTGCTCAATATGTACAAACCTGTCTAGTCTGCCAGCAGGTTAAGGCTGAACACCAAAAACCTTCTGGATTACTGCAACCTCTTGAGATGCCTGAATGGAAGTACTTGATGATTTTCTTAAAGTACTTGATGATTCATGATCATCAAGTATAAAATCAAGTATAAAATGTGTAACGACCCCACCTCCCCCTAAGGCGTACCAGAGGGTTCGGCGGGCCGCCTGCCCAGCTCTCGCCGGGACTCAGTCGTTCGCTACAGTCCTCAATTAAAAATTAAAATAAATCACAAGAATAAATAGGGCATTGATCCAAACTTAAAGCGGAACTTATATACATTGCCAACCCAAAAGAGAATATAAACATCAAATATACAAGGTTTCTCAATCCTTCATACGTCCAGCCCGTGCCAAGTACTAGGCGAGAACCACTACAAAAGAAACAAAAGAAACAAAACTAGATTGGCTAGTCTATCTCAAGCTCACGTCCTCGCTCGCCTTCCCCTGTAAGGAAAACAAAACTAAAGAAATGAGCTAAAAGCCCAGTGAGGTTCCGAACACATAATCAGATAATCAATCCAATACATTAAACATGGAGTAT
This sequence comes from Coffea canephora, assembly GCA_036785865.1. Classification (NCBI taxonomy): domain Eukaryota; kingdom Viridiplantae; phylum Streptophyta; class Magnoliopsida; order Gentianales; family Rubiaceae; genus Coffea; species Coffea canephora. The sequence continues at coordinate 26,521,781 of CM071920.1, forward strand.
CAATAATTCAAGAGACATTTACAATGGAAAGCGATAGTAACACATTCATTAAAAGGATACGGCTCACAAGGAGCAATTCGTTATTTCGTTCATTCGTTCTCCTGACATTTCCCCTTATTCCTCCAATCATTTGAAAATGCATTTTTCGTTTATCAATAAACTCTCGTTCGTTCGTTCGTTCATTCATTCATTCACCCCCGTCCTGGCGGTTGGCCAGTCTCCACCAACCTACAGGGTAATACTCGAGTATACCAAACGTTCACCCAAGTCCCTAATCGCCCGACCGAGTCCGCTTCTGGCTCGAGACGACCGGTAACAAGGGGCAATGGCCAGTTCAGCCCGAAAGGCTTACATTCATGCGCAAGTAACATTTCAATCATTAAATCCTTGAAAATTACACAGTTATTTAGGTTGAGTGCGATAAAGTACACACTCGCCTAGAAAGCTCGTTTTGGAAATCATTAAAAGCACTTAACACATTAGCAAATGATAACAACAAGCCATAGAATCAAATAAGGAACACTCACCTAGAAATGCAAAATATCGTGCAAAATATCCTTCCGGATATTACCCTTAATCACCAATGAAACCTAAGGTTGAACAAGAGAACATTATTATAGTTTATCGAGCAAAACATTTAAGGGAAACAAAGAAACCCGACTAATTAAGAGTAAAACGTGTAAAGATGACTTTCAAGTAAGAAGAGGGTTGTTTGAACCCAAGGATGAAAAATCATGTTTTAAAATGGAAAACCGGTCATGGTATTGGCCTAACAAAAGTATACAAGTTCAAATAGAAACCTAGCCCTCGGGCGAAAATTTGGGCAGCACGCCCTTTGTGTTTACCTAATTTTCCAGCCATTTTGGCTTCATTATTTTTCCTCGACCACAACCCAACATCACACAAAAGCAATTCAAGTCAAGAGCCGTTCCATAGGCTCACAATATCACAAGAATAAGAAATACAGTAATAACAAGTGCAGAAATTCAATTTAGCAAAAGACAGATTTGACGTATGAAAGCGGAAATAACTTATCCGAGGCTACGCTTATCAGATTAAGACAAAACCTATGCCGTTTCGAAGCTAAGACACAGAGCTACAACATTCGTGAAGGTCACTTAGTCCAGTTCCTAATGTAACTTAGTCAAATTCTCAAATTAATAAACCAGAAACCAATTCATTGCCTGTTTAAACGCAGAACACTGTAATGGACATATCTCAGAGTACACAAGTCCGAATCAGGTGTTCTTAGAGGCATTTGAAAGCTAATTCATAATACTACAACTTTCATGTTTTGGCAAAACACTAAATCAGAATGGATCCTAGTAAAAAAAAACGGGATAAACTGGACTTAACTGATCACACGGACTTCTTAGGAAATACTTAAAACAGTAAGGGTATTTTGGACTTTTCACGTCCTACGTTGCTCCGATTGAGCTGAAATTTTGTAGGCACCTATAAAATGCCATTCTATACAACTTTTCTTCTTTTCCCTAAGGCCAAATCGACCTCTAACATACAGATATAAATTCGGACAGAAAGTTGGGGAAATTTTCCAGATTCTGGAATTTTGATTTTCTAGTGCAACTTTCCTTAATTTCTTGGTCTAATCCCTACCACAACACCTTATAACACTTCAATTGCAACATATAAGAATCATACAACAAATTGGGCAGAATTTCCCCAAACCCTAGTTCATGAAATAAAAAGGGGAAAACTACTAAAACATGATAATCATCCATGATTCCACCAAAAATCAAGTTGCTAAGCTTAATTTCACAAGATTGAAAGTAAAACTTGGAGAGATAAGCTCTCTTACCTTGACTAGAGGTCACTAAGAGTAGCCCAAGCTTTCTCCTTCAAAAACTCACCACAACTCACTAACTAGTCACTCAAGAACAAGTTTAATCGGTTTATTTTGTTTGATTTCTTCCTAAGTTGTTGGATTGAAGATGAAATGAAATGTTTTCCTTTGGTGTTTTCCCTCTTCTCTCTCTCAGCCAGCAGCAGCAGAAATAAGGGGTAAAATGCTGGATTTTGGTACTTAAATGGATGATAATTGTCTTGGGTCAAGAAGCCTTAAGGTGGCGACAAGTGTCGCCACCACCACCTTTCTTTCTTTTCTCTTTCTCTTGTTATTTCCTGGCCTCACATTCGGTCAAGCTTGTTGCCAAGAGAGAAGATATTTTGCTCAAGTTCAATAAATTTGTTTGGTAAGGAAAAATGGTGGTCAAGCAGTGCGTTCAATCGGTAGTGCGCGGGACCCGCCGGTTCGCGCCATTTTTCTTAAAAACTCACGTACTAGGGTTTTTACTTCCCATTCACTAACCTTATATCATTGCCACTAGTCACATATTATTTCTCACTTAAAAGTCACTTTTAATCCCCAAATTAATTCTTACTCTGTACCGAAAATTCATCCGGCGGAAAATCGCGAAAACCCTAATTTCGCTCCAAACTTGAAACCGAAGCGTAAAACCCTATTTTCTAGGTTTATCTACACTTAATGTGAAATATTTGGGTAGTGGCCTTTGATAAATACTAATTTTCAAATAAAAGGGTATTTTTGAGGAAAAATACAAGGAATTTGCGAGTCCTCACAAAATGTTCGAGTAATATTGAAGGAATAAGAAGTATTTGAAAACTCCCTTCCCTTGGAAATTCGGAAAATTTTCAGGTTTGATACGATATTTTGAAAAATTGTATCTCACATTCAACATGTCAAAAATTGGAAAACTTGATACCATTGGAAACTTTTTTAAAAGCACTAAAAATTCTTAGAAGACACTTTTCCACGAATGTAAGTGAAAGGCACTGAAATTTTGGCTCAAAGTTGGTAACTTGAATTACCAAGACAGATTTAAGTTGGTTTTTGGCCAAATTTGGAAATTCGGCAAAATTCACTTGTTTTGAACTAACCTTTGAAATTTGGAAATCAATTAGTGTTGCAATCCAAGAGTATAACAAAACAAGCGGAACGAGAAACGGAGTTTCAAGCACAAAAATATGGTGACCCAAATTTACCAAAATTTCCTTGTTAAACAAGGGTTTTCAAACTTAAATCATGAACTTTGGAAGTTTGATTGAATATCAAAATGACCTCAGAATAGCACCAAATTTGGTATTTACATAAGACCAAATAAGGGTTATTCCTCTACCAAATTTCATAGAAAAATATGTAAGGAAAGTTGGTTAATGAAACCACAAGAAATTCTAAGGCTAAGTTGCCTTTGAACTTCTGTTTTGCCGTTTTTCAAACGTTTGGCCAGGGCACATTTCAAACATGGTCCATTCCAGTAAGAAATGTCTAAAATATGTCCAAGGTGCATTTGATAGGTGATTTATACCAAGAAGCTTTGGAAAACAAGTCCCAAATCATTGTTAGTTACAAATCTATCCAAGTGGAAAATTCTATCACTGTAGCAGTTTCAAACTTTGGCCACAACACACTCAATTCAACTTGGAATTGGGCGTGATTGATGGTGTTGGAAAGATCTCTCATAAATCTGAATTTTCTCAGAAGAAACAATTTCCAAATTCTATCCACAAATAGCTCGTTTTTGAGCATCAAGAAGTAATTTCTGTCCTGTCTCCTGGAGAGCAACGAAACAGGGCAGTGATTTTCAAATGAATGGTGTGGATCACTCAAGTGGAACCAAAACGTGCATTTGGTACCAATGGAAAGCTGGGAATGTCTAGTTTCAAATGCCACCAACGGCACTCAATTTCAACATCGGAGTACAGAGTTATGAATGAAACAAGCAAGCTGTCTGAGCATTACGGGAACAGTTCCCAGTGAAGGCGAACCAAAGGGTTCAACAGACCGTCTGCCCAACTCTCGCCAGGACTACGGAGTCACAACACACAAACCCTACATAACACGCGATAGAATCCCAAAAAAACAAACCATTGGAGACTACTAAGTTGAAAACATGATTTCCAAACCGTAAGGTACAATGGTACTTCGATTAAACGCCTCAATGGAAACGAAAATGAAAACGAAAAGCAAACAGAAAACGGCCATGTCACAATCCAGCCAAGATCTGGCCGGATTTTCAACCGGATTGCTGGCCGGATTCGAGGTAGTGAGCAATCCAAAATTTTTTTCAAAATCTCCTGCTAATCCGGCCTGATATCCGGCCAAGAACTAGCCGAATTCGATGAACAATTCCCGCCAGAAATTTTCTTTCCTTGTTCAAACGCCATGCTTATCCGATCGTCCAATGGTTACAGGTAGCATCTCAACAAATCCAAAGGTACCATCTCAAATGGATACTCTTAATGTACATGATTAAACACTTATATACATACATTGAAAACTTTACAAATCAAAGCGTGATACTTAATTAAAAGACAATTAGGGTTTTGATTACAAAAGAGCTTAACAAAAGAACGTTTACACTAGTTCGACCCTTTCTTAAAATCACGGTTCAAAAGTGTTGCTCCCTGTAAGGAAAATAAAGATAACGAGAAAGGGGTGAGGTTACGCTCAATGAGATACCAAAAATACAAGTAGTCACGAATTATGGCATTTCACTTTTAAGGCACATATACACAACATATAAGGAATTGAACAAACACCTCAAATGGAAAGGATACAGGTGGCTCTCAGGAGCCAAAATTCCCATTGCAGTACGTGATCCAAATCCGTTGACTCTCCGTTAACATATATAGAACAAACATGTCCGTAGACCCTACTTTATGCGAAATTTCATCCACCAAACATACCCCTTACCGGACCCGAACACCTCAACAGAAATAGAAGTGGTAATACTCGAGTATACCGGAAATTCAGAGTTTCCAATACCCAAAGATTTCTCAAAAACGGATTACCGTAGCTCATTATCTAATTGACCAAACCCTTGTCGGCTCGACTCGAGTAACTAACCACAGGTTTTGAACTCAAAGATCACAGAAGGGTCGTTGGATACAAGCCTCCAAACGACGTCAGAACTGTGACAGCCTCATCTTCCCCTAAGGCGAACCAAAGGGGTTAGCGGACTGCCTGCCCAGCTCTCGCCAGGACTAACGGATCAGTTTACGTCGATCGAATACGTTCCGGAACTTACCAATGCGCGCAACCAAGTCAAAATCACAAAATAAAAAAAACGAAGAAAAATCGAAGCCGATGATGAACAGTACCGGCCACGTCCGACTCCGGATACTAGGCCGAGAGTAGCCAAATTTTTTCTTTTGCCGTTTGAAATACGAGTTGATCCGAAATCCAACCAAATATCAACCAAACATATATACATTGAAATGTAACATTTACAAGCCAAAGCGGCATATCAAAACGATTCATCATGGATATACATGTTCAATTTGCCAATCAAAAGAAATTGAACCCAATACACATCAGGGTTTCATTCAAAGAGCTATCCAAAAGATACATTTACATGAGCTCAACTTGACAACCAACTAACACGACCTTTTTCAAAAGTGGTCATTTCCTGTAAGGAAAACAAATGGAACGGAATGAGCTTAAGCCCAGTGAGTTACTACCACATAAGCAACAAAGATCACATAAGCACAATCTTTCATTTCAAGTACACAATTAAGAAGTAAAACAAGTCGGTAAAAGGATACGGACGGCTCTCAAGAGCCCATTTCCACGCTTACATTCTTGATCCAATCTCATTGACTCTCCGTCAACGTTTAAGAGTACCAACCGTAGAACCCACTTCACTCCCATCCCTTCCACCAAACATACCCCAACCGGGCCCGCACTCCAATCAGTAGCTTTTGGTAATACTCGAGCATACCGGAACCAAGAGTCTCAGTACTACAAGATTCCCCAGTACAGTCCCCGTGGCATGTCAATTTTCACGACCAAACCCTCGCCGGCTCGATTCAATTGACTACCTACGGGGTTGAGCTCAGTAATACAGTAAGGCCGTTGGATATTGGTCCAAACGACACCAAATCAGTTTTCCATGAATGGAATTCAATATCTCATATAGCAAGTGCAGTATTTCAGTAAAACGGTAAACAGTCATGAATGGAATCGCAAGGGGGTGAGGGCGGTCAAGTACACCCTCACCTCAATCACTTCCAATAGCCAAATAAGTCTTCAAGGCATCAAATTCACATATAGAAAAGCCACATTGTAACATTTAAGTGAGTAGTATACTCACTTATCAATTAAGTGTTGTTTCATGCACTTCCGTCAAGAGAATGTCGTGAACCACCGTCACGTCCTAGAACACGTAAACAAGTACAATGAGACTCGATAACGAGTTATAAAGAAATGCCAATCACAACCCCAATAGGGTTTCATATGCATATACAAGTATCATAGGTAACCAGAAAATCCGGAAATGCAATTAACTTTGGCCCTGAAAAAACAGTTTTTGTCCTCATTTTGCGGTAATGGTACCAATTTCACTACGATTATCGGATGAGGGTGCAAGACCCACCATCTCGAAGCTAAAAGACAGGGCTACAACATTACAGAAGGTCACTCAACCCAGTTTTGGGTGCAAACAGGTCAAAAATGCAAGATACTATATCAAAAACGTAAAACAGATTCACCAAAACGCATTCCAGCGGAAACATCATAACTCAGGCTCTACAAGTCCAAATCCAAAAATTCTAAAGGCATATGGTAGCTAATACATCAAGCTACATTTCATCAGAAGACCTCAAAGGCCAAATCGTGTATTTTCATGGTCGAAAATGGAAGATTACACGAAAACAGAAATCTGGACGCGAAACCGGTTTCGAAAACATTCAAGGGTATTTCGGTCATTTCACATGGTACAGTGGTCGGATAAAGCTGAAAATTTACAGGCAACTAGTTTATAGCCTTGGCTACAACTTTTATGTTTTGGCCAAAATCTAATTCGGTGAGGATCAGGGTGAAAAGTCACGGTCAAATTGAGTGAAAAGGCAACCCTGTTCGCAGCACCCCTTCCTAGACCAGTCTCGGTATTTTCGACTTATCTCATTCTACACTACTCTGATTGACCTGAAATTTTACAGGAACCTTTAAAACATCAATACCTAAAACTTTCATATTTTAATCCAAGGCCAATTCGGCCTCTAACCATGAGATAAAAAACCAGACAGAATTGGGGATATAAAACCCTAACTTTCTCAAATTCCTTCCAAACCAGAAATTGGTTACAATTATCTATCCTATACACCTACTAGAGTCATTAAATATCAGTTCCTATCATCAAGGATAGCCACAACATTACATTCATATTAAACCAGAAAATTCATCAATAAATTGAAAACTTCATCAATTCATCCAAAACCAAGAAATAAACCACATATTTCATCACTTTAGCTCCCACTAGGCACAAATTAAGCTTCATTAAGTGTAGGAGAAAGTTCAATCACCACTCACCTAGTAAACAAGAGAGGGAGAGTTGTTGATCATGTCACGGCCCCACTTCTCCCTAGGCGTACCAAAGGTTTCGGTGGGTCGCCTGCCCAGCTCTCGCCAGGACTCACTCGTTCACTTCAATCCTCAATTAAAATCGAAATAAATCACGGGAATAAATATAACGACGATCCAAAACTTAACGCAAAACTTATGTACATTACTATCTCAAAAGGGAGTACAAACATCGAATATACAAAGGTTCTCAGTTCACCACACATCCAGCCCGTGCCAGATGTGAGGACTCGTAAAAACTATTATTTTATGCCTAATTTATGGCTTAATAAATTATTTAATTGGATTTTATTTCCAAGGAATATTTTCTAGTCTTATTAGACCTAAATACATGGTAATATAACTTCGTTATATTTTTAAAATGATTCGTTTCGAAAATTAATTTCCTAGAGCGCGTTTCGTAAAAATAGTGAATAGTACTTGGAGATTTTATCCGCGTAGTAGCACAATAAGCTTGGAATATTGGAGACTTGTACTATGGACCTAAAATAGGTAATCTTAGGTATAAATATTCAAGTGATAGTTAGTAGTGCAATCGTTCTAAGAATTTTTCGAAAGTTTCGCGTTATAGCGGTAAAATTGGCGGTACGCGTTTTCACACGCGCGACTTTATTTGAGGAACTTTAGACCCTTGTTTCGAGACAATTAAGAGTGAATAATATTTATATTAACATGAGTGCATTAGAGGTTTAGTGCACTAGTGAACCAAACGCGCGAGAAAATCGAGCCTAAAAACGTGCCAAACGAGCCTTACAAGAGTTGACTTTGGAGCAATTTTTCACCACACATTTAATCTTCTTGGAGAAGCTAACTTAGATCAGAATTACACTCTCTCTTCTCTCTCCTCACAGCCGGCCAAGCTCCTCCCTCTCTCTAACTCATTTGCAACAAAAATTCTGCACACTAACCTCACTCAAAACCACCCCAAATCACCTCCAAATCACACCAAACTTGGAGATCTCTTAGCAAACCACTTGGAGACTACATTTAGCTAACAAAAGGCTGCATCTTCACGGTTTCTTGGAGCTTCAAGAGGGCCGAAATTTTCTGGTCTTGCACACCTAAGGAAGAGGTAATGATCAACCCATGAATTCTTGTCTTTTGGAGGTTATATAGCAAGATTAAGCTCATGCATGCACTTAGTTACTTGATTATGGTGTAAAAATGTGATTGTGGGCTCTTGGAATTCCCACACTTGGGTTGTTGTTGCTGATGTGATGATTGATGGTGATTATATTGTTGGTTTAGTGGTTATAATGATGCATTAGTGGTGGGTAATTAGTAGGAACTTCATTGGGTGTAAGAAGCAAAAACTTCCGATTTTGCCCCTGCCATGTTCGGCCATTTCCAGGCCAATTTTTAATGGTTTAATGGCTTGAATTGGATGCTTATATGATGTATTAGATGTGTGAAAAATTTCATTGGAAAATATTGAGGTTTGATGGAGCAAATGAATTTTTTTTCGAAACCAGCAAACCTGGAAACTGACTCGCGTATGCTCTGACCAGCAGTAGTATTTTGGCCATAACTCTGTCCTCGGATGTCGAAATCATGTGCCGTCGGTGGCGTTTGAAACTAGACATTCCTAGCTTTAATTTGGTATATAATGCACGTTCTGATTCTTTGTGACCAAGTCGAACCAAATGTTTTAAGTTCGCTGTCCTGTCACTCTGTTCATCTGGAATGAAGTGTTCAGGCTGCAACTTGATGCCCGAATTTGAACCAAATGGGAGCCAAATTTGGAAATGATTTCTTCTGTGATATTTTAACTCTATGAATGTATTTTCCAACGGCGTAAGCCACGCTCGATTTCGAGCTATATTGACTGAGTTGTGACTGAAACAAGCGGTCTGCTCTGTTTTGGAAAACCCTAATGTTGGACTGGTTTGGAACCAAATCTTGGAGTGAACTTGTTAGTTGATGTTTTTGATATTAAACACTTACCAAAGGTATCATGGGTATATCTTAGATCCTTATTTCACAAATGAACCATGGTTGGATAACTTTCTTGGTTAAACGTTTGGAAATTTGGGAAATGAAAGTCAAAGGCAGAATGCCTTAGGAATTTTCTTAAACTTCGGTTGGCTCATTAACTACCTTGCCGAAGGTATTTTTCCCCGAAATTCGATAGAGAGATACCTTCCATATAGTATTGAAACACTGCCAATTTTGGTGCCGATTCAAGTTCGTTTCGATACCCAATTGAATTACTAAAGTTAGAGGTTCAAATCTGGAAAATTCTCATCCAGTCTTGAATTTGCTCAACTTCGGGCTACCGTATCTCGGTGCTCGAAACTCCAATTTTTGATCCGCTTGTTTTGTCCTATACTTCACTTGTAACACTAATTGAGCTGAAAATTTCAGAGGCCGGTTTACAACGTGCGAATCGTGCCGAATTTTCAAAGTTGGCCAAAAACCAACTTCATTCTGCCTTGTGAACCAACCCTGCATCTTCAAGCTCATTTTTGACCACTTTTCACTTTGATTCATGGAAAAGTGTCTTCTAGGAACTTATAGTACTCTCTAAGAGGTTTCCAACGGTATAAAGTTTTCCAATTTTCGACTTATACCGAGCGAGTTACGATTTTTCAAAGATTTATCATAAAACTGGAAAATTTTTCCAATTCCAAGAAAATAGAGTTTTTTCAAAAAACTCTTTATTCTTTTTATATTCTTAAACGTTTTGCTTACGATTTTCATGATAAAAACTCAAATAATATTATACCTAATAAAAGGCAAGTTGAACCTCGATTTACGTGTAATTGAGGTTCCTTTTTGCAAAATAATTCTTAGATTGTACTAGTGTACAATCTTTCTTGATAAGTGGGTTAATTGTGTGATTATCCACTATTAATTTGCCAGGCACACAAGGAGACCTTCAAGAGGATCTCACCGTGGACACTTGAACTTCCGGGAAATAATTCTTGTTGAATTGCTCGGTGAGTGTCAAGTGTATGAATTTGATACTTGCTTATTGTGATATTTGTTGAAAGTTTAAAAATTAAGGGCGGGTGTGTACTTTATCGCACTCGTTCTAATTTCAAATGAATGAATGGAATGTCTTGAATGAATGAATGAAATGAAATGTTATGTCATGAATGCTTGTGTCGTTGGAGTGAACCTCCTCGACTTTCAAATGAATGGGGGACGCCCAAACTCATAGGCCGTCCTTAGACTCGAGCCAGCAATGGGCTTGGTCGGGGATTCGAACGAGCCATGAGATTATAAGCTCGACCTAATAAGAGGTCCTGCTTGGCATACTCGCAGAGTATCGCCCAATAATAGACTTGTGGGCCCTTGAGGTGTACGGTGGACGGAGGGAAGTAAGTGGTGATCTACGGAAATGGAAATACCGACCCGGTTGACAGGAGGGTCAATGCGGGAAGGTATACGAATGACAACGGCAGATCAAGTGGAACTTAGCTCCTGAGAGCTCCTATATCCTTGAATTGTTTCTGATTACTTTTCTTGTTTGAATAATTGATTATTGAAAAGACGTGATTTTATTTATTAAAGTTGGGATTGTTATTTGATTACGTGCTTGCATGTGTGTTCTTGGCCTCACGAGCGTTTAGCTCACCCTATAGTTTTGTTTTCCTTAACAGGACCGAATCTTGGAGAGATATGGAGGAACCATCCGTTGTACTTTTGTTAAGACTTCTGTTATATATTTTTGACTAGGCCCTGGTTTGGGGTTGTACTTTTGGAAATTGTAAGCTTGAAGAGTTTGAGCCTGATGTGTACTTTGAATTTAAGTCGTTTCATGATTACCGATGTACTGGTGATACATTAAGTGACTTGTTAAGCTTGAACGCTTCCGCATTATTGTATCCGTGTTACTCTCATCGAAGTGTTTAGTTCGATTTTAAATTGAATGGAATTGCTTGAGTCCTGGCGTGAGCTGGGCAGGCGTCCGCGGATACCCTTTGGTCCGCCTTAGGGAGATGTGGGGCGTCACAGTTGGTATCAGAGCTTAGGCTTCAGATCTCTGTAGCGTATCCTAGGCTTAAAGTTTAGGATGCTTGACTGTGGGATTAATTTGGATATTATGTGAACAAGGATCTATTGTATCTTAGGGGTTAAAGAAATTGATTATTTGGGAGTACTTATTTGGGACTTGCAGAAGAAACTGAGGAATTAGGTGATGTTATATTGAAGGAAGATATGGGATGAGAGATTTGAAGTGAAAGATTGGATGAATTTGAATTATCATTATATTTGTAAGTGTGGAAAGAATTGAGATAATTATTAGTACTGGCTATGGAGGATAAGAGACCGAGATGTGATAGTCAAACTCCGTGTGTGATGATTTTGAACCAAGATAAAAGTACAAAGGAATAAAATGCATTTTCCGCCCACATATCTTCTAAAGAAATTCTGCTTTGAAAATTTAAAGAAAAACTAGGATGTACTAGTTTTATTTGTAAGCGATGAGTGGAAATAAGATATATATGTTTTAAATATGTGTGATTTTCCGATTTTGGTAAAAAGGTGAGTTTTACTTGAATTTCAAATTTGAAAAATTGTGAATAACTAATGAGTTGTTGAACTTTGTATATGATGGGTTAATACAAGATTAACATTTTCTAAACTAAGTTTTCCCCCTTGATTGTATATTGGTGTAATCTCACACTTGAATTTGTCCATGCTTTACACGAAGAAAAAATATATATATATCTGAGTTTTCGAAAGAATGGCAAGCTTATGTTTAATAATGTGAATCCTAAACTTGATAAGGTTTCTGATTACTTGAAATACTCTTCTTATGTTTTAAAATTCTTGACTTTCAAGAAGAGTGAGCCAATTTTAAATGTACGGATTGAGGCAACTTTGAGATATAGAGCAACTGCATTCAAGAGTACAAGTTAGTGTGAATTGATTTGGTTTCCATTTGACACGTAAGGTAGCAAGTTGTACTTATTCTTGGGTTTGAACTTGGAACTTGAAACTTTAATTACAAAACCCTAAGACTGGCTATTTTTGGAGATGATGGTGTTCCGACTGGTGGCTGGTTATTAAAGATTTTGGACTTCGAATGGATAATCTTGGTTTTAGCTTGCGTTATGGATTCATGGGATCTAATTTCGTAAAGGCGTGTGATCTGATTGAAATTAGTGATGTCTGGACCCTTTGGTTTAATTATGGACTTAGAAAGGGGTAGTGCACGCTGTGAGGCCTTTTGTATCTTGCTTGTATGTACTTCTATATTTTTGTGGCACTTAATTGCCTATGTGCAATATTGGACATATTGGTCTTGTTTTGTAACTTCTAGCCGTGGTATAACTTTTGATACATGTAATGAATCATGACCGGATTTTAAATGTTTTTGCAACTTGTATACGCATTACGCTCTTTATGCTTAGTTATGCCTTTTTCCTGCTTATAGACTTTTCTTAAGTAGGGTAGCAGGAACGAAAAAAAGGGGACCGTGACCGAGGGCTTAGGCAACCCTGTACTTGTGAGACAAATTGATAGACAGTTTCATATAATTTAATAGGTCCCTAGTACCGAATATGAATCGAACATAAACCCGAAGATCCGATCTACTAGTGTATAATGGATTAACCTAGCTAGAAACTTGGTGAGCTTTTCTTGTGCGCAACATATGTTATGATTGGTTCTGTGCCAATATTTCAATCTTAGGAGGTTTGAACTCCGAAAGTATTGCAGTGGGTTGGTAAGAGAACTCGAACTGCCTGAAACCGATTAGACTGAGCTTACTTGAGACTTGAACCTGTTTAGGCTAGTGTGCTTTTGCGTATCCTCAATGGACCTAATTTGACTGAATATACGGAATGTGGACTTGAATTTTGTGACTGTTTAAGAATGTGAATTGCGGGATAGAGGTTAGGCCAGTGTGTTCTTACTCATACTCATGACCCTTGAATTTGAACTTGAACTTGCACTTGAACTTGAACTTATACTTTTGTTCGTACTCATACACCATGAACCTGAAGTATTTGGCTCTGCTTTGACCCTACTCTTGAACTTATTCGTATTGGTGTGGTTGTAGACCGGCTACTACTCTTCTGTAGCGGTTGAACTGAACCTCTCTGGTGGGGCATTACTTGTTGTGTTGTCCAGCACCACCAGGGATGAACTTTTGATTTGAAGCTTCGCTATATCCTGAATTTCTTCCAAATGTCTGGGACTTTACGTCCGACTTCAAGCCTTTTGCCTGTTTTATCTGATTACGCGATTAATTCCCTATTGGACCATGACTATTTGATAGGTTGGATTGGTGTGATATGTAGTACTTGAACCTGATAAGTGATTATTAAATAAGCCATGCTTTGCTGGATGTAAGGGGTAAGTTAGTCTCGTCTGCACTTATTTCGGGAATTCGGGCTAGAAAGTTGTTAAGTAAAGGAGCTCAAGGGTATTTGGCTTTTCTTATTAATACCCCTAGCGATAAGGTGAATCTGGAGGACACACCGGTAGTGAAAGAATTTTCTGATGTTTTCCCTGAAGAATTGGAGTCTCTACCTCCGGAACGGGAAATAGCTTTTAAAATTGATTTAGCTCCGGGAACAGCACCTATCTCAAGGACACCATACCGGATGGCTCCAGCTGAATTAAAGGAATTGAAGTTACAATTACAAGATTTGTTGGAACGGGGTTTTATACGAGAGAGTGATTCTCCGTGGGGAGCCCCAGTTTTGTTTGTAAAGAAGAAAGATGGGAGTTTGAGGTTATGTATAGATTATCGAGGTTTAAATGATGTTACGGTTAAGAATAAATACCCACTACCCCACATCGATGAACTGTTTGATCAATTGCAAGGGGCGGTAGTGTTTTCAAAGTTGGATCTAAGGCAAGGTTACTATCAATTGAGGATTTTGGAAAAGGACATACCTAAGACTGCTTTTAACTCGAGGTATGGGCACTTCGAGTTTGCAGTAATGCCTTTTGGGTTAACCAATGCACCTGCCGCTTTCATGGATTTAATGCATAGGGTTTTTAAGCCTTACTTGGATCAATTTGTGGTGATCTTCATTGATGACATTTTGGTGTATTCTAAGAATGTGAAAGATCATGAGAAACATTTGAGAATTGTTTTACAAATCTTGAGGGAACATCAGTTATATGCTAAGTTTAGCAAGTGTGAATTCTGGCTGAAGGAAGTGACTTTCCTAGGGCATATAATTTCTAAGGATGGGATTAAAGTGGATCCAGCTAAAGTGGAAGCTGTTTCGAAATGGAAACGACCGGAAAACCCAACGGAAGTTCGGAGTTTTATAGGATTGGCAGGATATTACCGGAGATTCATCCAGGATTTTTCGAAAAATTGCTGGACCTATGACTGAGTTGACCAAGAAAAATGGAAAGTTTATTTGGAGTTCTAAGTGTGAAGGAAGTTTTCAGGAGTTGAAAAGGCGGTTGACTAGAGCGCCTGTTCTAGCTCTACCAAATGGACATGATAGTTTTGTGGTTTACACAGATGCATCTAAGGAAGGTTTGGGATGTGTTTTGATGCAAAATGATAAAGTGATAGCTTATGCCTCTAGAAAATTGAAGCCGCATGAAGGGAACTATCCGACCCATGATTTGGAGTTAGCGGCTGTGGTCTTTGCTTTGAAGAAATGGAGACACTATTTATACGGAGTGACATTTGAGGTTTTTACAGATCACAAAAGCCTTAAGTACTTATTTTCTCAGAGGGAACTGAATTTGAGGCAACGTAGATGGATGGAATTTCTGGAAGATTATGACTGCATTATTAAGTACCATCCTGGGAAGGCCAATGTAGTGGCCGATGCTTTGAGCCGTCAGGTACAAATGGCTGGATTGATGGTTAAGGAATTTCGATTGTTGGAAGAAGTTAGCTATTGGAATCCCCGATTAGAACCAAGGAAAGTGATTTTTGGGGAACATTGTGATCACCTCCACTTTATTGGAACGTATTAAGGAATCTCAGGAAAAGGACCCTGAAATGCAAAAGTTGGTGGAGAAAGTCAAGATGGGAGACCAGACCGATTTCACTTTGGGATCAGATGGAATATTGAGATTTCGAAATCGGGTGGTTATGCCAAAGGATGAAGGACTTAGAAAAGAAGTTTTGGAAGAGGCACACCGATCAAAGTTTACAGTACATCCAGGAGGGAATAAAATGTACCAAGACTTGAAAGGTCTATATTGGTGGAAAAATATGAAGAAGGAAATTGCCCAATTTGTTCAGACATGCTTGGTTTGTCAACAGGTTAAAGCCGAACATCAGAAACCATCTGGGCTTTTGCAACCTCTAGAAATACCTGAGTGGAAATGGGAAAATGTTACCATGGACTTTGTATCAGGTTTACCAAGGACACAGAGAGGCCATGATGCCATTTGGGTGATAGTGGATAGATTGACTAAATCGGCTCATTTTCTGCCGATTAATATGAAATATCCATTGGAGAAGTTGGCCAGATTATACTTGGATGAGATTATCAGACTACATGGTATACCTGTGAGTATTGTGTCGGATAGAGATCCAAGATTTGTTTCGAGGTTTTGGCAAAAGATGCAAGAAGTGTTGGGGACTAAGTTGAACTTTAGTACCACCTATCATCCCCAGACTGATGGACAATCTGAAAGAACGATTCAAACTCTTGAGGACATGTTGAGGACTTGTGTACTGGACTTTGGAGAGAATTGGAGTAAGTTCTTGACTTTAGTGGAATTTGCCTATAACAATAGGTTCCACTCTTCTATTCAAATGGCTCCGTATGAGGCACTTTATGGTCGGAAGTGTAGATCCCCAATTTGTTGGGATGAAGTAGGTGAACGGAAAATCTTAGACACGACTACTGTATCTTGGAGTAGAGGAAGCGACATGGGAAGTTGAAGAGACAATCAGGGAGAAGTATCCAGACTTGTTCATCGACCAAGGTAAATTTCGAGGACGAAATTTTCTTAAGGGGGAGAGGATGTGAGGACTCGTAAAAACTATTATTTTATGCCTAATTTATGGCTTAATAAATTATTTAATTGGATTTTATTTCCAAGGAATATTTTCTAGTCTTATTAGACCTAAATACATGGTAATATAACTTCGTTATATTTTTAAAATGATTCGTTTCGAAAATTAATTTCCTAGAGCGCGTTTCGTAAAAATAGTGAATAGTACTTGGAGATTTTATCCGCGTAGTAGCACAATAAGCTTGGAATATTGGAGACTTGTACTATGGACCTAAAATAGGTAATCTTAGGTATAAATATTCAAGTGATAGTTAGTAGTGCAATCGTTCTAAGAATTTTTCGAAAGTTTCGCGTTATAGCGGTAAAATTGGCGGTACGCGTTTTCACACGCGCGACTTTATTTGAGGAACTTTAGACCCTTGTTTCGAGACAATTAAGAGTGAATAATATTTATATTAACATGAGTGCATTAGAGGTTTAGTGCACTAGTGAACCAAACGCGCGAGAAAATCGAGCCTAAAAACGTGCCAAACGAGCCTTACAAGAGTTGACTTTGGAGCAATTTTTCACCACACATTTAATCTTCTTGGAGAAGCTAACTTAGATCAGAATTACACTCTCTCTTCTCTCTCCTCACAGCCGGCCAAGCTCCTCCCTCTCTCTAACTCATTTGCAACAAAAATTCTGCACACTAACCTCACTCAAAACCACCCCAAATCACCTCCAAATCACACCAAACTTGGAGATCTCTTAGCAAACCACTTGGAGACTACATTTAGCTAACAAAAGGCTGCATCTTCACGGTTTCTTGGAGCTTCAAGAGGGCCGAAATTTTCTGGTCTTGCACACCTAAGGAAGAGGTAATGATCAACCCATGAATTCTTGTCTTTTGGAGGTTATATAGCAAGATTAAGCTCATGCATGCACTTAGTTACTTGATTATGGTGTAAAAATGTGATTGTGGGCTCTTGGAATTCCCACACTTGGGTTGTTGTTGCTGATGTGATGATTGATGGTGATTATATTGTTGGTTTAGTGGTTATAATGATGCATTAGTGGTGGGTAATTAGTAGGAACTTCATTGGGTGTAAGAAGCAAAAACTTCCGATTTTGCCCCTGCCATGTTCGGCCATTTCCAGGCCAATTTTTAATGGTTTAATGGCTTGAATTGGATGCTTATATGATGTATTAGATGTGTGAAAAATTTCATTGGAAAATATTGAGGTTTGATGGAGCAAATGAATTTTTTTTCGAAACCAGCAAACCTGGAAACTGACTCGCGTATGCTCTGACCAGCAGTAGTATTTTGGCCATAACTCTGTCCTCGGATGTCGAAATCATGTGCCGTCGGTGGCGTTTGAAACTAGACATTCCTAGCTTTAATTTGGTATATAATGCACGTTCTGATTCTTTGTGACCAAGTCGAACCAAATGTTTTAAGTTCGCTGTCCTGTCACTCTGTTCATCTGGAATGAAGTGTTCAGGCTGCAACTTGATGCCCGAATTTGAACCAAATGGGAGCCAAATTTGGAAATGATTTCTTCTGTGATATTTTAACTCTATGAATGTATTTTCCAACGGCGTAAGCCACGCTCGATTTCGAGCTATATTGACTGAGTTGTGACTGAAACAAGCGGTCTGCTCTGTTTTGGAAAACCCTAATGTTGGACTGGTTTGGAACCAAATCTTGGAGTGAACTTGTTAGTTGATGTTTTTGATATTAAACACTTACCAAAGGTATCATGGGTATATCTTAGATCCTTATTTCACAAATGAACCATGGTTGGATAACTTTCTTGGTTAAACGTTTGGAAATTTGGGAAATGAAAGTCAAAGGCAGAATGCCTTAGGAATTTTCTTAAACTTCGGTTGGCTCATTAACTACCTTGCCGAAGGTATTTTTCCCCGAAATTCGATAGAGAGATACCTTCCATATAGTATTGAAACACTGCCAATTTTGGTGCCGATTCAAGTTCGTTTCGATACCCAATTGAATTACTAAAGTTAGAGGTTCAAATCTGGAAAATTCTCATCCAGTCTTGAATTTGCTCAACTTCGGGCTACCGTATCTCGGTGCTCGAAACTCCAATTTTTGATCCGCTTGTTTTGTCCTACACTTCACTTGTAACACTAATTGAGCTGAAAATTTCAGAGGCCGGTTTACAACGTGCGAATCGTGCCGAATTTTCAAAGTTGGCCAAAAACCAACTTCATTCTGCCTTGTGAACCAACCCTGCATCTTCAAGCTCATTTTTGACCACTTTTCACTTTGATTCATGGAAAAGTGTCTTCTAGGAACTTATAGTACTCTCTAAGAGGTTTCCAACGGTATAAAGTTTTCCAATTTTCGACTTATACCGAGCGAGTTACGATTTTTCAAAGATTTATCATAAAACTGGAAAATTTTTCCAATTCCAAGAAAATAGAGTTTTTCAAAAAACTCTTTATTCTTTTTATATTCTTAAACGTTTTGCTTACGATTTTCATGATAAAAACTCAAATAATATTATACCTAATAAAAGGCAAGTTGAACCTCGATTTACGTGTAATTGAGGTTCCTTTTTGCAAAATAATTCTTAGATTGTACTAGTGTACAATCTTTCTTGATAAGTGGGTTAATTGTGTGATTATCCACTATTAATTTGCCAGGCACACAAGGAGACCTTCAAGAGGATCTCACCGTGGACACTTGAACTTCCGGGAAATAATTCTTGTTGAATTGCTCGGTGAGTGTCAAGTGTATGAATTTGATACTTGCTTATTGTGATATTTGTTGAAAGTTTAAAAATTAAGGGCGGGTGTGTACTTTATCGCACTCGTTCTAATTTCAAATGAATGAATGGAATGTCTTGAATGAATGAATGAAATGAAATGTTATGTCATGAATGCTTGTGTCGTTGGAGTGAACCTCCTCGACTTTCAAATGAATGGGGGACGCCCAAACTCATAGGCCGTCCTTAGACTCGAGCCAGCAATGGGCTTGGTCGGGGATTCGAACGAGCCATGAGATTATAAGCTCGACCTAATAAGAGGTCCTGCTTGGCATACTCGCAGAGTATCGCCCAATAATAGACTTGTGGGCCCTTGAGGTGTACGGTGGACGGAGGGAAGTAAGTGGTGATCTACGGAAATGGAAATACCGACCCGGTTGACAGGAGGGTCAATGCGGGAAGGTATACGAATGACAACGGCAGATCAAGTGGAACTTAGCTCCTGAGAGCTCCTATATCCTTGAATTGTTTCTGATTACTTTTCTTGTTTGAATAATTGATTATTGAAAAGACGTGATTTTATTTATTAAAGTTGGGATTGTTATTTGATTACGTGCTTGCATGTGTGTTCTTGGCCTCACGAGCGTTTAGCTCACCCTATAGTTTTGTTTTCCTTAACAGGACCGAATCTTGGAGAGATATGGAGGAACCATCCGTTGTACTTTTGTTAAGACTTCTGTTATATATTTTTGACTAGGCCCTGGTTTGGGGTTGTACTTTTGGAAATTGTAAGCTTGAAGAGTTTGAGCCTGATGTGTACTTTGAATTTAAGTCGTTTCATGATTACCGATGTACTGGTGATACATTAAGTGACTTGTTAAGCTTGAACGCTTCCGCATTATTGTATCCGTGTTACTCTCATCGAAGTGTTTAGTTCGATTTTAAATTGAATGGAATTGCTTGAGTCCTGGCGTGAGCTGGGCAGGCGTCCGCGGATACCCTTTGGTCCGCCTTAGGGAGATGTGGGGCGTCACACCAAGCACTAGGGCGAGAACCATTACAAAACCAAAAACTAGTCTAGGCTAGTCTAAACTGAGCTCTCGTCCTTGCTCGCCTTCCCCTGTTAAGGAAAACAAACTAAAGAGGTGAGCTAAAAGCTCAGTGAGATTCTATATACAAAAACAAGTAATTGAACAAGGACATTAATCATGTAATAACAAATAATCCAGAAAACATGTCCAATATAAAGCAATGATAATGCATTCATTAAAAGGATACGGCTCACAAGGAGTTCGTTCGTTCCCTTGACATTTCCCCTTATTACTCCAATTATTTGAAAATTTATTTTTTTGAGAAGTAAAACCCTGGTGCCTGCGTTCGTTCATTCATCCCTTTCCGGACGTTGGCCGGACTCCACCCATCCAGACATGGCCGGACTACAAGGTAATACTCGAGTATACCAAATTCACCCAGGGTCACCATATCGCCCGACCGAGTCCGCTTCTGGCTCGAGTCGATCGGTAACGAAGGGCAGGGCCCAATTCAGCCAGAAGACTTACATCATGCACAACTAATGTTTCCATCATTAAATCATTGAAAATTTCACATTTCATTAAGGTCGAGCGCGATAAAGTACACGCTCCCCTAGAAAACTCGTTTTAGAAATCCTTGAAAACACTTAACACATTATCAAACAACAACAACAAGTCATGAAGTCAGGGAGAATATAACAAACAAGGAACACTCACCTAGTTATGCAAATTTGTGACGACCCCACTTCTCCCAAGGGCGAACCCAAGGGTATCGGCGGGCCGCCTGCCTAACTCGCGCCAGGACTCAAACCTTAAAGCGATAAAAACCAGAAAATCCAAAAGAGTACCTTACATACTATATACAAATCCCAAAAAGGTTATAATTACATTCTCCAAAAGTACCTGCTCAAACTATTACACCCTTATAATTACAACCAAAACTAAAAGGTAGACCCTAAGGAGGGTCCTTATACAAACCACCACAATAAAAACAAACATCCTAATTGTCCAACTATGACAAACCAATACTAGTGTAAGTGCCCATAAGTCCCCGCGTCGGCCCCTGCTAAGGAAAACAAAAGGAACGGGGTAAGCTATATGCTTAGTAAGTAAACAGGGGCAAAAGCGTAAATGTCACGTAACCACAGTTACTCAATAAGAGTAAAGCAAAAGCAGAAAAGTAACATCACATAATAAGGATACAGGTGGCTCCAAAGCCAAGTCGTTGCCATGCGTGACCTCCTGTCGACACTCCGTCGACCATACATAAGGTCCGTAGAACTCCACTTGTACACCCACCGAACACCTTATCACCCTCACTGGCCAGTCACCTCACAAACTTGCCCAGGCGAACGAAATCACAAACTTGAGCTTGAGTCACAAGCTCGGGTCACAAAATTGGTTCACATACTCAGCGAACCGGGTTCACAAACTTGGTGACCTCAAACCAAGTTGGACTGATTTCGACCAAGCCCTAACCGGCTCGAATAGTCCATCTAGGTATTGAGTTCAACCTCAAACTCACAAAATTCACAAAATTATTCAAAAGTCACCCTGAGCCACCAGCTCAAGGGTTTTAGTTCCAAAATTGCTCATATACATAAGCCATGTACAAATATGTGTGCAAATTAGGGTTTAGAGCGAGTGCGATAAAGTACACCCTCGTCTAAGTACCCTCTTCATACATATCGAAACACATAAGCAACTAACATACAAAAGCGGCCTGAATACTTACTCCAAATACAAAAGTAGTACAAAAGCGGAAATCACTTCGTTGGTTGGCTAGTAGTGGGCCCCACCGGCTCCGCCTAGTTCACCACCGTCTGAAATCGAAGATTGTGTCACAATATATCACAAACAGCTACTCACACACGTAAAACAAGCAAAACGGCAAAATTGGCACGCGCAAGTGCGAAAACGGCAAAAAGGGGCACACGCGCGCGCGCGGAACGGCAAACGGGACGGCCAAATCGGCCATCTTAAACCGTTTTGGTCGAAAGTTAGGCTAGGAGTGTCGGATCAAGGTGAACGAGATACCGTTTCGAAGCTAAGAGGAAGGGTTACAATTCTCATGAAGACTTCTCAACCCAGATCTCAATAGGTATAGGTCAAAAAGGCACGAAATAGTGCCAGCTGTTTCATGGCAAGTTACCAAACATGCCCTGTTTGCAAGGCCGTAACTCACGGCTCAGAAATCGAAATCAAGAAATTCCAAAGGCGTTAGAAATCTGAGACATAAGGCTAAAACTTTGATGTTTTGGCCAAGACCTGAATCCACTCAGAACAGAACGAAAATCGAGTGTCAACGTACCCGTCAGAACTGTCCAAATACAAGGCAGTTCTGACGAGCGTTATTGTTTTGATCATAACAGGAGCTACGGAACTCGGTTTTCGACGTACTTTATACCATTTCGAAGCTGAGACCAAGATCTAAATTTCTTATGAAGGAGTCGACACCCAGATCGTATGGAATCAGAACGGAAAAATGCACGGCAGAAACTGAAATGCAAAACGTACACAAACGGACGTCTAAAACAGGTCTGAGGGTTTTGTCTATAACTCGGAATACATTAATCCGTTTAACCTGCAATTTTACAGGTAGATTCAGCACTTAAAAGGCTACAATGTTGAAGAAGGCCACTTAACCCAGTTTCGAGTGTAACTAGGTCAAAACTGTAAGATACTAAACCAGAATCGTAAAACAGGTGAACAAACCGCAACCTGGTGCAAACAGCATAACTCAGCCTACTTAAGTCCAAATTCAGAAATTTCAAAGGCATACGAAAGCTTAGAAACAGGGCTACATTTCATCAGAAGACTAGAACAACCAATTCTGAAGTAATCCTATCCAAAATCACCAATTACAAGTGCAGTTCTTACATTCGGACAAAACCAGAACAGCAAGGGTATTTTCGACTTTTCTCACTCTACGCTACTCCGATTAACCTGAAATTTTACAGGCACCTATAAAATGTCATTTCCTACAACTTTCATGTTTTAAGCCAAGGCCAATTCGGCCTCTATCTAGGACCAAAATATTCGGACAGAATGAAGAACCAAGAAACCCCAATTTTCCAGATTTCATTCAAAACAAAAATCACTTGCAATCTTCCACTTTTTCCACCATCTAGCATCATTACATACCATTTCCAACCATCATATATAGCCACACAATCATGCTTATATTAAAACTGGAAAAATCCCAATAAATATAAAACTTCACTAAATCATCCACAAATCAAGATATAAACCATAATTTTTCATCTCTTAACACCACTAAGCATGAATTAAGCTTCATTAGGTGAAGGAGAGAGTTCATTCATTACTCACCTAGTAAAACAAGAGAGAGGGAGTTGCTTGTCACCTTAGCTTCCACAAACACTTCACCAATCAACTTACTAATACCAAATGAAGAGGTTTTATGGAAGGAATTCAAGATTAACCGGTTAGTTTATGAGATTGAGCAAGATTAGGACAAGGAATTGAGAGAGATTTTTCTTTCTTCCTTTGGAGAGAATTTCGGCCAAGTGAGAGAAAAGAATGAGGAAGATTAAGCTTCATTTGTCTTATAAGAAGGTTGGAAAAAATAAGAATTAATTCTAGCCACAAGTTTGGTTAACACTTGGTTGAATCACAACCACACAATTTTCTCTCTCTTGTTGCATTTTGAACCACTAATTTTCGGCCAATAAGTAGCTAAGAGGGGGGAAGATATTTTGCTCTATTAGTGGTAAACTTGCATGGCAAGTAAGTGGTGGTCAATTGGTGCGTTCAATCGGTAATGCGCGGGACCCGCCGGTTCGCGCCGTTTTTTCTTAAAACACACGTACTAGGGTTTTTACTTCATATTCACTAATCTTATCTTATTGCTCCTAATTACATATTATTTCTCACTTAAAAGTCACTTTTAATCACCAAATTTGATCCTTTTTCCGTACCAAAATTTCATCCGGCGAAAATCACAAAAACCCTAATTTTGCTCCAATGCTGAAACCGAAGAGTGAAACCCTACTTTCTAGGCTCACTTGCACTTATTATGGAATAATTGGATAGTAGGGCTTTAAATCTTAATCCCTACATAGGGTTTTCGAAATACTCCTAAAACCAAACGTTACCGCCCAGCTAATGAATATATCAACGTAGAACGGACTGGGGCCTCACAAAAATAACGTGCAAAATATCCTTCCGGATATTACCCTTAGTCACCAATGAAACCTAAGGTTGAACAAGAGAACATATTACAGTTTATCGAGCAAAACATTTAAGGGAAACAAAGAAACCCGACTAATTAGGAGTAAAACGTGTAAAGATGACTTTCAAGTAAGAAGAGGGTTGTTTGAACCCACGGATGAAAAATCATGTTTTAAAATGGAAAGCCGGTCATGGTATTGGCCAAACAAAAGTATTCAAGTTCAAATAGGAACCTAGCCCTCGAGCGAAAATTTGGGCAGCATGCCCTTTGTGTTTACCTAATTTTCCAGCCATTTAGGCTTCATTATTTTTCCTCAGCCAATCCCAAAGTCATATATATCATAAATGAAAGTCAATAGCCATTCCATAGGCTCATAACATCATAAGAATAAGAATCAAAGTCGTAACAAGTGTGGAAATACAATCTAGCAAAAGACAGATTTGACGTATGGTTGCGGAAATAACACATCCGAGGCTATGCTTATCGGATTGAGGCACAACTTATACCATTTCGAAGGTAAGACACAGGGCTACAATGTTCATGAAGATCACTTAGTCCAGTTTCCAATGCAACCTAGCCAAATCCTCAATTTACAGAACCAAAATCTCACTCATCGGCTATTTAACCGCTCTGCACTGGAATGGTCATATCTTAGGTTACCAAGGTCCATTTAAGGTGTTTTTGTAGGCGTTGGAAAGCTTAAACAGAGTACTAAAACTTTCATGTTTTGAAAAAAAGTTAAATCAGCATGGATCCTAGTGAATAAACATGATAAACTGGATGAACTGACGAAAACGGAACACTGGAAATTTCCTAAAATAGTGAGGGTATTTTGGTCTTTTCACGGGATACATTGCTCCGATTGAGCTGAAATTTTGAAGGTACCTCTAAAATGTCATTCCCTACAACTTTGATGTTTTAAGCCAAGGCCAATTCGGCCTCTAACATAGGGCAATAAAAACGGGCAGAATAGGATGAAAATTTCCAGAAATCTGAAATCTTTTGGTTTCAATGATAGTTTTCTTAATTTCTTGCTACACTTGCTACCAAAACCCCCTATATAACCTTATATACAACATATACTAACTATACAACAAGTTTAGGCAGAAATTAATCAAACTCTAACTTACATATTTCATCCAAAAATCACCACAACAACTTGCATCACTTGTAATCAAACCCAAAACATGGACTATTTAACATCTTAAACAAGAATAAAAGGATCAAAGCCATAGATCAGATTTTATACCTCAAAAAGAAGGCTTGCAAGAGTGATCCTCCACTATTTCTTGAAGTTTTTGGTTCCCTTAGCTTCCCAAGCTTCCAAACTTACAATCAATCGGTTTAGAATTCGATTTTAGCACTTGGTTGGTGTAAATCAAGAAGGAATTTGTTTTCTCTTGCTCTCCCTTTCTCTCTCTCTTGCTTGGCCAAGACCAGAAAAATGAAGAAGAAAGATGGCTGAAGTGAAGGATAAAAAGGGAAGAAAAAAATTAATTAAGGAGCCATGAGGTGGTGACACTTGGCGCCACCAAAACCATGCAAATTTTTCTCTCTCTCCCTTACATTTTTTGCCACAAATTTCGGTCAAAAGCAGTTGGAAATGAAGGGATATTTTGCTCAAATATCAATGAACTCATGTGGTAAGAAAGTGGTGGTCCAGTGGTGTGTTCAATCGGTAGTGTGCGGTACACGTCGGTTCACACCGTTTTTCTTTAAAACACCCGTACTAGGGTTTTTACTTCCTATTCACTAACCTTATATCATTGCTCCTAATCACATATTATTTCTCACTTAAAAGTCACTTTTAATCGCCAAATTTGATTCTTGCTTCGTACCGAAAAATCATCCGGCGAAAATCGCGAAAACCCTAATTTGCTCCAATTTTGAAAACGAAGAGTGAAACCCTACTTTCTAGGTTCATTTGCACTTATTGGAGAATGATTGGGTAGTAGGGCTATAATAAAGGAATAATTCCAAATAAAAGGGTATTTTTGAGAAAAATATAAGAAATTTGTGAGTTCTCACACTCTCTCCCCCTTAAAAGAATTTCGACCTCGAAATTCATACCTTCCGTCGCCTCGGAGGACCCCAGAACTTGGTTCTGATCTACGGCATAAACTTGTGTTGATATTTTTGTTCGGTTTCCTCTTTCATGAGTTTGTTTCGATTTGGTCCCTTCCACTTGTTGAGTACTACCCTCTCGTGGCTGTTTTTTTGGGCAATTGCTAAGTTGATGATTGCTACTCCCACAAATCAAACATTTTCCCCCTTTCCGCCAGCAATCATTCTCTGTGTGATTTGCCTTTCCACAGTATCCACAGGCCAATCGAGGAGCTACTGTTGGATCTTCTCGAGAAATGTCCTTTGATCCGATCTGACTTCCTTTCATAGACCTTTCATCAAATGCTCTTAATGTCCAAGGTGGGCGAGGTGAATGGTTCACTTTTTGCACTTTGGAGAGCATTGTCTTTTCCCCGAATTCCTCAGGTGTGCTGCTGGATGTATCTCTTTTCCGCGTTTGAAAGGCTTTTACTTGGGCTTTCACATCCTCAATTCTTTGGGCCTTCTCAAGAGCCTCTGTAAACGTATTAACTTGAACTGCCGCTAATGCCTCCTGGATTTCCAAATTTAGTCCTTGTACAAATCGTCTTATTCTCCGTCGCTCCGTAACCACCAATTCGGAAGCGAATTTAGATAGTCTAGTAAATTTGGTCTCATATTCGGCCACACTTAGGGTTCCTTGACGCAAGCCAATAAATTCGTCCTCTCTCCTTTCTTGGACTAAAGGTGGGAGATACTTTTCGCTAAATTCCCTTACAAAGTTCGCCCATGTCCATACCGTCTGTTCTCTTTCCCACTTGGCCTTAATTACGTTCCACCACGCGCGCGCTGGTCCTTCGAATTGAAATACAACAAAATTTACTTGTCTTTGGTCCGAGTAATTCAAAGCTGCAAAGATATTAATCATTGCCTCCAACCACTGCTCAGCTATATCCGGATCAGGCTCTCCTTGAAATTTCGGAGGTAGAAACTTTTGGAATCTCTCAAGATCCTTATCCTCTCCGATCTCAGGATTTCGGGGTTGATTCACTGGCATTTGACCCTGTTGATCTACCAGTCGTGCCAGGATATTTGTCATTTGTTGCATCGCCGTTGCCATTTGATCTCCAGCCTCAACCCTCGGTCCCTGTTCTTGCTCGGCCACTGTTTCTCTTTCTTCCCTCGGTTCTTGAGCTTGCCTAGCTCCACGGCCACGACTAGCTCCACCTCCATGACTACGTCTCCCGTCCATATATATGTTTTTCCTCTCTCTTTTCTTTTCTTTTCCCCAAAAAGGTAATTTAGTAAATAAACACAGTAAATTGACTACAATAACAAATTCTAGCATTCCAAATATACCAATAAATATATACGCATATAACATGCCATATCAAGAAGACGGATAAGCAAATACACAAATACATATCAAGTTGGACAGATAACCATGTACACACATGTATACTAACGTCATGTAGTAACAATATGCAGGTAAATCAAAAGGAAAAGGTGAAGTCGTCCCAGTATCAGCCCGTCCAGTCCCTCACATCACTTACTATCCAAACTAGATGTCCCTCACGTCACTTACTAACGTCTTGTGCTCATTCTAGTCAGACAAAGCCTGTTCATGTTCCCAAAATGCAAGTCTCAAGTACTTAGCAGCGCCTCAACTCTGGAGTACTCAGGCACAAGAATTTGAAATAAGATAATTCACATCTCGAGCTGCAGTCCCAAGAGTAAACTATCTATAATCGGAATTCCTACCTGACATACCTATCTATGATCCTCAGATACAATGAGAAAGATTTAAGGCCTATAACATTCGCAATTCATAGCTTCACTTAGTCCCTCATACTTATTCACCACTTAGTCCAGGGTCACTCCGCGCCGAGACCACGCGAAGCAGTTATAGGTTTTATCCCTCAATCGCTTAACTCTCAAGTCAAATCGAATCAAATCAAATCCCACAATCCGGCATCCTAAACTTCAAGCCGAGGATACACTACAGGAATCTGAAGCCTAAACTCTGATACCACCTGTCACGGCCCCACTTCCCCTTAGGCGTACCAAAGGGTTCGGCGGGTCGCCTGCCCAACTCTCGCCAGGACTCACTCGTTCACTTCAATCCTCAATTAAAATCGAAATAAATCACGGGAATAAATATAACGACGATCCAAAACTTAACGCAAAACTTATGTACATTACTATCTCAAAAGGGAGTACAAACATCGAATATATAAAGGTTCTCAGTTCACCACACATCCATCCCGTGCCAAGCACTAGGGCGAGAACCATTACAAAACCAAAAACTAGTCTAGGCTAGTCTAAACTGAGCTCTCGTCCTTGCTCGCCTTCCCCTGTTAAGGAAAACAAACTAAAGGGGTGAGCTAAAAGCTCAGTGAGATTCTATATACAAAAACAAGTAATTGAACAAGGACATTAATCATGTAATAACAAATAATCTAGAAAACATGTCCAATATAAAGCAATGATAATGCATTCATTAAAAGGATACGGCTCACAAGGAGCTATTTGTTCGTTCGTTCCCTTGACATTTCCCCTTATTACTCCAATTATTTGAAAATTTCTTTTTTTGAGAAGTAAAACCCGCGTGCCTACGTTCGTTCATTCATCCCTTTCCGGACGTTGGCCGGACTCCACCCATCCGGACGTTGGCCGGACTCCAAGGTAATACTCGAGTATACCAAATTCACCCAGGGTCACCATATCGCCCGACCGAGTCCGCTTCTGGCTCGAGTCGATCGGTAACGAAGGGCAGGGCCCAATTCAGCCAAAAGGCTTACATCATGCACAACTAATGTTTCCATCATTAAATCATTGAAAATTTCACGTTTCATTAAGGTCGAGCGCGGTAAAGTACACGCTCGCCTGGAAAACTCGTTTTAGAAATCCTTGAAAACACTTAACACATTATCAAACAACAACAACAAGTCATGAAGTCAGAGAGAATATAACAAACAAGGAACACTCACCTAGTTATGCAAAATAACGTGCAAAATATCCTTCCGGATATTACCCTTAGTCACCAATGAAACCTAAGGTTGAACAAGAGAACATATTGCAGTTTATCGAGCAAAACATTTAAGGGAAACAAAGAAACCCGACTAATTAGGAGTAAAACGTGTAAAGATGACTTTTGTGACAGCCCCACCTTCCCCTAAGGCGAACCAAAGGGGTTAGCGGACTGCCTGCCCAGCTCTCGCCAGGACTAACGGTACGGTTTACGTCAATCTAAAACGTTCCGGAACATAACATCGCGCGCAAACAAGTCAAAACACAAAATAAAATAAAATAAAATAAAACGAAAACCGAAGCCGAAATTTATCTAAACCATAGCCAAGCATATATGTACAATGGAAATCAACATTTACAACCATAATGGCATGCCAAAACTATTCATTAAGGAGTACACATTCGATTTGCCTATCAAAAGGAAATGAACCCGTTATACATTAGGGTTTCACTTCAAGAGCTATACAAAAGACATTTACAAGCTCAGTATGGCAATTGACTATCCAGTCCATTTTCAAAAGCAATTATATCCCTGTAAGGAAAACAAATAACACGGAATGAGCCAAAGCCCAGTGGTATACCACCCAATAAGCAATCAAAGTCATATAAGAATGAACCTTCATTTAAAGTGCACAAATAAGCAATGAAGCAAAACGGTAAAAGGATACGGTCGGCTCTCAAGAGCCCAATTCCACGCTTGTAATCTTGATCCAACCCCATTGACCCTCCGTCAATGTTAAAAGTACCAAACCGTAGACCACACTTTACTTCCATTCCTTCCACCTATCATACCCCAACCGGGCCCGCACTCCATTCAGTAATATTTTTGGTAATACTCGAGTTTACCGGAACCAAGGGTCTCATTACCACAAGGTTCCCCAATACAGTCCCCGTGGCATGATAATTTTCACGACCAAGCCCTCGCCGGTTCGATCCAATTAACTACCATACGGGGTTGAGCTCATAAATGCAGTAAAGCCATTGGATACTCGTCCAACGACACCAAATCAGTTTCCATGAATGGAATGCCGTATCTCATATATCCAGTGCAGTATTTCAGTAAAACACAATCAATAGCCATGAATAAAATCACAAGGGGTGAGGGCGATCAAGTACACCCTCACCTCAATCATTTCCATTAACCAAGTAAGCCTTCAAGGCATCAAATACACATAGCACAAAGCCACATTATAACAAGTAAGTGAGTAGTATACTCACAAAGCAAGTAAGTGGTATTTCATGTACCACGATCACCAAGCCGTCGTGCACTACCTTCACGCCCTAGAATCATGCAACACATACAATAAGACTCCATGCCGAGCCATAAACAACACCAATTCACAACCCCAATAGGGTTCTATAAACATATACAAGCATGATAGCAAACCAGAAATTAAGAAAGGGCTTTAACTTAAGCCTTGATAAGAAAACCGGTTTTGCCGTCATAATGCGGTAATGGTACAACTCTCACTACAAATATCGGTTGGGGGTGTAAGACCCACCGTTTCGAAGCTATGGAACAGGGCTACAATAATGTAGAAGACCACTCAATCCAGTTCCTAGCTTAACTAGGTCGAAAATGCCAAATACTAACCCAGAATTCCTAAAACAGGTTCGCAAAACACAAAAAACTGTAATCGGTATATCTCAGTCCATACAAGTCCAAATGCCGAAATTCCAAAGGCATAAGTTAGCTAAGTCATCCAACTACATTTCATCAGAAGATACCAACTTCAAAATCCAAACCAAAAGCAGTCAAAATGGCCAAATACAAACTCAGTTTTCGCATTCTGATCAAAGCAGAACAGCTACAGTAATTTCGTCATAACTCACTCTACACTAATCCAAATGCCCTGAAATTTTACAGGCACCTTATACACATCAATACCTACAACTTTCATGTTTTGAGCAAAGTCCAATTCGGCCTCTAACCCAGTGATCTAAAACCGGACAGAATTGGGGTTCAAGAACCCTAACTTTTCAAATTTCACACCAAATCCAAAATTGATTGCATTTAACCACAATTCACACTCACTAGAGTCATTTCCAACCATTACAATTCATCATACAAGCCCCCAACATCAAGATCATATTAAACCAGAAAAAATCCCAATAAAATAAAAACTTCACCAAAACTCTTCAAATCAAGAAATAAATCACATTTTCACACACTCATGCCACTTCTAAGCATCATATAACCATCATTAAAGGTAGTAGGGTGTTTCAAGCTTCACTTACCAAGAAACAAGAGAGAGGAAGATGTGGAGCACCTTAGTCCTTCAAACAAAGTTCACCAAACAACTTGCTAGCACTAGAAGGAAAGTTTTTATGGAGTGAAATCTTGTTTATGGCCTTGATTGAGATGATTTGCCAGTAGAAACTTGAAGATTGAAGAAGTTTTCCTTCTTGCAAGAGTGAGAGAGAGAGCCGGCCAAACAAGAGAGAAAAATGGTGATTTTTTGGTGAATTTTGGATATTTAATCCCTTGGTCAAATAAGTCAAGACAATGAATAGTAATTCTTAAAAGTTCAACCAATAAGAAAATGACACGTGGCACCTTATTAAATGCATTCCTATCCTTCTTTTCTCTCTCACATCAATCACTTCACACACTCTACTTATCCTTTAACACCCGATAAATTTTACACAGTATCCGAAACTTAACCTTATTGGCCGAATTTTTCCGAACTTTTCGCACTAGTGGGTCCCACGTCCACTATTTATTCTTAATTTTCTAAAATTTCACCAATGCTAGAAAAATCATCTTAAAACTATAATTGCTCATAAAATCCACTAAGAAAATATTTTTAAGCCAGAAAATGCAAAAATTACGCAATTAAAGGGGAAATAAACCCTAGGAAAATATTAGGGTTTTTACGGGTTCTCACAACTTTCAAGTAAGAAGAGGGTTGTTTGAACCCAAGGATGAAAAATCATGTTTTAAAATGGAAAGCCGGTCATGGTATTGGCCAAACAAAAGTATTCAAGTTCAAATAGGAACCTAGCCCTCGAGCGAAAATTTGGGCATCATGCCCTTTGTGTTTACCTAATTTTCCAGCTATTTAGGCTTCATTTATTTTCCTCAGCCAATCCCAAAGTCATATATATCATAAATGCAAGTAAATAGCCATTCCATAGGCTCATAACATCATCAGAATAAGAATCAAAGTCGTAACAAGTGTGGAAATACAATCTAGCAAAAGACAGATTTGATGTGTGGTTGCGGAAATAACACATCCGAGGCTACGCTTATCGGATTGAGGCACAACTTATACCATTTCGAAGGTAAGACACAGGGCTACAATGTTCATGAAGATCACTTAGTCCAGTTTCCAATGTAACCTAGCCAAATCCTCAATTTACAGAACCAAAATCTCACTCGTCGGCTATTTAACCGCTCTGCACTGGAATGGTCATATCTTAGGTTACCAAGGTCCATTTAGGGTGTTCTTGTAGGCGTTGGAAAACTTAAACAGAGTACTAAAACTTTCATGTTTTGGAAAAAAGCTAAATCAGCATGGATCCTAGTGAACAAACATGATAAACATGAAAAACTGTGGCGGAATATGAGAGCCAATTCACCCGCCTATCCAAATTTGCGTCCGAACTCATCATGACGAGCAGCGGCGAATAAGGCATTTTATCCAGGGCTTGAACGTAGAAATTCAAAAAGATCTGGCGGTAGCCCAACTTAATGCCTTTAGTGATGCGGTGGAAAAAGCCCAGCGCGTTGAAACTGCAGGGTTACAAGTTAGAAACTTCCAAGCAAGGAAAAGGGGTTTTCCGGGGAGCAGCTCAGAACAAGCGAATAATAGTACAATCTCTAAAGTTCGCAAGGGAAACGGGGAAGTACGGCAACCAGGGGTGTCGCGTGATGTCCCTCAGGGAGGACTGGTCTCTGCTACTCGTGGTCCCTGTGGATATTGCGGAGGGCCAAGTCATACGGAAACAAATTGCTGGAAGAAAGAAGGAAAATGCTTGCGCTGTGGAAGCGCTGAACATCGGATTGCTAACTGTCCAGCTCGCCTGCGCGAGCGGAGAGGGACTCTGCCACCAACCAAGCCCAATTCTCAGCAACCCGCCAAGAGCAACCCTGGACAGACGAAAGGAGAAGGGACGGGATCGAAGGCACCAGCTCGAGTATATTCTCTAGAGCAGCATCAGGTCCCTGACTCGTCTGAGGATGGAGAAGGTATGGTCTGTTGGGTACTTTAGATTTGATAGATTCCATTGATAAGAAAATTTCGAGGGCGAAATTTCTTTAAGGGGGAGAGAGTGTGAGAACCCGTAACTTTTCCATTTGTTAGGTATTATAATCTTTCTAGGTTTTCTTATTTTCAATGGCTTGTTTTCTACACTTTCTGTATCCGGAAAATTTTCTAGATTATTTTTACGAGTAAATATAGTTTTTAGATGATTTTTCTAGTATCGAATAGATTTTGAGAAATGAAGAGCGTATATCGGACGTGGGACCCGCTAGTGCGAAAAGTTCGGAAAAATTCGGCCACTAAGGTTAAGTTTCGGATACTGTGTAAAATTTATCGGGTGTTAAGAGATAAGTAGAGAGTGAGATTTGATTGATGTGAGAGGAAAAGAAAAGATAAGATTGCATTTATGAGAGTGACAAGTGTCACTATATCATTGGTTTTGACTTAAGAACACTATTCACTTTTTTGACTTTTGACCAAACTTGATTAAATATCTTTAAAATTCACAAAAAATTACCATTTCTTACCTCTATAGTGGCCGGCCATCTTGAGCAAGGAAGGAAGAAGAAACTCTTCAACTTTTAGCTTCCATTTAGTTTAATCTTCCAAAACCAAGTGTTTGATCTTGATTCTACTCCTTAAAATCCTACCACTTGGTGCTAGTGAGTGCTTTAGTGAAGTTTTCTTGGAGAGCTAAGGTGGTCTACAACTTCCTCTCTCTTGTTTACTTGGTAAGTGATGCTAAACTTCTTCCTACACCAAATGATGCCTAAGTTATGCTTAGTAGTGGCTAAAGTGATGTTAGTTGTGATTTATTTCTTGATTTGAAGTGATTTAGTGAAGTTTTTATTTTTTTTGAGGAATTTTCTGGTTTAATATGAATGTGATGTTGTGGTCATCTATGATGGTTGATAATGAGGGGTAATGACTCATGTGGGTGTGAATTGGTGATAATAGCAACTAATTTTGGGTTTGGAGTGAATTGTGAAAAGTGAGGGCCCTAATTCTGTCCGGTTTTGGATCATAGGATTAGAGGCCGAATTGGACTTTGCTCAAAACATGAAGGTTGTAGGTATTGATGTGTTTGAGGTGCCTGCAAAATGTCAGGTCATTTAGATTAGTGTAGAGTGAGATATGGCGTTTTTACTGTTGCTGTTCTGGGTTGATCAGAATGCGAAAACTGCACTAGTAATTGGCCATTTTGACTGGAATTGGTTTGGATTTGTGTAACGACCCCACCTCCCCCTAAGGCGTACCATAGGGTTCGGCGGGCTGCCTGCCCAACTCTCGCCGGGACTCAGTCGTTCGCTACAGTCCTCAATTAAAATTGAAATAAATCACAAGAATAAATAGGGCATTGATCCAAACTTAAAGCGGAACTTATATACATTGCCAACCCAAAAGAGAATATAAACATCAAATATACATGGGTTCTCAATCCTTCATACGTCCAGCCCGTGCCAAGCACTAGGCGAGAACCACTACAAAAGAAACAAAACTAGATTGGCTAATCTATCTCAAGCTCACGTCCTCGCTCGCCTTCCCCTGTAAGGAAAATAAAGCTAAAGGAATGAGCTAAAAGCCCAGTGAGGTTCCAAACAGATAATCAAACAATCAAACAATCAATTCAATACATTAAACATGGAGTATCAATAATTCAAGAAACATTTACAATGGAAAGCAATAGTAACATTCATTAAAAGGATACGGCTCACAAGGAGCAATTCGTTCATTCGTTCATTCGTTCTCCTGACATTTCCCCTTATTCCTCCAATCATTTGAAAATGCATTTTTCGTTTATCAATAAACCCTCGTTCGTTCGTTCATTCATTCATTCACCCCCGTCCTGGCCGTTGGCCAGTCTCCACCAACCTACAGGGTAATACTCGAGTATACCAAACGTTCACCCAAGTCCCTAATCGCCCGACCGAGTCCGCTTCTGGCTCGAGACGACCGGTAACAAGGGGCAATGGCTAGTTCAGTCCAAAAGGCTTACATTCATGCGCAAGTAACATTTCAATCATTAAATCCTTGAAAATTGCACAGTTATTTAGGTCGAGTGCGATAAAGTACACACTCGCCTAGAAAGCTCATTTTGGAAATCATCAAAAGCAATTAACACATTAGCAAATGATAACAACAAGCCATAAAGTCAAATAAGGAACACTCACCTAGATATGCAAAATAACGTGCAAAATATCCTTCCGGATATTACCCTTAGTCACCAATGAAACCTAAGGTTGAACAAGAGAACATATTACAGTTTATCGAGCAAAACATTTAAGGGAAACAAAGAAACCCGACTAATTAGGAGTAAAACGTGTAAAGATGACTTTCAAGTAAGAAGAGGGTTGTTTGAACCCCAGGATGAAAAATCATGTTTTAAAATGGAAAACTGGTCATGGTATTGGTGTCGCGCCCCATTTTTTGATAAATAAATAAATAAATGGTTTTAAAAATGTATTTTGTGATTGAATCATGATTTAAAAGAAAAATGGGTCTAAATGGGGTTTTGAGAATGCGACGATTTGACCCAAAATTATAGTTTAAAAAGGGTTTTTAAAACTAAATACGGAGTCGCCACTTGGTAATGAGTTAAGGTGTACCAAGTCACCTAAAAAATGTATTTTTAAAGAAAAATAGGAAAAAGTAGTGAGAAACCCTTTTTAAACGACTCCTAGTCTACGTAAACCAAAGAAAAAGGTTCGGGAGTCACATTTGACAAAAGGGAAGGCAAGGATAAAATCCAAGGCACCCCTTTGACCTAGCCAAGGCTAGTTGCATGATTTAATCAAAGATTTTCTTGTTTTAACCAAAGAATTTATTACATTTGGATGCACTACATGAATGCAAAAAGAAGGAAAAAATGCAAACCTAAATTCTAAAATGTCTCTTGTAAGGTTTTTGGTCCCAACCACATGAATTGTGGTGGCCAATAAAGGAAAATCTTATAGAGGTCGATTAATGCAAATGATGGCTAAAGTGCAAGTGTGCAAGTGTATAAAAAGGTGAACGTGTGAAATTGTATGAAAAATCCAAGTGTTTGTGTGCAAGTGTATGAAAAGGTGCATGTGTGAAATTGTATGAAAAATCCAAGTGTTTGTGTGCAAGTGTATGAAATATAGTGATAAGTGCATATAGGTGTAATTAAGTGCAATTTTGTGAAGTAGAAATCAAATTGAACAATAAGGAAAGGAAAAGTGATGAGGAAATGTGAATTGGAAAAAAAAATGAGTAAGTGATAAATGAGAATGAATGCACCTAAAGGAATGCATCAGGTCGGGTATGGGAATGACTACTAACTTTTTCGACTTCGATTTTCCCTTTGATTAGAAAGCAAAACTAGCGTGCTAAGGCTATCGAGTAGCCACACTCGCTCGTTTCCCTTATCAGAAGGGGACTCTTCAGGCAAATGTACCCTAACTAGCATGAGATGCAAGTCCTAAAGTGAGGGGGAAGGGAGTCGGGGGCATGCAAAAAATGACAAAACTAAAAAGAATGCATGACATGTAATGAACATGCAAACATGTACTAACGAGGGGAAATCCCTAAGGGTCTAGCGTTGGACTAGCCCATTCTATGAATTCCGACTAGCGTTGGACTAGTGGAAACGTACATTCATCCATTCCATTCATCTACACTACAGAAAGCTAGTAGACATGCCAAACGCTCATAAACACGTAGCACGTAACACTTAACATGCTCGACTAGATGCAAAACCTAATAAAGCAAGTAACACGTAACACATAGGCATGCAACCATTACATTTGCTAACTAAAACAAAGGGGAAAGGGAAAATGGACCAAATTACTTGCTACGCCCTATCTATTACAAGCCAAGAGGTGTACACATACCCCATTAATAAAAATCAAAAGTAAATGAAATAAATGAAAGGAAATAAGGAGAGGCTAGGAAAGCAAGTAGACATGCAAATTTCAATTAGCACATTAGTCCACATAGGAGAGAAACAAAAGGGGTAAAAGAGATTATACCTCCCCGTTGGTGATACTAAGGAAGTAAACAAACTCAACTTGGCTAGAGTCACCCAAGAAAAGACTAACTTAGGCTAAAATCACCAAAAACAAAAGATTAATGCACCAATTTAGTGATAAGACATAAACTAAACAATTTGAATCCACCAAACATCAAACTTTCCCTCAATTGCAACTCAATGAAGTCAAAACTACTTAAAGACCAAGGCAAAAGGCATGATCATCCAATCCCCAAGCATAACATCTACTAAAGACCCAAAACAAGCGTTACTCAAACATTCAAGTCCAAATAAATCGTTTAAGCACTTCAAAGATTCCAAAAAATAAAGAAAAAGCCAAGACAATGATTGAAGTTGCAATGATTTTAGGACTTAATTACAAGATACTAAAACATGCTTGGGCTTTTGTGGCACAAAGAGAAACATAGAAGGATCAAATTGATTAAATGTTCCAATTACTTGGGCCTTAGTAGAACAAAAAGGGACTTGGGGGGGTCAAAGTGCAATTTCAGGATTATTTCATGCATGCACACGAAGAAACTTTCTGCAACTTTGCTGGTTTCTTTCTTCTGCAATTTTTTACCGTAGCATTCTTTCTATTTCATTACCTCAACCCACATTTTGCTATCTTAAACGACTAATGCACTACAATCATTAAGCATTGATCTCATTTCTCACCATAAGACCCTTGTGTTTAAACATCAGAAATGCATACAAAAAATCATGCAAACATCGAACAATAAAGCTGTACAATTTTCAGCTACGATTAGATACACTTGTGGTGTTCATCCGCTGCAATTTTCATTTTTTTTACTTTCACATGAAAACTTAACAGCCTTGATAGCAAACAGCTTCATGGAAATTCAGTCACACAGCAAACAACAAAGAGGCAGCAAGCAAGCCGTTATAAAAATCCAGCAAAACAGACAAATCAAAGTTTTGTTGACCGCAACAAAGTAGAGAAATCCAGGTAACTACCCTCCACAAACAAAACGTTTTACTTATCCAATATCAGAAAACAAGCTTTGATTAAAGTACTAAACCTGATGAACTAGGCTTCTGGGGCCAATTGTGCACAACAAAAACGACACAAGACAACTTATTGACACCGGATAACAAAATTTCGGTAAATCAGAATGGAAAACAAAGGACTGCTGCAACAAGCTAAAAACTTCAAGCTCGTTGCAGTTTTTTCACAATCTCGACTTCACGGACTCATCAAGAACAAAGAGAACCTCTAGACAGGCTGCTAAAACATCATCAAGTTTCAACACTAAGCATGCGAGCGAGAGCAAAAACTGGATTCTCAAGGTTTCAAAGTCCCGGCTTTATCAAGCTCAGATGAGCTTCAAACTTCCCAACTCAACCCAGAAAATGGTAATCACCTCAACATAGAGAACAAAAACTGAAAAGATAAAGCAAAGCCCATAGATTCAAAGAACAAGTTTCATCAAGACTTCATTTTTCTGCAACCCGTGGAACCAATATCAGCCCAAGATTCATGTTCCACAGATTTAGATTCTGATGAAAGATTTTGCCAAAGAGACAAGAGAAGAAACCATGATTACCTCAGAATCCTAGTGAAGTGAAATGATCATGGAAGTCAGGTCACGCTGATTCACGGATCGCAGTCGAGGACCTCCGACGCAGAATTTTCAGCAGTGGAGAACCCACAAATTGGAGCTTCAATTTAGCGGCGTTGGGGATGTTTTCAATCGACGATTGCTAAACGAAAGTTGCTCTCAGACGTTCCAAGAAGGTGAGGACAAGCAACCTCTCATAAATACGGACTAAAAAGGTCAGAAACCAGCCAGGAAGAAAACTGATTCGTCATCCAAATTTTTACGAAATTTCTGCAGGATTCTCCTCCTTCTTTTGCTCGTTTCCTCTCTTGTTTCTCTTAGCCCACCGACTCTCTCTAATCTCAGCCTTTTTTGTTTTCCCTCAAACCGTCCCAAAAACTCTACCCTCTCTCAGCCTCCCTGGTTTCTGTTTTTTTTTTTAATTTTTCTCTTTCAGCCGAGTCCTCCCCCTATACTCTCTACTCTGTCGCTGTTTTCTTTTTCTTTTCTTTCCAGATTTGCGGCCGTCAACCTCTCCCTCCGCTTTCTCCGTAGCTTTTCTTTTCCTTTGCTGTTGTCGACCTTCACTCCCCCCGAAACTTCCCCCTTTTTCCAGACCAAAAACTCTCCCCTGCGGCTCCCCTTTCTCTTGCTATTTATATCATCAACCCCCCTCCTAAACCCTTAAAACATTGCCACCATATTTGCAGCTTAAGGAGCCGCACAAGTCCTCCTTTGTAAACTGCAAAAAAAAATGCAGCTTGCATGCATCGGCTCTATTTTTTATTTTTATTTTTTTTAACTTAATAAATACAGAATATAAATAATAATAATAATAACAAAATGACAAAACTATGTAATAATAATGAAAACAAATAAATAAAATAAAATAAAATAAAAAAAACAAACTAAACAAATAAAAACAACAAAAATGTCCATTTTTCAAATTTTCTTCATTTTTCCCCTTTTTTCTTTTTTTCTTTTCTTTTCTCAAAATAACTTAACAAAAATAACTAAAGTGCCAAAAGATTGAATTTGAACGTATTTTTGTGAACAATTTTCTTTTTTTCTTTTTTTATGATTTTCCTTTTTCCTCTTTTTTTCTTTTCCAAGAAAACATTGAATAAAAACAAAATGACTAAAACATATTTTTGATGTTTTCCTTTTCTTTTTCTAAAAACTCTATGCTAATCTTAAACTTAAAAGCTAAAACTAAAAACTAAAACTAAAAGTAAATAAAAAGCAAATGAAATAGGTCAACTAAAAGGGCGAAAATGAATAAAACTAAAATATCATAACAACTAATAGTGCAAAACGTACAATAACGAACTAAAATGCAAGCAATCTAAAATGAAAATCATGAAATAGATGATACACACAAATTATTCAAAATTTGGTGTCTACAGTTTGCCCCTCTTTGTCTAAGTTTTGAAAAAACTTGAGACAAAGAAGTAGACACCAAATACTTACCTGCATTCTTCGGCTGCGAATTACTCAAATGATGGGGATTGACCCCAAACAGGAAATTTTAAAATTGGGATAGACCCATGGGATAGACCCGAACAGAAATGTATAATTGGGATAGACCCACGGGATAGACCCGAACAGAAATTTAAATTTGGGATAGACCCACGGGATAGACCCGGACAGAAATGTAAAATTTGGGATAAACCCACGGGATAGACCCGAACAGAAATTTAAAATTGGGATAGACCCGGACAGAAATTTAAAATTGGGATAGACCCACGGGATAGACCCGTACAGAAATGTAAAATTGGGATAGACCCACGGGATAGACCCGGACAGAAAGGTAAATGGGATAGACCCAGACGGAAATGTAAAATTGGGATAGACCCACGGGATAGACCCGAACAGAAATTTAAAATTGGGATAGACCCACGGGATAGACCCGTACAGAAATGTAAAATTGGGATAGACCCACGGGATAGACCCGGACAGAAATTTAAATTTGGGATAGACCCACGGGATTTAAAACGATGAGTTGAGTTTTTACCTGAGAACAGCTAAAAGTTTTGCATCGAGGGAAGATTTGATCCTTGTAGCTGAAACAATAGCTGATTTTGATTTAACATATTGTTTCTTCTGATTGCACTTGCCAATAATACTGTTGATTCGTCTTTGTCCACTGGGGGAGTTTTTTTCCTGACATTAATTTGGGCGAGAAAAGATGGTGGTTGTTTCCATTTGTAGATGTAGCATTCCTGCAAGAAAAGAGGAAATAATGGACTTGCCACCATCATTCGATCTGGCTTGCCTTGAGAATCGTGTAAACATGAGTCTTTTGATGCCTTTGCCAACATCTTGCTGCGGCATCTGCCTTGGTTGAATTTGTAATTTTGAAACCTTTCGATTCTGGAGACCAATAAAGTGCGCATTTACCATGTCACCAAATCCATGTAGCAGCTTGGTTGCATTTTACTCACTTTAATAGATGATTGAATCCCATATTCTTGCACAAACCTTAGGGTTTATCATTCATCCGAATCCAATGGTGAAAGAATGATGCATGAAAAATGCAAGATGATTTCCTATGTTATACATGGAATGAGTATGCCAAAGAATGTAAAACACATCCAACTATGATTAATCCTACAAAATGCCATGAATACAAGCAAATGAGAAAAGATGTATTTGGAAAAGAATATTTTTACAAAGCAACACAGTTTTGGCCAACAGATGTCATATTCAAAACTCTGGATATCTTTGTTCTGGAATTTAATATTGGCAGAAGTATGACAAAAATGAGAAGAAATCCAAATGAACCAAGTCACCAGCTGTTCCTCCTCGTGCTTGCTCGTTGCAAAAAATCTGCCTTGGCGCCTTTTCGGGTTTTCACCAAGGTTGCCCCCACCCTTTTTGTTTTTGTTTTGTCTTTTCTTTTTCTTTCTTTTCCTTCTTTTTGCTTTTTGCTTGCTTTTTCTTTTTTTCGAGGCGCCCTTTCGGGTTTTCACCTAAAGAAATAATGAACTATCTCGACCATGATTGACTCAGAAACATGAGTTAAAGATTTCTGGCATCAGTAAAATGCACTTCCCTTATGAGGTTAGGCGAAGACATTATGGACATCACCTGCCAGTTGATTAGCGAACTTTCCAATAGAAATACAACAAGTGACGAAAGCCAGGACTTTGGGCTTTTGTAATGAGGTCAGGTGGGGTGTTTTCAAGAAAAGTTGAGGCTTGAAAGCAAAATTTCTGAAAGGTGTGAAATAACCTGAGATTGCATCATCTTCAGACTATCTCCAAATTTTGAACAAAACTGAGGAAGATTTGCCCCAGTTTGATTGAATTCTTCTCTTTGCATTTTTCATTGCATTTCCTTACTTTTGCATTTTTCTTCGAAAACTAAATTTGCCCCAGTGTGGGGTTCTTTCTTTTTCCATCTTTCTTTTCAAAATAAATTTGCCCCAGTGTGAGGTTTTCCTTTTCTTTCCGATCATTTTTTCAAAATGAATTTGCCCCAGTGTAGGGTTTGCAATTCTCAGGGGCTGCCAAACGAAAATTTGTCAATTCTGATGGCTCAAAGGGGACAAGTAGGGATAAAATGCTTTAAATGTAAAAGAAGAGGGCCTGACTTGCATTTTGTCATTTGCATGAATTTCTAAGAAAAATTTTGCATGATCAAATGAAAATCTTCTTGCACATGTCCGAGTTGATAGGTCGAGGGAATGTTTGACCATCCATTTTCGTCAAAATAAGTGTTCCGCCAGGTAATACCTTTTGGACAACGAACGGCCCTTTTTGATTTTGAGCGAATTTGTCTCTGCCTTCGTCTTGTATTGGCAAAGTTCGCTTGAGTGCTTTGTCGCCTTCCTCAAAATGTATGCTGATGAAACTTCTTGTCGTAGGCTCAGGCCAGGCATGTTTGTAACATTTCATGACAAACGGCATTCTTGGCTGAACTCCCATTAGAGTGTGCAAAGATGGAATTTCTGCTACTGCAAACGAGACTGCCTCCAACCATCTGTACACCTTGACACATAGTCAAACTCTTAATCATCTCCTTTTCTGCTTTTGTCCGAACGAATGCTGATTCATGATGATGTTTTTTCTTTTTCCTATTCTCAGTGCCAATGTGAACAAATGCTGTGGTTTCTAGGTTTGGTTCGAATTTCTCCTCATTTTGTTCAAGATTTTTGAAAAAGAATCAAATACTTT
This sequence comes from Coffea canephora, assembly GCA_036785865.1. Lineage (NCBI taxonomy): Eukaryota > Viridiplantae > Streptophyta > Magnoliopsida > Gentianales > Rubiaceae > Coffea > Coffea canephora. The sequence continues at coordinate 26,565,030 of CM071920.1, forward strand.
CTCTTTATCACTCTCGCTTTGAGATCTGGGTTCCAAAATTCTCAAGTTGTGAGTGAGATAGAGATTGCCATTATTGAATTCCAGAAAAGTGATATCCAAAAGGTCAAATAATTTCATCTTTGGCCATTTGAAAGAATTAACGAATTTGGAATAATAAGCAAACAAATATACAACAAACAAATGAACAAGCAATATGACCGAAATATAAACAAACGAATAAACCAAAATAACATAACAAGAATGACTTGTTCATTTTCATAAAACCTTTGATTGAAAACAAACGGAAATGAAATGAAAACTTAAAAATATTTACATGCGCAAATTTTGGTCAAAAGTAAAGATGTTTTCATTAGCTAATTAGATGCAAAAGTTTTTTCCTCATGAATTCGAATGAATGACAAACCCCCTTTAGGTTTACCGGAACTCCTTCTGAATGGGTAGAAATTCGGCTGTCCAATTGGAAATTGATCCCTCAGGGATATCGGGAAATTCTGCGTCATTTCCAAACACTTCAGCCTCACTTGATGAGTTTTTAGCAGGCTCCTTAAATTCCGTATTGTCCATAATAACCCCAATGGTATTATCGTACTCTGGCAGGGGGTTCTTATCCACATTTGGTCCTTGTTCTGGCCCTTCTCTAATCACTATTTCCCCTGCCTCGATCATGTCTTGCACTTTATGCTTAAGTGCTCTACAATCAGTGGTTGGGTGGCCGGGTGCTCCCGAATGATAGGCGCAAGTGTACTGAGGATTGTATCCGGCAGGGACGCCATGAGAGTAAGTTGGAGGGGGAATTATGCCAATTCTACCGGCAGCCTTTAATTGTTCATACAATTGGTCCAGAGGCCTGCCTAGGTTGGTGAATGTTCGGGTACGGCTTTGATTATAGGTTTTAGTGTGTTGGGGATAGTTGTAGGTAGGTCTGTTTGGTGGAGAAAATTGTTGATTGTAGGGAGGTCGGGGTCGAACTTGTTGGAAGTTAGGCTGAGATATTTGAAAAGGGGTTATAGACGAGTTGGTGTATTTAGGGCGAGGTCGAGGATGAGTGGTATTGGTGTGATAAATAGGATGAAGGTTTGAATAGTAAGGGTAAGGGTTTGAATAGGTAGGTGTTGTCTAGGCCTGGATCTTGGGACACGGTTTCGATCCCAAACAAAAACAATTTCCCCCTCTTTCTTTTGGAATTGTTGCTTTTTCCCACTACTCCTTTGTCCTTGTAAAGCATCCAACTGCGATTCGAGGGCAGAGACATTACCCGTCCTATCATACTTGTTAAATTTAGGGGTTTTGAACCTCTCAGGCAACCGCACATTCGGAAAAAGGCAAAGCTCATCGTAATCCAAAACTGCATGCTTGTTCAACCCCTGACTTTTCCCCATAAACTCATCAAAGCGGTCAAGGCGCTTGAGCAGCTTCATATCAACGGGAGTGGAAGATTCTCCCATTTCTGGCTTGGTTTGAACAGTGTGGTCTGGTAGGAAAGGTTCAGCAGCAGGGTAATAAAAGGTATGTGGCTCAGGTGGTATATTTGAAGTAGCTTGGGGTTGTGGGCCTTGCCTGCGAGTAAGAAAAGATGAAGGATTAGGAGGGTAAGCGTATGGCAAATTTTTGGTGGGATAGGCGAAAGTTTCCTCGGGTGGAATAGGGAATGATGGAGTAACAGTGACTTGAGTTGAAGGGATGACAAACGATTCTGGCTCAGCCTGCTTGACGGGTATAGGTTCAGGTTGAACTCCGCTGCTGATTAGCTCATCAATCAATTTTCTTTGGGCCGCCATCTCAGATGCCATTTCACCAAACTTAGTAAGCATTTCGGTTAACTGAACCCCTAAACTTGTAGTCTCAGGTTGAGCGATAGTAGTAGACCTATCTGCTTGTTCCGGTTGTGAACTCATGTTTACACGACCCCTCTGGGCTCGACTACGGGATCGCGTTATGATGGGGCTTCGACGAGAAGCTATATTTAAATATTACCTAAGAATTTTTGAAAAGATTGCTTTTAGATTTAACCCTTACTTAGTTATTACAATAAAAATAAAGAAAAGAAAGAGAAAAAGGCGAGAGTTAGTAGATATCCAGGAAATTCGGATGCATGTCCTATGGGGGAACCCTTTTTGTGCCAAGGGTAGGCCTAGCATGAAAATGCAATCCTCTGAGGTAGGCACTATACCATACCTGATGGATCTGATCAACTCATTGAGTGAAAAATAATTTTGAAAAATTTGGTCAATTGGAGTGGCGAGGGACACTTTGTCAAAATGAGGTCAACGTCCGAATGGATTGATCACTTTTGATCGGTACAAGATTTTGCGAAAACGCACGGGTTTGACCTTGACGAACTTCCTATCAAAGAGAATGGAATTTGTTGATAAAATTTCTCAGTGAATCACGGGTCAAAACCCTAATTGATCAAATGACTGGATGCAATGGATGGTTTTCTCAAAAATCGACTAAATTTCCCAATTTAAAATTGACATTGAAACCCTGATTGGTCAAATGGGTTGAATGAATTTGACCATTTATTTAAAATCGACCAGATTACCCTAAAAAGGGAAACTAGTCAAATGAATTGAGTGGAATTCAAAATGGACCAAATCATCCTAAAAAAAAAGAACTTGATCAAATGGAATTGAGAATTTTATTCAAAATGAACCGGTTCATCCTAAAAATTGAAATTGGTCAAATGAATTGAATGAAATCGAAAATTTATTCAAAATTGACCAGATCGTCCTAAAAATGGGTGAATTAGCCAAATGAAAAGAAGATTTATTCAAAAATCGACCGAATGACCCTAAAATGGGTAAATTGGCCAAATGACCCTAAAAAGGGTAAATTGGTCAAAAGATGGTTTATTCAAAATTGATTATGAATTGACAAAAATGGATCGATTGAATCGGCCGGCCATTGATGGTTTCAAAAAATTAGTCTATGAGCCTTCTAAAATCACGATTTGGCCTCAATTTATTCATCGTCTCAACAGGAGGAATCATTTGTAAATTTTTTTCAAATTAATGTCCTTTTACGCAAGGGAATTTTACCAATTTTGATAAAATGGCCAAAAAGTGATTATTAGACGCTCATATACCAAAAAATCACTCTTATGAAGATGATTGGATCCTACCTTACCTTGTGCACTACCCCTTTAGATGGTACAAAATGTAAACGTGCAAGTCTCACTGGATTAAGTATCCGAGACACAAGGTGGCTTATTCCTAAACACGGGATTCCCTATGTGGCATTCCCTTTCTATGGTTTATGCATGATGCCAGTTTATTAGAGCGATAAAATATGCAATTCGAAATGAAACGTGACCTAAGGAACCCTTTATTTGCCAGGGTAGGCCTAAAATGCTATGCAATTACCAAAATCTATGAATGCAATATACCAAAATCTTTAAACGTGCAATAACCTATCTACGAGGGTAGGTTCTAAAAGAAGGTCATGCCAGACCTCTTATTTGATAGGGTTTGTGAATGCAATGGGGACATAAAACCAAGAAAAGTTAGTTCAGCCAGATAAATACACATAACACATTGTAGCAACGAAATCAATACAAAGAAATAAAGCAAGAAAAGGGAGAAAGGGGTTGGACCCCTCCCCTCGTGAATAGTGTCCCTAGCTCAGGATAAGGCCGACTCTACCCTAAGGCAATTCTAATATGGATGCATGAGGCTGGGGTTCGCTAATGCATCTAGACTCGATAAGCTCAGGTCCCCGAGCCTTCAGACTTAGAAACCAAGGGTCATCAATCCCAAGGTTCTTTGTCGGTGGCTCGAGCGATTCCCCAAACACCGCTACGCACACATCGTGTCGCGGCTACGTGTTTGAGTGAATCTATCAAAATCCTCAATCTTCGACTAAAAGCTATAGGCCAAGAACCCATAGCTTAAAGCGGAAGATTGAGTGACCCATTGGATCGTGCTACACACACATCGTGTCGTGATCACATGTCCAAATGGGTCACCTAATCCTAGTAGGGTGGAGTGGCGTGACAAGCCACTAAAAGAAAAATAAAAAGGGATAAATAATAAAGTGAATGCACGTATGCTAGTGCTCGTTTTGGAGGGGAGGGATCAAGAACCAATCACAAGGCTCTAGGGTGTATTCCCCACCCAAATGCAATGCAAAGCGCGGAATCACATAAATCATCCATCCATCAAAACAATCGTAGGCGAATGTGTGAGGAAGTGGGTTGATACGCGACATGCAAAAATCCTAAAAAAGGAAAAATGCAACCCTAAACATCCAATGTGATAAATGAAAAGGTTAAAAGGAGAAAAAGGTTGATTAAATCAAATTTGCTCGGACTCTCAAACGTCCCCAGTGGAGTCGCCAACTGTCGCGCCCCATTTTTTGATAAATAAATAAATAAATGGTTTTAAAAATGTATTTTGTGATTGAATCATGATTTAAAAGAAAAATGGGTCTAAATGGGGTTTTGAGAATGCGACGATTTGACCCAAAATTATAGTTTAAAAAGGGTTTTTAAAACTAAATACGGAGTCGCCACTTGGTAATGAGTTAAGGTGTACCAAGTCACCTAAAAAATGTATTTTTAAAGAAAAATAGGAAAAAGTAGTGAGAAACCCTTTTTAAACGACTCCTAGTCTACGTAAACCAAAGAAAAAGGTTCGGGAGTCACATTTGACAAAGGGGAAGGCAAGGATAAAATCCAAAGCACCCCTTTGACCTAGCCAAGGCTAGTTGCATGATTTAATCAAAGATTTTCTTGTTTTAACCAAAGAATTTATTACATTTGGATGCACTACATGAATGCAAAAAGAAGGAAAAAATGCAAACCTAAATTCTAAAATGTCTCTTGTAAGGTTTTTGGTCCCAACCACATGAATTGTGGCGGCCAATAAAGGAAAACCTTATAGAGGTCGATTAATGCAAATGATGGCTAAAGTGCAAGTGTGCAAGTGTATAAAAAGGTGAACGTGTGAAATTGTATGAAAAATCCAAGTGTTTGTGTGCAAGTGTATGAAAAGGTGCATGTGTGAAATTGTATGAAAAATCCAAGTGTTTGTGTGCAAGTGTATGAAATATAGTGATAAGTGCATATAGGTGTAATTAAGTGCAATTTTGTGAAGTAGAAATCAAATTGAACAATAAGGAAAGGAAAAGTGATGAGGAAATGTGAATTGGAAAAAAAAATGAGTAAGTGATAAATGAGAATGAATGCACCTAAAGGAATGCATCAGGTCGGGTATGGGAATGACTACTAACTTTTTCGACTTCGATTTTCCCTTTGATTAGAAAGCAAAACTAGCGTGCTAAGGCTATCGAGTAGCCACACTCGCTCGTTTCCCTTATCAGAAGGGGACTCTTCAGGCAAATGTACCCTAACTAGCATGAGATGCAAGTCCTAAAGTGAGGGGGAAGGGAGTCGGGGGCATGCAAAAAATGACAAAACTAAAAAGAATGCATGACATGTAATGAACATGCAAACATGTACTAACGAGGGGAAATCCCTAAGGGTCTAGCGTTGGACTAGCCCATTCTATGAATTCCGACTAGCGTTGGACTAGTGGAAACGTACATTCATCCATTCCATTCATCTACACTACAGAAAGCTAGTAGACATGCCAAACGCTCATAAACACGTAGCACGTAACACTTAACATGCTCGACTAGATGCAAAACCTAATAAAGCAAGTAACACGTAACACATAGGCATGCAACCATTACATTTGCTAACTAAAACAAAGGGGAAAGGGAAAATGGACCAAATTACTTGCTACGCCCTATCTATTACAAGCCAAGAGGTGTACACATACCCCATTAATAAAAATCAAAAGTAAATGAAATAAATGAAAGGAAATAAGGAGAGGCTAGGAAAGCAAGTAGACATGCAAATTTCAATTAGCACATTAGTCCACATAGGAGAGAAACAAAAGGGGTAAAAGAGATTATACCTCCCCGTTGGTGATACTAAGGAAGTAAACAAACTCAACTTGGCTAGAGTCACCCAAGAAAAGACTAACTTAGGCTAAAATCACCAAAAACAAAAGATTAATGCACCAATTTAGTGATAAGACATAAACTAAACAATTTGAATCCACCAAACATCAAACTTTCCCTCAATTGCAACTCAATGAAGTCAAAACTACTTAAAGACCAAGGCAAAAGGCATGATCATCCAATCCCCAAGCATAACATCTACTAAAGACCCAAAACAAGCGTTACTCAAACATTCAAGTCCAAATAAATCGTTTAAGCACTTCAAAGATTCCAAAAAATAAAGAAAAAGCCAAGACAATGATTGAAGTTGCAATGATTTTAGGACTTAATTACAAGATACTAAAACATGCTTGGGCTTTTGTGGCACAAAGAGAAACTTAGAAGGATCAAATTGATTAAATGTTCCAATTACTTGGGCCTTAGTAGAACAAAAAGGGACTTGGGGGGGTCAAAGTGCAATTTCAGGATTATTTCATGCATGCACACGAAGAAACTTTCTGCAACTTTGTTGGTTTCTTTCTTCTGCAATTTTTTACCGTAGCATTCTTTCTATTTCATTACCTCAACCCACATTTTGCTATCTTAAACGACTAATGCACTACAATCATTAAGCATTGATCTCATTTCTCACCATAAGACCCTTGTGTTTAAACATCAGAAATGCATACAAAAAATCATGCAAACATCGAACAATAAAGCTGTACAATTTTCAGCTACGATTAGATACACTTGTGGTGTTCATCCGCTGCAATTTTCATTTTTTTTACTTTCACATGAAAACTTAACAGCCTTGATAGCAAACAGCTTCATGGAAATTCAGTCACACAGCAAACAACAAAGAGGCAGCAAGCAAGCCGTTATAAAAATCCAGCAAAACAGACAAATCAAAGTTTTGTTGACTGCAACAAAGTAGAGAAATCCAGGTAACTACCCTCCACAAACAAAACGTTTTACTTATCCAATATCAGAAAACAAGCTTTGATTAAAGTACTAAACCTGATGAACTAGGCTTCTGGGGCCAATTGTGCACAACAAAAACGACACAAGACAACTTATTGACACCGGATAACAAAATTTCGGTAAATCAGAATGGAAAACAAAGGACTGCTGCAACAAGCTAAAAACTTCAAGCTCGTTGCAGTTTTTTCGCAATCTCGACTTCACGGACTCATCAAGAACAAAGAGAACCTCTAGACAGGCTGCTAAAACATCATCAAGTTTCAACACTAAGCATGCGAGCGAGAGCAAAAACTGGATTCTCAAGGTTTCAAAGTCCCGGCTTTATCAAGCTCAGATGAGCTTCAAACTTCCCAACTCAACCCAGAAAATGGTAATCACCTCAACATAGAGAACAAAAACTGAAAAGATAAAGCAAAGCCCATAGATTCAAAGAACAAGTTTCATCAAGACTTCATTTTTCTGCAACCCGTGGAACCAATATCAGCCCAAGATTCATGTTCCACAGATTTAGATTCTGATGAAAGATTTTGCCAAAGAGACAAGAGAAGAAACCATGATTACCTCAGAATCCTAGTGAAGTAAAATGATCATGGAAGTCAGGTCACGCTGATTCACGGATCGCAGTCGAGGACCTCCGACGCAGAATTTTCAGCAGTGGAGAACCCACAAATTGGAGCTTCAATTTAGCGGCGTTGGGGATGTTTTCAATCGACGATTGCTAAACGAAAGTTGCTCTCAGACGTTCCAAGAAGGTGAGGACAAGCAACCTCTCATAAATACGGACTAAAAAGGTCAGAAACCAGCCAGGAAGAAAACTGATTCGTCATCCAAATTTTTACGAAATTTCTGCAGGATTCTCCTCCTTCTTTTGCTCGTTTCCTCTCTTGTTTCTCTTAGCCCACCGACTCTCTCTAATCTCAGCCTTTTTTGTTTTCCCTCAAACCGTCCCAAAAACTCTACCCTCTCTCAGCCTCCCTGGTTTCTGTTTTTTTTTTTATTTTTCTCTTTCAGCCGAGTCCTCCCCCTATACTCTCTACTCTGTCGCTGTTTTCTTTTTCTTTTCTTTCCAGATTTGCGGCCGTCAACCTCTCCCTCCGCTTTCTCCGTAGCTTTTCTTTTCCTTTGCTGTTGTCGACCTTCACTCCCCCCGAAACTTCCCCCTTTTTCCAGACCAAAAACTCTCCCCTGCGGCTCCCCTTTCTCTTGCTATTTATATCATCAACCCCCCTCCTAAACCCTTAAAACATTGCCACCATATTTGCAGCTTAAGGAGCCGCACAAGTCCTCCTTTGCAAACTGCAAAAAAAAATGCAGCTTGCATGCATCGGCTCTATTTTTTATTTTTTATTTTTTTTAACTTAATAAATACAGAATATAAATAATAATAATAATAACAAAATGACAAAACTATGTAATAATAATGAAAACAAATAAATAAAATAAAATAAAATAAAAAAAACAAACTAAACAAATAAAAACAACAAAAATGTCCATTTTTCAAATTTTCTTCATTTTTCCCCTTTTTTCTTTTTTTCTTTTCTTTTCTCAAAATAACTTAACAAAAATAACTAAAGTGCCAAAAGATTGAATTTGAACGTATTTTTGTGAACAATTTTCTTTTTTTCTTTTTTTATGATTTTCCTTTTTTCTCTTTTTTTCTTTTCCAAGAAAACATTGAATAAAAACAAAATGACTAAAACATATTTTTGATGTTTTCCTTTTCTTTTTCTAAAAACTCTATGCTAATCTTAAACTTAAAAGCTAAAACTAAAAACTAAAACTAAAAGTAAATAAAAAGCAAATGAAATAGGTCAACTAAAAGGGCGAAAATGAATAAAACTAAAATATCATAACAACTAATAGTGCAAAACGTACAATAACGAACTAAAATGCAAGCAATCTAAAATGAAAATCATGAAATAGATGATACACACAAATTATTCAAAATTTGGTGTCTACAATTGGCCAAACAAAAGTATACAAGTTCAAATAGAAACCTAGCCCTCGAGCAAAAATTTGGGCAGCACGCCCTTTGTGTTTACCTAATTTTCCAGCCATTTTGGCTTCATTATTTTTCATCAACCACAACCCAACATCACACATAAGCAATTCAAGTCAAGAGCCGTTCCATAGGCTCACAATATCATAAGAATAAGAATTACAACAATCACAAGTACAGAAATTCAACTTAGCACAAGACAGATTTGACGTACGAATGCGGAAATAACATATCCGAAGCTACGCTTATTGGATTGAGACGAAACCTATGCCGTTTCGAAGCTAAGACACAGAGCTACAACATTCATGAAGGTCACTTAGTCCAGTTCCTAATGTAACTTAATCCAATTCTCAAATTACTAAACCAGAAATCAATTCGTTGGCTGTTTAAACGCAGAACACTGTAATGGACATATCTCAGAGTACACAAGTCCGAATCAGGTGTTCTTAGAGGCATTTAAAAGCTAATTCAGAATACTACAACTTTCATGTTTTGGCAAAAAGCTAAATCAGAATGGATCCTAGTCGAAAAATGTGATAAACCGGACTTAACTGATCACACGGACTGCTTGGGAAATACTTAAAACAGTAAGGGTATTTTGGACTTTTCACATCCTACGTTGCTCTGATTGAGCTGAAATTTTGTAGGCACCTATAAAATACCATTCTATACAACTTTCATTCTTTGACCTAAGGCCATTTCAGCCTCTAACATACAGCTACAAAACCGGACAGAAAGGAAGAACAATTTTCCAGAAATCTGGAATTTTCTGTTTCTAGTGGAATTTTCTCAAATTTCTGGTTCTAATCACCACCAAACAACCTTATATAACCTTAATTGCAACATATATTAATCATACATCAAGTTGGGCAGCAATTCAGCAAACCCTAGTTCATAATACCACAAGGAAAACAACACCCAAGACATGCTAACAACCGTTATTCACCACAAATTTGAGTTGCTCAGCTAATTTGAACAAGATTAGGAGTAAAAATTGGGGAAATCATCATCCTTACCTTGCTTAGTGTCTTCCAAGAGCAACCCTAGCTTTCCCCTTCAAAAATTCACCAACACTTCACTAAACCAACACTCAAAAGCAACTTTAATCGGTTTACTTTCGTTGTTTTCTCACTTTGTAGCTCAAAATCAAGAAGAAGCATGGTGTTTTTTCTTGCTCTCTCTTTCCCTCTCTCTCAAGCTCGACCAGACCAGAAAGAAATGAAGGAAAGATAGCTGGAATGAAGGATAAAAAGGCAAGAAAAAAAATTAATCAAGGAGCCATGAGGTGGTGACACTTGGCACCACCAAAGCCATGTAAATTTTTCTCTCTCTCCCTTGCATTTTTGGCCACAAATTTCGGTCAAAACTTGCTGCCAAGAGAGAAGATATTTTGCTCAAGTTCAATAAATTTGTTTGGTGAGAAAAATGGTGGTCAAGTGGTGCGTTCAATCGGTAGTGCGCGGGACCCGCCGGTTCGCGCCGTTTTTCTTAAAAACTCACGTACTAGGGTTTTTACTTCCCATTCACTAACCTTATATCATTGCTACCAATCACATATTATTTCTCACTTAAAAGTCACTTTTAATCCTCAAATTTAATCCTTACTCTGTATCGAAAATTCATCCGGCGAAAAATCGCGAAAACCCTAATTTTGCTCCAAACTTGAAACCGAAGCGTAAAACCCTATTTTCTTGGTTTACTTACACTTATTGTGAAATAATTGGGTAGTGGGCTTTGACAAATAATAATTTTCAAATAAAAGGGTATTTTTGAGAAAAATACAAGAAATTTGCGAGTCCTCACATTCTCTCCCCCTTAAAAAATTTCGTCCTCGAAATTTTACCTTCAGTTGCCTCAGACGAGTCTGGAACTTGTCGGTTGTCTAAAGCATAAACCTTTGCCGGTCCGCTAGTTCGTTTCCCTCCTTCATTCACTTGTGATTTAGCTCCATCCAGTTGCAGAGTATTGCTTTCACGTGACTGTCTCCTCGGACAGTTGCTAACTTGATGATCGCCACTTCCGCAGATTAAACATTTCCGCCCCTTTCTCCAACAATCGCTTTCGACATGATTTGCCTTTCCACAGTACACACAGACCACGTGAGAAGCCATCTTTTGGCTTTCTCGAAAACTTTTCCCAAATCTGATTTGGCTTTCTTTTGTAGATCCTTCACCTATCGCCCCTAATGTCCATGATAGGTGGGACAAAAAGTTCACTTTTTGCACTTTGGAAGGGACTCTCACTTCACTTAATTCTTCCGCTACACTACTCGATGCACTCCTTTTCTGGGTCTGGGAAGCTTTTATCTGTGCCTTTGCAGTCTCGATTCTTTGACTTTTCTCAAGGGCCTCCGTAAACATATTCACTTGTACTGCCGCTAATGCTTCTTGGAGTTTCAAATTTAATCCTTGTATAAACCGTCTTACTCTTCGCCGTTCTGTGGCCACCAATTCAGAAGCAAACTTGGATAGTTTCGTAAATTTCGTTTCATATTCGGCCACACTTAACGTTCCCTGGCGTAGTCCAATAAACTCTTCCTCTCTCCTCTCTTGAACTAAAGGAGGGAGGTATTTCTCGTTAAATTCCCTTATGAAATTCATCCATGTCCATACGGTCTGTTCTCTTTCCCATTTTGCTTTAATAACGTTCCACCACGCTCGGGCCGATCCTTCAAATTGGAACACCGCAAAGTTTACTTGTCTTTGCTCGGTGTAGTTCAAGACGGTGAAAATATTAATCATGTCCTCTAACCATTGTTCGGCTATATCCGGATCAGATCCTCCAAAAAATTTCGGAGGAGTAAACTTCTGAAACCTCTCAAGAGCCTTATCTTCTCCGATTTCAGGGTTCCGGGGTTGATTCACGGCCATTTGGCCTTGTTGATCCACCAGTCTTGCCAAGATATCTGTCATTTGTTGCATTACCGTTGCCATTTGGTCTTCGGCTTCAACCCTCGTTCCTTGCTCTTGTGCAGATGTTGTTTCTCTTTCCTCTGTTAGCTCTTGAGCTCGTTCATTCCCACGGCCACGTCCACGTCCACGGCTACGTCTCCCGTCCATATATATATTTTCCCTCTCTTTTCTTTTCCCCCAAAAGGTAATTTAGTAAATAAACATGATAAGGTTACTAAAGTAACTATTGAGGGCACCAAATATTCAAATAAACATATACCCACATAACACGCCATACCAAGATGACGGATAAGCAAATACACAAATACATATCAAGTTGGACAGATAACCATGTACATACAGGTATACTAACGTCATGTAGTAACAATATACAGGTCAATCAAAAGGAAAAGGTGAAGTCGTCCCAGTATCAGCCCGTCCGGTCTCTCACGTCACTTACTATCCAAACTAGATGTCCCTGATCTCTTGTGCTCATTCTAGTCAGACAAAGCCTGTTCATGTTCCCAAAATGTAAGTCTCAAGTATTTAGCAGCACCTCAACTATAGAGTACTCAGGCACGAGAATCCGAAATAAGATAATTCACATCTCGAGCTGCAGTCCCAAGAGTAAACTATCTACAATCGGAATTCCTACCTGACATACCTATCTATGGTCCTCAGATACCATTAGAAAGATTTAAGGCCTATAACATTCGCAATTCATAGCTTCACTTAGTCCCTCATACTTATTCACCACTTAGTCCAGGGTCACTCCACGTAGAAACCACGCGAAGCAACTATAAATTTTATCCCTCAATCGCTTAACTTTCAAGTCCAATCAAATCCCACAGTCCGGTATCCTAATCTTTAATCTAGGATACACTACAGAGATCTGAAGCCTAAGCTCTGATACCACTTGTAACGACCCCACCTCCCCCTAAGGTGTACCATAGGGTTCGGCGGGCCGCCTGCCCAGCTCTCGTCAGGACTCAGTCGTTCGCTACAGTCCTCAATTAAAATTGAAATAAATCACAAGAATAAATAGGGCATTGATCCAAACTTAAAGCGGAAGTTATATACATTGCCAACCCAAAAGAGAATATAAACATCAAATATACATGGGTTCTCAATCCTTCATACGTCCAGCCCGTGCCAAGCACTAGGCGAGAACCACTACAAAAGAAACAAAAGAAACAAAACTAGATTGGCTAGTCTATCTCAAGCTCACGTCCTCGCTCGCCTTCCCCTGTAAGGAAAACAAAGCTAAAGGAATGAGCTAAAAGCCCAGTGAGGTTCCAAACAGATAATCAAACAATCAAACAATCAATTCAATACATTAAACATGGAGTATCAATAATTCAAGAAACATTTACAATGGAAAGCAATAGTAACATTCATTAAAAAGATACGGCTCACAAGGAGCAATTCGTTCATTCGTTCATTCGTTCTCCTGACATTTCCCCTTATTCCTCCAATCATTTGAAAATGCATTTTTCGTTTATCAATAAACCCTCGTTCGTTCGTTCATTCATTCATTCACCCCCGTCCTGGCCGTTGGCCAGTCTCCACCAACCTACAGGGTAATACTCGAGTATACCAAACGTTCACCCAAGTCCCTAATCGCCCGACCGAGTCCGCTTCTGGCTCGAGACGACCGGTAACAAGGGGCAATGGCCAGTTCAGCCCAAAAGGCTTACATTCATGCGCAAGTAACATTTCAATCATTAAATCCTTGAAAATTGCACAGTTATTTAGGTCGAGTGCGATAAAGTACACACTCGCCTAGAAAGCTCGTTTTGGAAATCATCAAAAGCAATTAACACATTAGCAAATGATAACAACAAGCCATAAAGTCAAATAAGGAACACTCACCTAGATATGCAAAATAACGTGCAAAATATCCTTCCGGATATTACCCTTAGTCACCAATGAAACCTAAGGTTGAACAAGAGAACATATTACAGTTTATCGAGTAAAACATTTAAGGGAAACAAAGAAACCCGACTAATTAGGAGTAAAACGTGTAAAGATGACTTTCAAGTAAGAAGAGGGTTGTTTGAACCCCAGGATGAAAAATCATGTTTTAAAATAGAAAACCGGTCATGGTATTGGCCAAACAAAAGTATACAAGTTCAAATAGAAACCTAGCTCTCGAGCAAAAATTTGGGCAGCACGCCCTTTGTGTTTACCTAATTTTCCAGCCATTTTGGCTTCATTATTTTTCATCAACCACAACCCAACATCACGCATAAGCAATTCAAGTCAAGAGCCATTCCATAGGCTCACAATATCATAAGAATAAGAATTACAACAATCACAAGTACAGAAATTCAACTTAGCACAAGACAGATTTGATGTACGAATGCGAAAATAACATACCCGAAGCTACGCTTATCGGATTTAGTCAAAACCTATGCCGTTTCGAAGCTAAGACACAGAGCTACAACATTCATGAAGGTCACTTAGTCCAGTTCCTAATGTAACTTAGTCCAATTCTCAAATTACTAAACCAGAAACCAATTCGTTGGCTGTTTAAACGCAGAACACTGTAATGGACATATCTCAGAGTACACAAGTCCGAATCAGGTGTTCTTAGAGGCATTTGAAAGCTAATTCCGAATACCACAACTTTCATGTTTTGGCAAAAAGTTAAATCAGAATGGATCCTAGTCGAAAAACGTGATAAACCGGACTTAACTGATCACACGGACTGCTTGGGAAATACTTAAAATAGTAAGGGTATTTTGGACTTTTCACAACCTACGTTGCTCTGATTGAGATGAAATTTTGTAGGAACCTATAAAATACCATTCTATACAACTTTCATTCTTTGACCTAAGGCCAATTCAGCCTCTAACATACATCTACAAAACCGGACAGAAAGGAAGAACAATTTTCCAGAAATCTGGAATTTTCGGTTTCTAGTGGAATTTTCTCAAATTTCTGGTTCTAATCACCACCAAACAACCTTATATAACCTTAATTGCAACATATATTAACCATACACCAAGTTGGGCAGCAATTCAGCAAACCCTAGTTCATAATACCACAAGGAAAACAACACCCAAGACATGCTAACAACCGTTATTCACCACAAATTTGAGTTGCTCAGCTAATTTGAACAAGATTAGGAGTAAAAATTGGGGAAATCATCATCCTTACCTTGCTTAGTGTCTTCCAAGAGCAACCCTAGCTTTCCCCTTCAAAAATTCACCAACACTTCACTAAACCAACACTCAAAGGTAACTTTAATCGGTTTACTTTCGTTGTTTTCTCACTTTGTAGCTCAAAATCAAGAAGAAGCATGGTGTTTTTTCTTGCTCTCTCTTTCCCTCTCTCTCAAGCTCGACCAGACCAGAAAGAAATGAAGGAAAGATAGCTGGAATGAAGGATAAAAAGGCAAGAAAAAAAATTAATCAAGGAGCCATGAGGTGGTGACACTTGGCACCACCAAAGCCATGTAAATTTTTCTCTCTCTCCCTTGCATTTTTGGCCACAAATTTCGGTCAAAACTTGCTGCCAAGAGAGAAGATATTTTGCTCAAGTTCAATAAATTTGTTTGGTGGGAAAAATGGTGGTCAAGTGGTGCGTTCAATCGGTAGTGCGCGGGACCCGCCGGTTCGCGCCGTTTTTCTTAAAAACTCACGTACTAGGGTTTTTACTTCCCATTCACTAACCTTATATCATTGCTACCAATCACATATTATTTCTCACTTAAAAGTCACTTTTAATCCTCAAATTTAATCCTTACTCTGTATCGAAAATTCATCCGGCGAAAAATCGCGAAAACCCTAATTTTGCTCCAAACTTGAAACCGAAGCGTAAAACCCTATTTTCTAGGTTTACTTACACTTATTGTGAAATAATCGGGTAGTGGGCTTTGACAAATAATAATTTTCAAATAAAAGGGTATTTTTGAGAAAAATACAAGAAATTTGCGAGTCCTCATAATTTTGTTGTTGGTGTCTTCTGATGAAATGTAGCTGAGTGTCTTAGCTACCATATGCCTTTGGAATCAATGCATTTGGACCTGTATAGACCGAGTTGTACTGATTACAGTTTTGTGTGATTTGTAAACCTGCAATTACGGTTCAGGTTGTGGAATTTTGCATTTTCGACCTAGTTGTGCTAGGATTTGGACTGAGTGGCCTTCTACATTGTTGTAGCCCTGTTTCATAGCTTCGAAACGGTGGGTCTTGTACCCCCATCCGATAACCGTAGTGAAAGTGGTGTCATTACCGCATTATGAGGTCAAATACGTTTTTTTGTTAAGGCCTAAGTTAAAGCCATTTCTTAATTTCTGGTTACCTATGATGCTTATTTATGCATATGAAACCCTATTAGGGTTATAATTGGTATGGCTATATGCTTCGTTATCGAGTCTCTTTTAGGGCTTGCTTTCATTTCGGTTGTTTCTTAGCTAACTTTTGTACTTGTACCACTTTGAGCCTAGCGAACGGCTTTTGGGAAATGAGATGAATTTTGTGTGAGATGTTGGGACTGATTTGAGGATATAATGAAGCCTTAATGGCTGGAAAAGTAAGAAATTTAGGGGAAGTGCTGCCCGATTTTCTAGGCCATTTGGTTCCTTTAAGTTGGATTTGCCTTTTGGTAGAATGAAAGGCTTTTGGGTTGTTTGCGCCTAGGTCTTCATGCTACCTTTTCGTTTCCAAGGGAATCATGTTTTTGCCTTCTTGCATTAGTATTTATTTGGCAAGGCGTACGACGTGTAGTCGAGCCTCACATGTGCATTCTGTTTACTCGATTCTGGAAGTAAAACCTTCAATTGGTTTATTTTGATTATTTTAGGGTTTCTTGGCGATTAAGGCCAATCTGAAGTGAAAACTTTTGAAGTTGAGCCGGTGAGTGTTCCACTACCTGCTACCCATTATATGAAATATCTGAATATCTGAATACTTGATTTATGACTATTGAAGCCAAATACTGTTTTGATAAAATGGAGGCGAGGGTGTACTTTATCACACTCGTTCTTCTATCTGCTCATATGCCAATTTTGAGTGCCTATCTAAATCTGCCGTCTGAATCTGCTATCTGAATCTGCTATCCTGTAACTGTATCTGAATCTGTTATCTGTGTCTGCATCTGTTCGGATTTCAATGACCTATGAGCTCAATCCTGTGGCTAAGTTATTCGACTCGCGCCGGCAAGGGCCTGGACGATTAGATAACGAACCACGGTAGTCTGTTCGGGGATTTTGGGTATTGAGACCCTTGATTCCGGGTATACTCGAGTATTACCATTTCTGTTCGGTTACGGTGAGCGGGCCCAGTAAATGGGTGTTTGGTGGACGGAATTCGGAGTAAAGAGGGGTCTACGGACGCATTGGTTCTATATACGTTGACGGAGAGTCAACCGGTTTGGATCAAGTACTGTGCTGGAAATTTGGCTCCTGAGAGCCACCCGTATCCTTCTGATTTGAATCATTAGTCCTTTGCTTTACATCTGACATGTGTATCTGATTTATTAAATGTGAAATGCCATGATTTTATTGCTATCTGTTTGGTACCTCATTGAGCGCAAGCTCTCCCCGTTCTGTTCCTTTTGTTTTCCTTACAGGAAAAATAAATACTTTTGGACTGGATTTGATAATCGGTTGCCGACTTGAGCTAGTTGGACATATCTTTTGTATAGCTCATTGATTTAAACCCTAAATATAGTTTGGGTCCGTTTCTCTTTTGGATTTGACAAACCGTACATGTATCCACTTTTGAATCATTTTGGTATGCCCCTTTTGGGTTGTATATGCGAACTTGTGAGATGTAAATATTTGCTTGACGTTTGGTTGGGTTTTGACGTGTCGGTTCCTCTTCATGGCCGACTCCGACTTTATTTTTTTTTATTTATTTTTGTGGGTTCGACTTGTTCAGACGCGGTTGTATGACCCGAAAAGTATTAGATCGCGCTAATCTGAACCGTTAGTCCTGGCGAGAGCTGGGCAGGCAGTCCGTCAACCCCTTTGGTTCGCCTTAGGGGAAGTTGGGGCTGTTACAAGTGGTATCAGAGCCACTTCGCGTGGTCTCTGCGCGGAGTGAGACTGGGCCAAGTGGTGTTGTGGTCCTAATTTCATGAATATGTTTAAGTGCTCGTTTGAGCATAAGTTATGAACTGGGAATGTGATAAGTGTACGAATCATTATCATGGGACTCGAGGAAGTTAGGTATGTATGTCGGGTAGGAATCCTTAATAAAGATGGTTTACTCTTGGGACCGGCCGGCTCGAGTTGTGAATTATCTTAGATGGGATTCTTGCGCCCAGATACGAAAGATATGAGGGCCTAGGTTAGAAAGGATTTGGTGAACTAGAAAGGCCATTCCTCGGTGGATCATCTATGTTTGTACTTGACTTAACTGGCTGTATGTATGTGTGTGGCTTAATTTTGACCGGCTTGTATATATATGTTTGATCTTGTTTGGAATGTATAGATGTGTGTTATCATAAAAGTTTTGAGTGTTACTTACATGCATCGTGCTTATTTTGGTTTAGTATTATTGCCTAGACCAAGTAAAACTCATGGAAGGTACACGGAGTGGACGGGGCCGTGGGCGTGGAAATAGGCAACCTATACTTGAAAGGGGTACTGGGGAAACCTCATCTGGACCAAACCCTGAACTTAGGGTTGACCCCAATGTTCAAATAGCTGCTGCTATGCAGCAAATGACAGACTTGCTAGCACAAGTGGTGTAGCAACAGGGCCAAAACCCAAACCCTAACCCTGGAAACCCTGGTAACCATATCGAGAGCGAAGACCGAGCTCTCGAACGATTCCAAAAGTTTGCTCCGCCAAAGTTTGTTGGGGGACCTGACCCAGACGTTGCCGAAAGATGGCTTGAAAAGATGGTGGATATATTTGCAGCCCTACACTACCCTGACGAACGGCAGGTGACTTTTGTCGTGTTCCAGCTTGAGGGGGCAGCCCGTTCCTGGTGGAACGTAATTCGGCAGAAGTGGGAACGAGAACAGACACCTAGGACTTGGGTGAACTTCATCAGAGAGTTCAATGCGAAGTTTTTCCCTCCTCTAGTGCAGGAGAGGAAGGAAGACGAATTCATTCGACTCCGCCAAGGAGCTCAAACTGTGGCGGAATATGAGAGCCAATTCACCCGCCTATCCAAATTTGCGCCCGAACTCATCATGACCGAGCAGCGGCGAATAAGGCGTTTTATCCAGGGCTTGAACGTAGAAATTCAAAAAGATCTGGCGGTAGCCCAACTTAATGCCTTTAGTGATGCGGTGGAAAAAGCCCAGCGCGTTGAAACTGCAGGGTTACAAGTTAGAAACTTCCAAGTAAGGAAAAGGGGTTTTCCGGGGAGCAGCTCAGAACAAGCGAATAATAGTACAATCTCTAAAGTTCTCAAGGGAAACGGGGAAGTACGGCAACCAGGGGTGTCGCGTGATGTTCCTCAGGGAGGACTGGTCTCTGCTACTCGTGGTCCCTGTGGATATTGCGGAGGGCCAAGTCATACGGAAACAAATTGCTGGAAGAAAGAAGGAAAATGCTTGCGCTGTGGAAGCGCTGAACATCGGATTGCTAACTATCCTGCTCGCCTACGCGAGCGGAGAGGGACTCTTCCACCAACCAAGCCCAATTCTGAGCAACCCGCCAAGAGCAACCCTGGACAGACGAAAGGAGAAGGGACGGGATCGAAGGCACCAGCTCGAGTATATTCTCTAGAGCAGCATCAGGTCCCTGACTCGTCTGAGGATGG
The DNA here is from genome assembly GCA_036785865.1 of Coffea canephora. Lineage (NCBI taxonomy): Eukaryota > Viridiplantae > Streptophyta > Magnoliopsida > Gentianales > Rubiaceae > Coffea > Coffea canephora. The sequence goes on from CM071920.1 coordinate 26,584,571, forward strand.
AGAAGGTATGGTCCGTTGGGTACTTTAGATTTGATAGATTTCGTTGATAAGAAAATTTCGAGGGCGAAATTTCTTTAAGGGGGAGAGAGTGTGAGAACCCGTAACTTTTCCATTTGTTAGGTATTATAATCTTTCTAGGTTTTCTTATTTTCAATGGCTTGTTTTCTACACTTTCTGTATCCGGAAAATTTTCTAGATTATTTTTACGAGTAAATATAGTTTTTAGATTATTTTTCTAGTATCGAATAGATTTTGAGAAATTAAGAACGTATATCGGACGTGGGACCCGCTAGTGCGAAAAGTTCGGAAAAATTCGGCCACTAAGGTTAAGTTTCGGATACTGTGTAAAATTTATCGGGTGTTAAGAGATAAGTAGAGAGTGAGATTTGATTGATGTGAGAGGAAAAGAAAAGATAAGATTGCATTTATGAGAGTGACAAGTGTCACTATATCATTGGTTTTGACTTAAGAACACTATTCACTTTTTTGACTTTTGACCAAACTTGATTAAATATCTTTAAAATTCACAAAAAATTACCATTTCTTACCTCTATAGTGGCCGGCCATCTTGAGCAAGGAAGGAAGAAGAAACTCTTCAACTTTTAGCTTCCATTTGGTTTAATCTTCCAAAACCAAGTGTTTGATCTTGATTCTACTCCATAAAATCCTACCACTTGGTGCTAGTGAGTGCTTTAGTGAAGTTTTCTTGGAGAGCTAAGGTGGTCTACAACTTCCTCTCTCTTGTTTACTTGGTAAGTGATGCTAAACTTCCTCCTACACCTAATGATGCTTAAGTTATGCTTAGTAGTGGCTAAAGTGATGTTAGTTGTGATTTATTTCTTGATTTGAAGTGATTTAGTGAAGTTTTTATTTTTTTGAGGAATTTTCTGGTTTAATATGAATGTGATGTTGTGGTCATCTATGATGGTTGATAATGAGGGGCAATGACTCATGTGGGTGTGAATTGGTGATAATAGCAACTAATTTTGGGTTTGGAGTGAATTGTGAAAAGTGAGGGCCCTAATTCTGTCCGGTTTTGGATCATAGGGTTAGAGGCCGAATTGGACTTTGCTCAAAACATGAAAGTTGTAGGTATTGATGTGTTTGAGGTGCCTGCAAAATTTCAGGTCATTTTGATTAGCTTAGAGTGAGATATGGCGTTTTTACTGTTGCTGTTCTGGGTTGATCAGAATGCGAAAACTGCACTAGTAATTGGCCATTTTGACTGGAATTGGTTTGGATTTGTGTAACGACCCCACCTCCCCCTAAGGCGTACTTTATCACACTCGTTCTTCTATCTGCTCATATGCCAATTTTGAGTGCCTATCTAAATCTGCCGTCTGAATCTGCTATCTGAATCTGCTATCCTGTAACTGTATCTGAATCTGTTATCTGTGTCTGCATCTGTTCGGATTTCAATGACCTATGAGATCAAACCTGTGGCTAAGTTATTCGACTCGCGCCGGCAAGGGCCTGGACGATTAGATAACGAACCACGGTAGTCTGTTCGGGGATTTTGGATATTGAGACCCTTGATTCCGGGTATACTCGAGTATTACCATTTCTGTTCGGTTTCGGTGAGCGGGCCCGGTAAAGGGGTGTTTGGTGGACGGAATTCGGAGTAAAGAGGGGTCTACGGACGCATTGGTTCTATATACGTTGGCGGAGAGTCAACCGGTTTGGATCAAGTACTGCGCTGGAAATTTGGCTCCTGAGAGCCACCCGTATCCTTCTGATTTGAATCATTAGTCCTTTGCTTTACATCTGACATGTGTATCTGATTTGTTAAATGTGAAATGCCATAATTTTATTGCTATCTGTTTGGTACCTCATTGAGCGCAAGCTCACCCCGTTCTGTTCCTTTTGTTTTCCTTACAGAAAAAATAAATACTTTTGGACTGGATTTGATAATCGGTTGCCGACTTGAGCTAGTTGGACATATCTTTTGTATAGCTCATTGATTTAAATCCTAAATATAGTTTGGGTCCGTTTCTCTTTTGGATTTGGCAAACCGTACATGTATCCACTTTTGAATCATTTGGTATGCCCCTTTTGGGTTGTATATACGAACTTGTGAGATGTAAATATTTGCTTGACGTTTGGTTGGGTTTTGACGTGTCGGTTCCTCTTCATGGCCGACTCCGACTTTGTTTTTTTTTTTTTTATTTTTGTGGGTTCGACTTGTTCACACGCGGTTGTATGACCCGAAAAGTATTAGATCGCGCTAATCTGAACCGTTAGTCCTGGCGAGAGCTGGGCAGGCAGTCCGCCAACCCCTTTGGTTCGCCTTAGGGAAAGGTGGGGCTGTTACAATGTATATTGGATTAGTGCTTAATCTAGTGAAAATAAGTTGTATGGTGGAAGAAAGCTCGAAGGAAGTGAAAAAGGAATTTTACCGTTTCTACCCCTGCTATTGTTGTGCTCTTTGGTGCACTTTTTTTGGTCCAGTTGACTTGTTTTTTATGTAAATATGTTGTATAGGTTGTGTGGAAAGTTTTCACAAAAAATTACGTGATTTGGATGGGTAAATGTTGAGATTTCGAAAATGTAGCAAAACTGGAAATGTAACCAGAGCCTCTCTGGCAGTTATTTTGTTTCGGCCATAACGCTTTGCTCCGACATCAAAATCGAGTGCCATTTGAGGAATTAGAAACTAGACACTTCCAGTTTTCCAACGGTATAAAATACATGCCCTGATTCCACCTGAGTAAGCCTTACCAACCTTGTAAAGTTGCCTGTTCTGTTTCTCGTATGTACTGGAAGCCCTGTTTTGAGCTGCGACTTGATGCTCAAATATGAGCTAGTTGTGGATAGAATTTTAAAATGATTCCTTCTAATAAATTGTATCCTTATGAATCTAGTTTTCAACGCCACTGACTACGCTCAATTCTGAGTTGAATTGAGTGAGTTGTGGCTGAATTTCAGAGCTATCTTCATGAAAGAAAACCCTAATTTTGGACTGATTTATAGCTAATCTTGATTTGGGACTTTTTATTAGAAATCCTTCGTGTTAATCACCTACCAAACGTATTTTGGATTTTTTTAGACTTTTCTTCATAAATGAATCATGTTCGAGGAGTTTTTATTGGCCAAATGTTTGAGAAAAGGAAAACGCAAGTGCAAGGCAGATTTGCCTTAGTAAATTGTGGAACTTTAATGGTTTTGTTAACCGACTTCCCGAATGAATTTTTGTATTAAATTTGACAGAGGAATAGCCCTTATATGGTAGTGTAATCATACCAAATTGGTGCCATTCTGAGTCCATCTCGATGCTCAACCAAAGATTCAAAATCTATGTTTTAAACCTGGAAAATGGTCTAACAGTCCCAACTTTTGAGTAACTTTGAGCCACCATATCTTGGTGCTCAAAACCCCAATTGTTGTTCTGCTTGTTTTGTTTTAAACTTTGATTGTAACTCTAATTGATTTCCAAATTTCAAAGGCTAGTTCGCCTTGTGTGAATTTTGCCGAATTTCCAAAATTCGTAAAAAATCAACCCCAAAAACCGCCTTAGTATTCAAAATAGTATTTTGAACCCAAAATTTGAATGTCTTCCATTTGGAATCATGGAAAAGTGTCTTCTAGAAACTTTTAGTACTTTGGAAGTAGCTTCCAAAGGTACCAAGTTTTCCAATTTTAGACTTACAGAGTGTGAGATACAATTTTTCAAGGATTGCTCGACAAATTTGAAATTTCCGAACTTAAAGAAAATTGAGGGTTTCAAACTCTCCATTTTTCTTCAATATTGATAGACCGTTTTACACTTGATTTCAAAGATGAAAACCAGATTCTCTTGTGTTTTAAAACCCCACCTTTGAGTCTCAATTTACGAGTAATTAACGCTCATTTTCATGAGATTTTCTTAGATTGTACTCTAGTGCAATCCTACTCGATAATTAGGGATTTTAAGCGATAGTGTGTAATAGTTCATTATTAATTGCTCAAACACTCAAGAGGACCTGCAAGAGAATCTCACGAAAGACGCCTAAATAATCGCTTATCCTTGCTTCTTGAATTACTTGGTGAGTGTCAAGTGTATGTAAACTTGATATGTGCTTAATTCTTATTAGTAATTGGAGATTTTGAAAATACTGAGTCGAGTGTGTATCTTACCACACTTGGTCTTATTTGAATGAATCATGAATGACTTGATTGAAATGAAATGAATGATTGAATGTATTGAATGATTGAATAAAATGATTAATTATGCTATGGCAGCATAAGTCGATTAAAGCGATGCCTCATCGACACTGAACGATTGTAAGTACCACACCGATTTGGTGGGAGGTACCTCTCGAATCGTCTCAGTACCCTAAACCATGCTTAGTTGATTGGAACGATGTCTCATCGACCACTGAAGGATTGTAAGTACCACACTGATTCGGGTGGGAGGTACCTCTCAAGTCGTCTCAGTACCCTAAACCTCTGAACGATAGCAAGTACCACACCGATTCGCGTGAGAGGTACCTCTTGAATCGTCTCAGAACCTTTAAGCATTCTAAGTCGATTGGAGCGGTGTCTCATCGACCTCTGAACGATAGCAAGTACCATATCGATTTGGTGGGAGGTACCTCTCGAATCGTTTCAGGCCTATAAACTGAGCGATAGTAAGTACCACACCGATTTGGGTGGGAAGTGCCTCTCAAGTCGTCTCAGAAACATAAATGGAATACGTAAAGTGCTATGAATTTAATTATCTACCCGGGTAACGGGGTGTCGTCACGAAAAGATATTGAATTGAACTTGGGCAAAGTAAGCAAATATTTAGCTCTTGAGAGCTCCTACATCCTATTCAAGAGGGTTTATTATAAATTGTGAATTTTTTGAATGTTATAGTTTTTATTATTGTGTAAGTGCTATTGCTATTGAATTGTCTTGCATGTTTTTTTGGTCTCACGAGTATCCGCTCACTCCGTTAGATTTGTTTTCCTTAACAGGGGCTGAAATGGGAGGAATTCTGGAGAAGCTTATTTGATGCTTCATTTGATTAGAATTGTGAATATATTTATTTAGAATTTGATTTTGGAAACTGTATATTTTGGGAATGTAAAGTAATTGGGTAGATTATGACGTAAAACTCGAACGGTTATTAAGGATTTGGGCTTTCTTTATCTCTTCGATTTTTTTAGTATCGATTGGTTATTATTGAGTTTAAATTGAATTAGTACCTAGTCTTGGCGAGAGTTGGGCAGGAGTTCTGTCGATACCCTTGGGTTCGCCCTTAAGAGAAGTGGGGGTGTCACAGTTGGTACCTCTCGAATCCTCTCAGAACCATTAAATATTCTAAGTCGATTGGAGCGATATCCCATCGACATCTAAACGATAGTAAGTACTACACCGATTTGGTGGGAGGTACCTCTCGAATCGTCTCAGACCTATAAACTGAATGATAGCAAGTACCACACCGATTTGGTGGGAGGTACCTCTCGAATCGTCTCAGACCTATAAACTAAACGATTGTAAGTACCACACCGATTTGGGTGGGAGGTGCCTCTCGAGTCGTCTCAGAACCATAAATGGAATATGTAAAGTGCCACGAATTTAATTATCTACCCGAGTCACGGGGTGTCGTCACGAGAAGGTATTGGATTGAACTTGGGCAAAGTAACAAAGATTTATCTCCTGAGAGCTCCTACATCCTACTCAAAGGGGTTTATTATAAATTGTGAATTTCTTGAATGTTATAGTTTTCACTATTGTGTAAGTGCTATTGCTATTGAATTACTTGTCTTGCATGTTTTCTTGACCTCACGAGTATCCACTCACCCCGTTAGATTTGTTTTCCTTAACAGGAGTTGAAATGGGAGGAATTCTGGAGAAACTTACTTCATGCTTCTTTTGATTAGAATTGTGAATGTATTTGTTTAGAATTTGATTTTGGAAGCTGTATATTTTGGGAATGCAAAGTAATTGGGTAGATTATGATGTAAGACTTGAACGTTTATAGAGGAATTGACCTTCCTTTATCTCTTCAATATTTTGTATCAATTGGTTATTATTGAGTTTAAATTGAATTAGCATCGAGTCCTGACGAGAGTTGGGCAAGTGTTCTCCCGATACCCTTGGGTTCGCCCTTAGGAGAAGTGGGGGCGTCACAGTTGATACCAACTGTAGCGCCCCCACTTCTCCCAAATGCGAACCAAAGGGTATCCGCGGGATGCTTGCCCAGCTCTCGCCAGGAGTCGGTACAAAATCCATTCAAGTTTAATACAATGCTCGCCATCACGGCATGACGAAATAAGAAAGGTAAGTCGCTTCCATAAATCACGTTCAAACTTACATCACAAGTTCCAAAATACATCAAGTTTCCAAAATATACAATAGCCAAAAGTCTAGTCGATTACATTTGAAACCCTAATACAAAAGTACATCCAAAGGGTTCCACTGAGTATCACTCTATCCGTTCCTGTTAAGGAAAAACAATTCTACGGGGTGAGCAATTGCTCGTGAGGTCAAGAATACACATGCAAGCATGTTGTCCATGTTGCAATTCCAATTAACAAGTCAAACAATAATATTCGTGTAATTAACAATTCAAGTGCACTTTAAACAGAAACAATTCAAGGATATGGTAGCTCTCAGGAGCTAAGTTCCACTTGCTTTGCCAGGGTCATTTGTATACCTTCCCGTGATGACACTCCGTCAACCGGTTTGGTATTTCAAATCCGTAGAACTCCACTTACTTCTCATGTTCGTCCACCGTACATCGCACCGGACCCGAACGTCATTTGTAAGGCGATACTCCACGAGTATGCCAGCAAGATCTCTCCAATAGATCAACCGTATCATGTTGTTCTCATGGCTCATCGAGATTCCCAACCAGGCCTATATCGGCTCTAGTCCCAAGGTCGACCTATGAATTTGGGCATACCCCATGTTCATTTGTGAGTCGAGGAGATTCACTCCAACGACATATGCAGCCATAGCATACCATTTCATTTCTTTCAAGCATTCAATATATTTCAATCATTCAATTCATTCAATCAAGTCATTCATGATTTATTCATTTCAAATGAGAATGAGTGCGGTAAAGTACGCACTCGACTCCATTTTCAAAATCTCTAATCATTTATAACAGTTAAACATGTATCAAGTACTCATACACATGACACTCACCAAGTAAAATAAAGGAGAAGTGTCACTCGAAGGTTTGGGTATCCACCATGGGATCTTCTTGAAAGTCCTCTTGTGTGTTTGAGCAATTAATAATGAACTATTACTCACTATCACTTAAAACCACTAATTATGGAAGAAGATTGTACAAGTGTACAATCCAAGAAGGTATCGTGAAAATGAACCTTAATTACTTGTGAATCAAGACTCAAAAGTAGGGTTTTAGTAATACAAGGAAATCTGATTTTCGTACTTAAGATCAAGTATAAAATGGTCCAGCGGTATCGAAGGAAAATGAAGAGTTCTAAAAACTCAATTCTCCTTAAGTTTGGAAATTTCAGATTTGACAAGCAATCTTTGAAAAATCGTATCTTACTCTCTGTAGGTCCAAAATTGAAACACTTGATACTATTGGAAACTATTTCCAAAGTACTAAAAGTTACTAGAAGACACTTTTTCATGATTCAAAATGGAAGACATTCGAATTTCAGCTTCAAGTTGTTGTTTTGGCTATCAAGATAGTTTTGGGGTTGGTTTTTGGCTAAATTTGAAAATTCGGCAAAATTTATAGAATCCGATGTGGTCTCTAAAATTTGAAACTCAATTAGAGTTGCAATCAAATTTTTAGACAAAATAAGCGGAACAAGAATCGGGGTTTAGAGCACCAAAATATAGCCGCTCAAAGTTACTGAAATTTCCTCATTGAACAGGGATTTTCCAGATTTGAAACACGAGATTTGAGGCTTTAGTTGGGCATCTAAATGGACTCGGAATGACACTAAATTTGACAGTATTACATTACCATATAAGGAATATTCCTCTGTCAAATTTCATGTAAAAATTCATTTGGAAAGTCAGTTAACAAATCTATTAAAGTTCTACAATTTGCTAAGGCAAATCTGCTTTGCACTTTCGTTTTTCTCTTCTCAAACATTTGGCCAATGAAAATTCCTAGAACATGATTCATTTATAAAGACAAAGTCTAGGAAACATCCCAAAATATGTTTGGTAGGTGATTAACACCAAGGATTTCGAATAACAAGTCCCAAATCAAGATTAGTTATAAATCAGTCTAGAATTAGGGTTTTCTTTCACGAAAACAGCTCTGAAATCCGGCCACAACTCACTCAATTCAACTCAGAAGGAATCATTGAAAGCGACATTCATGAGGGTACAATTTCTAAGAAGGAATCATTCGAAATTTCTCTCCACAACTAGCTCATATTTGAGCATCAAGTCACAACTCAAAACAGGGCTTCCAGTACAGATGAGAAACAGAACAGGTAATTTTACGAGGTTGGTACGGCTCACTCAGGTGGAATAAGGACATGCATTTTATATTGTTGGAAAACTGGAAATGTCTAGTTTCTAATGCCATAAATGACATTTGATTTTGATATCGGAGCAAAGAGTTATGGCCAAAACAAAATCACTGTCAGAGAAGCTCTGGTTACGTTTTCAGTTTTGCTACATTTTCGAAATCTCAACCTTTGGTCAACCAAATTGAATGATTTTTGGCGGAAACTTTCCACACAACCTATACAACATATTTAAATCAAAATAAAGTCAATTGGACCATAAAAAAATTGCACCAACAAGTGCGGCAAAGTAGGGGCAGAACCGGCACCTCAACATGCAACCCCTCATTTGATTTCCTTTTCACTTTTAACACTTAGCTCTACTAAAGTAACACTTAATCAACACAATTAATATCCAATATCATCAAATCAGATCATCAAAGCCATTATGGGATTTCATAGAACCCACTCACAAGATTTTTAATAATATAAAGCTACCCATATGAATCTATGAGCTCACAAGTGCAATCTATCTTACATAAATTAAGATTTGAAGAGTGGATCATCATATACCTCCTTAGATGTTAAGTCCAGAAAATTTTGGTCCTTTGAAGCTCAAGAAATCCGTGGAAATGCAGCCCTTCTCCTAGCTTAAGATGATCACCAAGTGATTTGCAAGTTGTGGTACAATTTGGAAGTGATTTGAGCAAGAGATTGGGGAGAGAGGGTGGAGAAAATTCTGGTCTTGTTCTTCCTTAAGAGGTTCGGCTGTTTGAGGGTGTGTGAGGGAGGGAAATCCGATGTAGTTGGCTTCTAATGGAAGCTTAAAAATTTGTGGCCCAAAATTACTCCAATTCCACTAAAAATAATGCACGTGCACGCGTTTCGTGCTCGTTTCCTCTCGGGTTTGTTTCACTTGTGCCTTAAACCTTTAATGCACTTCCATTCATACTATTATTATTCACTCTTAATGGTATAAAAATAAGGGTCTAATATCCCTTAAATAATTGCGCGCGCGAAAACGCGTACTTCCGATTTGTGCGCGATAACGCGAAATTTCTAAGAAATTTTTATAACGATGGTATAACTAACTAATACTTGAGTCTTAATCATAAAAACACCTATTTTAAGACTAATGTATAAGTTTTCAATTTCCAAACTCATTATACCCTTGAATCGATTATTGCCTCCAAATGCACATTCACTATTCTCACTAAACGAGCTTTTTAAAAATTAATTTTGGTAAGTAGTCATTTTAAAAATACATGTAAACCATAGTTCCATGTAGTTAGGTCTAAAAAGGTTGGAATAAAATATTCGAAGCAAAAAAACATTTAAATATTTAAATAAGCTAGAAATAGGGATTTAAAATAAGTAATTTTGCGAGTCCTCACATCCTCTCTCCCTTAAGAGAATTTCATTCTCGAAATTATATCTTGATTAGTGAATAAGTCTGGATATTTTCCTCGCATTTCTTCTTCAACTTCCCAGGTTGCCTCCTCTAGTCCATGGTTCCTCCAAATAATTTTTACTAATGGAATCCGCTTGTTCCTCAGTTCTTTCACCTTACTATCTAGAAGGTTCACTGGTTTCTCCTCATAGGTCAAAGTCTCCTCAAGTTCAATAGGATAATCGAGGGAATTAGGGTAGTTCAAAAGGATAATCGAGGGCCGAGGGCAATTGTCGATGCCTAAACTATTAGAATTTCTGAAATGGAGACTGAGATATTTAAGGAGCGAGGAAAAGACAAAGGCTCTTAGTGAGCAGCTTCAAAAAAAAAAAGCTGAGAACCAACTTGCAAGGGTAGTATACGGAATTAGAGACCGGACGAATAAGTCGATGGTTGGGTATGTTACCTTGGTTGAACAAGTGGAGAATGACAAGATGCTCGATAAAAGACATGAAATTAAAACTCCTAGTGCTGGAAATGAAAATGATCCTACGGAGATAGTAGAGACTTTTGGCTCCGCCAATCACTAAACTACTTTAATAGTTTTGCCAAAAATAGACGAGTGGTGCACGCTTAAAGGCCATTGCATTTTGTATTTTGTTTCACTATGTTTCCTACCTCTTTAAAGTAATTAAACGTTATTCATGAGATGCTTGACTTTATTACTTCATGATTTCAAATCTATGATTGGGTTGTACACAACTACGACTATTCCGGTGTCTTCCCTTTTATTTTCATTTTACATGATCAAAGTGTCACTTTTTAAGATTCGTTTATGCACACTCATTTTATGTCATGCCTTTGTAAATGTTAAATACATGAGTGGCCAAAAAAGTGAAAAAGGACTGAGGGCGAGGGGTTAAACAACCCCAAGCTCAAGGGGATGATTAGGGAATGACTGTTGAACCGGACCAAAACCCTAGAAATAAAGGAAAACAATCGCATAGCTACTGCCATTGATCATACGATTGATGTCCTAGCACGGTTGGTTGAGCACCAAACCTCTAAACCAATCAACCAACCTAAGAACCAAGAAAGGTGTGAGGAATTGAGCGATTCCTGAAGTTCGTCCATCTAAACTCATGGAAAATCTAAACTCAAAATAGTAAGATTGATTTGAGAGAATACAATAAGGCACTAGTGAGAACAAGAGGCTATGATTTCTTCTCGAATGACCTTGTAGATAAGTATTGAAGAGTGAACTAAGACATGAAATTTTTATATTAAGGAATAAGGTCCCCTTACCTTATTGTGTTTGTAATTAATGATAGTAATCTCGTGGAGACTTAAGAGCTCACCCGTATTAAGCAGAGAATAGTCAAGATTTGTATTTCGAGGTAACTTATAAGCAAAAGAATGAAAGAGTATTATGGCTCGAGCTTCTATTATGAATATCTACTTATTTGATCCTTTGATTTACCTGATAGGCTAGCATTTGACTTGAACCAAACCGGTAAGATGACAAATTTGAAAGAGATGTGTAAGGAAGTGGACATTCTTCGAAAGGAGGTAGAGTTTCAAAAGAAGTTGGCTGACTACTGGGAAGGACGGTGGAAACAAGAATATGCTGAGAAAATTGAGTTGCTATATAAGAACGTAGAACTGGAAATGAAATACAAAGAAACTTCTCAAGCTGGTCAGGCCATGACTTCTCGTGCGATTTATGGATACTGTGGTAAGCCCAACCATACGGAGAATGAATGTTGGAAAAAATCGGGAAAGTGCTTGTATTGTGACAGCACCGAACATCAGATTTCAAATTGCCCCAGTACCCCTAATAAAAGGAGGAAATACTCAGCAGCCTATTAGGTTCGCTTCAAAGCAATCGAATGCCAAATGGGAGTAATTAATACTAATGGCTGTGAAGAGGATCCAAGTATTGGAGGTTTCACAAGTTGAGATAGTTTGACTTCACTCGAGGGATAGAGATTATAGTTTTACCCTAGACTAGACTGGCACTTCTGGAGACTCAATCTTTTGCATAAGGAAAAATCTTATATTGTTTTGTATCTTGGCAACTTGGCACGCTTTGCTATAATCTTGCTTTTCCCCTTTTCCTTTTGAAATGATTTGATAAACCCCATCCAACTGGATGTAACTATTATGATCTTTATGACATATGAAAATCTACTTCGTTTTTAATAGATGTTATGACTTACATGTATATTTAAACCTTGCCCCACACTTTTAGATTTATTATAAAACACAAATAGTATTAGACATGGTCGAGATTGTACTTGAAAAATGGACAACCCCGAGGTCTTAGAGGTGGCCAGGGATCGGAATAAAAAAAATTGATTGAGAACTTGGTGTTGAACTTGGGACACAATATTTAATTGTCAAATTGATATATTAAATTGTGAGATTTGAGTTGGTGAAAGGAAATATTCAATAGATTTGGTGAGTCTAACGATTAAGGACTGGATATCATATTTGGAATGGATGCTTGAAGCTATATATAGACTATTGAGACCTGAATGATGTGACCATTAAGAACAAATACTCTATTGTCTCACATACACAAGAATTTTGATCAACGGCAAGGAGCTGTGATACTATTCAGATCGGATTTAAAGTAGAGCTATTACCAATTGAAAATCCTAAGAATTGATGTGCTTAAGACCGCTTCAAATTCCAGATGGGGACACTTTGAAATTTCAGTTACTCCCTTTGGGTGGACTAATGCACTAGCAGCGGTTATGGCGTTAATGCATCAGAGTTTAAAAATGTATTTGGAATAATCTATGGTGGCATTATGGATGATATATCGGCATCCTCTAATATTTGAGAGGATCATGAAAGACACCTGATGATGGTTTTACAAGCCCCGAGAGAACGCCAACTTTCATTAAATTCAATAAATGTGAGTTCAATTGGAAGAAATAACCTTTCTAGGTTATACAATGTCTAAGGAAGGAATTGTTATTGACTTGGCTAAAGTGGAAGTTGTTTAAGATGAAACGACCAGAAAATCCTGCCGAAATTTGAAATTCTTAGAGTTAGCCAAATACTACCTTTGATTTATCAAGAACTTTTCTAAGAGTATAAGACTTGGCAAGTTATTTGGGATTCCAAATATGAGAAAGATTTTAGAAGTGAAAAGTGTTTAGCTGATGCGCCTGTGTTAGACTTACTGAGCGGAGGAAGTAGTTTTGTGAATTATACAGAAGCATCAAAGGATGGTTTAGAATGTGTATTAATAATACATGATAAGGTGATTGTATATGCCCCTAGAAAGTTACAATCACACGAGATAAAGTAGCCAATTCATGATTTGGAGTTAGTGGCTATACTATTCGCATTAAAGAAGTAGAGACATTTCCTATATGAGATAGACATGAGGCCAATTAAATTGCCATATAATTTGGAAGTAAAAATGCCGGTTGGGGAAAAATTAAGGTTTGATTGCTAGTGAGATGAATAGAAATTGTGAAGTATGGGTTGGAAAAATGTAAGCTAGTGATAGGCTTAACCATGAAGGGAATGATATTGTCCTAGGTGTGAATTTCGAGAGCGAAATTTTTTTAAAGATGGGAGGATGTAAGGACCCGAATATTTTCTTATTTTTATCGAATATTATTTGTTGATTTAAATATTTATTCACCTATTTTCTCCAAATAATTAAATTCAACCATTTTAACTCCATTCATATGGAACAATGTCTTCCTTATGTTTTTAAAATATCCCGTAAGTAAATTTAAATTTCAGAGGTTCGTTTAAATGAGAAATAATGAGTACATGTGTTTCAAGGTGACATTCTATTCGAGAGTGTAATTATCTTGGAGAAATTAAGAATGATCGATAGTAGGTTAAGAAAAGTTAATTAAGGAATTAAAGGTGAATGAGTTCTAATTAAGTGCATATTGTTCATGCGTCGATAGTTTTCCGAAAGACGCGCTGATACAAATTTATTGGAGATTTGAGGAAGTAATACAAGACTCATGTGAGGACTCACAAAATTTACTTATTTTAAACCCCTATTACTAGATTATTTAAATATTTAATTGCCTGTTTACTCCGAATATTTTATTCTAACCTTTTTAGACCCAATTACATGAAACTATGACTTGCATATATTTTAAAATGATTTGTTACAAAAATTTAATTTTTGAAAACTCATTTAGTGAGAATGTGCGTTTGGAGACAATAATCGATTCGAGAGGACAATGAGTTTGGAAAATTGGAGACTTATACATTAGTCTTAAAATAGGTATTTTTATGTTTAAGTGCTCAAGTGTTAGCTAGTTATACTATCGTTACAAGAATTTCTTAGAAATTTCACCTTATCGCGCATAAATCGAAAGTACGCGTTTTCGCGTGCGCAATTATTTGAGGGATATTAAACCTTTATTTTTAGACTATTAAGAGTGAATAATAATAGTATGAATGGAAGTGTATTAAAGGTTTATGGCACAAGTGAAACAAACCCGAGAGGAAACGACCACAGAACGCGCGCGCGCATTATTTTCTTAGTGGATTTGGAGTAATTTTGGGCCACATATTTTAAGCTTCCTTTAGAAGTCAATAACATCAGATTTCCCTCCCTCACATACACTCAAGCAACCGAACCTCACAAGGAGAACAAGACCAGAATTTCTTCACCTTCTCTCTCTTCAATCTCTTGCCCAAATCACTTCACAATTTAACCACAACTTGCAAATTACTTGGTGATCATCTTAAGCTAGGAGAAGAGCTGCATTTTCACAGTTTTCTTGGGTTTAAGATGACTGAAAATTTCTGCTCTAGCCATCTAAGGACGTAAATGATGATCAACCTCTTGAATCTTGTTTTATATAAGTTGTATTGCACTTGTGAGCTCATAGATTCATATGGGTAGCTATATATTGTTGGAAATCTTGTGAGTGGGTTCTATGAAATCCCACAATGGCTTTGGTGATTTGATTTGATGAGATTGGATGTTAATTGTGTTGATTAAGTGTTAATTTAGTAGAGCTAAGTGTTAAAAGTGAAAAGGAAATCAAATGAGGGGTTGCATGTTGAGGTGCCGGTTGTGAGGCCCCAGTTCGTTCTACGTTGATATATTCATTAATTGGGCGGTAACGTTTGGTTTTGGGAGTATTTCGAAAACCCTAAGTAGGGATTAAGATTTAAACCCTAAGTTCCGGTTAAGATTGAAAACCCGTTTTTTCTACATTTTCTTTATTAGAAAATTCCCCAGATAATTTTTATGAGTAAATATAGTTTTTAGATGATTTTTCTAGTATTGGTTAGATTTTGAGAAATTAAGAACGTATATCGGACGTGGGACCCACTAGTGCGAAAAGTTCGGAAAAATTCGGCCAATTAGGTTAAATTCCGGATACTGTGTAAAATTTATCGGGTGTTAAGAGATAAGTAGAGAGTGAGATATGATTGATGTGAGAGAGAAAGGAAAGGATAGGAATGCATTAATGGTGGTGACAAGTGTCACCATTTCATTGGAGAAGACTTAAGAATTACTATTCACTTTCTTGACTTTTTGACCAAAAGATTAAATATCCAAAAATTGCTCAAAAATCACCATTTTCTTCCTTGTGTTGGCCGGCCCTTTCTCTCTCAAAGAAGAAGGAAATTCTTCAACTTTCAAGCTTCCAATTGGACCAAAATCCACCAAATCAAGAGTTTAAGTTAGTTTTACTCCATACAATCTTTCCTTTTGGTGATATTGGTTGGTTTATTGAAGCTTTTTAGAAGAGCTAAGGTGTCCATCATCTTCCTCTCTCTTGTTATTAGGTGAGTGATGCTTCAACCTTTCCCCTATACTTAATGATGGTTTTTTTGTGCTTAATGGTGGCTTGAGTGATGGAATATATGATTTATTTCTTGATTTGAAGAGTTTTGGTGAAGTTTTTATTTTATTGGGGATTTTTCTGGTTTAATATGAATGGGATGTTGTGGCCTTGTATGATGAATGGTAATGGACTATAATGACTCTAGTGGGTGTGAATTGTGGATAAATGCAACCAATTATGGATTTGGATTGGAAAATAAAAAGCTAGGGTTCATAAAACCCCAATTCTGTCCGGTTTTGGATCATAGGGTTAGAGGCCGAATTTGACTTTTCTCAAAACATGAAAGTTGTAGGTATTGATGTGTTTGAGGTGCCTGTAAAATTTTAGGTCATTTGGATTGATGTAGAATGAGATATGACGAAATTACTGTAGCTGTTCTGCTTTGGACAGAATGCGAAAACTGTACTGGTAATTGGCCATTTTGACTGGAATTGGTTTGGATTTGGATGTTGGTGTCTTCTGATGAAATGTAGCTGGACATCTTAGTTACCATATGCCTTTGGAATTTCAGCATTTGGACTTGTATAGACTAAGTTATAGTCATTACAGTTTTATGTGATCTGCAAACCTGTTTTGGTAATTCTGGATTTGTATTTTGCATATTTGACCTAGTTGTGCTAGGATTTGGACTGAGTGGCCTTCTACATTGTTGTACTCCTATTTCTTAGCTTCGAAACGGTGGGTCTTACACCCCCATCCGATAACCGTAGTGAATTTGGTGCCATTACCGCATATTGAGGTCAAATACGGTTTGTGATTCTGGTACGTTTTTGGAAAGTTTATGGCTGGAACTTTGGCTTCACATTTGACTGAGTTACAAGCTGTTTGGGCTTCCGACCAAAACACCAAACTTATAGCCCTATATCAGAGCTTTCTAACGCCCTTGGAATTTCATGAATCGGATTTATAAAACCTGAGATATAGCCGAGCAAACAAGGCCTGCCCGTGAAAATGACCAGAAATCTGTTTTGGTCCTGATGACCAATTTCCGTTCCGAATTTGGATTGCCGACCTTCATGAAAGTTGTTCCATTTGGAATGAACTATCTAACTACCAATTTTCAGCTCTTTTGACCATGTGTAACATAGAAAACAGTTTACACTCAAAACTGACCATTTGTGCATTGGCCAGATTTCGTAAGTGATTGTGTTTGGTTCATTTGGGACTAAAGCCTCCAGTTTCAGTTCTGGATGTCTTCATAACAGTTGTTGTTCATCCTTTAATCTTCGATATGGCGTCTCATACGCCTTAATCCGATATTCGTAGCTCAACTTATGAGTAAACTAGAAACGAGTGTCAAATCTGCCGTTTCCGCTAACGGCCGTCTCCGTTTCCGTTCGTCATATTTACGTGCGCGCGTGCCGTTTTTGCCGTTTTGCTTGTTTTAGGCACGATAGTAGTCGTTTGCGATATTATGTGACACAATCTTCTATTTCAGACGGTGGTGAGTTGGGCGGAACTGGTGGGGCCTACTACTAGCTGTTCATTTCGATCCGACTTCGTACTTTTGCTATTTCAGTTTCTGAATAAGTATTCAGGCCAGTTTGGTGTGTTTTCTTTGCTATGTGTTTGAGATATGTGAAAAGGGCACTTAGGCGAGAGTGTACTTTATCGCACTCGACCTAAACCCTAATTTGAATGTATAATTGTACTTAGCATATGTATATGAACCTTTTGGAACCAAAACCCTTGAGCTTGTGGCTCGGGGCGACTTTCGAATAAAGTTTGTGAAGTTTGCAAAGTTTGTGATTTTGAATAATTTTGTGAAGTTTGTGAGTTTGGGGCGAACTCTTGACCTGGTTGGACTATTCGAGCCGGTTAGGGCTTGGTCGAAGGCAGTCCAACTTAGTCTGAGGTCACCAAGTTTGTAGGTTCATGTTATGAACCAATTTTGTGAATCCGGTTCACCGAGAAAGTGACCAAGTTTGTGACCCGAGCTTGTGACTCAAGCTCAAGTTTGTGATTTCGTTCGCCCGGGCAAGTTTGTGAGGTGACTGGCCAGTGAGGGTGATAAGGTGTCGGTGGGTGTACAAGTGAAGTTCTACGGACTATTATTTGCGGTCGACGGAGTGTCGGCAGGAGATCATGCATGGCACATGAATTGGCTTTGGAGCCACCCGTATCCTTATTATATGATGTTGTTCTTTTCTGCTTTTGCTTTACTCTTATTGTGTAATTGTTGCTACATGAATTTACGCTTTCGCCCCTGTTTACTTACTAAGCATATAGCTTACCCCATTCCTTTTGTTTTCCTTAGCAGGGGCCGATGCGGGGACTTTTGGCTCGTATACTAGTATAGTAAGATTGGCTTGTAATAGTTGAACAGTTAGGATGTTTGTTTTTGTTTTGGTGGTTTGACTCGATACTTTTGGAGAATGTAATTATAACTCTTTTGGGGTTGTATATAGTACTCTTTTGAATTTTCTGGCTTTGATTGTTTTAAGTTTTGAGTCCTGGCGCGAGCTAGGCAGGCGGC
Source organism: Coffea canephora (assembly GCA_036785865.1). Taxonomy (NCBI): domain Eukaryota; kingdom Viridiplantae; phylum Streptophyta; class Magnoliopsida; order Gentianales; family Rubiaceae; genus Coffea; species Coffea canephora. The sequence goes on from CM071920.1 coordinate 26,602,700, forward strand.
CCGCCGATACCCTTGGGTTCGCCCTTGGGAGAAGTGGGGTCGTCACACCGGTTCTACCCCTGCTTTGCCGCACCTGTTGGTGCAATTTTTTGTGGTCCAATTGACTTGATTTTGATGTAGATATGTTATATAGGTTGTGTGGAAAGTTTCCACCAAACATCACTTGATTTGGTTGGGTAAATGTTTAAATTTCGAAATGGTTTCATGGCTGGAAAACTGTCCAGAGTTGCTCTGGCAGTGATTTTGTTTCGGTCATAACTCTTTGCTCCGATGTCGAAATCGAATGCTATTTGTGGCATTAGAAACTAAACATTTCCAATTTTCCAACGGTATAAAATTCATGTCCTGATTCCATCTGAGTGATCCATACCAATCTTGGAAATTGGCCTGTTCTGTTTCTCGTCTGTACTGGAAGCCCTGTTTTGAGCTGCGACTTGATGCTCAAATATGAGTTAGTTGTGGAAAGAATTTTAAAACAATTCTTTCTGAGAAATTGTAGCCTTACGAATTTATTTTTTAACGCCACCAACCACGCTCAATTCTGAGTTGAATTGAGTGAGTTGTCGCTGGATTTCAGAGCTAGTTTCTTGAAAGAAAACCCTAATTCTGGACTGATTTCTAGCTAATCTTGATTTGGGACTTGTTATTCGAAATCCTTGGTATTAATCACCTACCAAACGTATTTTGGGATGTTTTCTAGACTTTGTCTTCATAAATAAATCATGTTAGAGGAATTTTCATTGGCCAAATGTTTGAGAAGAGAAAAATGAATGTGCATGGCAGATTTGTCTTAGCAAATTGTAGAACTTTAATAGTTTTGTTAATCGACTTTTCGAATGAATTTTTACATGAAATTTGACAGAGAAATATCCCTTATATGATAGTGTAATAATGCCAAATTTAGTGCCATTCTGAGTCCATTTCGATGCCCAACTAAAGCCTCAAATTTCATGTTTCAAATCTGGAAAATCCCTGTTCAATGAGGAAATTTCAGTAATTTTGAGCCACTATATTTTGGTGCTCAAAACTCTGATTCTTGTTACGCTTGTTGTGTCTTAAACTTTGATTGCAACTCTAATTGAGTTTCAAATTTCAGAGGCCAGATCGCATTCTATAAATTGTGCCGAATTTTCAAAGTTAGCCAAAAACCAACCCCAAAACTGTCTTGATAGCCAAAATAGCAACTTGAAGCCGAAATTCGAATGTCTTCCATTTTGAATCATGGAAAAGTGTCTTCTAGTAACTTTTAGTACTTTGGAAGTAGTTTCCAACGGTACTAAGTTTTCCAATTTTGAACCTACAAAGAGTGAGATACAATTTTTCAAAGATTACTTGTCAAATCTGAAATTTCCAAATTTAAGGAGAATTGAGTTTTTAGAACTCTTCATTTTCCTTCGATACCACTGGACCATTTTATACCTGATCTTAAGTATGAAAATCAGATTTCCTTGTATTACTAAAACCCCATTTTTGAGCCTCGATTCACAAGTAATTAAAACTCATTTTCGCGATACCTTCTTGGATTGTACACTTGTACAATCTTCTTCGATAATTAGGAGTTTTAAGTGATAGTGAGTAATAGTTCATTATTAATTGCTCAGGCACACAAGAGAACTTTCAAGAGGATCCCACGGTGGACGCCTGAACCTTCAAGTGACACTTCTCCTTTATTTTACTTGGTGAGTGTCAAGTGTATGAGTACTTAATACATGATTAACTGTTATAAATAATTAGAGATTTTGAAAATGGAGTCGAGTGTGTACTTTACCGCACTCGTTCTCATTTGAAATGAATGAATCATGAATGACTTGATTGAATGAATTGAATGATTGAAATATGTTGAATGCTTGAATGAAATGAAATGATATGCTATGGCTGCATACGTCACTGAAGTGAATCTCCTCGACTCACAAATGACATGGGGGACGCTCAAACTCATAGGCCGATATTGGGACTCGAGCTGGCATGGGCCTAGTTGGGAACCTCGGTGAGCTATGAGAACAACATGATAAGATTGATCTATTGGAGAGATCTTGCTTGGCATACTCGTGGAGTATCGCCTTACAAATAACATTTGGGCCTGGTGCAGTGTACGGTGGACGGACATGAGAAGTAAGTGGAAATCTATGGAATTAAAATACCAACCTGATTAACGAAGTGTCATCATGGGAAGGTATATGAATGAGACGAGCAAAACAAGTGGAAATTAGCTCCTGAGAGCTACCATATCCTTGAATTGTTTCTGTTTAAAGTGCACTTGAATTGTTAATTACACAAATATAATTGTTTGACTTGTTAATTGGGATTGCTACTTGGACAACGTGCTTGCATGTGTGTTCTTGGCCTCACGAGCAATTGCTCACCCCGTAAATTTGTTTTCCTTAACAGGAATGGACTTGGAGTGATACTCGGAGAAACCTTTTTGGTGTACTTTTATATTAGGGTTTCAAATGTATTTGACTAGACTTTTGGCTATTGTATATTTTGAGAATTGATGTATCTTTTGGGATTCCGATGTAAGATTGGATATCCGATTATGGAAGCGACCTTTCTTTATTAGACTTGTATTAATTGTTAAATATATTGTTAAGCTTGAATGGGATTTGTCTTGAGTCCTGGCGAGAGTTGGGCAGGCGTCCCGCGGATACTCTTTGGTTCGCTTTAGGGAGAAGTGGGGGCGTTATAGTTGGGCCTTAGGGAGAAATGGGGGCATCACAGCTACCCCACCAACTGTGACGCCTCCAGTTTTCCCTAAGGCGAATCAAAGGGTATCCGCGGGACGCCTGCCCAACTCTCGCCAGGACTCGGTACAATTCCAGTTCAAACTTAATACAATACCAACCATCACAACAAGATAAAGTAAGCAAGAGAAGTCACTTCCACAATTAACATTCAAACTTACACCATGAGTTCCAAAATACATCAAGTACCCAATTCTTACATCAGGATCCCAAAAGATACATCAATTCCCAAAATATAGAACAGCAAAAAAGTCTAGTTACTTACATTTGAAACCCTAATACAAAAGTACATCCAACGGGTTCCACCAAGTTTCACTCCATCCATTCCTGTTAAGGAAAACAAATCTACCGGGTGAACGATTGCTCGTGAGGCCCAGAACACACATGCAAGCACATTGTCCATTTAGCAATCCCAATTAACAAGTCAAACAATAATATTTGTGTAATTAACAATTCAAGTGCACTTTAAATAGAAATAATTCAAGGATATGGTAGCTCTCAGGAGCTCATTTCCACTTGCTTTGTTAGTCTCATTCGTATAACTTCCCTTGATAACACTCCGTCAACCGGTTTGATATTTCAAATCCGTAGAACTCCACTTACTTCTTATGTCCGTCCACCGTACACCACACCGGGCCCAAACGTCATTTGTAAGCTGATACTCCACGAGTATGCCAAGTAAGATCTCTCCAATAGATCAAGTTTATCATGTTGTTCTCATGGCTCACCGAGGTTCCCGACCAGGCTCATGCCGGCTCGAGTCCCAAGGTCGGCCTATGAGTTTGGGCATCCCCCATGTTCATTTGTGAATCGAGGAGATTCACAAATGCGACGTATGCAGCCATAGCATACCATTTCATTTCATTCAAGCATTCAACATATTTCAATCATTTAATTCATTCAATCAAGTCATTCATGATTCATTCATTTCAATGAGAAAGAATGCGGTAAAGGGTGACGCCCCCACTTCTCCCAAGAGCGAACCCAAGGGTATCCGCGGGAAGCCTGCCCGACTCTCGCTAGGACTCGGTACAAATTTAATTCAAACTTAAGAATATACTACAAGTCAAAGATATGAAGGGAGGTCAATTTCTTAATAATCGTTCAAGTCTTACATCATAAACTACCAAAAATATCTTACATTCCCAAACTATACAGCTTCCAAAAGTTGTCTAAACAAATACATTCAAAATTTTAATCAAAAAGGCCATCAAATCGACCTCTCTATAATCCCCTCTATTTCGGCTCCTATTAAAGGAAAAAAAAAACAAATCTAACAGGGTAAGCGAATGCTCGTGAGGCCAAGAAAACATGCAACAGACATAATACAAATAACAATAGTACTTACGCAAGAATGAAATCTATAACATTCAGGTGATTCACAATTTATAATAAAATGCCCTTGAGTAGGATATAGGAGCTCTCATGAGCTAATTCTTATTTTCTTTGCCAAAGTTCAATCCAATACTTCCTTGTGATGACATTCCATCACCCGATTAGGTAATCAAGTCCATAGAATTTCACTTTTCCAATTATGGTTCTGAGTTGACATGAAAAGTACCTCCCACCCGAATCGGTGTGGTACATACTATCGCTCAGTGGTCGATGAGACATTGCTCAAATCGACTCATGCTTTGCTTATAGTTCTGAGTCGAATGAGAGGTACCTCCCACCCAAATCGGTGTGGTACATACTATCGTCCAGTAGTCGATGAGACATCGCTCCAATCGACTTAGAAAGGTTTATGGTTCTGAAACGACATGAGAGGTACCTCCCACCCGAATCGGTATGGTACATACTATCGCTCAGAGAACCGATCATTTATTTAGGGTTTTGAGCCGACATGAGAGGTACCTCCCACCCGAATCGGTGTGGTACATTCTATTGCTCAGAAACCCGATTATACGACTATAATTGTAAGGGTTCATGACATTCAGTCCAATCGACAAATACCGTTATAGGCCAATGAGCGCACTCCAATCGGCAGTCATACAGTTCAATTATGAATCGAGGAGATTCACTCCAACGACATATACAGCCATAGCATATAATGCAATTCAATTCTTACAATTCATTTTATTAAGAATGCATTCGATAAAGTACACACTCGACTCAGCAGTTATAACCTATTCTTTCATATTGAGCAATTTACATAATTTCCAAATATTCATGCACTTGACACACACCAAGTAAAATAAGGAAGCAAGCACAATCGTGTGTCTAGGCGTCTCCTGTGAGATCCTCTTGAGTGTCTGAGCAATTAATAATGAACTATTACACACTATAGTTTAAAACCCCTAATTATCGAGAAAAATTACACTCTTGTACAATCTAAGCAGAAATCATGAAAATGAGCTTTAATCACTCGTAAATCGAGGCTCAAAAAAATGGGGTTTCAAAATACAAGCGAAATCTGATTTTCATCTTTGAAATCGAGGGCAAAATAATCAAGTGATATCGAAGGAAACGAGAGAGTTTGAAAAAACTCCATTCCTTTAAGTTATGAATTTTCAGATTTGTTACACTCACTTTGCAAAATCGTATCTCACTCTCTACAAATCCAAAATTGGAAAACTTGGTACCGTTGGAAACCTCTTAGAAAGTACTAAAAGTTCTTAGAGAACATTTTTCCATGATTCCAAATGGAAGGTAATTTTCAGATATGTTACACTCACTTTACAAAATCGTGTCTCACTCTCTACAAGTCCAAAATTGAAAAACTTGGTACCGTTGGAAACCTCTTAGAAAGTACTAAAAGTTCTTAGAGAATATTTTTCCATGATTCCAAATGAAAGGTATTCAAAATTTGGCCCCGAAGTCACTGTTTTGGACACCAAGGCAGTTTTCGAGGTTGGTCTTCGGCAAATTTTGTAAATTCGGTAAAATCCACACAATGCAAACCAGCCTCTAAAATTTGGAACTCCATTAGAGTTTCATACAAGGTTTAAAACACAACAAGCAAGTCAACAATCGGAGTTTTGAGCATCAAGATATGATAGCTCAAAGTTGGTGAAAAACTGAAACTGTTAAACAAAATTTCAGATTTAAACTTCAAATGTTGGGACTTGGGTTAGGTATCGTAACGGACTCGGAATGGCACCAATATTAGCAGTATTATACTATCATATAAGGGAGACTCCTCTGTAAAATTTCATAGAAAAATACGCAGGAAAAATCGATTAACAAAACCACTAAAGTCCCAAGAAGTTTCAAGGCAAATCTGCCTTGAACTTCTATTTTTCCGTTTTCAAACATTTGGCCAAGGAGATTTCCTCAAACATGGTTCATTGGTGTAGACAAGGTATAATAAACATCTAAGATGTGTTTGGTAGGTGATTAACACCAAGAATCTCGAATTAACAAGTCTCAATCGAGTTTAGTAACAATTCTGCCCAAAAGGAGAGTTTTCCTTCACGAAGTCAGTTTCGAAATACGGCCACAAATCACTCAATTCAACTCAGAATTGGACGTGGTTAGTGGCGTTAAAAAACACTTTCATTAATCTATAATTTCTCAGGAGAAACCATTTTCAAAATCCATCCACAACTAGCTCACATTTGAGCATCAAGTTGTAGTTCCTGTTCTATCTTCCAGTGAACAATGAACAGGACAGTGATTTTCAAACGAATGGTGTGGCTCACTCAAGTGGAACCACGTCATGCATTTAATACCAATGGAAAGCTGGGACTGTCTAGTTTCTAGTTCCATAAACAACACTCGATTCCGACATCGGAGCGATGAGTTATAGCCAAAACAAGATGACTGCCTGGGCAGTGACAGGAACCAATTCCAGATTTTTAATCTTCCGAAATTCCAATATTTGGGAGACCAAATCAAGTTATTTTTCAATGAAACTTTTTACACACTCAATGTAACATGTAAACAACATAAACAAGCCATTAGAACCTCAAAATTTTGCACCAAAGTGCTCGAACAAAGTAGGGGCAAAATGATCACTTTTGGTTATTGCACCATCCTTGAGTTTCTATCAACAACCCAACATTAATGCACTAGTTTAGGCACTAAATAAACATTATTACCATCAAAACACCACAAATCAGTCCATATATCCAAGGTGGGAATTCATATATCCCACACAACAATTTTTCAACATAAACAAGCTACCCATATGTATGCATGCTCTTAAATGTGCACTACTACCTCCATAAAACAAGATTCGAAGGGTTGATCGTCACTTACTCTCCTAGTTGTGCAAGGCAGAAATTTTGACTCTCTTTAGCTAAAGAAAACCCATGGATTGCAGCTATTTTTCTTAGCAAGATGAACTCTCCAAGTATTAAGCTAAGTGTGGTCAAATTTTGGTGAAATTTGGTGGTGTTTTTGTTGAAGAAATGAAGATGGAAAGATAAAGAACTTTGAGTTATTTTCCATTCTTCCTTGGCCGGCTGGTATGGAGTGAGGAGAGAGAGTGGTTTGATCAATTAAAGCTTCCAAGAGAAGCTACAATGTGTGACCACAAATCACCTAAAAGTCAACTCTCCTTAGCGCGCGCACGTGCGCGTTTTGTGCTCGATTTCTCTCGAGTTTATTTCACTAGTGCACTAAACCTATAATGCACTTATTTTCATATAAATATTATCCACTCTTAATTGTCCCAAAATAAGGGTCTAAAGTCTCTTAATTAAATTGCGCGTGTGAAAACGCGTATTTCCATTTTAAGCGCGATAAAGTGAAATTTTCAAGAAATTCTTATAACGATGGTACTAATAACTATCACTTGAATACTTAAGCATAAAAATACCTAATTTAAGACCATTGTGCAAGCCTCTAATTTTTCAAACTTATTGTATTCTCGAATCGATTGTTATTTTCAAACGCGTATTCACTATTCTCACTTACCGGGCTTTCAAAAATTAAAATTTTGAAATAAGTCATTTTAAAAATATAAACAAGTCATAGTTCCATGCAATTGGGTCTAAAAAGGTTGAAATAAATTATTTAGACAAAACGGGTGGATAAATAATTAATTAAGCCATTAAAATAAGATTAAAATTAGAAAAAATTCGGGTCCTCACATCCTTCCCTCCTTAAAAAGAATTTCGTTCTCGAAATTCATACTCTGATTTATGGAAGAAAAAAACCCCAAATACTTTCTCCTCCTGTGACCAATTTTCTTCACTTTTAATTCTCCTTTTCAAAACTCACACTTATAGAACTTAACTATTCTCGGGTGACATTCATGATTTTATTACAGGTCTAGAGGCATGGAGCAAGAGATTACATATACATATAAACCATAAAATCAATTAGAAGTAAGATAAATTTTCATATGCCAAAATACCATAAAGGATGTCATCCCCTATATAAAAGATTGCAACCTCTAAAAGTGCCAGTCTATGCTAGGGTAGAACCACAATCCCTATTTGTCGAATGGAGTCAGATTCACCCCTACTCGTAGTGTTTCCATTATTTGGATTTCTCTTACAATCATCAGCATTAATCACTCCTTCTAGCACTCGACTGATTTGCAGTGGATTTAGCAGGTTGTTGAGAATTTCCTTCTTCCTTAGAAGTTTTAGGCAATTTGAAAACTTATGTTCGGTACTACCGCAGTTCAGACATTTTCCTTGCTTTCTCCAGCACTCGGTCTCGGTGTGGTTAATCTTGCCACAGTATCCATAAGTTATACGAGGAGTTACGGCTTGACTAGTTTGGGATTTTCCCCTTTGTTGACCTCGCCTACTCTGACTTCCTTTTGGCGGGGTTTCGCTTGATGGGGTTTCTCCAGGTTTTTCAGGCATCTTCACTCCACCAACCCTTTTTTCCATTTTAAGGGGTTGGGTAGACTTCTCGGACGGTTTAGGGATATCACTTAGATTACCCCTTTTTCCAGCATAAAAAATCTTAGATTGAGACTTAGCATTTTCTACCCTCTGTGCCTTATCCAAGGCGTCCGTAAAAGTGGTAATCTGGGTAGCTGCTAGGGATTGTTGAATTTCTACATTTAATTTCTGAATAAACCTCATTATCCTTTTTTGTTCGGTAAGTAAAAGCTCAGGGGCAAATTTGAAAAGTTTGGTGAACCACTCCTCATACTCGACCACACTTAATAACCCTTGTTTCAATTTAATAAAGTCGTCCTCCCTCTTTTCTTGTATAATTGGTGGGAGGAACTTGACATTAAATTCCCTCTCAAAGTTTACCCAAATCCAAGGGATTTGCTCTCTTTCCCACTTTCCACTAACAACATTCCACCACTAGCGTGCCGCCCCTTCAAATTGAAAAATGGCAAAATTCACTTGCCTTTTCTCAGTATAATTTAAAGCAGCAAAAATATCAACCATCCTTTCAAACCAATTTTTTGCTACCTCGGGATCAGATCTTCCATGGAACTTAGGTGGAGCAAATTTCAAGAATCGCTCTAGGGCTCTATTCTCGCCCCTCTCTTGGTTCCTAGGTTGGTTGACTGGTTCAGGTCCCTGGCGCTTAGTTAAGCGCTCAAGAATATCTGTCATGCGGTTAATGGCCGTAACTACTTGGTCACCCTCTTCATTTCTAGGCCTTTGGTTTGGTCCAGTCGCGGACCCCTCACCTCTCTCGGGAGTGCGGGGTTGCTGAAACCCACGCCCACGCCCCTGTCCACGTCCTCGCCGATTCATTTAGTAAGTTTCTAAATGCATAATAGAAGTGTCGTGCCCCATTTTTGAAAATAAATAAAATAAAAGACGAGTTTAGGAAAATGGCTTTTGATTCGATTTTTGATTAGAAAATGAATTTTTGATTTAAAAAGAAAATGAAAAACATGGGCCTAAATGGGACTTGAAAATGCGACAATTTGATCCAAAATATAGTTTACAAAGGGTTTTTTGAATGAAAAATGGAGTCGCCACTTGATATAGAGTTAAGGTGTACCAAGTCACCAAAAAATGAATTTTTAAAGAAAAAAGTAGAAAAACCTTTTTAAACGACTCCAAGTCTAACGAAAAACAGAGAAAAAGATTCGGGAGTTACATATGAAGAAAGGGAAGGCAAGGATAAGAATCCAAGGCACCTTTGCAACCTAGCCAAGGCTAGTTGCGCGATTTAGTCAAAAGATTTTCTTATTTTAACATAAAGATTTATCACATTTGGATGACTATATGAATGCAAACCCTAGACCTAGGAGGGTATCGGGGGGTCGAAATGTATCTTCAAAGCTTACTTGGTGCCAATCACATTAATTGTGACGCCCAATGAAGACTTTTCGAAGAAGTCACGAATAATGCAAGTCATAAGACTCGAAAGAAAGAAAAAGTAAAGAAAATAATAATATACAAATGTGTATGACCTAAAGAAATGCATCATGATGGGTGCGAGGGACTTATACTCGTGACTTTCAATGTTCCCTTTAATAGAGGGAATACGAGCGTGCTAAGGCTAGAGAAGCCAAACTCGTCCATATCCCATATTCAAGGGGTTTTTCCTAATCTAATCAAGCAAATGTACTAACCTAGTTCTAATACTTAGATGAAATGCAAGTCTAATGTCATGTTTCATACAAAGGGATAAGTAATATACATATAAGGGAAAATATGAGGAAAGGGATATATGTATAAGGAGGGATGTCATGCAAAAATGATAAAAAAAACCCTAAAAGTGAAAATATGCATGAGATGAAGTGATTTTATTATACAACCATGATCTAACGCTCGAGGGGCTCCTAAGAGTCTAGCGTTGGACTAGCCCATGTCTACAATTTCCCACTAGCATTGGACTAGTGAGAAAAGTCGGAACAAAGGGCCACAACTAGCGTTGGACTAGTGTGGACTCGAGGAATTGACCACAACTAGCATCGGACTAGTGTGGTGACGTCACACATCGGTTACAATCAAATAAATCATGTAAGACCTAATAAAAGCATGTAAACACATAAATCACATATAGCACACAACACATAAGCATGATATCTAAATGCAAGACCCTAAGAAAGCGGTAACACATAGCACATAGACATGCAAAACATACATAAGGCAAATAAAGCAAATAAAGCCCTATCTATTACATTAGGGAGGCCCTACTACAATCTAGGGGGAAAGAAATAAATAAATGATTAAAAGAAATACCTAACTATTACAAATTGGGGTTCAAATGCCCACGAATAACTTGCTTAATTAAAGAAGACGAAATAAAAAGAAAGCGAAACACGAAATTAAACATTAGTATGAAAAGCGAATTAAAGCATGCATATTCACACAAAACACATAGGAGCACGTAGGAGAAATAAAATCAAGGAGATAGAGGTTACCTCCCTTGCAATGGTAATCAAATGAAGAAAAATTAACTTCTTACCCTCCAAAAAACAAAGAAAGGGTCAAGGCACCTCAAATAACCAGATAAATATGAAGTTGAACCATTGAAAGCCTTTAAATAACTAAACAGTCCATATTCACAAAATTAGGATCCAATTGAAAGGAAAAAGAATGTTTAAGGGATCAATTTGATTAATTTTTCAATTGCTTGGGCCATAGTATAATTAGACAAGAGGCAAGGGGTTGGAATTCAATTACTGGAAACTTTTCATGCAACCCATGCAATCCACGAAGGAAAACAAGCTTCTGCAACACTTCCTATTAAGCCTCAGCAACCGAAACAAAACCCCAAGCACACAGCTTGTTTTCAAAAATCAGATTTCAAATCCAAATACACAGCTTTAAACTAGGCAGCAAACCACATCATTACCATCATCCAAACAGGCAGAAAACTTAGAAAGATCTCATGCAAAATTCTGGAAAAGTATGCAAACATTTGAAGAACGAAACTGCTGCAACTTTCTTAGTTTCTTATTCAAGCAACCCAGATTAGCATTATGCGCATTTTATCATGATCAAAGTAATTTGTACACAATCAAATGCATTGTAATGAAGTAGATAAATGCATCCAGACCGCAAAACAAAGACAGGTGGCTTTAAACTTGGTTCAAGGAACATCAAAATCACAACTTCTTTGCTAGTTTCTGGTTTGGAAAAAGAAATTTCTTTTGCAAAGGACACCATTCCCATTACGCACCCATTGCACCAAACTAGAGACAAAGCAAATGGAAAGACAAATGCAACCCAGAGATAAGCAAACAGGTCTCAAAAGTTAAACAAACCGAAAACTTTAGCAACTCAAAGGAGAAAGAAATCTGTTTGCACAACCGCAACGTGACTTTCAGCTCCTCTAAGCTCTAATGTACTAACCTAGAGATGACTCAATACAAATCCTAATATATTCCGGCACAAAAACCTGGGATGACGAGGAGAGGGAAGATTCAACAAGGCTCCTAACATGAAATTCAGCAAGGCCGTGGAACGGGTTCAACCAAATCACAACCGAAATGCGGCAACAATGCAAGATGATATAAACATCTATTTACTGTGAGAACCCGTAAAACCCTAATATTTTTCCTAGGGTTTATTACCCCTTAATTGCATGTTTTCTGCATTTTCTGGCTTAGAAATATTTTCTTAGTGGATTTTATGAGCAGTTATAGTTTTAAGATGATTTTTCTAGTATTGGTGAATTTTAGAAAATTAAGAATGTATATTGGATGTGGGACCCACTAGTGCGAAAAGTTCGGAAAAATTCGGCCATTAAGGTTAAGTTTCGGATACTGTGAAAAATTTATCGGGTGTTAAAAGATAAGTAGTGTGTGTGAAGTGATTGATGTGAGAGAGAAAAGAAAGATAAGAAGGCATTAATGGAGGTGACAAGTGTCACTTTCCTATTGGGTGGACTTTAAGAATTACTATTCACAATTTTTGACTTTTGACCAAAATTAGTTAATATCTCCAAAAAAAATTCACAAAATTCACCATTTTCTTCCTTGTGTTGGCCGGCCCTCTCTCTCTCAAAGAAGAAGAAAATTCCTCAACTCTCAAGCTTCCATAAGCTTCAATCTTCCATAAACAAAAGCTTAAACAAGATTCCACTCCATAAACTCCTACATTCTAGTGCTAGTAAGGGTTGTAGTGAAATTGTTTTGAAGAGCAAAGGTGTTCCCAATCTCTCTTTCCCTTGTTTCTTGGCAAGTGATGCTTCAACCTCTCCCTTATACCTAATGATGGTTATATTATGCTTAATGGTGGCATGAGTGAAGGATTATATGATTTATTTCTTGATTTGAAGAGTTTTGGTGAAGTTTTTATTTTATTGGGAATTTTTCTGATTTAATATGAAATGAATGTTGTGGCCTTGTATGATGAATGGTAATGGTTGATAATGACTCTATGAGGTGTATTGGATAGGCAAATGCAATCAATTTTGGATTTGGTTGGAAATTTGAAAAGTTAGGGTTCTTAAAATCTCAATTCTGTCCGGTTTTAGATCACTGGGTTAGAGGCCGAATTAGACTTTTCTCAAAACATGAAAGTTGTAGGTATTGATGTGTTTGAGGTGCCTGTAAACTTTCAGGGCATTTGGATTAGTGTAGAGTGAGTTATGACGAAAATACTGTAGCTGTTCTGCTTTGGTCAGACTACGAAAACTGCGGTTGTAATTGGCCATTTTGACTGGAATTGGTTTGGATTTTGAAGTTGGTGTCTTCTGATGAAATGTAACAGGATGTCTTAGCTAACATATGCCTTTGGAATTTTGGCATTTGGACTTGTATAGCCTAAGTTATAGTAATTACAGTTTTGTGTGATTTGCAAACCTGTTTTGGTAATTCTGGTATAGTATTTGGCATTTTCGACCTAGTTAAGCTAGGAACTGGATTGCGTGACCTTCTACATTGTTGTAGCCCTGTTTCATAGCTTCTAAGCGGTGGGTCTTACACCCCCATCCGATAACCGTAGTGAATTTGACGCCATTACCGCATAATAAGTGTAAAACAGTTTTCTATTTGGGGGCCAAGACTAGGGCCATTTTCTAATTTCTGGTTTGCTATTATGCTCATTTATGCATATGAAACCCTATTGGGGTTGTGTTTAGCATTGCTATATGACTCGTTATCGAGTCTCATTGCATTTGTTGCGTGATTCTAGGGCGTGACGGTAGCTCACGACATTTTGGTGACCACGGTGTATGAAACACCACTTTCTCACTTGGTGAGTATACTACTCACTAAATTGTTACAATGTGGCTTTGTTAAATGTTATGTGATGCCTTGATGGCTTACTTGGATATTGAAATTGATTAAGGTGAGGGTGTACTCGACCGCCCTCACCTCTTTTGATATTGTCACTGATTGGTTACCGTTTCATTGCATTACTGAACTTGATATATTGGTTGGTGAATTCCATTTCATGGAAACTGAATTGATGTCGTTTGGACGATGTCCAACGGCCTTACTGCATTACTGAGCTCAACCCCGTTTGATAGTCAATTGGATCGAGCCAGCGAGGGCTTGGTCATGAAGATTGAATTGCCACGGGGACTGTACTGGAGGACCTTGTGGTAATGAGACCCTTGGTTCCGGTAAACTCGAGTATTACCAAAAGCTACTGAAATGGAGTGCGGGCCCGGTCGGGGTATGTTGGGTGGAAGGAAGTGGAAGTAAAGGGTGGTCTACGGTTTGGTACTTATAACATTGACGGAGGGTCAATGGGATGGGATCAAGATTACAAGCGTGGAAATGGGCTCTTGAGAGCCGACTGTATCCTTCTACTGTTTTGCTTCATTGTTTATTGATATACTTTAAGTGATCGGTTATGCTATATGCTATTGGTTGCTAATGTGATAGTTGCTCACTGGGCTTTAGCTCATACCGTGCCATTTGTTTTCCTTACAGGAAAATGAAAACTTTTGGAAAGGGTTGTTATGGTTGGATGCAAGTTGAGCTCTTGTATATGTATTTTGAATTGCTCCTTGAGGGTGAAAACCCTAAGTGCTTTGTTTCCACCAATGTTTGGTGTGTAAATAGCTACTTGTATATGTATGAACTAAATGGATATTATGGTAGGCCGTATGGCTTGTAAATGTTGATTTCCAATGTATATATATGTTTGGTTGGTGTTTGGACGGATTTCGGATCTCTACGCTTTTCAAACGGAAAAGAAAAAAATTTGGCGAGGATGAACAGTGCCAAATCCGGCCAGGAATCCGGCCAGAAACTGGCCGGATTGAAGGCCGGATTGCTTGAAAAAAAGAGAGAAATCCGGCCTGTGCTCTCGGCCTGATATCCGGCCAGACAATCCGGCCGGAATCTTGGCCGGATTGCCGGCCGGATTGCGAGGGAAAAATGAAAATTTTTGGGATGCTCACTGGCCAGTATCCGGCTAGGAATCTGGCCGGATTCTGACGTGTATTTTACTGTTCATTTTGGTTTCGAATTTTCGTTTTTTTTATTTTGAGATTTTGACTTGTTTGCGCGCATTGCTATGTTCCGGAACGTATTAGACCGACGTAAACTGTACCGTTAGTCCTGGCGAGAGTTGGGCAGGCAGTCCGCTAACCCCCTTGGTTCGCCTTAGGGGAAGGTGGGGCTGTCACATTTACCCCTGACTCAGGACTTCGAGAAAATATTCTAAAGCCCAACCGAGACAACAAGCAAGGTGCTAAGAATAGAATGAAAAGGAAAACAGCAAGAAAACAGCAACAAAGCACTGCCGCACGTAAACGGCTAGAAGAAAACATCAATCAGAATTGCCCAAAGTTATATGCCATTTTTTCTGGATTTGTTTGTTCAAATGCACGAAAGACAGCCATAAACATCAACGTCCCACATATTCATCCGATAAAACTTCTAGAAAAACCCATAAACCCATCATCCGGATTCAATACCAAACAACCAAAAGTACGAAAATCTGGGTTGGAGAAACAGCTTGTAAAACCAGACTTGTTTATGAAGCTTTTTACAAATGGAATGGGTTTGTTGCTAACTACTAGAAACATGGGGTCATTTCTACATAAAAAGTCTCAATGATCCATACTAACGCAGAGTCCAGATGCAATGAGATAGGGCAAAGATCTGAACCAACAATGTATGAAAAGAAAGCACCGAAGGCAGGGAAAAATAGAACCATGAAACCAGAAAACCAATCACCATAGGATATGAATCTGAGTATATGTAAGTGAAAGAGAACGGAAAGAAAGGGCTACCTTATAGATCTGAACACCGAGTATGTGAAACCCATGAGCGTTGAAGATGATCGTTCTCCACAGAAAGCTAAACCTTCTTCAGACCTTGATGAAGAAACCTCAAATCTGGACCTTCCTAGTCTCGTTGTTTCCTCTCGATTCTTCGCTTCTTTTCACTCTATCTCTCAATCTATCCTTGCTTCCAGCCGCCACCCAAAAGAAACCTCTCTTGCTCACTCCCCAAAACCTAGCCGCTCATCTTATCCTTTTTGGTTTCTTTCTTTTGTCGTCAAAAACCTCTCTGTCGTTACTCTCTCTCCTTTTCCCCCTCTCCGGCTGCGATTTCTTTTTCCAACCTTTATATATTAAGTGAAAAACCCTAAACCCTTATTTCAATGGTTACAAACCAACCTCATCTCAAACCTTCTCCCTTGGCCATCCGATCCTTTTCTTCCCGCATGTTTTCTGCTAATGAATATGGTACAAAGAAAAGGTTTTGATCTTGTGTGGCTCACGGTGCATGAAGTTGGTATGTCCCCCCCCCTTTTTTAATAATGAAATAATACAAATAAAACAAGATAAACAAAATGCTAAAAAAAAGCGTATTTTGTGAACCTTTTCTTTTTTTTTCTTTTTTTTTCCTTCTCTCTTTTTTTTTTAATGCTAAAAATGCCAAAAAATAAAATTAAAAGACTAATGCGCAAACGTGGATAATAAAGTAAAACAACAATAAAAATAAAAATAAAAATTTGATGTCTATAGTTTGCCCATCTTTGTCTGAGTTTTGGAAAAAAACTTGACACAAAGAAGTAGACACAAAATACTCACCTGTGTTATTCGGCTACAAACTGCTCGCACAACTGAGGACTGACCCCATTAACAAAATTCTAAAATGGGACTGACCCAAACGTGGAATTTAAAATCGGGACTAACCCGAGACAGGAAATTTTAAATCGGAATTGACCCGAACAGAAAACTTAAAATTGGGACTGACCTGAGACAGGAAATTTAAAATCGGGACTGACCGGAGACAGGAAATTTAAAACCGAAACTGACCCGAAATAGGAAATTTAAACGGGGCTGACCCGAATAGAAAACTTAAAATCGGGACTGACCCGAAATAAGAAATTTAAACGGGGCTGACCCGAATAGAAAACTTAAAATCGGGACTGACCCGAGACAGGAAATTTAAAATCGGGACTAACCCGAGACAG
The DNA here is from genome assembly GCA_036785865.1 of Coffea canephora. Lineage (NCBI taxonomy): Eukaryota > Viridiplantae > Streptophyta > Magnoliopsida > Gentianales > Rubiaceae > Coffea > Coffea canephora. Next base: position 26,619,654 of record CM071920.1, read on the forward strand.
GAAATTTAAAACCGGGACTGACCCGAAACAGGAAATTTAAACGGGACTGACCCAAACAGAAAACTTAAAATCGGGACTGACCCGAGACAGAAAATTTAAAATCGGGACTGACCCGAATAGAAAACTTAAAATCGGGACTGACCCGAGACAGGAAATTTAAAATCGGGACTGACCCGAAATAGCAAATTTAAACGGGACTGACCCGAACAGAAAACTTAAAATCGGGACTGACCCGAAATAGGAAATTTAAAATCGGGACATTCCAGTATACTTACCTGACAATAGCCCAAAATCTTCAGTAGAGGTTAGGTTTTTGCTTCTGAGCCGATGGTCGATTATGCATTGCCATGTTGGTGTACCTTTTAACCAAATTTGCTTGGAACATTTTCGATCCGCCTTTGTTCACTAAAGAACTCTTTCCGACACCAATTCCAGTACGAGGTATGCATCTGTGCATGCAATTTTTCTGCAAAAAGAAAAAACAAAGAAATTGCCATCATCATTTGATCCGTTTTCCTTTAAGAATCATGTAAACATGAGTTTTTCTCTTTTCCCTTTTTTCTTCTTCGTCAACTTTCGCTGCGGCATCCGACTGAATTGGATTTTTCACTCCAAAACTTTTCGATTTCTCAAACTGACCACGTATGTGTTTTTCCATACTGTGAAGTCGGCGTAGCTGGCTTTGCTGAATTTCAACCGTTTCCCAAAAGATGACTGAATCCAAACATTACTTTTTGAAATACCCACGGGGATTGTTATTCACCAAAATTCAAGGATTTAAATATAAAATGAGGTATGCAAGAAAATTCACATGTTATACAGGAATGAATTATGCACAAGTATGCAACCATCTGTGCTTAAAGCCTACAAAATGCCATAAGTGCAAGCAATTTGGGAAAATGAGCTTCCTAAGAATGTATTTGCAAAAGAAATTTTTTACAAAATGACACAGCTTTTGGCCAACAGATGTCATGTTTGAAACCCTGGATATCTTTGTTCTGGAATTCAGCATTGGCAGAAGTATTACAAAAATGAGGAGAAATCCAAATGAACCAAGTCACCAGCTGTTCCTCCTCGTGCTCGCTCATTGCAAAACCCTACCTTGGCGCCCTTTCGGGTTTTCACCGAGGTTGCCCCCACCCTTGTTTGTTTGTTTTTTCTCTTTTTCTTTTTGTTTGTTTTTCTTCTTTTTTTTTCTTTTTCTCTTTTTCCTTCTTTTCTCTTTTTTTTTTGAGGTGCCCTTTTGGATTTTCACTTAAGGAATAATAGAAAAGCTCGACCATGATCGACTCAGGAGTGTGAATTGAAGATTTCTGGCATCAGTAAAACGCGCTTCCCTTATAATCTTAAGTGAAGGCATTACGGACATCACTTGCCAGTTGATTAGCGAAATCCCTAATAGAAATACAGCAAATGACGAAAGTCAGGACTTTTGGGCCTTTGTAATGAGGTCAGGTGGGGTGTTTTCAAGAAAGTTGAGGCTTGAAAGCAAATTTTTTTTTTTTTGAAAAGTGTGAAATAACCTGAGATTGCATCATTTTGAAAATGTCTCCAATTCTGAACGACACTGAGGAAAATTTGCCCCAGTTCGATTGGGATTTTTCTCTCTTTGCATTTTCTCATTTTTGCATTTTTCTTTTAAAAACTAAATTTGCCCCAGTGTGAGGTTCTTTCTTCTTTTGCTTTTCCATCTCTCTTTCAAAATAAATTTGTCCCAATATGGGGTTTGCAATTCTCAGGGGTTGCCAAACGAAGATTGTTGCTCTAACAGCTCAAAAGGGATGACTAGGGATGAAATATTTTGATTAGAAAGGAAGATGGCCTGACTTTTGTCTCGTCACTTGCGTGACTTCTAAAAGGAATTTGCAGAATCAAATAAAGAACTTCTTACACATGTCTGAGTTGATAGGATGAGGGAATGTCCGCCATCCATCTCTGCCAAAATGAGTGCTCCGCCAGGTAATACCTTTTGAACAATGAATGGCCCTTGCCAATTCGGAGCAAATTTGTCTTTGGCCTCATCTTGCACTGGCAAAATCCGCTTCAGCACTTTGTCGCCTTCCTCAAATGTACGCAAATGGACCTTCTTGTTGTAGGCCCGAGCCATGCGTTTTTGATAACATTGACCGTGACAAATAACATTAAGCCGTTTTTCATCAATCAAAGATAGTTGTTCATGATGCTGTTTTATCCAATCAGCCTCTCCCAACCTGGTCTCCATTAGAATACGCAATGAAGGGATTTCGACCTCGGCAGGTAGCACAGCTTCCATTCCATACATAAGCGAGTAGGGTGTTGCCCCAGTTGATGTTCGGATAGAAGTCCGATACGCCATTAGTGCATAAGGGAGCTTTTCATGCCAATCACGATGTTTTTCAGTCATCTTGCGAATGATCTTCTTCAAATTCTTGTTTGCGGCCTCCACGGCTCCGTTCATCTGCGGTCTGTAAATGGCGGAGTTCCGATGTCTGATTTAGAACTGTTCGCATAGCCCGTCCACCATGTCATTGTTGAGATTCCTGGCATTGTCTGTAATCAATGTTTCTGGCACCCCAAATCGGCATATGATATGATCTCTTAAGAAATTTGCCACCACCTTCTTTGTCACATGCTTGAATGATTCCGCTTCGACCCACTTGGTAAAATACTCAATTGCCACCAATATAAATCGATGTCCATTTGAAGCAGGAGGGTCAATTGTGCCGATCACGTCCATACCCCACATTGAGCAGGGCCATGGTGCAATCATGCAATGCAATTCGGTGGGAGGAGCGCGTATAACATCGCCATGCACCTGACATTTAATACATCTCCGGACAAAATCTATGCAATCGCGCTCCATGGTAAGCCAAAAGTACCCAATTCTCATGATTTTCATGGCTAACAAATGTCCATTCATGTGAGGTCCACAAACACCGCTATGTACCTCTTTCATCATGTATTGAGTTTCGTCTTCATCGATGCACCTTAAAAGGTTCAAATCTGAAGTCCTTTTATATAGTACCTCTCCATTTAAGAAAAACTTCGAGGCCATTCTGCGTAAGAAACCCTTGTCATTTGCACTAGCTTCTAGAGGGTAAGACTCGATTTTGATAAACTCCTTAATATCATTGTACCAAGGGCTTTCGCCAGATGTTTTGTCTACGACCCAACAATGAGTAGGCCTGTCCTGAAGTTGGATCCAGATAGGCTCAATTCCTAGTTCGTCCGGATATTGTACCATAGAAGATAAGGTGGCCAAAGCATCGGCAAATACATTTCGAGCTTGCGGGAGATGTCTGAATTCTAAAACTTGAAATTGTTTAGCCAAATTGAGCAAATTACAATGGTATGGCAGGATCTTTGAATCTTTAGTTATCCATTGCTTTAATGTTTGGTGCACGAGTAAATCTGAATCACTGAAGGCCATCAACTCCTTAACCTCCATTTCCAAAGCCATTTTAAGACAAAAAATACAGGCTTCATACTCAGCCATATTATTTGTGCAGACAAATTGCAATTTAGCGGCCCCAGGGTAATGCTTCCCTTCTGGAGATACGAGAACTGCTCCTATTCCGGCTCCGAAAAAATTAGCGACACCATCGAAAAACAACCTCCATTCAGGGTACGGCTCGCTCATATTTTCTGCAACACCAACAAGTAAAACCTCCTCGTCGGGGAAATAAGTATGGAGCGGTTGATAGTCATCGTCGTTTGGATTTTCTACCAAATGATCGGCTATAGCTTGTCCCTTGACGGCCTTTTACGAAGTGAAAACAATATCAAATTCTGAAAGAATCATCTGCCATTTGGCCAAACGCCCAGTTAGCATCGGCTTCTCCAAAAGGTATTTCAAAGGATCAGAGCAGGATATGAGATAAGTAGTGTGACTTAACAGGTAGTGTCTCAACTTTTGAGCTGCCCAGGCCAATGCACAGCAGCTTTTCTTAATAAATGAATAATAAGCCTCATACTGAGTGAATTTCTTGCTAAGATAGTAGATGGCTTGCTCTTTCCTTCCAGAGTCGTTGTGTTGCCCAAGAACACAACCTACTGCTCCGTCGAACACGGATAAGTACATGATCAAAGGTCGGCTTGGTTTGGGTGGCACTAGGACTGGAGGGTGCAGTAAATAATTCTTAATTTTGTCAAAAGCTTGTTGGCACTCTCCATTCCAATGCAACGGCACGTTCTTTTTTAACAACTTGAATAGTGGCTCGCACGTAGCTGTTAATTGGGCAATGAATCTTCCAATGAAATTAATCTTCCCCAGGAAATTTTATTTTATTTTCGCATGCATTTTCTTTACTTTACTTTACTATATTAAAATTTTCAAAGATTTTTATAAGTGAGTATAGGTTTTAAATCATTTTCCTAGTATAAGTTTGTTTATGATAAGTTTGAATTGCATTGTAGACGTGGGACCCACTAGTGCGGTAAATGCGATATATTTTTGAAGATTAGGTAAAGTTTTATATTAGGAGATATTATTTTACAAGGTGTTAGGAGACAATTAGAGGTTAACTAGATAGTTTAACCATTGGAAGATAAAGAGGATTAGATCAAACCCTTAAAGGGCCAAGTGTCGCGATTCGATTGGAAGTTGGATTTTGACCTAATTCTTACCTTTACTAAATATCAAATTTTGACCAAAATCATCTTCATTTTTCTTGTGCCTTGGCCTAAACTTTGAGGAAAGAAAAGAGAGAAACCTTCATCTTGTATCATCCATTTCTTGCTTCAATCTTGTGATTCAATCAATCAAATTTCAAATTTCTCCATAGAAGTAACTTGCTAAGGAGGATTAAAGGTATTGGTGAAGTAGTTTTGAAAGAAGAAACTCTAAACTACTATCTTTCTTGAGGGTTCAAGGTACTTTACTTAGAAATTCCCTTTTTGTTTTAATAATGATAAATTAATGGCTTATAGTGGCTAAATATGTTGTTTTGTGGAAGATTCCATGGTTGAAGGTAGAGTTATGGTACATTTCAGATTTATTGGTGATTTTTTTGCCTTTATATGAAGCTTAATAATTGGCCATGGTTTGATAGCTTTGTTATGGAATATATTGAGATTTTATAGGCTAGTTTAATCTGCCTAAAGAAAATTTTCAGCTTATGTGCACAAATTCCAGTTTAGGATTTCCATTTGGTAGTAATCTACCCTGTTTTTGCACTGCATGTTCGTCCTTGAGAGAGGTCGAATGAGCCCTTGTTCAAAACATAAAAGTTGTAGGTATTTGAATTAGCTACCTACTAGTAAAATTTCTGTTCAATCGGAGTATTATAGTATGTGAAATGACAGAAATACCCTTGACTGCCCACAAGCCCTGTTTCACAGACAGCTTTCTGTTTTCTCTGAGATTTTGATTTTTGACCATGAAAATGCATGATTTGACATTGGAGGTCTTCATAAGAAATGTAGGTATATGTCTTGGCTTCGAAACGTCATAAGATTTGTTTCAATCCGATAAGTGTAGTTTCAGTTGTGGTCATCATGCCGAGAGGTACGTGGAACTTGATGATTATTGAATTTCCTTTGCTTGACTTGATATTCGTAACCTAGGGCTTGGACTTGAGTAAGGAAACTATCTTTGATGGATGTGGAGCTTAATTGTGATTGGTTTTGGAGCTATCAATTGGCTCAAATTGAAGGGTATTGTGGCCCTAATTAGGTGTGTTTTATAGTCTATGATTTGTATGTGAAATTGTAGTTGATTTGAGATGAGTTTGGTGTTAATTGTAGGATGGAAAAGTAAGGAAATTTAGAAGAAATACTGCCCAATTTTCTAGGACGTTTGGTTCCTTTAAATTTGAGTTGCATTTTGGTAGAAATGGAGGGTTTTGGGGTTATTCGTATCCCTTGGACTAACTGTTTTCCTTTTGCTCAAAAGTCACATTTTATCCTTTTGTACTAGTAATTAATTTGGAAAGACATACGACTTGTAGTCGAGTCTCATTTGTGCATTCTGCATACTGGGTTTGTGGATATAGGAACCATAATTGTTTTACCTTGGTTACTTTAGGGTTCCTGGGCGATTAAAGCCATTTTGGGTGAAAACTTTTGAAGTATCTGTACTTGACCTGGTGAGTGTACCACTCCCCTCATTTATTGCTTAAATTGGTTATGTACATGCAATCTGTGATTTGAATGACTGTACTATCTGTTTATTCTGTTTGAGATGAGAGTGTACTTTATCATGCTCGTTCTTTTGCCTATCTGTATGCCTATTTACTGTGTACATTTGAATCTGTTATTTGTATCTGAGTATGTTCTAACGTCGGTTGGAGGATTGTATCCAACAACCCTTCTGTGATCTTTGAGCTCAAAACCTGTGGTTAGTTACTCGAATCAAGCCGGCAAGGGTCTGGTCGATTAGATAACGAGCCACGGTAGTCTATTTTTAAAAAATCTTTGGGTATTGAAAACTCTAAATTTTTGGTATGCTCGTGTATTACCACTTTTATTTCTGTTGAGGTGTTTGGGTCCGGTAAGGGGTGTGTTTGGTGTGCAAAATTTGGCGTGAAGAGGGGTTTACAGACATGTTTGTTCTATATACGTTGACGGAGAGTCAATAGGTTTGCATCAAGTACTGCAATGGAAATTTTGGTTCCTGAGAGCCACTTTGTATCCTTTCTATTTGAGGTGTTTGTTCAATTTCTTATACGTTGTGTATATGTGTCTTAAATGTGAAATGCTATGATTCGTTACTAGTATTTTTGGTACCTCATTGAGCGTAAGCTCACAACCTTCTTGTTATCTTTGTTTTCCTTACAGGGAACAACACTTTTGAACTGTGACTTTGAGAAAGGGTCGAGTTAGTGTAAACGTTCTTTTGTTAAGCTCTTTTGTAATCAAAACCCTAATTGTCTTTTAATCAAGTATCACGTTTTGATTTGTAAAGTTTTCAATGTATGTATATAAGTGTTTAATCATGTACATTAAGTGTATTCGTTTGAGATGGTACCTTTGGATTTGTTGAGATGCTACCTGTAACCATTGGATGATCGGACAAGCGCGGCGTTTGAACAAGGAAAGAAAATTTTTGGCTGGAACTGTTCATCGAATTCGGCCAGTTCTTGGCCGGATATCTGGCTGGATTAGCAGGGGATTTTAAAAAAAGTTTTGGGTTGCTCACTACATCGAATTCGGCCGAAAATCCGACCAGATCTTGGCCGGATTGTGACGTGGCTGTTTTCCGTTTGCTTTTCGTTTTCATTTTCGTTTCCGTTGAGGCGTTTAATCGAAGTACCATTGTACCTTGCGATTTAGAAATCATGTTTTCAACTTGGTAGTCTCTAATGGTTTGTTTTCTTGGGATTCTATCGTGTGTTATGTAAGGTTTGTGTGTTGTGACTCTGTAGTCTTGGCGAGAGTTGGGCAAACGGTCCGCCGTACCCTTTGGTTTGTCTTAGGGGGAGGTGGGGCTGTCACGTTTTAACTTGAAAAAGAGCAAATTTTTTCCAGTTCCTGTGGAATCGACCCTACTTACCATTATATGCAAATCTATATTTTCGTTGAGCAGGTCTTTATTATTGCACAGGGTAGACACTCGTCAATTTTTGGTGCTGTTGCAAGGGACTGGTGTCTGATTAATTTGTTTATTTTTGAATTCATCTTGTTTTCATTTTTTTATTTTTCTCTTATTTTTCTTTTATATAGTTTATGGCTACTAACATTCCGTATTTTGATGATAGATTGGATTTTATTTCTGGAAGGGGTTATGAGACTCATGTTTTTCCTAATGATCAATTCGCTATTGCAAATTGTGGAACTTATTTTGCCTTATATCATTCAACCGACATATGTCCCGTATTTCAAGGTAACCTAAATGTTTCAATCGATACTTTTGAAGATTTTTCATCTCGATTTCAAACGTGTTATGATCCTTATTCAAACGGGTATGATCAAAGATGGTTGGATAACACCAATTTTAATTATGCGACCGGACCAATAAATTTTCAACAACAAGAGTATCAAGAACCGTCATCCATGTCAGGTATGTCTCTTGAAAAAATAATGAAATTACTAACTACTAATACATATCGATTTGAACAGGAGGCACAAATGAGAAGTAGAGAGACGAATGATGAAATACGTCAAGAACCATTATTTACATCAGATATGTCTCTTGAGGAAGTGGTATATTATTTTCAACAGCACACACAAAGGACGTTTAAAAGTATGGAAGATAGAGAGCGTGAATTGGCATCTATTCTAAGCAAATTGATTTCCCCAACTTATGAAGCATTTTTCTCACAGACCATCATCGACTTTAAGAAAGATGAGAATGTAATTGTCTTGACAAGTGACATGGAACTACAAGAGTTTCAATGTGAGGCCCCAGTCCGATCGTAAGTCGATATTAGGGTTAGTTGATGTTCGGTATGGAAAAAAATAGGGTTTAATGGCTAGGAAGGAAACCCTAATTCGGTTAAGTTTGGAAATCTTAGTTTACGTATTATTATTATAAGGTTCAAGCTATAATTTATATTCGGTATTCTCGTGTGTGCCTTGACGTAAGTAAATATAGGATTTGTTTTAATTACAAAGGTTTAGTAAGTTTGAATGATTAGCAAACCTCTAGTGTTGCAATATTAGAAAGTTTAAGTGGAGTTTTAGTTATCGCCCGTTTCTTTTTCCGCATTTTCTTTATTAGAAAAATCTCCAGGATAATTTTCATGAGTAAATATGGGTTTTAGATGATTTTTCAAGTATCGGTTAGCTTTTGAGAAAATAAGAATATATATTGGACGTGGGACCCACTAATGCGAAAAGTTCGGAAAAATTCGGCCAATAAGGTTAAGTTTCGGATACTGTGTAAAATTTATCGGGTGTTAATGTATAAGTAAAGGAGTGTGAGGTGATTGATGTGAGAGGTGACCAAAGGATTGAATTGCATTTAATGAGATGCCAAGTGTCACAAGATCATTGGGTGGACTTTATGATTTTTATTCTTTTGTTTTGACCTTTTGACCAAGTGGTTAAATATCTAAAAATTACCTCAAAAATTCATTATTTTCACTCCTTGGTGGCCGACTTCCTCAAGCTCAAGAAGGAAGAGAATTGCTTCAAATTTCAAGCTTCCATATAGCTCAATCTTCCAAACCACTTGCCTAACCTAGTTTCTATTCCATAAAAGCCTTCCATTAGGTGCTAGTGAGTTGCTTAGTGAAGTTTTTTGGAAGAGCTAAGGCGGTCTACAACTCCTCTTCTCTTGTTTACTAGGTAAGTAATGATTGAACATTCTCTTATAGCTAATGATGTTGAATTTATGCCTAATGGTGGCTATTGTGTTAGAAATTGTGGTTTATTTCTTGGTTTGAAGTGATTTGGTTAAGTTTTTATTTTTTTGAGGAATATTCTGGTTTTATGTGATCTTGATGGTGTGGTTGTTTTTGATGGTTGGTAATAAGGGGCTATGGCTCTAGTAGGTGCATATGATAGGAAATTGCAACCAATTTTGAGTTTGGATTGAATGGTGCAAAGTTAGGGTTCCATTACCCCCTATTCTGTCCGGTTTTGGATCATAGGGTTAGAGGCCAAATTGGACTTTGCTCAAAACATGAACGTTGTAGGTATTGATGTGTTTGAGGTGGCTGTAAAATTTCAGGTCATTTGGATTAGTGTAGAGTGAGTTATGTCGGAATTACTGTAGCTGTTCTGCTTTGGTCAGAATGCGAAAACTGCGTTGGTATTTGGCTATTTTGGCTGGAATCACTTTGGATTTGGATGTTGGTGTCTTCTGATGAAATGTAGCTGGATGTCTTAGCTATCATATGCCTTTGGAATTTCGGCATTTGGACTTGTATAAACTGAGTTATACCGATTACAGTTTTGTATGATTTGTAAACCTGTTTTGGTAATTCTGGGTTCGTATTTTGCATATTTGACCTAGTTGTGTTAGGATTTGGACTGAGTGACCTTCTACATTGTTGTAGCCCTGTTCCATAGCTTCGAAACAGTGGGTCTTACACCCCCATCCGATAACCATAGTCAATTTGGTGCCATTACCGCATATTAAGGTCAAATACGGTTTATGATCCTGTTTTGCAATTCTGGTATAGTGTCTTGCATTTTTGACCTTGTTACATTCAAAATTGAACAAAGTTTCCTTCTTCAACATTGTAGCCCCTTAAGTCCTGGATATTCCTGTAAATTTTCAGGTTAAACGGATTAGTATATCCTGAGCTATAAACGAAATACTCAGACCTGTTTTGACCGTCAAATTCTGTTACGTTTTTGGACAATTTATGACTGGAACTTTGGCTTCACATTTGACTGGGTTACAAGCTGTTTGGGCTTGCGACCAAAACACCAAACTTATAGCCCTATATCAGAGTTTTCTAACACCCTTGGAATTTCATGAATCGGATTTATAAAACCTGAGATATAGCCGAGCAAACAAGGCCTGCCCGTGAAAATGACCATTTTCTGGTCAGATCTGTTTTGGTCCTGATGACCAATTTCCGTTCCGAATTTGGATTGCCGACCTTCATGAAAGTTGTTCCATTTGGAATGAACTATCTAACTGCCAATTTTCAGCTCTTTTGACCATGTGTAACATAGAAAACAGTTCACACTCAAAACTGACCATTTGTGCATTGGCCAGATTTCGTAAGTGATTGTGTTTGGTTCATTTGGGACTGAAGCCTCCAGTTTCAGTTCTGGATGTCTTCATAACAGTTGTTGTTCATCCTTTAAGCTTCAATTTGGCATCTCATACGCCTTAATCCGATATTCGTAGCTCAACTTATGGGTAAACTAGAAATGAGTATCAAATCTGCCGTTTCCGTTTCCGTCCGTCATATTTACGTGCACGCGTGTCGTTTTGCCGTTTTGCTTGTTTTGGGCATGTTAGTGGCCGTTTGTGATAAAATCTTCTATTTCAGACAGCGGTGAGCTAGGCGGAGCCGGTGGGGGCCACTACTAGCGAACGCGCGAAGCAATTTTGCTTTCGTACTACTTTCGGTATTTTGAGTAAGTATTCAGGCCAGTTTGATGTGTTTTCTTTGCTATGTGTTTGAGATATGTGAAAAGGGTACTTAGGCGAGGGTGTACTTTATCGCACTCGACCTAAACCCTAATTTGAATGTATAATTGTACTTGGCATATGTATATGAACCTTTTGGAACCAAAACCCTTGAGCTTGTGGCTCGAGGCGACTTTCGAGTAAAGTTTGTGAATTTTGTGAAGTTTATGAGTTCGTGGGCCCGATCTAAGACCTGTTTGGACTATTCGAGCCGGTTAGGGCTTGGTCGAAGTCAGTCCAACTTGGTCTGAGGTCACCAAGTTTGTAGGTTTCTGTTATGAACCAATTTTGTGAATCCGGTTCACCGAGAAGGTGACCAAGTTTGTGACCCGAGCTTGTGACTCAAGTTCAAGTTTGTGATTTCGTTCGCCCGGGCAAGTTTGTGAGGTGACTGGCCAGTGAGGGTGATAAGGTGTCGGTGGGTGTATAAGTGAAGTTCTACGGACTATCATTTGCGGTCGACGGAGTGTCGGCAGGAGATCATACATGGCACAAGAATTGGCTTTGGAGCCACCTGTATCCTTATTATATGATGTTGTTCTTTCTGCTTTTGCTTTACTCTTATTGTGTAATTGTTGCTACGTGAATTTATGCTTTCGCCCCTGTTTACTTACTAAGCTTTTAGCTTACCCCATTCCTTTTGTTTTCCTTAGCAGGGGCCGACGCGGGGATTTTGGCACTTACACTAGTGTAGTTAAGTTTGTTTGTAATAGTTGGACAGTTAGGATGTTTGTTTTTGTTTTGGTGGTTTGTATAAGGACCCTTCTTACGGTCTATCTTCTGCTGGTTGTGGTTATAGTGTATTAGAGTGGTTTGACTCGAGACTTTTGAAGATGTAAATATAACTTTTGGGATTGTATATATTGTATATAGTGCTCTTTCGATCTATCTCGTTTGATTGCTTTAAGTTTTGAGTCCTGGCGCGAGCTAGGCAGGCGGCCCGCCAATACCCTTGGGTTCGCCCTTGGGAGAAGTGGGGTCGTCACATTCAAGAAAATGGATCTAAAGATACAATTGAAAAGGAAGTTGAAGTGCAAGAAATGAGACCCCAACATCAAATTATTCAAGTGAATGAATCCAGTGAACAATCTCCAACTACGGTAACATCTCCTCCATTCCTTAATCAATATTCTCCTGACTCTTGTTCTTTAATTCCTGTTAGTGAGATTGACTTTATTATACCAGAAAATCTTGAATTTTATGACAGGAATAAGTTAAGAGTTACGATGGCAAAATATCTTGAACCAGCAAGAATGCGTGATGGAGGAGTGAGTGAAGAATTAAGATTCTTGTTTACTTGTTTGGTGCCATCTACTAGTCCATGGAAGATCGTAGCTCATGTGCTAAATTATTACTCTATTTACGAGGGATATCAGAAATACATAAAAGATGAAACACTGAAACGAGCTACACGGTTTTATCCTCAGTGAATAAACATGGCAATATCTAGTCAAAAATATTAAAGAAAGACGCTTATAGGGAGGCAACTCAATCCATTTTATTAGTTGTTTGTTAATTTTTTATTGTTATTATTTATCATTTATTTTGTGTTTCGATAAGTTTCTCTTAGACTTTTCATATTTGGTGGCTTAATTTTCGTTATTGATAATTAACAGGCTTCTTACTATTAAGACGTACCGACGCTAATTGGGCACGTCTAAGGAAGGCAATTTTCGTCTGCGGGTAGAAGATTTTTCAATAGTTAGATGTACCCATGTTATGTGGTCACGCTTAAGGAACTTAATTTCTGAGGGTTGGTCAGAAGACTCGAGGGTAGTTAAGTGTGCCCATGTCTAACACAGCGGTTCAAAAAAAAATCCAACAGTGCCCTATTCTTTTTCTCTCTTTCTTTTTCTATCTCTTCTCCCTCCCCTTTTCTTCCTTTTTTGCTACCGCTACTATCTCTCCCTCTCTTCGTGGATGTACGCGGCTGCCAATCATCGCTCACACGCCATCGCCACTGCTTGTACCGTTTCTACTCATCACCATCGCTACCACACTATGCTGCTGTCGCTAGCCACTACCCATGACCATCTTTATTTTCGCTATATGTTGACATCTCCGATTGTGGTTTGGGGGCAGTGAAGATCCACTATATTGACTTCACATCACTATTCCTACCTATGCCATAGCGGCTCAAGACCCTTCAAGTGCTCAGAAAAGTTTCGTTGTCCCTTTTGTCTCGTATTCTATTCTTTAATGTAAGATTTAGGTATGGAGGGAGTAGTATATTAATAATATATTAGAAAAGTGCAAGTGTAGGCATTTTTGTTGAAATTTTTTGTTTGATTTTGTCAAATTTTATCCAATTTTTGTCTATCTTGTGCAAGTGTAGGCATATTTGTGATTGTTCCTGATAAACGACGGTTAGATATTTCAACTTTTTCTATTGTTAATATTTTACACTCTAAGGTATCAAGTATGATATGGTTAAATTTAATGGTATCTCTTTGGTGAATATTTGAGATTTTGTGACATTTGTACTTTTTGGTTAACTTCTCTAAGTATTGAAATATTTGCCTAGTTTTTTTTTATGCAAATTGATTCAATTATTAATTTTAGTTCTCCATATTTAAGAAATGAAACGGATTTTTTTAATTTTTAATTTTAATTTGGTGCTTATTTATGAATAGTAGTAAACTATACTCCACTAATATCGTTGCCTAGTAATTGGAGGTTTTCACCACAAGTGTCGATTTTTCGCGTAAAAAAGCGACGATAGCTATGAGTATGTGATTTTTAAGCGATGATGGCGGAGTAACCGGACTCCATCATTTGGCAAATATCGGAATTCGCGTCAAAACGCTTCAATGACTAAAGACTAAGTATTCCCCTTGAAAAAAAAACTCAAGTGTGGGGATATTTTAGAAAAAAATAATAAAAATAAAAAAAAATTTTGTGTTAATAGTGAAAAATATAAAAATGTTTGAATGAATTGTTAGCCCGCAAATTCATGAATTTTAATGTTAAGATTTTGTTTAATAGTTGAACCATTTACTTATGGATGCTGGTTGAATATTTTATATTTTTAGATTAGTTAGTCATAAATTGAAAGAGTCCTTGATCTTGAAAGCTAACTGGAGAGATATTTCTTGAAAATTGCCACTAATACTTGACATATCTTTTAATTCTATCTTGACAATAGAAAATTCGAGTAATAACCACTGTTTGAGTTTGATTGCTTGATTTGTGTTCTCATACTTGAGAACAAACATGGTTTAGGTATGAAAGAAATTAATAGGTCATAATTTGTTGCTAAATTTATAATTATTTTCCTCTTGATTTTAACCAAATATTATTTTAATTGTCGAATTCTATTTATATTTGGAGTTTTATGTTAATTGTACGGCATTGGAGTAAAAAGTGCTAAAAATGGGTGATTTTCTTGGAGTTAATTGTCTAGTGCAAGTTTTCCAATTCAAGATGGAATCTACGTGGAGTATTGGTTGAAAATTAGGAAACTGCCACTTTTTATTAGATGTCTTATTAGCGAACAAATAGCATTATCTTGGGAGGTTTTCTTTTTTATTTAGGAGTTTATTATTGGTAGTAGATATCTAGTAGAAAACACTAAGAATAAAGAAAAGAAAGCCGGCATCCCGCATGATTAATACTTGGAGGAGAACCGTGACTCCTGGTGGAGGACAGCCCCTCGGCCTCTCAATTCGGTTAGCTCTTCATTAATTTTAGAGGAAGACAATTGTAAGCTTCCAACGGATTTTCTTGTGGGCATGACTTGTTCTCCGTCAATGGAGAACTAATTTCATATTTCTAGTCAAGGAACACCAAGGATTTGGTTCAGTTATTACTGTGAGATCTAATTGATTTTATTTATCTCCTCTATTTTTTTATATTTGTACGTTTTCTATTTTATAGAGTATGATTATTGTGTGTGATTGAATAGGTGTCGCGCCCCATTTTTTGATAAATAAAAATAATGGTTTGAGAAAGATGTTTTTAATTCAATTGTGATTGGAAAATGATTTTTGTGAGTTGAAAAGACATGGGTCTCAATGGGACTTGGAAAGCGACGATTTGACCCAAAAAATAGTTTTAAAAAGGGTTTGAAAAGAAAAGTTTGGAGTCGCCACTTGGTAATGATTTAAGGTGTACCAAGTCACCTAAAAATGAGATTTAAAGCCAAGTAGTAATAAACCCTTTTTAAAACGACTCCTAGTCCACGTAAGCCAAAGAAAAAGGTTCGGGAGTCACGTTTGACAAAGGGGAAGGCAAGGATAGAATCCAAGGCACCCCTTTGACCTAGCTAAGGCTAGTTGCGCGACTTAACCTTACCTTTCCTAAACTCTCTACCCAGGGTATGTATTGCATGTTGGATTATGCCTATATGAATGCGAAAACGAAAAAATGCAATCCTAAATTCTACGATGTCTCTCGTGAGGTTGTTGGTCCCAAACCACATGAATTGTGGCGGCCAATAAAGGGAAACCTCATAGAGGTCGATTGATGCAAATGGTGACTCAAGTGCAAGTGTGCAAGGGTATGAAAAGATTCATGTATGAAATGGTGTAAAAAAAAACAAAGTGTTTGTGTGCGCATGTGAAGAGAAAGTTCACGTGTGAATTTGGATGAAAAATCAAAGTATTAGTGTGTGAGTGTGTAAAGAAAGTGCACGTGTGAATTTGGATGAAAAATCAAAGTGTAAGTGTGTGCAAATGAATGAAGATAGAATAGTACATATATAAGTGAAACTTGAATTTCATTTGTGAAGTAAAGTAAATAAATGATAAAGATGTAGTGAAAAAATATGGATTGAGAAATGTAAGAGAAATGTGATTAAAAGAGTATGGAAGTGATAAAAATGAAAGTATGACCCTAGGGGAATGCAACAAGTCGGGTACGGGGATGACGCCTAATTCTTCGACTTTGATTTTCCCTCGGATTAGAAGGCGAAACTAGCGTGCTAAGGCTATCAAGTAGCCACACTCGCTCGTTTCCCTTATCGGAAGGGGATTTTCACGCAAATGAACCCTAACTAGCATGAGATGCAAGTCCTAAAATGAAGGGGAAGGGGTTTGAGGAACATACCAAATGACAAACTAAGGAAAAATGCGTGATATGTGGTGATCATGCACTTAATGGAAAAAGGAAAAAAAAGAACCTATTGGGTCTAGCATTGGACTAGCCCATTCTATGAATTCCGACTAGCGTTGGACTAGTGGAAACGATAAAAGAAGCCACAACTAGCGTTGGACTAGTGTGGTGACGTACATTCATCCATTCCATTCATTCATGGCTATGAAAGCAAGTAGACATGCCAAAACACTCGTAAACACATAGCACATAGCACTTAGCATGCTCGACTAGATGCAAGAGCCTAATAAAGCAATTAAACATGTAGCAACAAAAACAAGCAACCAAGGGGAAGGGGAAATGGACCAGGTGCTCTCCGAGCGCTATCTATTACAAGCCAAGAGGTGTACACATACCCCATAAAAGCATAAAAGGGAAAGGGTGAATGGACCAGATGCTCTCCGAGCACTATCTATTACAAGCCAAGAGGTGTACACATACCCCATGAAAACTTAAATAAAAGTAAAAAGCAAGTAAATGCACGCAGGGAGGTAAGGAAAGCGAAGTAGACATGCATATTCACATAACACGTAGGAGCACGTAGGGTCAAATGAAGTGCAAATGAGGGATAGAGTGTACCTCCCTTGAAGCGACGCCCTAACGTAGTGAAATTACTAATTTACCCTCCAAAATAATAAACAGGTCAAGGTACCACTTAAATTATCGAATAATCACACGAAACAACCATTAAACACAAACAAATGGAAATTGAGCATGAAACGAAAATTAAATATGGAATAGACCATGCATGTGCAAGCAAAACTCGGTCTCAAATAAAAAGCCTCAAGAATCTAAAATGGAGTGCTAAATTGAAATGCTGAGAGTGGAATCTATCGCCATCAAGTGCAAAAAATCACGAAAGGAAGAAATGGAAAATTATTAAAGTTTTAGAAACAAGATTAGCTAAGCAAAATTTAAATCAAACAAAATCAAGACCACCAATGCTTCCAAGCTACCAAACTTTCATGATTTGATCCTAGAATTCTATTAACATTGTCCACAATTCACATGAAAAAACATATCAAGGCATAATCACACAAAAGAGATCCAATTGCGAAAATTAATCAACCATGCAAGCCCACTCAAAATGTTCAAGGAATTTTAAAAGGTCAAATAGCAAAGAAAAAGTCAAGCCATGGTTCCAATTGCAACTATCCTAGGATCTAATTGCAAGAAATTTGAATGTAATTGGGCTTTAGTAGATCAAAAGGGGATTTGGGGGATCAAAGTGCAATTTGTAGAAATTACTTCATGCATAAGCATGCAATCACGTAGCTTTCTTCTTTAGACAATGCTTCTGCAATCACTTTCACAAACTTGTGAAGCTTTTGGTAAGAAAACTCTAAACGAAATCCATCAAAACATTTCCTACATTCCATTGTTCATTCACAAATTTTCAGCTCAATCATTTTTGTTCAGTTTTCATGAACCCCTTGGATAGAAATCAAACCAAGAAATCAAAAAAAAAAAAAAAACAGCAAGAATGCAGCAAAGATAGTTGCAAGAACATATGCTCCAACCAGCCCATGAACCGAATGAAACCTTCTCCATTTCTGGTTGCTAAATTTCTGCCAAAGCTTCTCACCAATTATCCAAACAACTCAGACAAACTCCCAGCTCAATATTGATTAGCTTCCATAAGACCGACATCACATACAGCAGTTAATCATGCTAAACAAAAGAGTCAAAACAGAGAAAAGCCACAATCTCCAATTTGTTGCTGCAACTCTGCAGCTCATATCATAAATTTCCAACAAACTTTCAAATTCAAGAGACATCAGAAATGATACATATTCATGCTAAAATCCGACTCAAGCAAACCAGAAACAATCGCAAACATTCCTGCATTTCCCAATTGGATCATTGCCGCAGCTTTATCATTTCAGCTAGGATGCCTAACTTGAATGTTTTACTACTGAAAATCGACATCCAACTACACAAATAACAAGGTGATCAAGCTACTGCAATTTCATCATCCGAAAGCAAGAGAAAGGCTGCGGCAAATGGGCCGACAACCGTCATTGCAGCAGACTCCCTTTCATGCGCAAAAACAATCAAACCTCATTTGAATATGAGCATCTTCAAACTTTGCAAACGTAGGGAATTGAGATTTCAACATGAGCATCCGAATATGAAACACATACAAACTGGAAACTTTAACAACCATCCGACATGTGACTTCAAACGCAGAATCGAACGAATCAGCCAAGGAAATGTTATTTTTCTTTTCAAAGTTAACACCTTTACCACTAAACTACAACTTGAGGATGAAATTAACAACAACAAACAGATTTGGAAACCTATCGAACTTGTCATGCAAAAATAATCAACGAAAGGCAGCGACTTTAAGCTATGAAGATAAAAAAAAGGGTTACCGCAAAGCTTCTGTTTCGGCAAAGGTTGGCAGCGGGTATGGAAAAAACTCCAGCAGCTCCTCTCCTTCTTTTTGGCTTGACCCGAAGCTCTCCTCACTTTCCTCCTTGGTCTCTTTTGCTTCCCAGATTCCCCCTCCAAACCTCTCCTTTGTTTTTCCCTCTGCTCAGTTTTTCTTCCGCCGTTCGCTTCCCTCTTACTCTCGCTCGAACCCCCAGCCGCCCTTCCTTCTTCCTCTGGTTTCTCTCTCCTTTTCCCGTTTCTTTTCGCTCCCCCCACGACCTTCTCTAAAGCTCCCTGCTGTCAACTATGCTTAGCTACTTCTCCTCCAAAGCCCGCAACCTTTCTTTCTTTTCCCTTTGCTGTTTTTTCCTCTTCCTCACCGAGCTCTCTCCCCTTGCGGCTGATGCCTTTCTATCCATCTTCCCTTCTAATCTTTTTTTTCTTGCGGCTGCTTGTTTTTTTTCTCTTTATATGGGAGCCCAACCAACCCTAAAAACCCAGCAATCTCTGCTGTATTTTGCAGCCAAGGGCCTGCACGAAACTTTCCTTGCAAGCTGCTACAAATGCAGCTTGCCGCGGCTATCCTTCCCTTTTTTTTTTTTTTTTTTTTTAAAACAACTTGATAATTACAAAAATGATAAAATAAAAATAATAAATTGACAAAAACCAGGTAATAATAATAATAATGAAAATAATTTAAAAACTAAACAACTAGAAACAACAAAAATGGCCATTTTTCCATCTTTTTTCTACATTTTTCTTTTTCATAGTTTTTTTTTCATTTTTCACCTTTTCTCTTTTTCCTAAATGAATCAAACAACAATAAAAGATAAATTAAGTAGAAATGACTAAAATAAAGCTAAATAAAACAAAATTGCTATTTTTCTTTTCTTTTTCCTTTTTTTTTTACCTTTTTTTTATGATTTTTCTTTCTCTCTTTTTTTTCATTTCAAGAAATTCTATGCTAAAAACTTACAAATAAAAATAAAACTATAAACTAAAAACTAAAAATCGAATAAAACTAACACGGCAAATAAAAAACTAAAAATAAACAGTAAATGAAATTACACCAAAAAATTTGGTGTCTACAGTTTGCCCCTCTTTGTCTGAGTTTTGGAAAAACTTGAGACAAAGAAGTAGACACCAAATACTTACCTGTGTTATTCGGCTACGAGCGTCTCGAACGATGGACGCTTTAGAAATGGGGACTGACCCCTTTGACAAAAATTTAAAATGGGATTGACCCAAACAGAAAATTTAAAACGGGATTGACCCGAACGAAATTTAAAGACGGGATTGGCTCAAACAGGAACTTAAAGCGGGACTGACCCGAACAGAAATTTAAAACGGGACTAACCCGAACATGGATTGAAAACGGGACTGACCCGGACAGGAATGTAAATGGGATAGACCCACGGAATAGACCTGAACAGAAATTTAAATGGGATAGACCCAGACAGAAATTTAAATGGGACTGATCCGAACAGAAAAATTAAAATTGGGACTGACTAGAGAAGGAAATTCAAAGCATGGGACTGGCCCGAACAAGCTTTAATCGCGGGACTGACCTGAATAAGCTTTGAATCGCGGGACTGACCCGAACAGGCTTTGAATTATGGGACTGGCCCGCATAAGCTTTGAATCGTGGGACTGACCCGAACAGGCTTTGAATCGCGGGACTGATCCGAATAATCTTTGAATCGTGGGACTGACCCGAATGAGTTTTGAATCGTGGGATTGACCCGAATGATCGTGGGACTGACCCGAATGAACTTTCAATCGTGGGACTGACCCGAATGAGCTTTTGATCGAGGGACTGACCCGAAAATGCTTTTGATCGTGGGACTGACCCGAATAAGATTTTGATCATGGGACTGACCCGAAAATGGTGTTGATCATGGGACTGACCCGGATAAGCTCTTGATCGTGGGACTGACCCGAAAATGCTTTTGATCATGGGACTGACCCGAAAATGCTTTTGATCGTGGGACTGACCCGGATAAGCTTTTGATCGTGGGACTGACCCGAAAAACCTTTGGATCATGGGACTGACCCGAAAATGCTTTTGATCGTGGGACTGACCCGAAAATGCTTTTGATCATGGGACTGACCCGAATAAACTTTTGATCATGGGACTGACCCGAAAATGCTTTTGATCATGGGACTGACCCGAATAAGCTTTGATCATGGGACTGACCCGAAAATGCTTTTGATCATGGGACTGACTCGAAAATGCTTTTGATCATGGGACTGACCCGAAAATGCTTTTGATCGTGGGACTGACCCGAAAATGCTTTTGATCGTGGGACTGACCCGAATAAACTTTTGATCTTGGGACTGACCCGAAAATGCTTTTGACCGTGGGACTGACCCGAATAAGCTTTTGATCGTGGGACTGACCCGAATAAGCTTTGATCATGGGACTGACCCGGATAAGCTCTTGATCGTGGGACTGACCCGAAAATGGTGTTGATCATGGGACTGACCCGGATAAGCTCTTGATCGTGGGACTGACCCGAAAATGCTTTTGATCGTGGGACTGACCCGGATAAACTTTCGATCGTGGGACTGACCCGAAAATACTTTCGATCGTGGGACTGACCCGAAAATGGTGTTGATCATGGGACTGACCCGAAAATGCTTTTGATAAAATTTGTGTTGATTTCTGATTGATGATTTTTCTTTTTGCTTTTCTTTTGACTTTTGAAAATCTTTCCAAGAAATTAATTTGCCCCAGTATGATGAATTTTTGCAATGTGAGTCCAGAGTTGATTCCATATCGCCATGCTATTGCATTTTTGATGAAATTTGCTTGCGACATTTTCAATCTGCCTTTGTTCACCGGAGAACTCTTTCCGACACCGATTCCAGTGCGAGGTGTGCTTATTTTCATCTGTGCATGCAGTTTTTCTGCAAAAAGAAAAGAAAACAACGAAATTGCCACCATCATTTGATCCGTTTTCCTTTGAGAATCGTGTAAACATAAGCCTTTCGATGCCTTTATCAACTTTTGTTGCGGCAGCCGACTGAGTTGGATTTTTCAAAGCTTTTCCGATTTACAAACTGATCCGGTATGTGCTTTGCCATATTGTGAAGTCTGCGTAACTGACTTTGTTGAACCTTAACCCTTTTCAGGAGATGACTGAACCCAAGTATGTTTCGAATAAACCACGGGGATTGTTATTCACCAAAATTCAACGATAAAGAATGAAGTATGCAAGAAAATTCACATGTCATACAAGAATGCACACATAACCATTTGTGCTTAAATTCTACAAAAATGCCATGAATGCAAGTAATTTGGAAAAATGAGCTTTGCAAAAGAATGTTTTACAAAATGACACAGTTTTGGCCAACAAATGTCATATTCAATTCTCTGGACATCTTTGTTCTGGAATTCAAAATTGACAGAAGTATGACAAAATGAGGAGAAATCCAAATGAACCAAATCACCAGCTGTTCTTCCTCGTGCTCGCTCGCTGCAAAATCCTACCTTGGCGCCCTTTCGGGTTTTCACCAAGATTGCCCCCACTCCTTTTCTTTTGTTTTGTTTTTGCTTTTGTTTTTCTTTTTTTTCCTTTTCTTTTGAGGTGCTCTTTCGGGTTTTCACCTAAGGAACAATGAAAAAACTCAACCATAATCGACTCAGGAGTATGAACTGAAGATTGCTGACATCAGTGAAATGCGCTTCCTTGTAAGATTAGGCGAAGGCATTATGGACATCACTTGCCAGTTGGTTAGCAAATTTCCCAATAGAAAATACAGCAAATGACGAAAGCCAGGACTTTGGGCTTTTGAAATGAAGTCAGGTGGGGTGTTTCAAGAAAAGTTGAGGCTTGAAAGCAAATTTGATGAGAGGGGTGTGAAATAGCCTGAGATTGCATCATTTTGAAATTATTTCCAATTTTGAACGAAACTGAGGAAAATTTTGCCCCAGTGTGATTGGATTCTTCTCTTCGTGCTTTTCATTGCACTTTTCACTTTTGCATTTTTCTTCAAAAACTAAATTTGCCCCAGTGTGGGGTTTTTCCCTCCTTTCTGATCATTTTCAAAATGAATTTGCCCCAGTGTGGGGTTTGCAATTCTCAGGGGTTGCCAAACGAAAATTTGTCAATTCTGATGGCTCAAAAGGGATGACTAGGGATGAAATATTTTGATTGGAAAGGAAGATGGCCTGACTTTTGCCTCGTCTCTTGCATGATTTCCTAGAAGGAATTTGCATAATCAAATAAAGAACTTCTTACACATGTCCGAGTTGATAGGTTGAGGGAATGTCTGTCCTTCCATCTCTCTTTTGAACACCCAATAAGCTTTGTCAATTTGAAGCAAATTTGCCTTCGACTTCGTCTTTCATCGCTTTAGCACTTTGTTTCCTTTTTCAGAAGGTCGGTGGCGGATCCTTTTGTTATGAACATAGGTCATGCTTATGACATTCAGCTGTTTTTCATCAATTAGAATCAATCATTGGTAACCCTACTCTGATCAATCAGCTACGAGCTTGGCAGGGGAGGAATTTTTATCAATGAAGGGATCTTGGCCTTTTCCATGAAGGTTTTTCCAAGGGATGGATTTTCAATGGAGGGATTTCAATGAAGCAAGTTTTATATGAAGGGATTTCTGAATGAAGGGAGTTTTCACTGAAGGCTTTTTAAGGACAGGAGTTTTAATGCAGGGATTTTTCAATGAAGGGATTTTCAATGTGCGGCTTCATCGAATTCCAGAACAGTGATATTCAGAGGGTCAAATAATTTCAACTTTGGCCATCTTAAAAGAATTTAAAAGAATCAAGACAATAATCAAATCAAGCAAATTATGCATTTCATGCAACTCCAAATCAAAGTGGAAACAAGATAAACTCAATTGCAAAGGATGCCTTCATTAAACTATTCACATATGCAAAAAACAGTTTTTGTGAAATTTAGTAAATAACAACCCCTAGATTTACCAAAAATCCCTTCGAGAGGGAAAATACTCGGCCATCCAAATTGTGCAACGTGCCTTCAAGATTCTCAGATTTCGTCACTGGAGGTGGGTGCCTCTAAAGTGTCCTCATGTTTGGGAAAGGGGTTTGTGCTTACACCTGGTCCTTGTCCACCCTTTCCTCTTAGCACTATTTCCCCAGCCTCGATCATGTCTTGGACTTTGTGCTTAAGTGCCCTGCAATCGACGGTTGAGTGGCCAGGTACCCCCGAATGATAGGCACAAATAGCATGTGGATTGTACCCAACAGGCATGCCATGAAGGTAAGTTGGAGGGGGAATCACGCCTATTTTGCTGGCAACCTTCAATTGCTCATATATTTGGTCCAAAGGCCTGCCTAAGTTGGTGAAGGTTCGGGTACGGCTTTGATTGTAAGTTTCAGTGGGTCGGGGATAGTTGTAGGTGGGTCTATTTGGTAGGGGAAATCTTTGGTGGTAAGGAGGCCGAGGACGAGCCTGTTGAAAGCTTGGTTGAGATATTTGGGAAGGGGTTGTAGGCGGGTTGGCATAATTTGAGCGAGGTCGAGGATGAGTGATACTGGTGTGGTAAACAGGATGAGGATTTGAGCAGTAGGGGTAAGGGTTTGAGTTGGTAGGGTATTGTCGAGGTCTGGGTCTTGGGACAGGGTTTTGATTCCAGGTAAAGGCAGTTTCCCCCTCTTTCTTTTTAAATTGCAGGTTCTTCTCACTAGTCCCCTGTCCTTGCAAAGCATCCAACTGGGATTTGAGGGCAGAGACATTAACAATCTTCCCAGCTTTCACGAAGTCATCGTACTCTTCAAGTTTATTGACAATGGCGGCGAACGAACATCCAGTCATGCGGAAAATTTCTTCAAAGTACGGGGGATCGTGTGCCTTAATGAAAGTCCGTATGATTTCGTCCTCCGTCATTGGTGGCTCGACTTTGGCAGCCATTTTCCTCCATCTCTTAGCATAGGTTTTGTGGTCTTCAGAGGGCTTTCTTTTTGTTCCTTCCAACGTGGTTCGCGTCGGAGCCAGCTCGCAGTTGTACTCGTATTGTCTGATGAAAGCATTGGATAGATCAAGCCAGGTCTTCACCTCCTCCGGCTTCAAATTCGAATACCAATCAAGTGCGTCGCCTTCCAGACTTTCTGGGAATAGCCTTAAAGGTAAATTTTCATCATCCACCGGCCTACCCAATTTATTGGCAAACAATCGGAGATGCGTCTTGGGATTGCCCGTGCCATCGTATTTGTTGAACTTCGGAGTTTTGAATCCCTCAGGCAATTGAACATTTGGAAAGAGACACAGCTCGTCATAGTCCAGCACTCCTTGCTTGCTCAAACCCTGACTCTTTCTCATGAATTCATCAAAACGGTCAAGGCGTTTGAGCAGCTTTATGTCAACGGGAGCAGAAGATTCCCCCATTTCTGCCTTGGTTTGAACAATATGGTCTGGTAGGAATGGCTCAGCAACAGGGTGATAAAAGGTATGTGGCTCAGGTGGTATATGTGAAGTGATTTGGGGTGGTGGACCTCGCGTGTGAGTAAGAAAAAATGAAGGATGAGGGGGGTAAGTGTATGGCAAATGTATGGTGGGATAGGTGAAAGTTTCTTCGGGTGCAATAGAAAATGATGGAGTAACAGTGGCATGGGCCGAAGGTAGGACAAATGGCCCCTGCTCAGGCTGTCTGGCGGGTACAGGTTCGGGTTGAACTCTGCTGCTAATTAGCTCATTGTTCAACTTCCTTTGGGCGGCCATCTCATACGCCATCTCTCCAAACTTGGTAAGCATCTCAGTCAACTGAATCCCCGAACTTACAGTCTCGGGTTGAGCGGTAGTAGCAGACCTATCTGACTGTTCCGGTTGTGAACTCATGTTTACACGACTCCTCTGGGCTTGACTACAGGATCGCGTTATGATGGGGCTTCGACGAGAAGCTATGTTTAAATATTACCTGAGAATTTTTGAAAAGATTGCCTTTAGATTTAACTCTTGCTTAGTTATTCCAATAAAAAATAAAGAAAAGAAAGAGAAAAAGGCAAGAGTTAGTAGATATCCAGGAAATTCGGATGCATGTCCTATGGGGGAACCCTTTTTGTGCCAAAGGTAGGCCTAGCATGAAAATGCAATCCACTAGAGTAGGCACTATACAATACCTGATGGATCTGATCAACTCCTTGAGTGAAAAACAATTTTGAAAAATTCGATCAATTGGAATGGCAAGAGTCATTTGTTAAAAATGAGGTCAACGTTCGAACGGATTGATCACTTTTGATCGATACAAGATTTTGCAAAAACGCACGTGTTTGACCTTGACGAACTTCCTATCGAAGAGATTGGAATTCGCTGACAAATTTCTCGGTGAATTACGGGTCAAAACCCTAATTGATCAAGTGGTTAGATGCAATGGACGGTTTTCTTCAAAATTGACTAGATTTTCCAATTTGGAATTTGACAATGAAACCCTAATAGGGCAAATGGGTTGAATGAAATTGACAATTTATTTAAATCGACCAAATTACCCTAAAAAGGGAAACAGGTCAAATGAATTGAATGAAATTTATCCAAAATTAATCAGATCACCCTAAAAAGGGTAAATTGATCAAACAGATTGAATGAAACTTGATTTATTCAAAATCGGCTCGGTTGCCCTAAAAATGGGTAAATTGGTCAAAAGACCCTAAAAAGGGTAAAATGGTCAATTGAATTGACAATTTATTCAAAAGCGACCGAATGACCCTAAAAAGGGTAAAATGGTCCAAAGACCCTAAAAAGGGTAAAATGGTCAAATGAATTGACGATTTATTCAAAAGCGACCGAATGACCCTAAAAAGGGTAAAATGGTCCAAAGACCCTAAAAAGGGTAAAATGGTCAAATGAATTGACGATTTATTCAAGATCGACCGAATGACCCTAAAAGGGGTAAATTGGTCAAACGAATTGATGATTTATTCAAAATCGATCAGGTGACCCTAAGAAGGGTAAATTGGTCAAATGAATGAAATTGAATTAGTGACTTATTCAAAAATCGGCCGAACGACCCTAAAAAGGGTAAATTGGTCAAATGAATTGGATGAAATGAATTTATTAAAAAATGATTAGATTGAACTAAAATTGAATGAATTGAAAAAAAAAATGGATTGGATAAGATGGATGATTTGTTCAAAAATCGGTTGAATTATTCGCCCACTGGGTGGTTTCAAGAAATCATTTCAATGCCTTGGTCTATGAGCCTCTAAAATCAAAATTTGGCCTCAATTTATTTATCGTCTCAATAGGAGGAATCATTTGTGAATTTCTTCAAATTAATGTCCTTTTACGCAAGGGAATTTTACCAATTTTGAGAAAATGGCCAAAAAGTGATTATTAGATGCTCATATCCAAAGATCACTCTATGAAAATGATCGGATCCTACCTTACCTTGTGCACTACCCCTTTGGATGGTACAAAATGTAAACGTGCAAGTTTCGTTGGATTAAGTATCCGAGACACAAGGTGGCTTATTCCTAACACGGGATCCCCTAAGTGGCATTCCCTTTCTAGGGTTTATGCATGATGCCAGTTATTAAAGCAGGAAAAAATGCAATTCGAAATGAAACGTGACCTAAGGAATCCTTTATCTGCCAGGGTAGGCCTAGAATGATATGCAATCATTAATCTATGAATGCAATATACAAAAATCTTTAGACGTGCAATAGCCTATCTACAAGGGTAGGTTCTAAAAGAAAGTCATGCCGGACCTCTTATTTCCTAATGTTTGTGAATGCAAAAGACAAGAGACAAGGAAACGTGAGTTCAACACATAACACATAACACATTTGGACAATTAGATAATATAAAAGGCAATAAAGATAAATAAGGAAAAAGGGTTGGGACCCCTCCCCTCGTGAATAGTGTCCCTAGTTCAGGATAAGGCTGACTCTACCCTAGGCAATTCTAATATGGATGCATGAGGCTTGGCTTACTAATGCAACTAGACTTGATAAGGCTTCGGCTCCCAAGCCTTCAGACCTAAAGGCAAAGGGTCATCACTCCCAAGGCCTTCGATCGGTGGCTCGAGTGATCCCTTAGGTAGCGCTATAGGCGCAGCGCACACCAGCCGCCTACCCAAGGCGATCGATCCTAATCCTACAAGGCGGTGTGGGAAACGCCCACGAAAAATAAAATAAAGTGGGATAACAATAAGTAAACGTGCACGTATGAAGTGTTCCCTATTTTGAGGGAAGGGGTTGAGAACCACGCGAAGCTCTAAAGGTGACACACCCTCCCCCAAATGCAATGCAAGCGCGAGATAAAAAGTAAACATTCATTCAAACATACATTCGTGAGTCGAGCGATTGGTTTGATTACGTACATAAGACAAAAGGTCCTAAAAATGAAAAATGCAATCATAATATCCACATGCCATGCATAGAAAGGGTAGAAAAAGGAAACAAATGGTTAAGTCAAAATGCTTGGACCCACTTAGGAAGTCCCCAGTGGAGTCGCCAACTGTCGCGCCCCATTTTTTGATAAATAAAAATAATGGTTTGAGAAAGATGTTTTTAATTCAATTGTGATTGGAAAATGATTTTTGTGAGTTGAAAAGACATGGGTCTCAATGGGACTTGGAAAGCGACGATTTGACCCAAAAAATAGTTTTAAAAAGGGTTTGAAAAGAAAAGTTTGGAGTCGCCACTTGATAATGATTTAAGGTGTACCAAGTCACCTAAAAATGAGATTTAAAGCCAAGTAGTAATAAACCCTTTTTAAAACGACTCCTAGTCCACGTAAGCCAAAGAAAAAGGTTCGGGAGTCACGTTTGACAAAGGGGAAGGCAAGGATAGAATCCAAGGCACCCCTTTGACCTAGCCAAGGCTAGTTGCGCGACTTAACCTTACCTTTCCTAAACTCTCTACCCAGGGTATGTATTGCATGTTGGATTATGCCTATATGAATGCGAAAACGAAAAAATGCAATCCTAAATTCTACGATGTCTCTCGTGAGGTTGTTGGTCCCAAACCACATGAATTGTGGCGGCCAATAAAGGGAAACCTCATAGAGGTCGATTGATGCAAATGGTGACTCAAGTGCAAGTGTGCAAGGGTATGAAAAGATTCATGTATGAAATGGTGTAAAAAAAAACAAAGTGTTTGTGTGCGCATGTAAAGAGAAAGTTCACGTGTGAATTTGGATGAAAAATCAAAGTATTAGTGTGTGAGTGTGTAAAGAAAGTGCACGTGTGAATTTGGATGAAAAATCAAAGTGTAAGTGTGTGCAAATGAATGAAGATAGAATAGTACATATATAAGTGAAACTTGAATTTCATTTGTGAAGTAAAGTAAATAAATGATAAAGATGTAGTGAAAAAATATGGATTGAGAAATGTAAGAGAAATGTGATTAAAAGAGTATGGAAGTGATAAAAATGAAAGTATGACCCTAGGGGAATGCAACAAGTCGGGTACGGGGATGACGCCTAATTCTTCGACTTTGATTTTCCCTCGGATTAGAAGGCGAAACTAGCGTGCTAAGGCTATCAAGTAGCCACACTCGCTCGTTTCCCTTATCGGAAGGGGATTTTCACGCAAATGAACCCTAACTAGCATGAGATGCAAGTCCTAAAATGAAGGGGAAGGGGTTTGAGGAACATACCAAATGACAAACTAAGGAAAAATGCGTGATATGTGGTGATCATGCACTTAATGGAAAAAGGAAAAAAAAGAACCTATTGGGTCTAGCATTGGACTAGCCCATTCTATGAATTCCGACTAGCGTTGGACTAGTGGAAACGATAAAAGAAGCCACAACTAGCGTTGGACTAGTGTGGTGACGTACATTCATCCATTCCATTCATTCATGGCTATGAAAGCAAGTAGACATGCCAAAACACTCGTAAACACATAGCACATAGCACTTAGCATGCTCGACTAGATGCAAGAGCCTAATAAAGCAATTAAACATGTAGCAACAAAAACAAGCAACCAAGGGGAAGGGGAAATGGACCAGGTGCTCTCCGAGCGCTATCTATTACAAGCCAAGAGGTGTACACATACCCCATAAAAGCATAAAAGGGAAAGGGTGAATGGACCAGATGCTCTCCGAGCACTATCTATTACAAGCCAAGAGGTGTACACATACCCCATGAAAACTTAAATAAAAGTAAAAAGCAAGTAAATGCACGCAGGGAGGTAAGGAAAGCGAAGTAGACATGCATATTCACATAACACGTAGGAGCACGTAGGGTCAAATGAAGTGCAAATGAGGGATAGAGTGTACCTCCCTTGAAGCGACGCCCTAACGTAGTGAAATTACTAATTTACCCTCCAAAATAATAAACAGGTCAAGGTACCACTTAAATTATCGAATAATCACACGAAACAACCATTAAACACAAACAAATGGAAATTGAGCATGAAACGAAAATTAAATATGGAATAGACCATGCATGTGCAAGCAAAACTCGGTCTCAAATAAAAAGCCTCAAGAATCTAAAATGGAGTGCTAAATTGAAATGCTGAGAGTGGAATCTATCGCCATCAAGTGCAAAAAATCACGAAAGGAAGAAATGGAAAATTATTAAAGTTTTAGAAACAAGATTAGCTAAGCAAAATTTAAATCAAACAAAATCAAGACCACCAATGCTTCCAAGCTACCAAACTTTCATGATTTGATCCTAGAATTCTATTAACATTGTCCACAATTCACATGAAAAAACATATCAAGGCATAATCACACAAAAGAGATCCAATTGCGAAAATTAATCAACCATGCAAGCCCACTCAAAATGTTCAAGGAATTTTAAAAGGTCAAATAGCAAAGAAAAAGTCAAGCCATGGTTCCAATTGCAACTATCCTAGGATCTAATTGCAAGAAATTTGAATGTAATTGGGCTTTAGTAGATCAAAAGGGGATTTGGGGGATCAAAGTGCAATTTGTAGAAATTACTTCATGCATAAGCATGCAATCACGTAGCTTTCTTCTTTAGACAATGCTTCTGCAATCACTTTCACAAACTTGTGAAGCTTTTGGTAAGAAAACTCTAAACGAAATCCATCAAAACATTTCCTACATTCCATTGTTCATTCACAAATTTTCAGCTCAATCATTTTTGTTCAGTTTTCATGAACCCCTTGGATAGAAATCAAACCAAGAAATCAAAAAAAAAAAAAAACAGCAAGAATGCAGCAAAGATAGTTGCAAGAACATATGCTCCAACCAGCCCATGAACCGAATGAAACCTTCTCCATTTCTGGTTGCTAAATTTCTGCCAAAGCTTCTCACCAATTACCCAAACAACTCAGACAAACTCCCAGCTCAATATTGATTAGCTTCCATAAGACCGACATCACATACAGCAGTTAATCATGCTAAACAAAAGAGTCAAAACAGAGAAAAGCCACAATCTCCAATTTGTTGCTGCAACTCTGCAGCTCATATCATAAATTTCCAACAAACTTTCAGATTCAAGAGACATCAGAAATGATACATATTCATGCTAAAATCCGACTCAAGCAAACCAGAAACAATCGCAAACATTCCTGCATTTCCCAATTGGATCATTGCCGCAGCTTTATCATTTCAGCTAGGATGCCTAACTTGAATGTTTTACTACTGAAAATCGACATCCAACTACACAAATAACAAGGTGATCAAGCTACTGCAATTTCATCATCCGAAAGCAAGAGAAAGGCTGCGGCAAATGGGCCGACAACCGTCATTGCAGCAGACTCCCTTTCATGCGCAAAAACAATCAAACCTCATTTGAATATGAGCATCTTCAAACTTTGCAAACGTAGGGAATTGAGATTTCAACATGAGCATCCGAATATGAAACACATACAAACTGGAAACTTTAACAACCATCCGACATGTGACTTCAAACGCAGAATCGAACGAATCAGCCAA
Organism: Coffea canephora; assembly: GCA_036785865.1. Taxonomy (NCBI): domain Eukaryota; kingdom Viridiplantae; phylum Streptophyta; class Magnoliopsida; order Gentianales; family Rubiaceae; genus Coffea; species Coffea canephora. The sequence goes on from CM071920.1 coordinate 26,650,961, forward strand.
GGAAATGTTATTTTTCTTTTCAAAGTTAACACCTTTACCACTAAACTACAACTTGAGGATGAAATTAACAACAACAAACAGATTTGGAAACCTATCGAACTTGTCATGCAAAAATAATCAACGAAAGGCAGCGACTTTAAGCTATGAAGATAAAAAAAAGGGTTACCGCAAAGCTTCTGTTTCGGCAAAGGTTGGCAGCGGGTATGGAAAAAACTCCAGCAGCTCCTCTCCTTCTTTTTGGCTTGACCCGAAGCTCTCCTCACTTTCCTCCTTGGTCTCTTTTGCTTCCCAGATTCCCCCTCCAAACCTCTCCTTTGTTTTTCCCTCTGCTCAGTTTTTCTTCCGCCGTTCGCTTCCCTCTTACTCTCGCTCGAACCCCCAGCCGCCCTTCCTTCTTCCTCTGGTTTCTCTCTCCTTTTACCGTTTCTTTTCGCTCCCCCCACGACCTTCTCTAAAGCTCCCTGCTGTCAACTATGCTTAGCTACTTCTCCTCCAAAGCCCGCAACCTTTCTTTCTTTTCCCTTTGCTGTTTTTTCCTCTCCCTCACCGAGCTCTCTCCCCTTGCGGCTGATGCCTTTCTATCCATCTTCCCTTCTAATCTTTTTTTTCTTGCGGCTGCTTGTTTTTTTTCTCTTTATATGGGAGCCCAACCAACCCTAAAAACCCAGCAATCTCTGCTGTATTTTGCAGCCAAGGGCCTGCACAAAACTTTCCTTGCAAGCTGCTACAAATGCAGCTTGCCGCGGCTATCCTTCCCTTTTTTTTTTTTTTTTTTTTTTTTAAACAACTTGATAATTACAAAAATGATAAAATAAAAATAATAAATTGACAAAAACCAGGTAATAATAATAATAATGAAAATAATTTAAAAACTAAACAACTAGAAACAACAAAAATGGCCATTTTTCCATCTTTTTTCTACATTTTTCTTTTTCATAGTTTTTTTTCATTTTTCACCTTTTCTCTTTTTCCTAAATGAATCAAACAACAATAAAAGATAAATTAAGTAGAAATGACTAAAATAAAGCTAAATAAAACAAAATTGCTATTTTTCTTTTCTTTTTCCTTTTTTTTTACCTTTTTTTTATGATTTTTCTTTCTCTCTTTTTTTTCATTTCAAGAAATTCTATGCTAAAAACTTACAAATAAAAATAAAACTATAAACTAAAAACTAAAAATCGAATAAAACTAACACGACAAATAAAAAACTAAAAATAAACAGTAAATGAAATTACACCAAAAATTTGGTGTCTACAATAGGTGCGCAATATTTAATTATACACGTAATCTATTTGTTAATTGGAAAAGTTGAATCTGTAATTGTTTGACTATTCTAATCCTGGTGGCAACCGGCATAATTGGGATTGTGTCGGGAAAACGTACAATCTAATTTAAATAAACCCCTGTAACGTGTTTATTGATTAGAACAGGGTTTCTCTAGTTTCCAATACAATTGGAGAATTAAATCTTATGATCGTACCTAGGGTTATTCTTAAATTAGGGAAATAGTCAATGATCGAACCTTAATTATCGAAACAGTAAGGAGAAACTGACTGTCAAATCATATCAGTGGTTAAAAACTTGTTTATTAATGAATATTGGAATTGTAACTACATCAATGATCAGTTACTTGAACCATCTCTGAAGTGTAACTTTGGTTAGAGTTTTCCCCATTAATTATTTTTTCCAATCTCTTTTGCTTGTTTTATTACCTTTGTGATATTTTACTAGCCGTTAAATCTTGAAAATCCCCCCCAACTCTGCTTTTACTTGAAGAAAAGCAAATTTTTCTCAGTTCCTGTGAAATCAATCCTGCTTATCGCTATATGCAAATTTATATTTTTGTTGAGTAGATCTTTATTATTGCATTGGCTCGAGACCTGTCAATTTTTTCATCTTTCCCTTCATCTATCAACATAAAAAAACAACCATGAATACTATTTTGTTGATTTTTTGTGCCATAAACTAAGAAACAATACCTTAGTGTTGCAAAAAAAAACTTATAAGAGCCTTGTATTAAATCTGAAAAATGAACTTATGTTATTCATTCATCAACTCACTATTTATAGTGATTCTATAAAACAAACTAGCAAAATATCCAACTAACAATTATTCTAAAAATGTCAACAAAATATAATCTTCTTCTACTAGCAAATCTTAACTAAAATATTTGTTAACAAACCAACATGATCTTTGGTTAACAAATATTCTTGTTTTTCTAATAACTAAATTATTTTGATATCAAACTCAATCTGACAAAATTTATAGGAAAAGTTGGCATATCTCAACACTCCTCCTTGTTACTTTTACTGCAGATTTTCAATTATCTTCTCAAATCTTTGAACCTTGTTTTGGACAAGACTTTTATAAAAAATGTCTGCAATCTCGTCATCGGTCTTGCAATGTTTTTTGAGCCAAACTTCAAATAAAAATGATTTTTTTTATGTTTCCAAATAACCTTCTCATAGGTTCAAAGTAGAACATCCTTTGATGATATTTGAATCTATATAGAAAATATGAAATTTCTCATGGTTTTCATTTTGTCATCACCATCAAAATCTGTAGATTAAAAAATAGCAGTATTATAATCTTGATAAATATCGGGAATCAATTTGATACCTCCTGACTTATCAATGATCTTCTCGTGAATTTTTTCACGATCTGAATTCTTGATGTCATCATCATGTTCCACTTTAGAATTGTCAAAATCTGACCAATTCATAGTGAAACATTTTCTTTTTATGTTAATTGAGAATAATTTTTCTCAATCAAATCATTAGTCATTCTCCTTGTGAAAATGGCATCAAAAATTGATATGTAAATGCTGGCCTTGAATCTCTGTCTAACTACAATTCTATGGTTTCTAATTTGTGTATCTATTAGTTCTTCAAATACTGGTGAAACAAAATTCATCTCCACCATATCCCGTAGATCATTGACTACTAAATAAGTCCAAAATTTTATGGCCCAAATTTGATAAGTTTCACCACTAAAAGTTGAAACATTTGATAAAAAGTTCTTTCCTATTATGATTTTGAACTTATAAAAGATCTTCTCCAATGCACTCACTCTCAAAAAAAAAAAAAAGACTCAAACCCTTAAGATACCCATTTTATTGATTTTTTGGGGTATAAACTAGGAAACAACACCTTAGTGTTGCAAAAAAAACTTATAAGATACTTGTATTAAAGTTGAAAAATGAGCTTATGTTATTCATTCATCAACTCACTATTTATAGTGATTACATCAAACAAACTACCAAAATATCCAATTAACAATTATCCCAAAAATCTCAACAAAATATAATTTTCTTCTACTAGCAAATCTTAGATAAAATATTTGTTAACAAACCAACATGATCTTTGGTTAACAAATATCCTTGTTTTTCTATTAACTAAATTATTTTGATATCAAACTCAATCTGATAAAATTTGTAGGAAAAACTAGCATATCTCAACATATTTATACTAAGAAATTCCCATGATAACAAGCATCTGTGTCAAATAAGAGATTCCAGGCATATAAAGTATAAACAACTTTTAGAACATGTGGATCTACCAAAAACTTGAAAAAGAAGAAGGCCACTACATGGATCTGGCTATTTCATTCTGAACCTCTTTTTAAACTCCAGATAATGAAAACATGCAAGTCCAATAAGCCATTATAATATGCTCCTTTTTCATCTCGTCCTATGTCACTTGATAAAGGAAGGAGTTTCAAAATTGAAATGTTCCAATCAATATCAATTTGAGTATTTCTTTTATTATGCCATTTACACATTTTAAAATAAAAATGATCAAAATTTCATTAGCAGGACAGCTTCAAATGGACGCAGAATTCTCTAAATACACAGCAGTGCTCATCTTTTATCGCTTTCAAGTGTAAATCGGTGTCACAACTATTAGGAGATGGAGGTTTTAGCTTGTCTGCTCACTATGTACACGAATCATTGTCATTATTCTCTATTTTGTTTTCTCATATGAGCCTTTCCTCTCTGCACTGCAGAGTTAACTTACAGGACACTCAGCCAAGTACTTGATAAATATTATCGCCAAGCAATCCAATAGTGATGACATTTTAAAGGATCATATCAGTCTTTAGCAGCATTGAAAAAGATCTCAAAATTTGAGATGATGGATCATAGACATTATAAAGAATTTAAGGAGAAAAGAACATTGAGAACATTTTAAAACAAATTATGAACAACAATGTGGAATACATGCTACTAAATGCAGAGTTCTAGATGCATTAATTCCCAACAAAGAGCTGGAAACCTCCAGAAATTACTTTGAGAGACGTGGATAATTTATCATAGAATTGATTCAACAGATACAAATCTTTATATCTAACCTGATAAGTGGAGTGCTAGTACTCTACATTGACTCTCCCAAATCAAGAAGAGACATGAATGGTTCCTCATTGTCAAGGGTGGTGAGACAAAATGGAGTATTCTTCTGAGGAATCCGACTCTGCTTCTGAGAGAAATTCTTTCGAGGAGGAATTTGATGGATCCCACTGATCTCCAATAACGATCGTTAGATCCTCATTTCCCATATCCATCTGTTCTTGTTGAATTTGCTTTACACTACTTACAGTGGACTTATGACACAATGTCACCTCTATCATTTCAAGAGTTGGACTATCCCCTAAACAAGAAGGTACCTCTTCCAGCCCCATACAAAAGTACAAAACCAACTTCTGAAGATGGGAGAAATTATCAGAATAGGCAGTCCCCCTGGAAATGTCCAACTTTGACAATTTCAAGAAACGGAGATTACAGAATTCCCCTTCTTTCATTTCCCAATTTTCTCCGACAAAGGATCCATAGCATAAGTTAAGCACTTCAAGGTTGGGCAGCTTTCGAATTGTTGAAATCTCACTCCATGGCTGATGATTAGAAATAAGAGTCAACTTTTTCAAATTCAATGGAAATACCAACTGATATCCAACAAATCTTCTCACTTTAAGTGATTCTAGTCTACTCAGATAGTCCAGCACGAGAATCTCATTGCAATTTTGAGCAGATTCTCTAGCTCTTATCGCTCTTATGCATCCTAGCCTGCGGATGCTTGATAACTTTGTCAGTATCTTTTCCAAGCTTTGAGAAGAAGGATCAATTGCAAGGGTGAAAGTGTATATATTATCTAAATTTGGGGATATCTCATGATTGTCAATGGATAAGCTAAAACTATAGTGGGAACCTGTTATATTCGGCAATGCAACATCAGTAGTGCCAACCTTTAAAAACCCAAGTGAACAATGGCGTAGCACTTCAAACATACAACTATTAGTAGGAAAGAATAGCAAACAGCGTAAATTAGGAAAAAAAGGCTTGAGTTCTTAAGCTCCCTACGTTGGTAGAATAGATACAAAATTGATAGGATATGCATGGTCCAGTAATAGTATAGTGGTCATTCAACCCATGTAAAATCTGTACAAAACTTTCCTCTTTCCCTTTTATCACACAAAACTCATGTACTAAATCATGAAGTCGGCAAAATTTGGCAGCACCTAAACTTCTTTTTTGGATAACCATAACTAAACTTCTACCAATCAGATCCATCAAGTAGTTGTCTACTATATCCTCTAAGCTCTTTTCTTCAGTCTATATCACAAATCCTTCAGAGATCCAAATCCATAATAAGCTTCTGATAGGAATATCTCGGTCTTCTTGAAATGCACTAAAATATAGAAGGCATGACTTCAAATGATCTGGTAAATGACTGTAACTCAGCTCCAACGTCTTCTTGCATACTTCAGTCTCAAAAACATTGTTGGAGTTTAGAGTTTATATGATTTTGTTCCAGCAATCTTGCTCAATAGTAGCAAGAATTCCAAAAACGAGGACAACCATGAGAAGTAGGCCCTTGCAGTTTTTTGTTATTTGTAGCCCAACTGTACTTAGTTTTGGAGGACCACCTTCTCTGCCAAATAGCTTATTCTGCAGCAACTCCCAACTCTCTGTGTCAGTCAGTGGGCGAAGATGGTAAGGCTTACTGCCTAGTTTAAATTATGATGACAAATTTTGAAATCTACTGATGAACAGAATCTTGCTTCCATTAGCATCATCGGGCATTGAAATTTTTCAACAAATACCATACCCCAATGTCACACACATCATCCAAATAATGAGATACCTATGCCTCTTCAAAAGCTTGTAGAGTTTTTCGGCCAAATCATCTTCATTCATTTTAAGATTTTGGTCAGGACTACTAGATATAATACCGCAAAAAATCTGAACTAACAAATTTTTTTTGCTATATACTTCAGAAACGGTACACCAAGCATGAACATGAAAATGGCTTAAAATAGAGGCTCATTGTAAACTTTATTTGCAAATGTTGTCTTACCAAGTCTAGGCATACCCAGAATTGAAGCAACATCGAATTGCTTTGAACCCCTAGTAAGTGTATCAATCATTGTCGTTACCTCATCATCAAGACCCACTAGAACTTTATTCAATGTTGGGGTATGAATTTGTGACTCCATATGGAAAGATTTCTGATTCATTCTCTAAGCATCATTGTAATGCATCATGCTATCATAGGATTTGAGGGCCTCGGTCTTCAAAAGCTGGATATCTCTGGCAACGTTTTCCAAATATTCATGTTTATCACCAACCATGATAGAGTCAATGACAAACTCTACCTTGTATACCACCTCCATAACACAACTCCAAAGAGTTTGGAGATTTTCATTCTGGTGGCGCTGCTTTACTATTTTTCCAAGGATTGATCTTAAGAAAACAAGATCTTCTAGGACCGTGACGAGTTGATCTTTCTGGATGGCAATTGTATTGTCAGACTATTACATGTAGCTAGTTCCCTCAGATTTTTGAGGAGATGATCCATAGAGCCCAACTCATTGGTCCTAAATGTTAGGCTAGCGGTCTTGTGGTGACCTCTAGGTAACGGGCTTGAGGTGTAAATGCTTGATTGTGGTTGCTATGTGTGTAGATGAAAAGATTATGGTTAGAAACGACAGAAAAATCGAAGGAAGATTGCATTTGGGTGATGGCCGAATCTGTCCTATTTTTGCCGTGCCTTTATTTCAAATTTTTTATGCTCAAATGACTGTGAAACTGATGTATATATGTGGAATATTGTGTGTAGAAATTTTCTACAAAAAATCATTTGAATTGGTTGAGCAAAACATGAAATTTCGAAATTTAATCAAATCTGGAAACTGTGTTCAGACAGTTTGAATAGTGTCCTTTTGATCGAACATATCTTTTTGTAGAGATGTCAAAATCGAGTTCCGTTTGTGGCATTTAAAAGTAGACATTTGTAGCTTTCCAACGGTATAAAACACACCATCTAGTTCGAACTGAGTGATCCGTAGTGATTCACCAAAGTTTCCTGTTCTGTTCGAATGATAGTGGTAAGCTGCGTCTTATCGCTTGAATTCGAACTACCTATGAACTGATTTTCAAAATAACTTGTTCTGATGAAATGTAGCTTTATGATTCTAGTTTTGAATGCCACTAACCATTCTCAATTCTAAGTTATATTGAGTGAGATATGGTATAATTTGTAAACTGTAGCAGAGCTGGAAAACCCTACTTTTTACTGGCCAACTGATTTGGTTGTTTGTTAGATGCTTTGCTTTGAAAATTTTGATGTCAACCAACTATCAACTATTTTTGAAATATTTCTTGGACCTTGGTTTCACAAATGAACCAAAATGGGACCGATTTCATGGTGTAAAATGTTTGAAAAGGGAAAAGAAAACAAGAAGATAGATTTATCTTGGAAATTTCTTGAATTTTGGTAGTTTTGTTAACTACCTTACCGTACGAGTTTTTACTTGAAATTTCGTAAAGGAGCAGTCCTCATATGGAAGTCAAAATGTACCAAATTTGGTGTTATTCTAAGACCATTTCGATACCCAACTGAAATCCCAAAGTTTGTTTTCAAATCTGGAAAATTTACTAAACTGTCTTCGATTTTGGCCAATTTTGAGCTGCTATATTTTGATGCTCAAAATTCCGAATCTAGTTCCGTTTGTTGTGTTTAAAACCAAGTTGTGTGGTATTTCAGAGGCTATTTCACTTTCTATAAATTTTGCCGAATTTCCAAAGTTTGCCGAAAAACATGATCTAAACTGTCTTGTATGCTTATATTAGCCACTTTGAACCGAATTTGAATGTCTTTTGTTTAGAATCTTAGAAAAATGTCTTCTAGGAATTTTTAGCACTTTGAACCAAGTTTCCAACGGTACTAAGTTTTCTAATTTTGGACCCACTGAGTGCAAGATCTGATTTTTCTAAGTTTGACGCACAAAACTGAAATTTGTCGATTTCTTAGAAAATGAAATTTTGGGAGCTTGACTTCTTATCTTGATATTGGTATATTGTTTTGAACCCGATTTCGTGGGGAATACGAGTTTCTTTAATAACTTTAAAATCTTCACTTTTGAATATTGATTTTCGATAAAGTGAAGCTCTTATAAGGACATTGACTTGAATTTTAAAGATTGTGTGCATTCTTCCTTATTTAACAAGGAATTTGTGAGAATGTGTGAGGGTGATTGTTGGTCATTTTTTTCAGGCGATCAAGAAGGTTTCGAAGAGAATCCCGAAGCGGATCATTAAAGATCTTTTGCACTTATTCCCTTGTTGTGATTTGGTGAGTGTCAAGTGTATGAATTGTTGATAAATGCTTCAAATGGTTAATTGAGTATTATGGAATTGTTGAGACGAGTGTGTATTTTATCGCACTCGTTCTCCTTGAGTGATTTTACAATTGAATTGTGCTATGTGAATTGATATTCAAATTGTGTGAAGTGAATTGTTATGTGAATTAAGTGAATTGTTGCCATTGCAAATTATATTTGTGTTGACTTGACATCGACCGAAGTAAATCTTATCGACAAATCATATTTTACTCGTGAGGACACCCTTGTCCTCTCTCTCTTTGAACTACGTGGTACTTAAAATCTGAATACATATGATTGGTAATTGTACATAAACACATTTAACTCGTGAGTTCTGAGCGAAAGCATGTACCACATCGATTCGGGTGGGAGGTGCCTCTCATACTGTCTCAGTGCTAAAATCGGTTCCCTGAACGATAGCATGTACCACACCGATTCGGGTGGGAGGTACCTCTCATGTCTACCCAAAATCATAAACAATGATTGATAATTGTACATGAATATGTTTAACTCGTGAGTTCTGAGCGGATAGCATGTACCACATCAATTTAGGTGGGAGCTACCTCTCATACCGTCTCAGTACTATAATTGGTTCTCAGAACGATAGCATATATCACACTAATTCGGGTGGGAGGTACCTCTCATGTCGACTCAAAACCCTAAACAAATAATCAGTTCTCTAAGGTATAGCATGTACCACACCGATTCAGGTGGGAGGTATTTCTCATGTCGACTCAGGATCATAAACAAAGTATAAGTCGATTGGAGCAATGTCTCATCGACCACTGAGCGATAGTATGTACCACATCGATTCGGGTGGGAGGTACCTCTCATGTCGATTCAAAACCATAAATGGAGTAAGTGAAGTTCTACGGACTTAATTTCCTATCCGAGTGACGGAGTGTCATCATGAGGAGGTATTGGATTGAACTTTGGCAAAGCAAGTGAAAATTAGCTCTTGAGAGCTCCTGTATCCTCATTGAATGTGTTGAATTGAAAATTGTGAATTGTTTGAATGTTACAGCTTTCTTTCTCACTTAAATCATATTGTTATTTGAACTACATGTTTTGCATGTTTTCTTGGCCTCACGAGCATTCGCTCATCCCATTAAATTTGTTTTCCTTAACAGGAGTTAAGATGGAAGGAATTATGGGGAAGCCTATTTGATGGCACTTTTGGCTAGAATTTTGAAATGTTTTGTCTAGACATCTTTTGGAAAGTTGTATATTTTGGAAAGTGGATGTATTTCAAACTTGTGGTGTAAGATTAGATATTTATGTATGGAAGCGACTTCTCTTTCTTACTTCATCTTGTCTTATTAGTTATTATTGGTAATAGGCTTGAACTGGAATTGTACTGAGTCCTGACGAGAGTTGGACAGGCGTCCCGCAGATACTCTTTGATTCACCTTAGGGAGAAGTGGGGCGTCACGTGTAGTTTCTCTCACCTCTTTTTTACAGATGACTATTATTTTCTGCAAGGCAAAAGCTGATGAAGCTGCTCAGTTCATGGAAGTGCTAGAAACATATGGAAAAACCTCAGGCCAGCTAATAAATGTGAAAAAGTCATCAGTATTTTTCAGCAAAAATGTGAAAGAAAAGCAAAGAGTAGTAGTGATAACAAAGCTCAAAGGAATGAAGCAAGTAAAGCAAAGTAGATATTTAGGTTTGCCTTTAGTAATTTGGCAGTTCTAAGCAGCAAGTATTTAACTTCATCAGAGAGAAAATAATGAACAAATTAAAAGGACGGGAGGAGAAGCTACTAAGCCAAGCTGGAAAGGAGATTTTGCTAAAATCAGTAATATTAGCACTCCCTACTTATGTGATGTCCTCTTGCAGATTACCAAAAGAACTGTGTAGGAAGATAGGTCCGAAGATGGCTAAATACTAGTGGGGCCAGAAGGAGGAGGTAAAAAAGATTCATTGGCTGAAATGTGGAAAATTGCCTGAAGCTAGATTAGGCCTTAGAGATCTGATAGAATTCAATCAAGAATTGTTGGCAAAGCAGCTATGGAGGATTATAACTAAGCCAAATCTATTAATGCAAAAACTGATGAAGGCAAGGTAATTTAAGGGGTGCTCTATACAGAAAATGAAATAAAGAAGTTATGATTCTTGGTGTTGGAAAAGTTTGTTAAGTGCAAGAACCTTGCTGGAAGAAGGGATAAAGACAAGGGTAAGGGATAGCTAAGAAGACAAGTGGATACTTGATGCTAAGGATGGAAAAGTGAAAATTGAAAGAAAGCCAAAATGTGGAAATACCAAGGTAGGTGAACTGATAAGTGAGGGGAAATGGAATGAAGAGTTAATAGAGGAAATGTTTGATGCAAATGACAGGAGGATTATACTGAGATTCCTTTGAGCATTCAGAAAGAGAATGATAGGGTCTACAGGTCAAAGTCTAATACAGGAGTGTATACAATTAAATTTGGATAGAAACTAGCAAAGGAGAGGAGAAAAAGAAAAGATCAACTAAATAGGGAAGTAGGTTCAATCAACAGAAGAGAAGGAGCTGATGAAAACTAGAAGTTTCTCTGGGGACTAAACATGAAACATAAAACATTTTATTTGCAAATGTTCGAAGGGAATTCTTCCAGTTAATGCAATAGTAAAGGAAAGATGATCCAAAAGTGACCGTATCTGTAAATGCTATGGTGAAAGTCCTGAAAAGTTAGAACATACGTTAATTTTTTTTAGAAATACTAGAACAATCTGGAAAGCTGCACCTCTGAGTTGGGATAGATTGGACGACTATATAAATAACTTCTGGCATTGGTAGGAGGAATTAAAGGATGCTGTAGTCAGAGAAAATGGAAACGAACATATAATTCTAACAGTAAACTTACTTTGGCAGATTTGGAGTCAAGAAATGAAAAGCAGTTTAACAACACTAACAGAGATCCAATGGTAGCAATGAACAAAGCAATATTGGAATAGAATGAATATCAGGCAGCACAGGAGTAGGAGATGGAGATGGGAATTCAAAAACAAGAAGAAAAAAGAGAAGATAAGCATTGGAAGAACCACAAACTGGATGGATTAAGGTGAATACAGATGCAGTTTCAAACAACAAATTTAATAGGGCAGGTTGGGGTATTGCAGCAAGGAGCTGGCAAGGCAAAGTGATTGCTATATGGGCTTATCCCTCTAAAAGCTGCTCAAATGCAAAGGCTTGAAGAGGCACTAGCACTTAGAGCTGCCATGATAAGAGCAAAGCAACAAGGTTGGAAGACAGTAGAATTCGAATCAAATTGCAAACAAGTGGTTGACAAGGTGAATGAGAAGGGGGAGGATATGCTTACTGCAACTGTTCTGAAGGATGTCAGGATGGTAAAGTATGAATTTGATGAATGTTGTGCTTCCTTCACTAAAGAGGGAAACAGCTCTGTTAGCCATCAACTAACAAAATTTGTCATAAACCTCAAAGATGTAATTGAATGGAAACAAGAATTCCCAATTTGGTTGCTTGAGATTGCTCAAGCAGATTTTGTGGTTTTCAATATTATATTAGCTTGCATCTTCTCTTTTTATTCCTCCCACATTTGATATGGTTTTCATCCAGGATCTCTTTGCAAAGGCCATCTATGTTTCCATGCGAAGAACCTTTAATCAAGTGGAAAAAAAAAGTACCAAGACAGTCAAAACCAGCAATTTATGATGGATGGTTCAACCAATAATTGAGAAACCACATATAAGAGTTTCAGATAAATCTTCAGCACTTCAACTCAAAACACATAAAGCTATTCATTTGCAGTTGAAATACGACAAAATTTTCACTGCAATTTACCCATTTCTATTCGCCACCCTTCCCATGGTTTCATGTACCAAGTCCCCAGCATGAGATTCCCTTATCCATCCAATATAAAAACATAAATAAACAATTCTACACCTAAGATCACAAGACACCCAAAACAAACAAGACTGCCTGGACCAACTCAAAACCTCCAAGCATTCGAGTTGGAGCTGATAAACATAGAAGTTAACATACAATTAGTACACTCGACGCATTCAAAGATCGACGGGGTCGCAATAGCCAACGTTCTCGTGATTTTGGCTAAACAAGCCCTTTTACAACGCTTTCCCTATCTGTCCCAAGAGGGGGGACTTTTTTTGTTGTTTGGCAGGCGGGCTGGGAAGAAGGGGGGTGGTTCAGGAAGTATTAGATAAAAAAAAACTTCTACACGACAAAAAGGACTGCCAGCACCAAACTGGAAATCTCCAAAACTTGCATTAAACCTGATAAATAACCAATGTGTATACACAATTTGTAAAATCAACATCTCATACCTAACCGAAGTTCCTCGCAGGAAGCTACACTTTACCTTGTTCTTAACTTAAAACTAAAACCTATTCACCCGGTAGTACAACATTTCTCTCACAAGAAAAATCTTCTGCGACTAGTATCCATTTCCGGCTGGTATTCAAAAGAAAAACAAAACAGAGCACAAAAAATGAATTAGTTGGATGCAGGCAAAAAAGATAAAAATTTGTTTAAGTACTGAAGACCTATATCTAAATCAAGCATTATTGCAGAATAAAAGATAAGGGGCAATCACCTTGTGGACCCACTCATATTCCCCACCCTTTGAATCAAATGTTCCATGTTGTAGACTGATTAACTTTAATGTGAAACGAGGACCACATTCCTGCAAGATTTCCATCTGATGTTACGAAAGGCACCATAGGCAGAGGATATATTAAGTGAACTAGATGAGGACTATCAACATTACACAATATCTGGCAGCTGTAAAACTTTTTACCTACACACTTCAATGGCAAACACATGATAATAAACTTAAAATGGTCAAGCACAATAACTCAAACTTTTTGTTTTTTGCAATGTTTGCCGATTAACTACCCTAAAAACCTATCATTTGGAGGCAAATGCAGGTTCAACATCTGAATAAGATGACAATAGCATCACTTCAGTAGCTCCATCTTATTAACTCTCATTAAAAGAATTTCATTAGCATCATTCAAACATCTTTATCTTGTTGGAAAACTCAACACTTTTTTGTTTCTCTGTTTGGTAATAATAAAAAACTCATCACTGTCCACAGGCTTTCAAAATCGTAGCCAAGAAATCATGAAAATTTCCTTAAAAACATTTTGATGTCATAAGAAACTTAGATCAATTTGAAAACACATGTAATTCAATGTCAACTCCCTCCCAGCAACGGAAGTGACAGTTTTGCATCATTACACAGACTCAAACATTGCTTTCTACCATCTTCATACTATATATACTTCATATCTTTAAAGAATTCAACTTCACGAGGAGTGTTAGCTTGCAATAAGAAAATAAATAGGTGGAAAAAAAAAGCTTTTGAAAGTCAAACAAGCAGATGTCCATTAGTCTCTCTCTGCTTCTGTTTAGACTTTTATGTGTTGTCATTTTGTAGTAATAAATATTTCTTTGATGAACAGTTAAAACAAACTGGAAGGAAATTTTAAGCATCTTTCACAAATGTGCAGAGCACTGTAACATGTATCCTTGCCAGACCAGCTAGAAGCCAAGTTCTTGGTGTAATTCCAGCTTTACTAGGTAAAGTTTCTAATTCATATTCTGACTTAGATAGCTATTTCCTTTCTCATGTTGCATTTATTTACCCCTTGTTTCTTATCCTTCTCTACATTTTTTAAGTGGATAATATGAATGTGAGTTTTTTTCTAGCCACTAAATCAATTCCAAACCTTTAAAAAGAACTGCCATAAAGCATGAAAAGAATTGGCCATCAGTATAAACAGAAATACAAAAGAGATGAAAAATGCTAAAGCATAAAAGACCTGTATGACAGGAATATCATAAGGGGCTATAGAAGTGTCAAGAGGGGTTTTCTCCATTCCTTAACCAGTTAACCCAAAGGAACATGTATGACTGGTATTGACTCAATTATGAGTTAAGAATAGACATTCCAGTCAAAACATGGCCTGTATGATGTGCATCTTCATATACCGAAACTAAGGGTACTGCAGATACCAAATATGAGGACAAGACCATTGTGGGAAGACTCAAACTTACTATAGAGTTCCTTGCAGGCAAATTTGTGCAGATCCAAGTACATTACTAACTGCCATTTTAAGGCTTAGTCTCCTTAAAATAGCAAGAAATTAATTCCCATATCTTGGGATTAGGACAAATAGCATTTTTAACAAAACTGAAACTTACTCTTGAACTCTAAATGTGCTAGAAGTACTTACTACAAAAGAAAGAACATATATCTCAAGACAAGAATGAACTAAATCAAAAACACAAACCTGAAGTCGCGCAATTACTTTCTGCTCACTTTTTTCATTGTTATTATCCTTGCTCTTTTCGCCACTGGATGCAGCCTGCTTACTTTCTTTGGTTTCAAAAATGTAACTTCACATTCAAAAAATAAGGTTGCCATCACAAAGCTTTGTTAGAAGTCTAAGATTAATATGTGGAATAGAACAAACTCCTTAAAAGAAAGAACGCACACCGGTGATGGCGAAAGAATACAAAATCACGTTGATTGTGAAATGTTACAACCCGACGACCACGAAAATTGGGATCTTGTGGGAAAAGCGATTGTATCAACCTATTAACCACAACAATGCATAGAAAGTGTCATAAACAAAAAATATAAATCCTAAAGTGCAAGAGATAGAAATTATCTAGCAAACTACTTCATCAATATTCCAGGTTTAAGAGTACACAGTGTTGAATATTCACAAACACATACAAGTGAAGAGAGATGATCTGTACAATTTCAGAGAATACAACATAAATTAACTAAGTGTCACCACACTAAATATAATCAATGTTTTAAACACACATCCAATTTGCTGTTATTCTCTTGAAAAAATAATATATAAAACAAGAAGTCACCTCCCGATACGGTGTCCCAAGCGTGTTGTGAAGTTATTCAAGACTAGCTCAGGTTTGTGACTAGTTGGATTCCCATGATTCTGCAAGTGAAGGAGATTAAAGCATCATCATCTATCTGGAACTACAAGACATCCAAAATCCAAAATAAAGAAAAGCAACACCTAAGTAAGGAATACACATACACGTATACAGAGCCAAATGTCCATGAAAACAACAGCCATTTCAAGAAAACACACTCAGAAGAAAGCACATGATAATTAAAATTACACTATCAAGAACGAGGGAAAATTTTGAGGAAGGAATAGCAGGATCCTGAAACAAAGCGGTTAAAGGAACACTTTGTGTCTGTGGAAAGGTATGTCTAACTAAAGGACTATCAGAAATTGCAATACTAAAATCATCTAGAATGCAAAATAAAACCATGAAAACATTCAGCACCCTTATCAAACTAATATAGCTTCTTCTCTTAAAAGAAAATCATTCCTAATTAGAAAGCTTAGCAGCTTAGACAAGATTCTGAAAAAGAAGACGGAGGACCAACAAACCTTGATATCCTTGCGCAGAAGAAGCTTTGATAGTTTGAAATGGGCAGTAGGTCCATCAGGTAATGCAATTATCAATAGAGCATCTAAAAGAAGATTCCATCATTAGTATTCTACACTAACTCACCAGGAGAGAGAAAAAGCCAGACTCAATGGTTGCGTGTTAATGCTCGATAAAGGCTGCATAATTTAACCTGGTTCCCGGCGATTAGTGTGGACAACAATAACAGAAGTGAATTCCTTATTTTTTGCATATTCCACAATCTGCATAGGCAAAAGTATGCCAAAATAAATACTATTTTGTAGTTTTTTTTTTTTAAAAAAAAAAAGGAATTAACAGAAATTAAGATTAAAACCTTTTTAAGATCATAGGTTCCTCTCTTGAAATAGTGTGCATTTGGGATCACAGAGAGTAGATCTGATATAAAAGCAGGTCCCCTCTGTAGGGAAAGAAATAAATAAGACATAAAATCTACCCAAAAAAAAGCATGCCTTTAACAACAGGGAAAAACAAATAATCATGATTTGAAACTAAAGGCAACACTGTACAGTCAAATAGGTACATATATTCGAATTAGCACGTACAGTTGAATTGAAGCGGCAAGTTGTTATGAGTATCTTTGGAGGGCGGTCCTGCTTCAGAATCACACTAAATTCATCTGCATCATTTGTAGCAAATAGCTGTAGATGAAGAAGGCGAGAGCAGCACATATGAGACATACAGGATAATCTGTCACTTTATCAAATTTCCCAAGTATTCTTTCCCAATATGCAACTTGGGAAAAAATTGAAGATTCAAGATGGATAACCGGATACCTCTTCATCATCAGGCTTGCAAATAGTCTCGTCAAGCTCTCTGGTATTTTCAATTGTGCGAGGGATTTTCTTCGGAGGAGGCTGCTTGTATATAGAAAAACGTCCATCAGAATACAATTAGATAGTCAAATCTTGTTTCAATCAATTGCTTACTTATAGGACCAAAAATTACTAATTGCAAATTATATTAGACATATCGGATTGGACATACCAAACACTAAAGCCTCCAGATTAACAAATGCATTCATTTGATGAGAAAGATAAGGAAAAGGAATGTCTTTAAATAAATGAATTAAAAAAAAAGATGAAAGGCAAACCTCCTCGCCAAGCTCAAGAGCTCTCTGCTCAGCCGCTTCACGAGCCTTGGCTCTCTTACGTTTCTCAAGCCTTTTCTGGTGCTTAAGCTTGGCGTGGACAGCAGACCTCTTCTCCTTATTCTTTATTGTTGACGGAAGCAATCCATCCACCGCTAGTTTCTCCTTTTTCTTCTTTACCTTTTGTTCGCCTCCGTCCTCGGTACCCTGGACACTGGTGGTGGTGGTGAAGTCCTTTCTCTTTCCTCCCATTTTTCTCTGACTAGCTCTTCTACACTAGTGAACCAAGAATAACAACAATATATGAGGTCAACATGACTGATAAACTCCTCCAAAAGCTTAAATTGTTAAGAGATTGTATTTTTGGATTTGGGAAGCAATCTGTGTCATTAAGGGAAACAAAAACGCTAGTGTTTGCCCTCATGCCCTGCATGAGGTATATGTTTAATAGGGTCAAACTTTTTAACTGAATTCAAATGATTCACAAACCAACAAATACAATACTAAACTCATGATTTAATGGGTCATCGAGCACAGAGACACAAAAATACCAGATTAGAAAGACTAAATCTTCAAAACCAAAAAAAGAAAAAAAAAAAGAAGTTGTCATATACAATCAAGAACATCAAATTAGTGTTTCAGTTTAGTAAACAATATCATGTAATATCTACCAAATCTATTGCCATTCCAGTCCAAAAGGCTTCTTTTGAAAAGAACAGACAGAAAAATTCAAGACCCAAAATAATATAGAAGTAGATAAACACAATAGAGGAACCAAAAGATCAATCTATAGCAAAATCCCAAATGCCAACATCAAGGAAATGGCAGACCTCTTTAAATTTTTTCACAAGTACCTCTTCAATTCAAACTCCAGAAAATACTGATTAATCAAATTAATCAATAAATTAAAAAAATCTAAAACCCCATGTGTAACCAGAAGCCTAATAATATGTGAAACCATAAGCCAGACAAACCATGTTAAACAATATAAAATAAGAACCGGGAACACATAAAAAGTACTGACAGCTTTATAGTGTGTCAGTGAGAGAAGGTTGAGTGAAGCTCACCAGAAGATTTTGAGGATCAGAAAAAGGAGGAGGAGGAGGAGGATAAGGAGGTGGCAGCAGTGGTGGCAGAGAGTAGAGTTAAAAGGAAGAAGGTGCGGGGAAGAAAAAGAAGGGTTCGTAGGAGGAGGAGAAGGGAGCAGCGATGCAATGGAGCAAGTGGGTTTGCAATGAAAGTGAAAAGTTGCTCAGAGACATGGTACTAATGGAGGAGGAAGCCTGTTTAGACCTTGAAGGCACCTTGGACAACAGCCGTAGACCTGGCAATTAGGCGGATTGGACAGTTTTAAGTTAGTGTTTTTTTTTATTTATTTAAAAGAGAAAATGGAAATTAATTACAACTCAATTGACAAATTGAAAAGTTAATAAACCTAAAAGTCAACTAAATATTCCCTAGGGACCTAATTGAAAATGCCTAATATAAGTTCTGGGGTCAAATTATAAAGTCCTAAAATTCTAGGGTCAAATTACCAAAAAAAGGGAAAAGTGAGAGACTTATGCTGCAGTTCCATAAACCTGTCATCTTCTCCAAACGATCAAACGAAACAGGCCCTTGGCTGCTACTTCGTGGCTTCCTCTTCAACGAGAAATGCCGGAATCTTCAGCTCCGGCCAGTCCCAAAAAAAAAAAAATAAACAGCACTCTTACATGGACAATCCCACTCACAATCAGACACTAACATACATAAAAATGCCAAGAAACAGCAAAAATAAAGGGAAAAGGAAATAGAAAATTTCATAAACCGTCTCTCTTAGCTTTCTGGCGACACTCACGGGCTTAGACCAGCTTTGGACTGGTCGGAGTCCTTCTCACATGCATACAGAAATTCACCAGTTTGATTCCTTTGGCTCAAGTTTTCGTAGAGGCCTTTTATCAAAC
The DNA here is from genome assembly GCA_036785865.1 of Coffea canephora. Classification (NCBI taxonomy): domain Eukaryota; kingdom Viridiplantae; phylum Streptophyta; class Magnoliopsida; order Gentianales; family Rubiaceae; genus Coffea; species Coffea canephora. The sequence continues at coordinate 26,670,084 of CM071920.1, forward strand.
AGGTCAGGTGCATTAATAAAATTGAACAAATTTCATGAACTTTTGCAATAGCAAGCCTAAAATTTACAGCAACCCAACCAACTCCCTCACAAACAACAGAAATTACAGCCCCATATGAATGCATCACAAAGAGATAAGAAATTTTTACTAAAAGAGAAGGGAAAGAAATAAACAGGTCAATAACTCTCATAGTTTCATATATTCACTAGCAAAAGTTAAAGGTAGGAAAGGAAAAAGAAAGTATTACAGTGCTTTTCCGGTGATGATTTGACGGCGATGACGGTGGATTCCGGTGAGGCGGTGGCAGCTTCTTGCTCCCCTGCTCCCCAGATGAACTCTTCTTGTCTTTTCTAACTTCTGTTTTTTTTTCTGATTTTTCTATTTTTATGTCTTTTATGGGATTTGGGATATAGAACCAAGGTATTGGGAAGATTCTGAAGAAAAGTTGTTAGGATGGGGAAATAAAGGAATGATGATTTTAAGAGGATCAATAAGAGGCCGTGGGTGGTTCTCGTCTCTTGTTTTGAGTTAGGGCTAGTTTTCTACAGGACCAGGGGCTTAATTGAAAAGGCAATAGTTGCCAGGGGTCATTAGTGTAAATATCGTAAGTAGCCAAAGTAGCTATGGAGTGAGTTAGCTGTAGTGATAGTGAAGCAGTAACTAGCAATTCATTCGATTGTATAAATTCTAGAACGTGTAGTGGATTAAACAACAAGAAACAATAACACATTTTCCTTGCTGTTGATTCCCATTCTGATTTTTTTCTCATTCTTCTCTCATGTTTTCTCAACTCTTCCCCTCTCTTAGCTCATGTCTCCTTCCCTTTCTTGTTGATTCTACTTACTAATTCACCTAAATCTTGAGGAGCCTAACAAATTTGGTATTCGATCTGACCGATCCTTGATAGCTCATGAATTGAAGATGGCAGAGAGTACTGGTTTCAAGTAGGGATGTGCAAAATCGAAAAATTCTGATTTACCGATCGATTTCGAATTGAAATTGGAATTTCGAAATCGGTACATCGGTAATTCAGAATGGAATTCGGTAATTCTGATTTCGAATTGGTCGAAATCGGGTTGAATTCGAAAATATAATTTTTGAAATCGGAATTCGAAATAGGAAAATATAATTTTGAATTCGATTTATAATATTTATATATAATATAAATTTTTTAACAATATATTATATATGTAATATCAATTTATATTATTAACCTAATAAATTAAATTGCAGAACAACTTCCAAAAAGACAAAAAAGTAAATGTGCAAATTGCAAAACCTAATCTTCCGCCTCTTCCTCATTCACCAATTCCGCTCTAATAAACCTTCCTTCCTCCGCGGCTCCGCCTCCACTACCAGTCTGTCACAGAGAAAGTAAGCTTGTTCTTGGCTTTAGAGAACAATACTGTAGTCATCAGTATCAAACTCTTACAATTCATCAATATAGTAGTCCTTTTCCCCAAAAATTCTTGCACCAAAGCTGAGATGGAATTGGGCGAACAGGCATATGCGGCTGTTGCTTGAGCTCGACCAAAATCATGGCGATGGGGATACAAAGGACGAAGACGCCAGCCATGAGGATGGCAGTATTACGCTTCCAGTGCTTGGGGCGGTAGTAAGGCCCACCAGGCACGCTCCAGACTTTGGTCCTAAAGTCGCTTGCTCTGCCGTGCCCGTGGATCTCAAACTTTTTGAACAAGGGGAAAAAAAAAGGAACAGGAACAGGTATTGAATTCGGAGAATTCGGAATTCACCGAATTCCGAATTCAATTCGAAGTCGAATTCGAAATTGGAATTGGCCATTTCGAATTTGAAATCGGTCGAAAAAATAGATGTCAAAATTTCAAAAAATTCCGATTTCAAGCTTCTAAATTACCGCTTTCAATTTCGATGCACAGCCCTAGTTTCAAGACATTAAAGAAGCACCTCAAGAAGCAAGAGCTCAAGTTATACGAAGTTGTGGAGGATGTCAAGAACCTGCAACCGCAAGTAAAAGAAGAAATGGCAAGAAGGGATAAATGAATGGATTCAATTGTCCTGGGGATGGACCAGAAATTTGAAACACTCAAATAAATGATGAAGGCATTGTTGAACAAGGACAAGAATTCAATTGAAGAGGACAAGACTGGGAAAGATCATATGCCTTTATTGCCTACACCACCCATTCGTTAAAGGTTGAATTTGGGAGCAGAAAAAGAAGCAAAAAGTTGTGAATTATTTGGTAAGACTTCTAGTTACAATTTGCCTAAGATCGAGTTAAGTATGTTCAATGGGGAAAACTACCGTGAATGGATTAGAAAATGCAACAAATATTTCTTGCTTAATAACCACCTGAGGATCATAAAACTGTTGGTGGTGGAGATGTTTTTTTATGGAAAGGTTGATAACTGATTCCAAGGTATCAAGTTAGAATAACCTAGGTTGACTTGGGAGGAGTTTGAAGAATAACTATGCTAGAGATTTAAAGGAGCTTGTAGTAGGGATATTGTGTTGTAGTAGGGATATTGTGGAAGAATTTAATATGTTATAGCAAGTAGGCATGGTAGAGGCCTATCAAGAGAGATTTGAAGAATTGAAGACATTGATGTTAATCAAGAACCCCAACTTGAGTGAAGAATACTACATTTTAAACTTTACCAATGGTCTCAAAGAAGAAATCAAGCCCATGGTGAAAATGCTTAAGCCAAACACTCTATCTAGGGTGGTAGAAGTAGCTTACTTACAAGAATAGGCTCTCAAATTGCAAGGAAAACACAATGAAGGAGGGTAGCAGAGTGACGGCTGAATGATGAAGGCGTTGTTGAACAAGGAGAAGAATTCAATTGAAGAGGACAGGACTGGGAAAGATCGTATGCCTTTATTGCCTACACCACCCATTCATTAGAGGTTGAATTTGGGAGCAGAAAAAGAAGCAAAAAACTGTGAATTATTTGGTAAGACTTCTAGTTACAATTTGCCTAAAATCGAGTTAAGTATGTTCAATGGGGAAAACCACCGGGAATGGACTAGAAAATGCAACAAATATTTCTTGCTTAATAACACACCTGAGGATCCTAAACTGTTGGTGGTGCAGATGTTTTTTGATGGAAAGGCTGATAACTAGTTCCAAGGTATCAAGTTAGAATAACCTAGGTTGACTTGGGAGGAGTTCGAACAATTATTATGCTAGAGATTTAAAGGAGCTTGTAGTAGGGATATCGTGGAAGAATTTAATAAGTTATAGCAAGTAGGCATAGTAGAGGCCTATCAAGAGAGATTTGAAGAATTGAAGACATTGATGTTAATCAAGAACCCCAACTTGAGTGAAGAATACTACATTTCAAGCTTTACCAATGGTCTCAAAGAAGAAATCAAGCCCATGGTGAAAATGCTTAAGCCAAACACTCTATCTAGGGTGGTAGAAGTAGCTTATTTACAAGAATAGGCTCTCAAATTGCAAGGAAAACACAGTGAAGGAGGGTAGCAGAGTGATGGCTGAATGAAGAAGGCATTGTTGAACAAGGAGAAGAATTCAATTGAACAGGACTGGACTGGGAAAGATCGTATGCCTTTATTGCCTACACCACCCATTCAATAGAGGTTGAATTTGGGAGCAGAAAAAGAAGCAAAAAGCTGTGAATTATTTGGTAAGACTTCTAGTTACAATTTGCCTAAGATCGAGTTAAGTATGTTCAATGGGGAAAACCACCGTGAATGGATTAGAAAATGCAACAAATATTTCTTGCTTAATAACACACCTGAGGATCCTAAACTGTTGGTGGTGGAGATGTTTTTTGATGGAAAGGCTGATAACTAGTTCCAAGGTATCAAGTTAGAATAACCTAGGTTGACTTGGGGGAGTTTGAAAATTTACTATGCTAGAGATTTAAAGGAGCTTGTAGTAGGGATATAGTGGAAGAATTTAATAAGTTATAGCAAGTAGGCATAGTAGAGGCCTATCAAGAGAGATTTGAAGAATTGAAGACATTGATGTTAATCAAGAACCCCAACTTGAGTGAAGAATACTACATTTCAAGCTTTACCAATGGTCTCAAAGAAGAAATCAAGCCCATGGTGAAAATGCTTAAGCCAAACACTCTATCTAGGGTGGTAGAAGTAGCTTATTTACAAGAATAGGCTCTCAAATTGCAAGGAAAACACAGTGAAGGAGGGTAGCAGAGTGATGGCTGAATGAAGAAGGCATTGTTGAACAAGGAGAAGAATTCAATTGAACAGGACTGGACTGGGAAAGATCGTATGCCTTTATTGCCTATACTACCCATTCATTAGAGGTTGAATTTGGGAGCAGAAAAAGAAGCAAAAAGCTGTGAATTATTTGGTAAGACTTCTAGTTACAATTTGCCTAAGACGAGTTAAGTATGTTCAATGGGGAAAACCACCGTGAATGGATTAGAAAATGCAACAAATATTTCTTGCTTAATAACACACCTGAGGATCCTAAACTGTTGGTGGTGCAGATGTTTTTTGATGGAAAGGCTGATAACTAGTTCCAAGGTATCAAGTTAGAATAACCTAGGTTGACTTGGGAGGAGTTCGAACAATTATTATGCTAGAGATTTAAAGGAGCTTGTAGTAGGGATATCGTGGAAGAATTTAATAAGTTATAGCAAGTAGGCATGGTAGAGGCCTATCAAGAGAGATTTGAAGAATTGAAGACATTGATGTTAATCAAGAACCCCAACTTGAGTGAAGAATACTACATTTCAAGCTTTACCAATGGTCTCAAAGAAGAAATCAAGCCCATGGTGAAAATGCTTAAGCCAAACACTCTATCTAGGGTGGTAGAAATAGCTTATTTACAAGAATAGGCTCTCAAATAGCAAGGAAAACACAGTAAAGGAGGATAGCAGAGTGATGGCTGAACCAAGATTTGGGCTGTATGGGCATCCTGCTACTGCAAATGGAGGAGTAAGCAATTACAAACTACTTACAAGCAACACACCAAAACCACCACCCACCAAGAACCTAGAAGCTAAGAAAATATCTCCCCAAGAGATACAGTTTACAAGAAATAATGGACTGTGCTTTAAATGTGGGGAGAAGTTTGGGTTGGGACACCAATGTAAAATGAAACACATGAACTTCATGTTGTATGAGAAAGATGAAGATACAGAGTTTCAAGATGCTTTGGTGGAACAAGATGAGGGAACTGGAAACCCTAGAGAACCAGTGGAAATATCATTAAATGCTCTGTCAGATTCTCTTAAAAGGAACACTATCTTGATACAGGGACAATTACCAGGGGAAACTGTAAAAATCTTGGTAGATACAGGCAGCGGTGATAGCTACATCCATCACAAGCTTGTGCCTGTACATGGAATTCCCTATGAATATGTTAAACCTTTCACGGTCACCATGGGAGATGGAAGCTTGGGAACCAGTTGTGCTCAATGTCCAAGAGTCCTCTGGAAAGTTCAAGACTACAAGTTTTGTTTTGATCTCAGAATAATGGAGTTAGGAGACTAGGATCTCATTTTAGGAGTGGACTGAATGTGCAACTACCGTGCCATTACCTTTGATTTTCACCAACTGAAGATTTCTACGTTTCACCAAGGAGAAGTGGTCACTTTGCATGGGGCAATGAATAAGGCAACCATGGATTTGGTAAAGAAAATGGACCTCAGAAGATTTTTGCAAGCCAAAAGAAGGTGTTGTGCTACCTCAATACAAGCTGGGGAAGTGGTTGCAGAAGTGCAAGGGGTACCAGAACCAATTACTGCAGTATTGAATCAATATTCAGAAGTCTTTTAGAATCCTACTCAGTTGCCTCCTAATAGAAATCTGGACTATCAGATTCCTTTGAAACCAAGGGCACAACCATTCTAGATGAAACCATATAGATACCCTCATTCTCAATAAACAGAAATTGAGAAACAAATAGTTGACATGTTGAAATCTGGAATTATCAAGTAAAGCAATAGTCCTTTATGCATTCTCTATGTAGACCTGAAATTTATTTTATATTTTATTTTATTTTTTTGAATACATTTTCTCTACTTTACTTTATTGCTTTAATTTCCTAGAGATTTTACAAGAGAGTTAAGATTTTAAATCATTTTCTTGTATAACTTAGTGCATGTTAAGTTCGTAGAAGATTATGGTGGTAGGATCCACTAGTGAAGGTATGTGCGGTAAATTTTTTAAGGTTAGGTGGAGTTTTGTGTAAAAGAATATTATTTTATAAGGTATTAAGAAATAATTAGAGGTTGGCTAGATATTTTAGTAGTTGAAAGACCATTAGATGAGAATTAATCATTGGAAGCCATTTGTCAACCAAGCCATGGAGTTTTGACTTGGACCAAGACCTTTCTTAGCCTTCAATAAAAAGAAAATTTGACCAAAAACTCTCATCTTCTTCCCCTCCTTTGGCCGACTCTCCTAGCGAGGAAAAGAGAGAAAAAACTCCATTTTTTCAACCTAGAACCTTGCTTGAATCCTTGAGGTTTTCACCATAAATTTGCAATCCAATCCATAGGAAATAACTTTAAAGAAGGAGGAAGGCCTTGGGTGGAGGAATTTGGGAAAAAAAGGAAGCTTTGGTTGCTCTTCTTCATAGGATTAAAGGTAATCATGGTTTGAAACCATTTCTTCTCTTTTAGCTTGCATTTGAGTGGATTTAAGGCTTGATTTTTTGTGGACTCTATGGAAAATTTCATAGTTTGTGTAGTGGTTTGGAGATTTCAGCTTTAATGGAGAAATTTCAGCTTTGATATGTTGGTTTGAGCTTGATTAGGATCTATTAGCTTTGCCATGTGGATTTTCTAGTTTTTATATGTTATTTTGGCTTTATTATAGAAATTTTTAGCTTGTAGTGGCAATTTCCAGCTTTAAATAAGAAATTTCAGCTTTGAAGAGTTAATTTCAGCTTTGCTAAATCTTGTTGTTTTGCCATGAGATTTTCTAGTAGTGTAGGCACTTCATTATGTGAATTTCTAACTTTGGTGCATAATCTAGCTAGTTTAGTTTAGAGTTTTGAATATGAGAAATTTTGATGGGTTGTTTTGATCATCTAGGGTTAATCTTTCTAGTTGGTTTTGTAGGCAATTTCTTTATTAGAAATTGACACCATATGCCTTATAACATGTTGATTAGTTTAAGTTTTGGATTTGTGATAGAAACATGAAGGAAAGTTGGGAGTTCGGCTAGAGGAGATTTTGGAAAAACATTCTTTTGCTTGCGGGAAATTTTCGTAGGGAGCTCTGTGCAGCTTTGGGAAAAGTGGCTATAACTTCGTATAGGAAAGTCGGAATTGAGTTCTGTTTGTTTATTTGAAATTAGACTCAAAGTGCTTCCTACAGTATAAAATTTAGAATTTGGTTCAATCTCTATAAATATCAGGAAATCGGCAAAGTTGACTGAAAATTCTGCCCTGCACTAGTAAAAATTGGAATGTTGTAGTAACTTGTGACCCAATTTGAATCAATTTATGAACTTATTCTCTTTGAGGTGTCTTCTAAAGATTATTAGTGTTTCAAGTCTAGTTTTTAACGGGCCAAGTTGTATGATTTTTCAACATTTATAACACAAGTTATGATTTTTCAAAGGAATGATGCTCGCTAAAAACTTTCCGTTTCAAATGTACTCGAGCGCTACAAATTTCAACTTTCCTTGCTAAAATTCATGATTTTTAAACTCATTACTTGTTGGATATGATATATTGTGTAACTGCGATGGAAATAAGGATGTTTTACCATGAAGTTAAGTTTTAAAATGTTGAGGAGAAACTTAAGGAAACTAGGGGAGGTTTGTTGTTTTTCTGCCTTGCTTGCTGGCCGATAAGGAACTAGCTTGGTTTCCTTTAATTTTAAGTTGATTTTGTGGTAAACTTGTCTAGAATGCTTGGTAAACCTTTAAATCTTACTTATGTGTTGAAATTTGGATGAAATGGAGGGTTTTCATTAGAAATTTTCTCTAATTTGCTGGCTGCAAATTTTGCTTATGGGCCGAGTGGATAGTGATACACTTTACCTTGTTTTTTCTCGATCTTTTCATGATGAGTTGTGACGCCCCCACCTCTCCTTAGGGCAAACCCTAGGGTATCAATGAGATGTCTGCCCAACTTTTATCAGGACTCACGCACTTATTCAAATTTAATAAAGAATCACAAGTCAACTATTGACTTATAATAAAGAAATATTTCGAATATACAAGTCCAAAACTCTCAAGACTACCATTTATAATTACAATCCAAAATACCCAAGTATAACAAAATTTACACTTCAAATGTCTCCCATAACATACAAAAGATATACTAGCTTCCACCAAAAGCCGTTAGTCTAGAATCACCAACTTCCACTTCTAAACCTGTTAAGGAAAATAACTTGGGGTGAGCTAATGCTCAGTGAAGCCAAGAAATCAAGCAATCACGAACTAACTCAAATAACACACTTAAGAGAGACTTAACACAAATTTCATATAACCGATCAAGTAGGAAGTAAAACACAAATGAAAAGGATACAGGAGCTCTCAAGAGATATTTCCACGTCACGACCGGTTCAATCCATCTTTGGTTGACCCTCCGTCAACTCAAGTAGTAACATGTCCGTAGAACTCCACTTACTTCCTCCGTCCACCATATCACCCTCTCGGATCCGAAACCAAACACGCACGAGATGGCAATACTACTCGAGTATGCCAAGCAAGATCTCAAAAAACCAAGTTTTATAATTTCCCATGGTTTACCAAGTTTCTTGACCAAGTCCTTGCCGACTCGAGTTATGAGGCTAGCCAATAGGTTTTGGGCATCCCACGAGTATAAGTAATCAATGAAACAATGTTTCAATCGACTTAAAATCAATTATAGTACTGAATCGGGATGAGAGGTACCTCCCACCCGAATAGGGTATGGTACATGCTGCCACTCAGTACTCACGATTATAAACATGTTCAAGTACAAGTTCAAGTCACACAAATTCATAGTTCAGGTAACAAGTATTCAAGAGGGAGAGAACAAGGGCGATAAAATACACTCTCGTCTCGGCAAGTTCATGAATCATAACACTTGTACAAATATCATTTCAATCATAGTACATGAAACATGCATTTGACACTCACCAAAAGTCAAGAGCAAATACGGGAGCAAAAGCAAGAGGTCAAACAAGCTCCTCGGCGTCCACGTGATCACCTAAGACATGTACAACCATGATTACCTAGGTATTCGACCAAAGCTAATGAGAAAAATGTTTCTTGCTATCCACATTCAAAGCCGCAAGCTCAAGTCGAGTTAGAAGAGACTTTTTCACTTAAGTATTGAAATAACACTCAAGGAGAACTCAAAAATCATTTTCAAGTCAAGTCGTGGCAAGAAATCTTGATTCCAAGAAGAAAGTACCTGCTCAATTTTTGGCACAAAAATCGAGGAAAGGAAAGACGATTTTCATATCTCAAAGCTTCTAATCTTATGCCCAAGTTTTGGAATATAAAGGAGCATTCATGTTTTCAAATCTTATGGAGTCAAAATCCATCAAAACGCTACTCATTTTCATAGTAAATGTTGAAATTAAAAGTTTCAAGTTTCGAATATAAAACTAGTGAAATTCCTCAAGAAATATTTTAGTTAAAACATACCATTTTATGATTCAATGTCATGGGAACCAAGGGCATAAGAATAGGGGTTAAATCCATTTCTCAAGTATGAAATGAGGTGCATATAATCAAGTAAGCTAGGTTTAATACCTAGGGAATGTTTCCAAACCACTTTTGAGATTTTCACTTCTATATAAGGAAAAAGTCAGTTTTGGACAGCATTATTTGGAAACCAAGATTCAAAATGAAGGTCTAAAGTTCTAAGAGATCTTGTATCCATCCATGAAATCAAACTTAAAACGAACTAACAATCTCAAAGGAAAGTTGAAAGTTCTTAAAAGAACATTTTTGTTTGAAATCAGAAAATTTCAGCTTTGTGAGACACCACTTGAAAAAATCATATCTCGAGTTCTGTAAGCCCAAAAATTGAAAACTTTATACCGTTGAAAACTAGATTCAGTTTACTAAAACTCTCTAGAAGACATTTTTCCCAGATTCAAATCAGAAATCATTCAAATCTCAACTTCAACTTGCTGCTTCATTAAAACAGGGCAAAACAGTCTTGTATTTTCAGTGAGCTTTGAAAATTTGGCAAAATTTATAGAAATAGAATTAGTCCTTGAAATTTATACCAAGAAAAGAACTCCAAGCCTAGTTTCAAATGCAATAAACGGAACTCAATTCAGAATTTTCTATACCAAGATACAACAGTTTCATGAAAGCTGATTTTTCAAACCTGGTTCACGGATTTCCAGCCTTGGAGCATCAACATAGTTTCAAAATCATGTCATAACTAAAGCTAAACAAGTCCAAATTTAGTGTGGTTTATGGCGTTGAAAAATAAATTCAAAGTACCGAAAATCATTAGAAGAAACCATCTTCAAATTTATTTCACAAAAGGAGTGAAAATGAGCTACAAGATGCAGCTGTGCAGGTCTCTCAGGTAAAACAGTAGGAGCAAATCAGTCAAGTTTGCCGGTTCACTACGGCTCATAGAAAACGAATTAGCAGGGGTATTTTATACCATTGGAAAGCCGTCGGAGTCTAGTTTCAAATGCCACAAATGGCACTTGATTTTGACTCTTGGACGAAAAATTATATGCAGTTGAATATGCTCTGGTTGGCTGTCCTGAGCAAAATTTTCCAGATTTGCTTCTCTTCTCTAAACTCAACTTTTACCTAATCAAATGAAATGATTTTTAAGAGATAATTTTCACACACACAATCCAACATATAACAAGCATTTTTGCAGCCATTTGAACAACAAATTTCAAAATTAAACCAAGGGAAATAAATCAGCAAAATTTGGACAGCACCTCCTCTCTTTCTCTTCAAATTTTCTCTCCAACATTCAAGCCCAAATCAAACTAGAAATCACAAAAATAAAAACCAAACAAACAAGAATTCTCAATTCCACTACCTAATCATCCACCTCAAGGCATCTACCTAAGTATAAATCAAGAAAACAAGGATTTTCTCAAGTCATCTAGCCTAGCTTTGGTTAGGGTTTCAAATACCCTTGCATATCAACCCAAAACCACCACTAACTCTTGTATAAACTAAAGATCAAGGAAAGTGAAGCTTGTTACCTCTCCAAAGTTTCTTCAACCCTAGTTAGAGCCAAGCTTTTCACCACCAATCCATCAAGAAATCTGTGAGGCCCCAGTCCGCTCGTAAGTTGATATTAGGGTTATTCATTATTTTGTACGGTTAAATTAAGGTTTTAGGGCTAAGGAGAAACCCTAATCTCGGCTAAGATTGAAAACCCTAACCTTGCTTATGATAAAACCCTAGTTTATGTATTATTCGTAAGCTCGAGCTATAGTTTATATGCGGTATTCTAGTGTGTGTTTTGGCACAAGTACAAATAGGATTCGTTATAGTTTACAGAGGTTTAACAAGTTTGAAAATGGTTGGCAAACTCTGGATTAGCAAACTTCTAGTGTTACAATATTAGAAAGCTTAAGTGGAGTTTTATTTATCGCCCGCCTTTTTTCACATTTTCTTTATTAGAAAAATTCCCTAGATAATTTTTATGAGTAAATATAGATTTTAGATTATTTTTCTAGTATCGGTTAGTTTTTGAGAAATTAAGAACGTATATCGGACGTGGGACCCACTAGTGCGGTAAGTTCGGAAAAATTCAGCCGATTAGGTTAAGTTTCGGATATTGGGTTTAATTTATCGGGTGTTAAAAGATAATTAGAGGATACTTTATGGATTAGAGTGAGAGGGAACAAAGTGATAGACTTGCATTAATGAAGGTGACAAGTGTCATCCTTGGATTAGTCCTTAAGTAAGACTACTATTCCTTGTCTTATCATTTGGTTAAAATATCTCAAAAATTACCAAAAATTCACTCTTTTCTTCTCCATCTTGGCCGGCCTTCTCTAGCAAAGGAAGAAAGAAAACTCTTCAAAGTTTTGGCTTCCATCTAGCTCAAATCCTCCAAAACAATCACTTAAACTTGTTTCTACTCCATAAAACCTCTTCATTAGGTGTTAGTGAGTTGTTTGGTGAAGTGTTTGGGGAAACTAAGATGACAAGCAACTCTCCCTCTCTTGTTTTACTAGGTGAGTAGTGAATGAACCTTCTCATTCACCTAATGAAGCTTAATTTGTGCTTAGTGGTAGTTAAAATGTTGAATTTTGTGGTTTATTTCTTGATTTTGGATGAAGTGGTGAAGTTTTCCATTTATTGGTGATTTTTCTGTTTATATATGAATTTGATGGTGTGGCCTTGTATGATGATTGGCAATGGCCTAAAATGAGGCTAGTAGGTGTAAATGATTGTTAATTGCAAGCACTTTTTGGTTTGGAGGGAAATTTGGAAGACTTTGGTTTCATACCCTTCAATTCTGTCCGGTTTTGTATCTCCTGGTTAGAGGCCGAATTGGTCTTAGTTTAAAACATGAAAGTTGTAGGGAATGACATTTTAGAGGTGCCTGCAAAATTTAAGGTCAATCGGAGTATTGTAGAATGAGAAAAGTCGAAATTACCCTTACTGTTCTGGTTTTACCCGAATGTAAGAATTGCGCCTGTAATTGGTTATTTTGGCTGGAATTGCATCGGAATTGGTTGTTATGGTCTTCTAATGAAATTTATCCCTGTTTCTAAGCTTTCGTATGGCTTTAGAATTTCTGGATTTGGACTTATGTAGGCTGTTTTATGATGTTTGTACTAGAATACGGTTTGTGAACCTGTTTTGCGATTCTGGTGTAGTATATTACATTTTTAACGTAGTTACACTCGAAATTGGACTGAGTGGTCTTCTTAAATATTGTACCCTCTTAAGTCCTGAATATGCCTGTAAAATTTTAGGTCAAACGGATCAGCGTATCCTGAGTTATAGATGAATACTCAAGCCTGTTTTGAACATCAGATTCTGTGCGTTTTTAGTTTAGCTTCTGCCCGTGACTTTTTCGGTTTTGATACTGTACGATCTAGGTGTTGACTCTTTCATAAGAAATGTAGATCTTGGTTTTAGCTTCAAAACGGTATAAAGTGCGTCGAAATCCGAGTTCCGTAGCTCCCGTTATGACCAAAACAAGATCGATCGTCAGAACTGCCTTTGAATCTAGACAGTTCTAACGGGTACTTTGACACTCAAATTTCGTTCTGTTCTGAGTGGATTCAGGTCTTGGCTAAAACATCAAAGTTTTATCCTTATGTCTCAGCTTTCTAATGCCTTTGGAATTTCCTGATTTGGATTTGTGAGCTGGGAGTTATAGTCCAGCAAACATACCCTGTCCGTTACTTTGGAATGCGAATTCTTGGAACGGTTTTCTGCACTTTCGACCCATCTCTGTTCAGATCCGGAGTTAGGGATCTTCATGAAAGTTATAGACTTTTCTCTTAGCTTCGCAACGGTACCTCATGTACCTTGATCCGACACTCATATCTTCGATTAGGCTCAAAACAGTTTTGACGGCAAAATGGTAGGCCGCCATTCCCGTTTCCGTGTGCCGTTTCTGCACTCGTATGTGCCGATTTTGCCGTTTTGCTTGTTTTAGGCATATTAGTAGCCGTTTATGATATTATGTGACGCAATCTTCTATTTCAGATGGTGGTGAGTTAGGTGGAGCCGGTGGGGCCTACTAGCTACTCCTCGCGACACAAATTTCGAACTTTTGCTCTTTTGTTCGTTGAGTAAGTATTCAGGCCGCTCTTACGTGTTAGTTGCTTATGTGTTTCGATATGTATGAAAAGGGTACCTAGGTGAGGGTGTACTTTATCGCACTCGACCTAAACCCTAATTTGCGCACATATTTGTACATGACATATGTATAAGAATCATTTTGGAACTAAACCCCTTGAGCTTGTGGCTCGGGGTGACTTTTGAATAAATTTGTGAAGTTGGTGAGTTTGGGGCCCGATCTCATGACCTAGGTGGACTATTCGAGCCGGTTAGGGCTTGGTTGAAGTCAGTCCAACCTGACTTGAGGTCACCAAGTTTGTGAAACCGGTTCACCGATTATGTGGACCAAGTTTGTGACCCGAGCTTGTGAACCAAGCTCAATTTCGTTCACTCGAGCAAGTTTGTGAGGTGTCTGGCCAGAGAGGGTGATAAAGTGTACGGTGGGAGTACAAGTGAAGTTCTACGGACCATTAATTGTGGTCGACGGAGTGTCGGCAGGCGGTCACACATGGCAAACGATTTGGCTTTGGAGCCACCTGTATCCTTATTATGTGATGTTACTTTTCTGCTTTTGCTTTACTCTTACTGTGTAACTGTTGTTACGTGAAATTTACGCTTTCGCCCCTATTTACTTACTAAGCATATAGCTTACCCCTTTCCTTTTGTTTTCCTTAGCAGGGACCGACGCGGGGAACTTTTGGTACATACACTAGTATAGTTAGATAGGCTTGTAATAGTTGAACAGTTAGGATGTTTGTTTTTGTTTTGGTGATTTGTATAAGGACCCTCCTTAGGGTTTACTCTTTGGTTTTTGTTATAATTATAAGGATGTAATAGTATGAGCAGGTACCTTTGAAGAATGTAATTAGAACACTTTTGGGGATTGTATATATTGTATATAGTGCTCTTTTAATTTATCTAGTTTTATTATTGTAAGTTTTGAATCCTGGCGCGAGCTAAGCAGGCGGCCCGCCGATAACCTTGGGTTCGCCCTTGGGAGAAGTGGGGTCGTCACAGGTGGAATCAGAGCGCCTAGGTTAGAGGACTTGGGCAAGTGGGACATACGCGATAGGCACTAGGCATATTTGACCATTTTAAGTTGAATGATATCTTTTAAGCTGAAATGCCGATTGACTGACGACTTAATATTTTGTAGGTATGTATTCGGACGGTTCGAGTGGTGCGGGACCCAGTGGTGTGGGACCGAGATTTTCGAGTACGAGAGGCGTAGAGGATCGAGTACTGCGTAAGCGGGCGATCCGCTATCGGCAGAGACCTGGAGAGCCTTACACTTTATACTCCCCTTTTGGTCAGGTGGCGCACCGACCTTGTGGATGTTGGTACACATACTGTTATCCTGACGAGGTCGTCCTGGCTGTGGACGACGAGCGATGCAGCCTGCTTAGACAGCTAGACGAGGCTAGAGAGGTTGGCCTTGGGCAGGCGATGCGTATTAGGGACTTGGAGCAGGGTCTCCGAGAGGAGAGGGAGAGTACGGACGCTTTGCACCGTCAGCTTCAGGACACACACCAGCACCTCTTCTCTATGAAGAGGCAGTTGAGGGATAGGGCCCGGAGTATGTCTGTCGACTACGAGCTCCTACTAGATCTAGCCGCAGAGGCACCGCCACGAGCCACTGGTCCAGAGAGGATGGACGAGGTGGACACGTTAGGTTCCGTTGGGAACGTGGGCCCTAGGGGAGGCGATTAGGGTCGCTTTTATACTTTTGTTTAGATAGTGTATGACTTTTGTTAGAACTAGCATGACTACTCTCTTTTGTTAGTTGGTTGGCCGACTAGATTTTGGAGCCAGTGCTCATGTGTACATTGGGTTTTGTACCGACTGGAGGTCGGTAATGTGTAAATCTTTTAGTGTGACTTTGTAAATATATGTATATATTTGAAAAGCATTTTGAACTTATCTTTTGTGTGTCCTCTGTGCATACGCTTTACATCCGTACTTTTGCTCATAGCCTGGATAATAAGTATACGTAATGTTCCGATCTATAGACTTTTGCACTTAAATGGCCTCCGGTACTCGAGGTGGAGGTAGAGGGCGAGCACGAAGCCCTGAAAGGGAACAATGACAAGAGCCAGATCAAGTAGCTACAGCCATTCAGCGGATGGCTGACTTGCTAGAACGTATGGTCGACCATCAGGGTCAGAGCCATGGGAATGCTGTTGGAAATGTGAGAACCCGTAATTTTCATTTTCTAAGTTTTATTATTTTTCATGACTTGTTTTCTGCATTTTCGTGATTAGAAATTTTTTCTAGATAATTTTAAGGAGCAGATATCATTTTTAGATGATTTTTCTAGTATCGAATGGATTTTGAGAAAATAAGAGCAGATACCGGACGTGGGACCCACTAGTGCGAAAAGTTCGGAAAATTTCGGCCAACTAGATTAAGTTTTGGATACTGGAATTATTTTATCGGGTGTTAAGAGATAATTAGAGGAAGCTATTTGGATTGATGTGAGAGGGAACAAAGTGATAGACTTGCATTAAATTGGGTGACAAGTGTCACCATTTGATTGGGTTACCTTTAAGACTACTATTCCATGTCTTACCATTGACCAAATAAATCACAAAATTAACCAAAAATTGCACCATTTTCTCCTCTCAAGTGCCGGCCCTCTCTCTCAAAGGAAGAAAGAAAACCTCTTCAAGTTTTGGCTTCAATCTTGTTTCAATCATCAAAACCAACCATTCAACCTTGATTTTTCTCCATAAAACACCTTCAAGTAGTGGTGGTGAGTTGTTGTGTGAAGTTATTTGGAAGGTTAAGGTGACCCATAGCTCTTTCTCTCTTGTTTTAAAGGTAAGTTGTGAAGAACCACCCTCCTTCTTTAATTGATGCTCAAATCATGCTTAGTGGAAGTAGAAGATGCAAGTTTATGGATTAATTCTTGATTTGTGGTTGAATTGATGACTTTTATTATTTTTGGGAAATTTTCTGTTTTAATTCAAGCATGATGGTGTGGCTCTCTATGATGTATGGAAATGATCTATAATGACTTAAGGAGGTGGGAAAAGTGATTAATTGCAACCAATTTCTGTTTTGGAAGAAAATTGGAAAATCTAGGGTTCTTAAGGGTACATTCTGTCCGAAATTTTAGGTACTAGATAGAGGCCGAATTGGCCTTAGCTCAAAACATGAAAGTTGTAGGGAATGACATTTTAAAGGTGCCTACAAAATTTCAGGTCAATCGGAGTTGTGTGGAGTGAGATATGTCGATTTTACTATTGCTGATCTGGGTTGCTCAGAATGTGAAAACTGCGCTTGTAATCGTTTGTTTTGACTGGAATTGGTTTGGATTTTGGAGTTGGTGTCTTCTGATGCAATGTAGCTGGATGTCTTAGCTAACTTATACCTTTGGAATTTCGGCATTTGGACTTGTATAGACTGAGTTATAGTAATTACAGTTTTGTGTGATTTGCAAACCTGTTTTGGGAATTCTGGTATAGTATTTTGCATATTTGACCTAGTTGTGTTAGGAACTGGATTGAGTGACCTTCTACATTGTTGTAGCTCTGTTTCTTGGCTTCGAAATGGTGGGTCTTACACCCCCATCCGATAATTGTAGTGAGAGTTGTGCCATTACCGCAAAATGACGTCAAAACTGTATTTTTCCGGGCCAATGCTAGTTACATTTCCGAAATTTCTGGTTTCCTCTATTGTTTGTAAATGTTTATGGAACCTTATTGGGGTCATGTTTGGCCTTGGTTTATGACTCGTTATCGAGTCTCATTGTATTTGTTGCATGTTTTTAGGGCGTGACGGTGGTGCACAACGTTCTTTTGACTAAAGTGTTTGAAACCACATTGTGCTAGCTTGGTGAGTGTACTACTCACTTATGTGCTATTACATGGCTTTGATCTTTGTACTTGAGATGTTGAATGTTGATTGATCCAAGTGAGAGTGTACTTTATCACTTTCACTTATTGTTTCGCATGTTATTGGAAAGTTATATGAAATGTTCTATGAAATGAAATACATGACTTCAAATATTATCCATGAGCTCAACCCCATTGGTTATTGATTGAATCGAGCCGGCGAGGGCTTGGTCGTGCCAATTAATGTGCCTTGGGGCAACATCATAGGGAATCTTGTAGTATGAGAGACTCTTGATTCCGGTTTACTCGAGTAATACCACAATGTAAGTGTTTGGATTTCGGGCCCGGTTGAGGAATGTTAGGAGGAAGGGAATGGAAGTTAAGAGGAGTCTACGGTTGGTTACCTTTCAGACATTGACGGAGAGTCAATGAGACCTGATCAAGAATTCAAACGGGGAAAAGGGCTCTTGAGAGCCACCCGTATCCTTTTATCCTCATTATTAATGTGTGGCTTTATTTATTTTGGTAAATTGGACTATTAAGCTTGATGTATCCATGAACTTGGTTGTTTGAGTTGTATTCTCACTGGGCAATTAGCTCACCCCGTTCCTTTTGTTTTCCTTACAGGAATATGACTCTTTTGGAATGAATTTTGATAAATGGTTGCCGAATGAACTAGATGAATGACTCTTTTGTATTGTATATAAAATGGGACCCTAAATGTATCATTAGGGCCGTTTTCACTTTTGTTTTGGCAAACCATATATGTAGTGACTTTTGTATCACTTTTAAACGTCATTTTGATTTGTAAAGGCTAAATGTTATGTGGTATATGTAATTCGATGTTTGGTTGGGTTCGGACGAGTCGGTTACTATTCATGGCCGACTCCAGATTTCATTTTCTTTTATTTTGGGTTATTTTGCCCTTTTGCCTTATTTGCACGCGTTATAAGTTCCGGAACATGAAAGATCGCTCTATACTGCACCGTTAGTTCTGGCGAGAGCTGGGCAGGCAGTCCGCTAACCTCTTTGGTTCGCCTTAGGGGAAAGTGGGGCTGTCACAGGTGGTATCAGAGCCACTTCGCGTGGTCTCTGCTCGGAGTGAGCCTAGGGCCAAGTGGTGTTATGGTCCTGATTTCATGGAGATGTCTAAGTGCTCGTTTGAGCGTAAGTTATGAATGGGGCATGTTATAAGTGTAAAAATCTTTATTATGCAACTTGAGGAAGATAGATATGTATGTCGGGTAGGAATCTATAATATGGATGATTTACGCTTGGGACCGGCCGGCTCGAGTTGTGAATTATCTTAAATGGGATTCTTGCGCCCGGATACGAAAGAGACGAGAGTCTAGGTTAGAAAGAATGGGGCGAACTAGAAATTGCGATTCTATGGATGACTTTATATGTACTTGACTGACTGTTCTGTATACATGTTGATACTGTTATGTGTTCTCTGTATATGTGTTATGTGTTTAAATGCTCGACGAGGGAGTGGAGTAGTTATTTGTTCTTGTTTACTTGTTCCTGTTTCGGGCTGCGAAAAGGAGGGGTTAGGTGCCCATTGCCCATTAACAGTATATTTATTTTGTGACCTAGATCGACTTAGATTGTATGGACGGCACACGTAGTGGACGGGGCCGTGGGCGCGGGAATAGGCAACCTACGCCAGATTGGGGTACTGGAGAAACCTCCTCTGGACCCCATCCTGAACCGAGAGTTGACCCTAATGTACAGATAGCTGCCGCTATGCAGCAAATGACAAACCTGTTGGCACAAGTGGTGCAGCAACAAGGCCAGAATCCAAACCCTAATCCTAGAAACCCTGGAAACCCTGGCAATCATGTTGAGAGCGAAGACAGAGCTCTGGAACGATTTCAAAAGTTTGCCCCACCCAAGTTCATAGGGGGACCTGATCCGGATGTTGCTGAGAGGTGGCTCGAAAAGATGGTCGATATTTTTGCCGCCCTGCACTATACCGAAGAACGGCAGGTGACTTTTGCCGTTTTCCAGCTAGAAGAGGCGGCCCGCTCCTAGTGGAATGTCATTCGGCAAAAATGGGAGAGGGAACAAACGCCCAGGACTTGGGTAAATTTTATGAGGGAGTTTAACGCGAAATTCTTCCCTCCTCTAGTTCAGGAAAGGAAGGAAGATGAGTTCATCCGACTCCACCAAGGAGCTCAATCGGTGGCGGAATACGAGAGCCAGTTCACCCGCCTGTCCAAATTTGCGCCTGAGTTGATTGTGACGGAGCAACGGCGAATTAGGCGTTTTATCCAGGGCCTAAACGTGGAGATTCAGAAGGACCTCGCAGTGGCTCAAATCAATGCTTTTAGCGAGGCCGTTGAGAAGGCCCAACGGGTAGAGAGTGCCAGATTGCAAGTAAGAAATTTCCAGGCGAAAAAGCGAGGATTTCCTGGAAATAATTCGGGGCAGGGGAATGAGAGTACCCCTTCCAAGTTTGGGCGAGGAATTGGGGAAGAAAGGGTACCGGGAGTGTCACGAGAGAGCCCGTCACGAGACAGCCAGTTGGGGAGAGGCCAGAGAGGAGGCTCGGCTTCTGCAGCACGCGGACCTTGCAGGTATTGCGGAAAGTCGAATCATTCTGAAGACAATTGCTGGAAGAAAGGAGGCAAATGTCTGCGTTGTGGAAGCGCAGACCACAAGCTTGCTACCTGCCTACTTATGACGCAAGAAGGAAGGGGAGCTCAAACTATGTCAAAGACCAACACGGGACCGGATAAGGGGAATGGGACGAAACCTAAGGTAGCAGCTCGCGTGTATTCACTGGAGCCACAACAGGTCCCCGATTCTCCTGAGATTGAGGAAGGTACGATTACGGTATTTCTGCGGAAACATTAGTAGATCCCGGTGTTACTCATCCATTTGTCAGTCCCAATTCTGATGGACGAAATAGGTATCACGCCTACCTGAAAGTAGTAATCCTTTGGGAAAAATCATCGTTTGAGTCTTGGTATGGTTTGTAAGGATCGCAGGGTTTGGGTAGGAGAGAGAATAGTGTTCGCGAAGAAAAAAAAAATCATGGGATAGAAAAGGCTACCTGGGAGGTGGAAAAAAACAATACCCTGAGCTATTTGTGAACCATGGTGAGAAATTTCGAGGACGAAATTCTTTCAAGGGGGAGAGAGTGTGAGAACCCGTAATTTTCATTTTCTAAGTTTTATTATTTTTCATGACTTGTTTTCTGCATTTTCGTGATTAGAAATTTTTTCTAGATAATTTTAAGGAGCAGATATCATTTTTAGATGATTTTTCTAGTATCGAATGGATTTTGAGAAAATAAGAGCAGATACCGGACGTGGGACCCACTAGTGCGAAAAGTTCGGAAAATTTCGGCCAACTAGATTAAGTTTTGGATACTGGAATTATTTTATTGGGTGTTAAGAGATAATTAGAGGAAGCTATTTGGATTGATGTGAGAGGGAACAAAGTGATAGACTTGCATTAAATTGGGTGACAAGTGTCACCATTTGATTGGGTTACCTTTAAGACTACTATTCCATGTCTTACCATTGACCAAATAAATCACAAAATTAACCAAAAATTGCACCATTTTCTCCTCTCAAGTGCCGGCCCTCTCTCTCAAAGGAAGAAAGAAAACCTCTTCAAGTTTTGGCTTCAATCTTGTTTCAATCATCAAAACCAACCATCCAACCTTGATTTCTCTCCATAAAACACCTTCAAGTAGTGGTGGTGAGTTGTTGTGTGAAGTTATTTGGAAGGTTAAGGTGATCCATAGCTCTTTCTCTCTTGTTTTAAAGGTAAGTTGTGAAGAACCACCCTCCTTCTTTAATTGATGCTCAAATCATGCTTAGTGGAAGTAGAAGATGCAAGTTTATGGATTAATTCTTGATTTGTGGTTGAATTGATGACTTTTATTATTTTTGGGGAATTTTCTGTTTTAATTCAAGCATGATGGTGTGGCTCTCTATGATGTATGGAAATGATCTATAATGACTTAAGGAGGTGGGAAAAGTGATTAATTGCAACCAATTTCTGTTTTGGAAGAAAATTGGAAAATCTAGGGTTCTTAAGGGTACATTCTGTCCGAAATTTTAGGTACTAGATAGAGGCCGAATTGGCCTTAGCTCAAAACATGAAAGTTGTAGGGAATGACATTTTAAAGGTGCCTACAAAATTTCAGGTCAATCGGAGTTGTGTGGAGT
This sequence comes from Coffea canephora, assembly GCA_036785865.1. NCBI lineage: Eukaryota > Viridiplantae > Streptophyta > Magnoliopsida > Gentianales > Rubiaceae > Coffea > Coffea canephora. The sequence continues at coordinate 26,691,766 of CM071920.1, forward strand.
GAGATATGTCGATTTTACTATTGCTGATCTGGGTTGCTCAGAATGTGAAAACTGCGCTTGTAATCGTTTGTTTTGACTGGAATTGGTTTGGATTTTGGAGTTGGTGTCTTCTGATGCAATGTAGCTGGATGTCTTAGCTAACTTATACCTTTGGAATTTCGGCATTTGGACTTGTATAGACTGAGTTATAGTAATTACAGTTTTGTGTGATTTGCAAACCTGTTTTGGGAATTCTGGTATAGTATTTTGCATATTTGACCTAGTTGTGTTAGGAACTGGATTGAGTGACCTTCTACATTGTTGTAGCTCTGTTTCTTGGCTTCGAAATGGTGGGTCTTACACCCCCATCCGATAATTGTAGTGAGAGTTGTGCCATTACCGCAAAATGACGTCAAAACTGTATTTTTCCGGGCCAATGCTAGTTACATTTCCGAAATTTCTGGTTTCCTCTATTGTTTGTAAATGTTTATGGAACCTTATTGGGGTCATGTTTGGCCTTGGTTTATGACTCGTTATCGAGTCTCATTGTATTTGTTGCATGTTTTTAGGGCGTGACGGTGGTGCACAACGTTCTTTTGACTAAAGTGTTTGAAACCACATTGTGCTAGCTTGGTGAGTGTACTACTCACTTATGTGCTATTACATGGCTTTGATCTTTGTACTTGAGATGTTGAATGTTGATTGATCCAAGTGAGAGTGTACTTTATCACTTTCACTTATTGTTTCGCATGTTATTGGAAAGTTATATGAAATGTTATATGAAATGAAATACATGACTTCAAATATTATCCATGAGCTCAACCCCATTGGTTATTGATTGAATCGAGCCGGCGAGGGCTTGGTCGTGCCAATTAATGTGCCTTGGGGCAACATCATAGGGAATCTTGTAGTATGAGAGACTCTTGATTCCGGTTTACTCGAGTAATACCACAATGTAAGTGTTTGGATTTCGGGCCCGGTTGAGGAATGTTAGGAGGAAGGGAATGGAAGTTAAGAGGAGTCTACGGTTGGTTACCTTTCAGACATTGACGGAGAGTCAATGAGACCTGATCAAGAATTCAAACGAGGAAAAGGGCTCTTGAGAGCCACCCGTATCCTTTTATCCTCATTATTAATGTGTGGCTTTATTTATTTTGGTAAATTGGACTATTAAGCTTGATGTATCCATGAACTTGGTTGTTTGAGTTGTATTCTCACTGGGCAATTAGCTCACCCCGTTCCTTTTGTTTTCCTTACAGGAATATGACTCTTTTGGAATGAATTTTGATAAATGGTTGCCGAATGAACTAGATGAATGACTCTTTTGTATTGTATATAAAATGGGACCCTAAATGTATCATTAGGGCCGTTTTCACTTTTGTTTTGGCAAACCATATATGTAGTGACTTTTGTATCACTTTTAAACGTCATTTTGGTTTGTAAAGGCTAAATGTTATGTGGTATATGTAATTCGATGTTTGGTTGGGTTCGGACGAGTCGGTTACTATTCATGGCCGACTCCAGATTTCATTTTCTTTTATTTTGGGTTATTTTGCCCTTTTGCCTTATTTGCACGCGTTATAAGTTCCGGAACATGAAAGATCGCTCTATACTGCACCGTTAGTTCTGGCGAGAGCTGGGCAGGCAGTCCGCTAACCTCTTTGGTTCGCCTTAGGGGAAAGTGGGGCTGTCACAGGAAACCCTGGAAATAATCCGGGTAATCACGAAAGAGAGGACCGTGCTTTAGAACGGTTCCAAAAATTTGCGCCCCCTAAGTTTGTAGGTGGACCCGACCCTGACCTAGCGGAGGGTTGGATGGACCGTATGCTAGATATTTTTGCCGCGCTTAGGTACTCGGAGGAACGGCAGATATCCTTTGCTACTTTTCAATTTGAAGGGGTCGCCCGAGCCTGGTGAAACGTGATTAAAACCAAGTGGGAGCGCGAACAAACCCCCTGGACCTGGATCAACTTTACACGGGAATTTAATGAAAAATATTTACCACCCATTGTGCAAGAAAAACGGGAAGATGATTTCATCCGCGTACGTCAAGGGGCATCGAGTGTGGCGGAATACGAAACTCAGTTTACGAAACTTTCCCGTTTTGCCCCAGAGCTGGTGCTGCCGGAGCAAAAGCAAATTCGCCGTTTTACCCAAGGCTTAAATGTGGAGATCCAGGAGGCACTAGCGGCTGCACAGTTGGACACGTTTAGCCAGGCACTAGAAAAAGTACAGCGGATTGAGACTGCGAGGGGACAGGTTAAGGCCTTCCATGACCGGAAAAGGAGGCAACCCAGTTCGAATGACTCCACGGTTGGACAGAACTCGCGAAACGAGCCACCTACTAAGACAAGCAAAGGCGCAGATGGTCCACGACCTACAAGAACCCTGAATAGCTTTGGGCGAGGTCAGATAATGCAAGAGTCCCCGAGGAGTGCCCAGCGTGGAGGGTCAAGTACGGCCACTAAGCCAACCTGTGGTTTCTGTGGGGCCAATCACACCGATGAAAATTGCTGGAAAAATAGTTCGGTACGGAAATGCTTCAAATGTGGTAGCACCGAACATCTGATTGCCCGGTGCCCCAAGATGCAGAAGGAAGGACTCAAGCCACCGACTGAAGGGACTACAACGAAGCCGTCAAATACAAGGGAAAATCGACACAAAGGGCCAGCAAGAGTGTATGCAATGGGTCAACAAGAGGTGACTGACCCTTCGACAGGTTTCAAAGGTACGCTTTGACCAAAGAATTAATTTCGAGAACGAAATTGTCCTAAGTGGGGGAGATTGTGAGGCCCCAGTCCGTTCGTAAGTTGATATTAGGGTTATTCATTATTTTGTACGGTTAAATTAAGGTTTTAGGGCTAAGGAGAAACCCTAATCTCGGCCAAGATTGAAAACCCTAACCTTGCTTATGATAAAACCCTAGTTTATGTATTATTCGTAAGCTCGAGCTATAGTTTATATGCGGTATTCTAGTGTGTGTTTTGGCACAAGTAAAAATAGGATTCGTTATAATTTACAGAGGTTTAACAAGTTTGAAAATGGTTGGCAAACTCTGGATTAGCAAACCTCTAGTGTTACAATATTAGAAAACTTAAGTGGAGTTTTATTTATCGCCCGCCTTTTTCCACATTTTCTTTATTAGAAAAATTCCCCAGATAATTTTTATGAGTAAATATAGATTTTAGATTATTTTTCTAGTATCGGTTAGTTTTTGAGAAATTAAGAACGTATATCGGACGTGGGACCCACTAGTGCGGTAAGTTCGGAAAAATTCGGCCGATTAGGTTAAGTTTCGGATACTGGGTTTAATTTATCGGGTGCTAAGAGATAATTAGAGGATACTTTATGGATTAGAGTGAGAGGGAACAAAGTGATAGACTTGCATTAATGAAGGTGACAAGTGTCACCCTTGGATTAGTCCTTTAGTAAGACTACTATTCCTTGTCTTACCATTTGGTTAAAATATCTCAAAAATTACCAAAAATTCACTCTTTTCTTCTCCATCTTGGCCGGCTTTCTCTAGCAAAGGAAGAAAGAAAACTCTTCAAAGTTTTGGCTTCCATCTAGCTCAAATCCTCCAAAACAATCACTTAAACTTGTTTCTACTCCATAAAACCTCTTCATTAGGTGTTAGTGAGTTGTTTGGTGAAGTGTTTGGGGAAGCTAAGATGACAAGCAACTCTCCCTCTCTTATTTTACTAGGTGAGTAGTGAATGAACCTTCTCCTTCACCTAATGAAGCTTAATTTGTGCTTAGTGGTAGTTAAAATGTTGAATTTTGTGGTTTATTTCTTGATTTTGGATGAAGTGGTGAAGTTTTCCATTTATTGGTGATTTTTCTGTTTATATATGAATTTGATGGTGTGGCCTTGTATGATGATTGGCAATGGCCTAAAATGAGGCTAGTAGGTGTAAATGATTGTTAATTGCAAGCACTTTTTGGTTTGGAGGGAAATTTGGAAGACTAGGGTTTCATACCCTTCAATTCTGTCCGGTTTTGTATCTCCTGGTTAGAGGCCGAATTGGCCTTATCTTAAAACATGAAAGTTGTAGGGAATGACATTTTAGAGGTACCTGCAAAATTTAAGGTCAATCGGAGTAGCGTAGAATGAGAAAAGTCGAAATTACTCTTGCTGTCCTGGTTTTACCCGAATGTAAGAATTGCGCCTGTAATTGGTTGTTTTGGCTGAAATTGCTTCGGAATTGGTTGTTATGGTCTTCTAATGAAATTTATCCCTGTTTCTAAGCTTTCGTATGGCTTTAGAATTTCTAGATTTGGACTTATGTAGGCTGTTTTATGATGTTTGTACTAGAATACGGTTTGTGAACCTGTTTTGCGATTCTGGTGTAGTATATTACATTTTTAACATAGTTACACTCGAAATTGGACTGAGTGGTCTTCTTCAATATTGTAGCCTCTTAAGTCCTGAATATGCCTGTAAAATTTCAGGTCAAACGGATCAGCGTATCCTGAGTTATAGATGAAATACTCAAGCCTGTTTTGAACATCAGATTCTGTGCGTTTTTAGTTTAGCTTCTGCCCGTGACTTTTTCGGTTTTGATACTGTACGATCTAGGTGTTGACTCTTTCATAAGAAATGTAGATCTTGGTTTTAGCTTCGAAACGGTATAAAGTGCGTCGAAATCCGAGTTCCGTAGCTCCCGTTATGACCAAAACAAGATCGATCGTCAGAACTGCCTTTGAATCTAGACAGTTCTGACGGGTACTTTGACACTCAAATTTCGTTCTGTTCTGAGTGGATTCAGGTCTTGGCTAAAACATCAAAGTTTTATCCTTATGTCTCAGCTTTCTAATGCCTTTGGAATTTCCTGATTTGGATTTGTGAGCTGGGATTTATAGTCCAGCAAACATACCCTGTCCGTTACTTTGGAATGCGAATTCTTGGAACGGTTTTCTGCACTTTCGACCCATCTCTGTTCAGATCCGGAGTTAGGGATCTTCATGAAAGTTATAGAATTTTCTCTTAGCTTCGCAACGGTACCTCATGTACCTTGATCTGACACTCATATTTTTGATTAGACTCAAAACAGTTTTGACGGCAAAATGGCTAGGCCGCCATTCCCGTTTCCGTGTGCCGTTTCCGCACTCGTATGTGCCGATTTTGCCATTTTGCTTGTTTTAGGCATATTAGTAGCCGTTTATGATATTATGTGACGCAATCTTCTATTTCAGATGGTGGTGAGTTAGGTGGAGCCGGTGGGGCCTACTAGCTATTCCTCGCGACACAAATTTCGAACTTTTGCTCTTTTGTTCGATGAGTAAGTATTCAGGCCGCTTTTACGTGTTAGTTGCTTATGTGTTTCGATATGTATGAAAAGGGTACCTAGGCGAGGGTGTACTTTATCGCACTCGACCTAAACCCTAATTTGCGTACATATTTGTACATGACATATGTATATGAATCATTTTGGAACTAAACCCCTTGAGCTTGTGGCTCGGGGTGACTTTTGAATAAATTTTGTGAAGTTTGTGAGTTTGGGGCCCGATCTCATGACCTAACTGGACTATTCGAGCCGGTTAGGGCTTGGTCGAAATCAGTCCAACCTGGCTTGAGGTCACCAAGTTTGTGAAACCGGTTCACCGATTATGTGGACCAAGTTTGTGACCCGAGCTTGTGAACCAAGCTCAATTTCGTTCGCTCGAGCAAGTTTGTGAGGTGATTGGCCAGAGAGGGTGATAAGGTGTACGGTGGGAGTACAAGTGAAGTTCTACGGACCATTAATTGTGGTCGACGGAGTGTCGGCAGGCGGTCACACATGGCAAACGATTTGGCTTTGGAGCCACCTGTATCCTTATTATGTGATGTTACTTTTCTGCTTTTGCTTTACTCTTACTGTGTAACTGTTGTTACGTGAAATTTACGCTTTCGCCCCTGTTTACTTACTAAGCATATAGCTTACCCCTTTTCTTTTGTTTTCCTTAGCAGGGACCGACGCGGGGAACTTTTGGTACATACACTAGTATAGTTAGATTGGCTTGTAATAGTTGAACAGTTAGGATGTTTGTTTTTGTTTTGGTGGTTTGTATAAGGACCCTCCTTAGGGTTTACTCTTTGGTTTTGGTTATAATTATAAGGATATAATAGTATGAGCAGGTACCTTTGAAGAATGTAATTAGAACACTTTTGGGGATTGTATATATTGTATATAGTGCTCTTTTGATTTATCTAGTTTTATTATTGTAAGTTTTGAGTCCTGGCGCGAGATTGGCAGACGGCCCGCCGATACCCTTGGGTTCGCCCTTGGGAGAAGTGGGGTCGTCACAAAATCACCACAAGGCAGGAGTTTTCTTCTAACTAGATCAACTTCCAAAAGTTTGAAGGTGTTGGATGAATTCTTGGAACAAGATTTGTGGTTGGAGTTTTGAGTTTTCTTCTCCTCTTTTGAGCTTCAAGTGTTCGGCCAAATGAGAGGAAAAGGAAGAAGAAATGAAGCTTTGGTTGTGATGTGAAATTGAAAAGAAAGCTTGCTTTTTGGAGGGTTAAAAGTCAACTAGGAATAATGACCAAATAGTGTCATGCACTACTAGTTTCCTTCTTATTTCTTACTCTCAAATACTAATCTTCCAAGGTAGTTTCTCTTACACCACTAATACTCATTCTTACTAGTCCGAAGTTGAATCTCCAAATCCCTAATTAATTGCGCCGGTATGACTTTCGAAAAATTTTTGACGCGTAAGCGATAAAAATATGATGAGTAAAATTCATGCTAAAATGATAAAATTAAATAACATGCCAATGCAAATAATTTTAAAATAGGTGAAATTAAAAATAAAAATACGAGTTCTCACATGAGTGTTGGCCAAATCTTGTTCCAAACACTGGTTACGACTCTTGTGTGTTGAACTTGGGTGAAAATCATGCATTTTGGTAGGTAAAAACCTCATGATTGAACTTGTTTCATTGCTGAAAATTCTTGGAAGGCAGGGCAGCTTTACACCCTGCTGTCTTTTAGCCTAAAGTCCTTTGGTTTGATGGTCTTTGGACTCAATCTTGCTCATTTCACTTGCTAAAACCTTGAACTACAATGGGGGGTTAAATTAGAGTGAATATCATAACTTAAAGAGGTGAACTACCTTATTTTTCTTCACTGTTTTGCTGCTGGAATTTTTCAGCCATGGATTAAAATAGCGAACTCTTTAGTTATTCATGTTTCTTGGGTCCAAATGCACTCTTTTTACTCCAAAACTATACTTGAATCATTGTCCTGATATCTATTTGGATTTTCTTTGATTTGCATATTTGAATTTGTTTTTGAACTTTATGTTTTTGAAAGGCCAACTTGATAGGCGTATGGCTCATAGTTGAGCCTAAATGTGAACTTGATTCACCTAAGTTTTGGAGGATTGGTCCATAATATTTTATCTTAGTTGCTCTTAGGGTTTGACGGTGAATACACAAATAATCTGGAGATGAACGTTTAACGTTGCTCTATTTGAACTGGTGAGTGTTCCAACTATATGTTCCATGCTACTTGTTGCTAAAATTGCTAGACACTTGATTTGTAATTTCTTGGGTAAGTGTATACTTTATCGCACTTGATCTAATTTGACTAAACTTTTGATATTTCATTTATGCATGTACAAGTAAATTGATTCACATATGCCCTATATCGTGACTTGAAATACTTGAAATGGTTGAACAACATGACATGTTGAGCCTACTTGTGACTTGGTCTTGGTTAGGCGGGTGTGTCCTTACTAGCACTCGACCTCCGTGAACTTGAAATACTTGATCTTGCGTGTGGACTTGCATTTACATGTGCATGATTGTAGACCGACTGTATATCTTCTTACAGCAATTGAACTAGACCCTTGGACCCTTATCCGAGATGTCGAGTAAGTAGAAACTTGGGTTACTCATGCGTATGTGTGAATATAGGTCGGTAACGGCTGAATTGAGCCCTCGTTGGATCTCTTACTTGACCAGTTTTAGAGCGGTCAGGTAAGTTAGGCAACCTTGGGTAAAGGATGAAGTTCCTAACCTATTTATTCCTAATTTGAATTCATGACTTGAACTCGTGACATGCATGAATACGGAGTGTTAGGTAACAGCTAACGTCTCCAATCATTACTTGCGTGAGCGTTGGATGACAGTCAACGACTCCACTCTTGAATATTTGAATACTTGGAGTCCAGATCTTGAATACTTAAATACTTGAGGTTATAAACCCAATCCAGGGTAGTTGGTTGAATTGAGTCGACAAGGGTTTGGTCGATGGGATTGACAAACCCTGGGTACTTGATTAGTGTTCGGGCCCAGTAAGGGATTGATTAGTGGACGGAGATCGACGTTTAGTGGTAATTTACGGACATTATAATTCTATGGTTAACGGAGAGTCAACAGACTCTAGACAAGCTACGGTGGAATCTGCTCCTGAGAGCAGCCCATATCCTTTGTCATGAATGTGTTCTTTGCTGTACACTATTCCATGATCAATCTGATTACCTGCTTTATTATGCATTATGTCCTGCTCTATTCGGATTTGACTTAATGGTATCATGGCTGCTAGTTTACTTGCTTGTTCTCTTGGCACCTCACTGGGTTTCTACCTCATTCCATGAATTTTGTTTTCCTTACAGGGGTGAGAACGTGAGAGTGGAAGTGAAGAAGGCATAGTCTTTGTCTAAGATTTGGTTAGCCGCTCACGTGAGCACTCCTTAGCTCTCTAGCGGGCTTGCTTGATTTTATTCTATAAGCTCGACTCCTTGGCTGTATTAAGAGATTGTTTGGACATTTGATGTCCACGGTTATATATTTAAAGTTGTAATTGTTAATGCTCTTATTATTGAGGTTGTTATTTTATAAATTTCATGGTGTGTGAGTGAGTCTTGACAAGAGTTGGGTAGGCAGTTTGCCAAACCCTTGGGTACGCCTTATAGGGAGGTGGGGCTATTACAGGTGGTATCAAAGCCGCGTCGCGTGGTCTCTGCGCAGGGGTGAGTTTGGGCCAAGTGGTGTTATGATCTCAACTGCGTGAATAAATGTAAAGGACTAAGTGCTCTTCTTGAGCGTAAGCTGTAAATCATGAAAGTTATAGGCGTAAAACCTTTATCATAATACTTGAGAAAAATAGATATGTATGTCAGGTAGGAATCTCAAACTTGGTTGATTTGCACTTGGGAGCGTACGGCCTGAGACGTTCTCCTAATTTCCGATTCTTATACCCGAGTACCAAAAAATGGAGAGCACTAGAATAAGGGTCTGTATCTTGATTATACTTGAGGTAAGTTTTGATGACAAAGGTTAAGGTGCAGAAGATTATAATATTTGACCTAAGAATTGAACCGATCGAGAAGATTGGATTGAGGAATGCTATCATGGAGTAATCTAGTAAATGTTTGGATAGGGTTTCTATAGATGATGGCCAGCTTCGTAGTCGTCGTGAATGTTTAAAGTGCTAGTATTGCAGACCTATTTCATTTCTCTTACACCTATGTACTCTTGTCCCGTGTTTCCTTGATTTTGCTGCGATTTGATTACAGTTACATATGTATTTCTTTTGAGTTTATTTAAACCCTTACTTGACCATCCTGTCTATTTTCTACTCTTCTTCGATGTCACATAGGAACCTAGTTTTGATTCCTATTTCTCTATAAGTTTTGAATCATGTATGAAAATTTTGGGGACAAGTATGCGGGTTCTATGCTTGTATGCAAATTTTGACAGAATTAGGATGACCGCCTTGATCGAGGATGGTAAAAGGCACTAGTGGGGGTAAGAGATTATGGTTTCTTCTTGAGCAGGTTTGTAAGTGAGTGTATAAAGGAAAATGAGTTAGGGTACGAAACTTTCGCTTTAAAGAATATGATTCTATATTTTGTTACATGTATAATCGATGATAGTAATCTTTGTGGGAAGACCCAAGAATTGGAGTAAGTACTTATGCGATTCATGTTTCTTGGGTGATCTGTAAACAAAGGAATAAAAGAGTTATATGGCTAGAGTTTCCAATCATGATTAGTTACTCATCTTGATTTTTTGATTTGCTGGCAGGCTATCACTTGAGTTTAAGTGAATCGGTGACAAATTTGGTCGATATGCATAAGGAAATAGAGATTTTTCGAAAAGAAGTAGAGTTCCAAAAGAGATTAGCTGAGCACTGGGAAGAATGATAGAAACAAGAATATTCAGAGAAAATTGAGCTACTGCACAAGAACATAGAACTGAAAAAGAAATACGAAGGGATCCCAGAAGAGGTGCGAAATAAGTTTGAATTGGTACATTTGCCTAGTCAAGTAACATCTCAAGATATTCATAATAATCAAGTTAAAAGGGGTGAAGGAAGTTCCCACGATACTAAAGGGAAACGTAAAGCGATTAGTGAAGATGAACTTGTTATGAAGGATAAAGAGAAAGACAAAAGAAAGAATGGACACTTCAAGAAGAGATGCGTAATTGCTGAGTGTAAAACCTGTAACAAAATTCATACGGAATTATATTATTTAAAAACTGGTGCATGTTTTAGATGCGGCCAACTTGGACATCAAGTGAGGAACTGCCCAAGATAAACAAATTTCATGATAGTGAAGCTGCTGTAATAGTCAAAGTTAGTGATTAGTGATGTTTTACTTGAAATAGTTGTAATTATTATGTATAGTGAAAGCTTTATGTAGTAAGTTGTATCTTTGTTAGAAACAATAAACTTGATGCATGATGTTTTAAGTAGTAATATTAAATGTCTGAGGTTGGACGACGTTGAATCCTTATCTATGACACAATTACTATAGTTTAGTCTTGGATTTAGGTGAGAATTCCTCATTTGTGGTTCGAAAGGAAAAAAATTTTGATTTGAGAGGGTGATTCGGATCTAGTGGTACAATTATAAAGATGAGAGGGGTCTTACGTTGTGAATGATTTGTCAACGTACAGTGTATGAGTTTAATGACTAGTATGAGTAATAACCAAGTTTCATATCTTCTTTTCATCACATTTGAAGTTCGTGTCACCTTTCACCTTTTGATGCCTTCATTGATCTTTCTTAGCATGTTAACTTAGCTATTACGTTATTAAGATTTTCCCTCTATGTAAGTTGGTGGTAGCAGCATGAGTGAGGGGAAGCTCTTAAAAGTGAAGGAAACCCCGTGAAATCAAGATTTGTGAGTAAAGATTAGAATTTCGAGAACGAAATTCTTTTAAGGGGGAAGAGAGTGTGAGGACCCGAAATTTATTTTATATTTTATTTTATTTCTTTAAATACATTTTCTCTACTTTACTTTATTGCTTTAATTTCCTAGAGATTTTATAAGAGAGTTAAGATTTTAAATCATTTTCTTGTATAAGTTAGTACATGTTAAGTTCGTAGAAGATTATGGTGGTAGGATCCACTAGTAAAGTGTGTGCAGTAAATTTTTGAAGGTTAAGAGGAGTTTTGTGCAAAAGAATATTATTTTATAAGGTGTTAAAGAATAATTAGAAATTGGATAGATATTTTAGTATTTGAAAAATCATTAGATGAGAATTAATCATTGGAAGCCATTTGTTAACCAAGCCATGGAGTTTTGACTTAGACTAAGATCTTTCTTAGCCTTTAATAAAAAGAAAATTTGATCAAAAACCCTCATCTTTTTCCCCTCCTTTGGCCGACTCTCCAAGCAAGGAAAAGAGAGAAAAAACTCCATTTTTTCAACCTAGAACCTTGCTTGAATCCTTGAGATTTTCGCCATAAATTTGCAATCCAATCCATAGAAAGTAACTTTAAAGAATGAGAAAGACTTTGGGTGGAGGAATTTGGGGAAAAAAAGAAGTTTTGGTTGCTCTTCTTCATAGGATTAAAGGTAATCATGGTTTGAAACCATTTCTTTGCTTTTAACTTGCATTTAAGTGGATTTAAGGCTTGATTTTGGTGGACTCTATGGAAAATTTCATAATTTGTGTGGTGGTTTGGAGATTTCAGCTTTAATGGAGAAATTTCAGCTTTGATATGTTGGTTTGAACTTGATTAGGATCTATTAGCTTTGTCATGTGGATTTTCTAGTTTTTATATGTTATTTTGGATTCATTATAGAAATTTTTAGCTTGTAGTGGCAATTTCCAGCTTTAAATAAGAAATTCCAGCTTTGAAGAGTTAATTTTAGCTTTGCTAAGTCCTTGTTGTTTTGCCATGAGATTTTCTAGTATTGTAGGCACTTTATTATGTGAATTTCCAGTTTTGGTGCATAATCTAGCTAGTTTAGTTTAGAGCTTTGAATATGAGAAATTTTGATGGGTTGTTTTGATCATCTAGGGTTAATCTTTCTAGTTGGTTTTGTAGGCGATTTCTTTGTTAGAAATTGACACCATATGCCTTATAACATGTTGGTTAGTTTAAGTTTTGAATTTGTGATAGAAACATGAAGGAAAGTTAGGAGTTTGGCCAAAGGAGATTTTGGAAAAACATTCTTTTGCTTACTGAAAATTTCTGCAGGGAGCTTTGCGCAGCTTTGGGAAAGTGGCTATAACTTCGTATAGGAAAGTCGGAATTGAGTTTTGTTTGTTGCATTTGAAACTAGACTCATAGTACTTCCTACAGTATAAAATTCAGAATTTGGTTTTGTGAGGACCCGAAAATTACTTTAAATTTTCTCTTGTTTTTGAAAAACTAATTTATATTTCCCTTTAATTTTACCTTACTTGCTTATTTACTAGCCTTAATTTTATGGTGATTTTAAGGGTTAAGTCAAGATCTTATCATTTCCCTTTTATAGTTTAGTGTATGTTAAGTTTTGTAGATTATTAAGGTAATTTCACCGACTAGTGAGATGCGCACATTATATTTGGTGGATAAGAACGGGTATTAAGAAACGGGAAGTATGTGATTAAAAGTGTTAAGAGTAAGTTAGTGAACCCATAAGTTCAAATAAAAGTACAAGAGAGGCAAAGAAATAGGTTTGAATCGACTCGCGCCATTTATTATCGGTCAAAGACACCACTTGACCAAGATTTTCTTTCCTTAATTCTTCTTATTTCTCTTTCATTTTTCCTTCCCTAAATTTTTTAGGGGTCTTGGCCAAAATTTTTTACCATAAAAGGAGAGGAAAGGAAGGCAAAGCAAAGGAAAAAATGATGGAATGCCAAGTGTTGGCAATCAAGACATTCTTTGACTAAGACCATCTCTAGTCTTTATCTTGCAAATTTCAGCAATAATCCTTCATTCTTCTACCTTCTTGGCCGAGAGAGGAAGACAAGAAAAGAGAGAAAAACTTCTTTAACTTCACCTTGATTCCAAGCTAGAACTAGTAGGAAATCAACCTCAAACCTTAAACCAATCCATAGAAGGGAGCAACAAGGAAGGAAGGGACTTTGCGTGGTGTGATTTTTGGGAAGAAAGTTGTAGGCTGCTAGTCTCCTTAGGAATTGCAGGTTTTCTTGGTAAGGAACCACTCTTCCTTTTTAATCTTGCATTTGGTTGGAAATATGACTTGATTGTAGTAGGTTGAGGGAAGATTCTTGTGGTTTTGTGTAGTAGGTTGCCGTTTTCAGCCTTTGTTGATTATTTCCAGCTTTGATACATTATTTCCAGCTTTGTTATGGAGTTGTTAACCTGTCATAAAGATTTCCCAACTTATATATGCAATTTTGGTGTTACTTGAGGAATTTCTGGCCTTGTTTGTGAATTTCTAGCTTTGGTAGTGAATTTTCCAGCCTAGGGTTTAATTTTTTCAACTTGAGTAAGTGATAGTTATATGTTATGTATATGCTTGATTTAGTGAGTTGGTGGCCTGGTATGTATATGCTTTATTTGAGACTGTTTTGTGATGAGAATAAAGCTTTGAAAATGGCTGGAAATTAGGGAAAAATAAGGGGAAGTGTTGTTGAAAATTTTTCCCGCAGGAGATTTTGAGCAGTCTTGGGAAATCTGTCATATCTTGGTGTAGAAAAATCCGAATTGAGTTCTGTTTATTACATTTGAAACTAAACTCATAGCTCTTTTAATCGTGTAAAAATTAGGGGTTGGTTCAACTCCTATAAATACCAGCAAATTTACAAAATTTCTTGAAAAATCATGACTGTTCTGTTTTGCACATAAGATAGTAGTGATTTTAAACTGAAAATTTGACTAACCTATGAGTTGAATTTCATGAAGATGTCTTCTAAAGTCTATTAGTACTTTGAGTCTATTTTCTAATGGTGTAAGTTTTGTGGTTTTTTAACCTATGGAACCCTTATATTTTTTCAAAAAATGTCATCAAAGCTGAAAAATTTTGTCAAATGAATTGAGTGGAACTTGGAAAACTTTTATAGGTTTTAAACTTTAATTGGTGTGATTTTAGATGGTTTTGTGGTCTTAAACAAGTGTACTTTATAGCCCTAGAATGCACTTGACCATTCTTCGATTGGCTTTCAAATTTGTCTTTGACTTTTGTGTTTTGAGAGGCCGAATTTAGATAGGCATATGGTTCATGATTAAGGCTAAAGTGAGCACCTTATTACCCTAAGTTTTGAATAATCAGACCATGACATCTTGTCTTGGTTACTTTTAGGATTTAATGGTGGAAACGAGCACAACCCGGAGTCAAACGTTTAGCTTTGGTCTACTTTAAAAGATGAGTGTTCCTTGCATATGTATGCTTTAAATGACTATGTGAAATATTGTGAATGTTGCTAGAATGTTAAATGCTTTTCAATGATTGCTAAATGGATTTTCGATGGGCAAGTGTGTACTTTATCGCACTCGACCGAAGCAAAAGTGAATTTTCAATGATTGAATGCTATTTGTGCATGCATGTAAGCCTTTTGACTGAGTTTCACCTTTGCCCTTCATTGCCAGTCAACTCGAGCCAGAAGCGAACTCTGTCAGGCGGCCGGTAACCCTGGGACAATGTTTGGTAAACTCGAGCATTACCACGAAATCTGGTGGAGAACTGACAAGTGAATTCAATACAATGAAATCAATGAATGAATGACATGAACACTGAAGGAATTTTAACTTGCAAATTTTTTCAAATGACGGAGGAATAAGAGAAATGGTCAGCGACTGAATGACCGAATGAATGGCTACAAGTGAGCATGTATCCTTCCAATGAATGAATGTTTATTTCTTGAATGACTGTTTATTATTGTGTAAAGTGTTCAAACTGTTAAATGCCATACTTCCATAGTTTCTCTACCTGACTGCATGTTTGGGAACTTCACTGAGCTTTTAGCTCATTTCGTTAGTTTGTTTTCCTTACAGGAGTGGAGGCCGGAGCAAGTAGGCATGAACTAGGGTATATAACTTTCATATACTTGTACTTTTGTAGATGAGACGTATTTGGAATCTTTGAAAATGTAATCCTATGTTTTACTTTTGGATTGTAAATTAAGTTTGAATTACTGGTTGGAAATGTAACTTTTATGTTAACTTCAAGACTTGAAAGGCTATTTCAAGAACATTAGTGAGTGAGTCCTGGGAAAAGTTAGGCAGGCGATCGGCCAAATCCTTGGGTACGCCCTAAGGGAAGGTGGGATCGTCATAGGTTCAATCTCTATAAATATCAGGAAATCGGCAAAATTGACTGAAAAGTCTGCCCTGCACTAGTAAAAACTGGAATGTTGTAGTAATTTGTGACCTAATTTGGATCAATTTATGAACTTAATCTCCATGAGATGTCTTCTAAAGATTGTTAAGGTTTCAAGTCTAGTTTTTAATGGGCCAAGTTGTATGATTTTTTAACATTTATAACTCAAGTTATGATTTTTCAAAGGAATGATGCTTGCTGAAAACTTTCCGTTTCAAAGGTACTCGAGCGCTACAAATTTCACATTCCTTGCTAAAATTCATGATTTTTAAACTCACTACTTGTTGGATATGATATATTGTGTAACTGTGATGAAAATAAGGATGTTTTACCATGAAATTAAGTTTTAAAATGTTGAGGAGAAACTTAAGGAAACTAGGGGAGGTATGTTGTTTTTGTCTTGCTTGCTGGCCGATTAGGAACCAGCTTGGTTTCCTTTAATTTTAAGGTGATTTTGTCATAAACTTGTCTAGGATGCTTGGTAAACCTTTAAACCTTACTAATGTGTTGAATTTTAGATGAAATGGAGGGTTTTCATTGGAAATTTTCTCTAATTTACTGGCTACAAATTTTGCTTGTGGGCCAAGTGGATAGTGATGCAATTTACCTTGTTTTTTCTCAACCTTTTCATGATGAGTGTTGGCCAAATCTTGTTCCAAACACTGGTTACGACTCTTGTGTGTTGAACTTGGGTGAAAACCATGCATTTTGGTAGGTAAAAACCTCATGATTGAGCTTGTTTCATTGCTGGAAATTCTTGGAAGGCAGGGCAGCTTTATACCCTACTATCTTTTAGCCGAAAGTCCTTTGATTTAGAGGTCTTTTGGACTCAATCTTGCTCATTTCACTTGCTAAAACCTTGAACTACAATGGGGGGTTGAATTGGAGTGAATATCATAACTTAAAGAGGTGAACTACCTTGTTTTCCTTCACTGTTTTGCTGCTGGAATTTTCCAGCCATGGATTGAAATAGGGAACTCTTTGGTTATTCATGTTTCTTGGGTCCAAATGCATTTTTTTCACTCCAAAACTATACTTGAATCATTGCCCTAGTATCTACTTGGATTTTCCTTAATTTGCATCTTTGAATTTGTCTTTGAACTTTGAGTTTTTGAAAGGCCAACTTGATAGGCGTATGGCTCATAGTTGAGTCTAAATGTGAACTTGGTTCACCTAACTTTTGGAGGATTGGTCCATAATATTTTATCTTGGTTGCTCTTAGGATTTGATGGTAAATACACAAATAACCTGGAGACGAACGTTTAATATTGCTCTGTTTGAATTGGTGGGTGTTCCAACTGCGTGTTCCATGCTACTTGTTGCTAAAATTACTAGGCACTTGATTTGTCATTTTTTGGACAAGTGTGTACTTTATTGCACTTGATCTAATTTGACTAAACTTTTGATATCTCATTTATACATGTACAAGTAACTTGATTTACATATATCATATATCTTGACTTGAAATACTTGAAATGCTTGAACAACGTGACGTGTTGAGCCTACTTGTGACTTGGTCTTGGTTAAGCGAGTGTGTCCTTACTGGCACTCGATCTCTGTGAAGTTGAAATACTTGATTTTCCATGCGGACTTGCATGCACATGTGCATGATTTGTAAACCGACTGTATATCTTCTTACAGCGGTTGAACTAGACTCTTGGACCCTTATCCGAGATGTCGGCTAAGTAGGAACTTGGGTTACTCATGCGTATACGTAAATGTTGGTCAGTAACGGCTAAACTAAATCCTCGTTGGACCTCTTGCTTGAAATCAGCCTTAGAGTGGTTGGGTAAGTTGGGCAACATTGGGTAAAGGATGAAATTCCTAATCTGTTTATTCCTGACTTGAATTCATGATTTGAACTCGTGACATGCCTGAATACGGAGCGTTAGGTGACAGTTAACGTCTCCAATCATTACCTGCGTGAGTGTTGTATAAAAGTAACGACTCCACTTTTGAATACTTGAATACTTGGGGTCCAGATCTTGAATACTTGAATACCTGGGGCTATAAGCCCAACCCAGGGCTAGTTGGTTGAATCGAGCCGACAAAGGGTTGATTGATGAGATTGACGAACCCTGAGTACTTTACTGGCATTCGGGCCCGGAAGGGGTTTGATTGGTGGACGGAGATCGATGTTTAGTGGTGATCTATGGACATTATAATTCCATGGTTGACAGAGAGTCAACGGACCCTGGACAAGCTACGGTGGAACCTGCTCCTGAGAGCAGCCCATATCCTTTGTCATGAACGTGTTCTTTACTGTACACTATTGCATGATCTATATGGTTACCTGATTTATTATGCATTATGTCCTGCTCTATCCGAGTTTGACTTAATGGTATCATGGCCGCTGGTTTACTTGCCTGTTCTCTTGGAACCTCATTGGGTTTCTAACTCATTCCATGAATTTTGTTTTCCTTACAGAGGTGAGAATGTGAGAGTGGGAGTGGAGAAGGCATAGTCTTTGTCTAAGATTTGGTTAGCCGCTCGCGTGAACAGTCCTTAACTCTCTAGCGGGCTTGCTTGGTTTTATTTTGTAAGCTCGACTCCTTGACTGTATTAAGAGATTGTTTGAAAATTTGATGTCCATGGTTATATATTTAAGGTTGTAATTATTAATACTCTTTTTATTGAGGTTGTTATTTTGTAAATTTTGTGGTGCGTGAGTGAGTCTTGGTGAGAGTTGGACAGGCGATCTGTCAAACCTTTAGGTACGCCTTAGGGGGATGTGAGGCTATCACATTCTCAATGTCATTGGTTAAGAAAAAGAACAACACATGGCATTTTTGCGTGGACTATAGGCATCTCAATGAATTGACAGTAAAGGATAGATATCCAATACCTAACATTGATGAGCTCTTGGATGAATTATATGGTGCTAGGTTCTTCGCTAAGATTGATATGAGGTCAAGGTATCATCAAATTAGGGTGAAGTTGGAAAATAGGCATAAGACTGCCTTTCAAACTTATCAAGGCCATTATAAATTCCTGATGATGCCATTTGGGTTAACAAATGTACCTATAACATTTCAAGCTCTAAGGAACCAAGTGATTGAGCCCTTTCTGAGGAAGTTTGTCTTGGTATTCTTTAATGATATTTTGATCTACAAAACCACCTTGGACCTTCATGAGAAACATCTAAGACAGGTATTGGAAGTACTCAAGCACAACCAGTTGTATGCCAAGCTTTCAAAGTGTTCGTTTACTCAAAAGAAAGTGGAATGCTTGGGTCATGTAGTATCTAGTGAAGAAGTTAGTATGGATATGAGCAAAGTAGTATGCATCCTCTCATGGCCTGTTCCTAAGTCTGTTAATGAGCTTAGGGGTTTTCTGGGGCTCATAGGGTACTACAGTCGTTTCATACAAAGTTATGGAGGTTACCCAATTTTGATATTCCTTTTGTTGTAGGAACAGATGCCAGTGGCTAAGGCATGGGAGCAGTATTATTACAAGAGGGTCATCCCATAGCATTCATCAGTAAAGCATTTTCCTCCAAGAGTATGGGATTATCTGTCTATGAAAAGGAGTTGATGACACTAGGTTTTGCAATAACAAAATGGAAGCATTATTTACTGGGGAACCACTTTATCATTAGGACAGATCATAACTCATTGAAATTCCTGCTAGAGCAAAGACTAACCACTACTACTCAATACAAATGGCTGACAAAGCTACGGGGGTTGGATTACTCAATACAAATGGCTGACAAAGCTGCGGGGGTTGGATTATGAAATTCAATACAAGAAGGGCTCAGAAAATACAGTAGCTAATGTCTTATCTAGAAGAAATGTTGCAAAACTTCAACCTAAACAACAACAATTAATGGCAATGACAAGTGTTCAACCTCTTTGGATGTAGGAATTACAAGACAATTACTTTGAGGACAAGCGGTGCCAAGAATCAATGAGTTAGTTACTTTTGGATCTTGCAGCATAGAACTCTGATTTTCAGTTAAGCCAAGGGTTACTAAGGTATAAAGGGAAGCTGTATGTGAGAAATAGCCAATGAATAATGCAGAAGATAATCAAGGCTACATGAATCCTCTATTGGGGACCATTCTGGACAGAGGGCATGTATACAAAGGATCAGTAGTATATTCTATTGGCCAAGGATGCAGAAGGAGATTATTCAGTTCATACAAGAGTGTGAAGTTTGCCAGAGAAATAAGAGTGAACATCTACCCTATCTAGGACTACTACAGCCTCTACTTATTCTCACTCAAGCATGGTCACACATTACCATGGATTTTATAGAAAAGTTGCCTTGTTCAAAGGGATTTGACACCATTCTAGTGGTTATAGATAGGCTGACCAAATTTGGTGATTTCATCCCCCTTACTCATCTATTCTCAACTGCTCAGGTGGCACAAGTATTCCTAAACAACATTTATAAACTCCATGGCTTACTAGAGTTTATTGTAACTAATACAGATAAAATTTTCACCAGTAAATTCTAGCAAGTGTTGTTTAGGATGGCTGGAACTGAGTTGCACTACAGTTCCTCCTATCATCCAGAAACTGATGAGTAGAGTGAATGACTGAATCAGTGTTTGGAAACCTATTTGAGGTGCATGACAAGTGAGGTTCCAACTCAATGGAGTCACTGGCTCAGCCTAGTAGAACTATGGTATAACACTTCATATTATACCAGCTTGGGAGTCTCCCTTTTTGAAGCCCTTTATGGTTATAAACCACTATCCTTACCTATGGGGCCCTATCATGATACAGTAATACCGGCAGCCAGCAACATGTTATAGGTAAGAGCTCAGATGCTCCATAGAATCAAGGAACATTTGCACCAAGCACAGAACAGAATGAAGACATTTGCTAATAAACAGAACAAAGAGGCAGTTTGAGGTTGATGATTGGGTCTTTCTTAAGCTGCAGTCATATAGACAACAATCAATAGCTCTCAGAAAGAACTTAAAGTTGGCTACTAAATTCTCTGGACCTTTTCAAGTTATAGAAAAAGATAAGTGTTGTGGCTTTAAGCTTCGATTTCCAGCAAAAGCAAAAATACACCCAGTCTTTCATGTCTTACTACTAAAACCAAAGTTGGGACCACACCAAACCACCACTTCAACATTGCCAGAATTTGACTACCATGATCAGTGCCTTTTACAGCCAGCTGCAATTTTGAAGAGAAAAGTTATCATGAGGAATGTTGTTCCTGTCATTCAATATCTTATCAAATGGTATCAATTAGGAGAGGATGAGTCCTCTTGGGAAGATCAATCTTTCATCAACAGCCAATTTCCAAACTTCCAGCCTTGAGGACAAGACCACTCTTAATCGAAGGGGATATTGACAGGACGAGGGCTTAATTGAAAAATGCAAAAGTTGCCAGGGGTCATTAGTGTAAATATCATAAGTAGCCAAAGTAGTTACTATTATTGCAACAGAAATGCAGAAGAGTTAGTTAGCTGTAGTGAAGTAGTTACTGGCAATTCATTCGATTGTATAAATTCTAGAATGTGTAGTGGATTTAAAAATAAGAAACAATAACACATTTTCCTTGCTATTGATTCGGATTCTGATTTCTTCTCATTTTCCTCTCATCTTCTTTCAACTCGTCCCCTCTCTTAACTCATGTCTCCTTCTCTTTCTTGTTGATTCTACTTACTAATTCACCTAAATCTTGAGAAGCCTAACATTTTCTTTCGATTATACCCAACTTGTCGGATTATAGATTGAGTAAATATTGGATTAGGTCATATTAGGTCAATTAAAACTTATGACTCATATATGACCCAACATATTATTTGATATATAGAAAATCATCAATTTAGTGCTTTAACTTTTTTATTTAAGATGATTTCATCTTCGAGCATTTTTTTAGCTTAATTTAGTCCTTAAACTTTAATACTGTAGCTAATTTGGTCCTTCTGTGGTAGCACCACCAATAAAAGTTTCTCCGACCAAAAAACAACCAGTCAACCAAGGATAATACAAGAATTACAAGCAAAATCATACTTAGATTATAAATAAAATATTTGACTATTAATTAGGAGAGAAAAACTGAAATTGTCTATTAAAGTGGGGAGGAAAAAGAAATTGGCAACAAAATCCCAATTATCATCAACTTTCATCCGTCTAACCCAACTCAATCACCAACCTTCCCATCCATAAAACTTCTTCCCAAAATCATCTTCAAATTCATAAAAATTTTCAAGCATCTGCACTATCATTGCACTTTTTGGATCTTTGAAACTCTAAATTATCATCTAAACTCAAGCGGCTTTTCATATGAATTGCTCAAGTGTTGAAATTTGAGGAAAATAAATGAGGGACACCAAAACTGAATGGAAAAGAAAAGTACAGTGGAGGCAAAGGCAATTCTTGTTTGCTTGAAACTCTGAAACTTTAAATGTTTGATTGTTATGTATTTATTTAGTAGTACTATGATAAATATGACCCAAAAAAACACACATTGGTTAGGTGTATTTATGCCCTCAAACTGTTTGCGAGAATGCCACAATAGAAAACTAATTAATTGTTGTACTGTGTATGTGACATATGTCTGAGCAAGCAGGGGCTACAGAGGCCATTGCTAACTCTACTAGTGCTTCCGATGAAGATCTAAAGTAGCAAAAAGTTTTTTTCTAGATTTCATATTTCTTTATTGCTTTTGGTCTTCAGTGAACTTGTATGTGTGTATTAGCATGTTATGTAATGCCAGTGAGAGAGGAAAACTCTGGCAAACAAACATTACAGTGGCAATCAAGTGGAGAAGAAGAACAAACCATAACACTGGTTTTTATTTATGAATAAATTTACCAATTTTTATTTTCTTCCCCAATTTAATCGAAAATCTATTTTTCTCCCCTATTTAATGAAAATTACTTCTTCACTTTATCATAAGACTTTGCTTGTAATACCTATGTTACCCTTGGTTGACTAGTTGTTTTTTTGTCAGAGAAACTTTTACTGGTGGTGCTACCGTAGAAGGACCAAATCAGTTGTAGTATTAAAGTTTAAGAACTAAATTAGACTAAAAAAAAAAGTTCAGGGATGAAATCGACTTAAGTAAACATGTTGAAAGACCAAATTGGCGATATTTTTTCTTTCATATATTTTGATATATAATACTCTCTCACGCATATTTGCACACATAAAATGATTTTTTTCACACATATAAACACATTTTCACATGTATAACCATATTTTCATGCACTTTTACACGTGCCAATACACACTTATTTCTTAAATTCATTGGATAGAAACACATCATTTTCACATATACAAACACGCTAAAATAGTCCCTCGTGGATAGCTCGGTTGGGACTGGTCGTCTGTAGTTATAGCAAGGTCTCAGGTTCGACCCTCACATGCTACCGTTGTTGGGTATCTTTGGGGCTAAAGCTCTGCCCAGTCTTGGGGAATTAGCCTCCAGATCTGAAAAAAAAAACACGCTAAAATAAACTCTAACATACCTTCACACATACACACACACGCAAACTAACTTATTAAATTCTTGAATGGACATATTATTTTTCCAATACACATATTTTCACACACTTTCATTTGATGAAATATTTGTAAACTATTTCTAACACATGTTCTATCACCATGTCTCTATCTCACAAACACACTTTCACTTTGAAAAATACTTACAAACTATTTGTTGCCCATTTTCATGCTCAACTCACGCACATACCTGCTCACATTTCACTCTTCCTACACATTTTTACACACACTTTCTAAGCACACATACATCTCACTATTTCCACTAGGTATAAAATGACAAACTCCAAATGTCAAAGTAATATTATGGGTTAATATTCCCTTGAACTTTACCTACATAATTTATATGTTATATACTCATATTGTTTGTTCAAAAGAAATATAAATAAAGCATATATTGTTTACTTGATTAAAGTTTCAATTTTCTAATGATATATGTATGTGTGTGTATATTTAAATATGCATACATTGTGTTGACAACTAATAACTACAATTAACAGTGATTTTGCAAATTGAATGCTAGAATTCAAATAAATACTTTAAAAGAAAAATAATATACTCTAGAATAGTTTAAAAATATGAAAGAAAATCAAGGTTCACATACCATTAAACTATTACTATTATTTGTAAAGGGAAAATCGAAAAATTATATAAAAAACTAAATAATGGAAAAATATTTAGGAAAAAACCCAATCCACCCTGTTTTTAATTCAGTGGGTGTCAAAATAAAAAGTGCCATATAATTTTGGAAACTTCAAGAATAATAAGTCATTCGCCAAAATTGGCTAATGGTTTCTAAAATTATCCTTATATGATAAGTATCTAATTTTTGAAATTTCAAATACATTGGTTTGTTTTAGTCCTAAAGGTTGAACTTGATTCGTTTGTATTGCTCAAAATAAATTTTAGTAAAATTCCTAAAAAAGAAAATTAGAAGAAAACAAGTAAGGACATCACCAATTCTAAAATTTCATCTACACATTCCTTATAACTAACCTCCAACCAATGCAAATTCTCCAAGGACAAGAAAGAAATCTAGTAGCTTTACTTTACACAGTTGCACAGGCACATCAATGTAGTTCGATCTTACAATACGAAGCACCAATTCATAAGGTAATAAAAAAAATATAGAGATTTAGCAACTATGTTTGACGGAGATATGTGAAATGATAGAAGTAATTAGCTAAAAATTCATAGCAAAAAAGAAAAAAGAGGAAAAAAAACAGAAGACTTCTACAGAAACTATAAAGACTTCCAACATTTGACTCTTTAGTTGACTTTAACTATAAAGACTTCCAACATTTAAACTGTATTTGGTTAATTTGGGTCAATAGATGTCCAACTAAAAGTCCAATCCACCCAAGAAACATTTGAATTTTTGTCACCCAACTTAAAAGTGAGCGATCATCTAATTGCTCCAACCCAATTTTTAAAATTAGTGGACAGATTGGACGGATTCTTGAGTTTGGATTTAATTGCCAGTCTTAAACAACCTTATAACATTTAGAAAACCGAAACCCCCTCCACCCAACCCAACCCACAACATAAAGAAATCAATAGAAAAGAATGTGGTTTAGCTCTTAGCCTTATGATTAACCATATAGACAAGGAAAACCACTACCACGTGGGAGAGTTGTTTGCCTATATATCATTGATGTGGGTTGAGAGAATTGGTTGATGTTGAGGTGGTTATGGCAGTCTTCTTTATGAACCAACTTGCTGCTATTGGGCTCGATATTGTGCGAAAATTATTATTTTGTCCAATTCTTTTCTTTGCATTTTCTTCCCGTCTTTTATTGGTATAGCTGAGACTATTTTCAAACTTTATTCTTTTTTTGGGCTATATTTGTAGTATGAGAGTTGCCACAACCTCTGCTGATTTTACCAAAATTCAGCTTCTTTCTCGCAAAGATCAGCAGCATATCCCTTTTAACCATATAGACTAAGAGTGGAGAACCTTTTTCACAGGGGTTTGGTGTATACCTGGCAAATTGGGTGGGTTGGACGGGTTGATATTGGATTTTTACTTAAATGGGTTATACCCAACCCGTCCAACTTTAAATTGGGTTAATTTTGGGTTGGGTCATATTGGGTCTTCTCAAACCCAAGACCCAAATATGACCCAATATATTAATTAATAAATTTTGATACATAAATTCTCTCAAATATATTTTGCATAAAAAAAAAAATTTTCAAACACATAAACACATTTTCAAACACAAACAATTTTGGTCCAAGTTGGATATAGCATGAAAAAATGGTATACCAATATTAAACAAGATCCAATCACGCCTTAATTAAACTGAAATTTGATAAGAGAGATACAATTCTCAACCAATTAGTTCAAATATCACTATCCAATTCATTTGAAAATTCTTCAAAAAATTAACGCAACATTAGAACAGGTTCAATGACAACACAACCATCCACCAGTCACCAATAAAGCACATTCTAATCCTTCAACAACTCACTGAGGAAAGATAAACAACTACTCAACACCCCAAAAATGCTAGAATTCAATGCTGAAACTAATTTGCTTTGTGGAACTTGGGCAGCATTCAAACCTAGTGATATAACAAATGGACATATGCGGGAACATTTGCAGCAAAAATAAGATGGGAATTATTAGCAACCAACAAATACGCAAAAGCAACGGAAGAATTGGACACACAAAAGACAACCACATTCTAAATAAACACACAGAACTCATGTTACCACTTTCTGTGTAACTAGAAAGCACAGCAATCATATGCAGATATCCACTTGAGAACACTTCAAAATCGTACAAGTGAAAACAACAAATTATCCTAAATCAATCTTCCAAACCAACTAGGCACTCCACAGAGGGTGGCACATTGTTAAGACTTCGCAGTCAGCAGTTCATAGTGGAGCCAAAGATCATGCTATTATGAAAGTCAAATTAGTTGCTAATACCAATCTTAGATCATTGTATCATGTTTCACTAACAAGGCTTTTGGCAAGTCAAAGAATCAACATCACGAGGTAAAAAATGCCAATAAAGCTGACATATTGCTTGGAAAAAAGACATGCACTCTGAATCAGCTTTTGTAATGAATCACTAGTGATAATACCCAAATAACATAAATTCTAACCAGCGAATGGCCATTCACCTTTGTACAACAAGATATATAAGATCATCTTATTAAGATGAGTTAAAAAATAGAGTATCACCTGTGCGAAATTCAAATATGTCATCCTCTTTGTAACAAAATCCTCCACGTGCTGTATAACAAAACCTGGTGGCAAGACAAAGAAGTATTCTAAAACAACAAAAGTGAAACTTGAAAAATCATGACATTCCATGACCATACCCATTATACACTAGGAGCACAAATCACAACTCTAACTAAAATAACAGTAGAAAGCAATAACAAGTATTCTCAAATATCAAGTTCACATGACATACTAAGTATCAACATTTGAAGATGCATCTTGTTCAACAATTAATCTACTAATATCAATTCCAAGATCTTGCTAGTCGTCTTCTTGTTCAACTTCAAAATCTCTATCAGGACTCTTTAAAATTTAGCAGATTTAATCAACCAATGAAGAAAATAATTAAAGAGATCCTAAGCTACTGAAAATTAACAGTCAATGCAACTAAACATCTAATTTACCTTCACTATTATACAACCAATCTCGAGAACACAGTAGTGCCTCCACATTATCCGACAACATAGAAGTTCGAAATTTTCTAAGAATTCTCCCACCATGACTAAAAGCAAACTCGAATGCTACAGTGGTAATAGGAATACTGAAGACATCTCGAGCCATAAGTGAAAGTTCAAGATATCTAATTCTACTCTCCTTCCAATAAGTTAAAACATTCAAATCTGGTTGTTGCTTACGATCGACTAGTCACTTCTCAAGATACAACTCCAACTCAAATTTGTTACCACTTGCCCCTTGTTGAGATTGGTACACATCAAAACCCTGCAAATATCATAAATATTGAACGTTTAAGGTTATATAAATTGAAACAAAATACAAAAACATATGAATCAATTTTACTCACATCTATGAGATCTCTAGTTTGTCCATCATCACCATTAAAAGTACTCTCCATTGGTGCAGCAGTAATACCAGTATTGGTCTTAGAGTACTTTTCGAACAACCGAAACAACTTTTGTTTAATACTAAGAATCTTTTCATCCCGTGATTGAGGATCCAACACAAAAAAACAATATTCTACAAACTTGAGTTTGTAACGAGGATCCAAGATAATGGCAAATGATAAGATAACACTATAGCAGTCCCAATACTTTTGAAATTCGGTCTTCATATTAGAAGCCATTTCACTAATCAAAAAATCTGGACTATTGGCCTCTTTATTTAAGAGACATTGAATCTTCCAAACATTGGGAAAGTATAAGTTAGCTGGGGGGTATTTACTTCCCAAGAACAAAATTGTCATATCATAGAAAGGCCTCAAAAACTCTGCAATCTTTTCGACACTCTATGATTCCTCTTCTAAAGGACACAACTTGTAGTCATCATCCATAGCTTGAAGTCGAGAAAATGCATGTATAAAAAGTAAGGCCCTCGGAAGCATCAGATAGGTAGAATTTCATCTAGTTACTATATCCTGTCGTAATTTTTTATTTGTCTCCAATGACAGTTGTTTCACCAATTCGGCAAATGTTATGATCCTACTTTCAGATCCTTTCACATCTGAAACTGATGTGTTAAAGATTTATAGAAGAGAAAAAGCAAAGGTCAAAAAAGAGCTTGAACTTGTACAAGGCCGAATTTGTTTGACATATGATCTATGGTCTTCTATTACTAGTGATGGATACATGTCACTTACAGTACATTATGTTGATCAGAAATGGACTTTACAGAAGAAAATAGTTGTGTTTCATCATGTACCCCTTCCTCATAATAGTCCAAATTTATCCGAGAAGCTGATTAATTTTCTAAAAGAATGGGGAATTGATAAAAAAAAAAAATTTCACCATCACTCTAGATAATGAAAAATACAATGATAGAGTGACTAGATTATTGCAAACTTATTTTTTATTTAATGGTTCTTCTATTTGTAGAAGTGAATTTCTTCATGTTCGTTGTGGTGCACATGTGTTGAATTTAATAGTAAAGGCCGGATTGGATGTGATTGATGAAGCAATTTATAAATTAGAGAAAGTGTAAAGTATGTGAAAGGATCTAAAAAAATAGGGTCATAAAGTTTGCCAAATTGGTGAAACAACTGTCATTGGAGACAAATAAAAAATTGCAACGGGATATAGTAACTAGATGGAATTCTACCTATCTGATGCTTGAGAGGGCCTTACTTTTTAGACATGCATTTTCTCGACTTCAAGATATGGATGATAACTACAAGTTGTGTCCTTTAGAAGAGGAATCACAGAGTGTCGAAAAGATTGCAGAGTTTTTGAGGCCTTTCTATGATATGAAACTTTTGTTATCGGGAAGTAAATACCCCACAGCTAACTTATACTTTCCCAATGTTTGGAAGATTCAATGTCTCTTAAATAAAGAGGCCAATAGTCCAGATTTTTTGATTAGTGAAATGGCTTCTAATATGAAGACCGAATTTCAAAAGTATTGGGACTGCTATAGTGTTATCTTATCATTTGCCATTATCTTGGATCCTTATTACAAACTCCAGTTTGTGGAATATTGTTTTTTTGTGTTGGATCCTCAATCACGGGATGAAAAGGTTCTTAGTATTAAACAAAAGTTGTTTTGTTTGTTCGAAGAGTACTCTAAGACCAATACTGGTATTACTGCTGCACCAATGGAGAGTACTTTTAATGGTGATGATGGACAAACTAGAGATCTCATGGATGTGAGTAAAATTGATTCATATGTTTTTGTATTTTGTCTCAATTTATATAACCTTAAACGTTCAATATTTATGATATTTGCAGGGTTTTGATGTGTCCCATCTCAACAAGGGGGCAAGTGGTAACAAATCTGAGTTGGAGTTGTATCTTGAGAAGCGACTAGTCGATCGTAAGCAACAACCAGATTTGAATGTTTTGACTTATTGGAAGGAGAGTAGAATTAGATATCCTAAACTTTCACTTATGGCTTGAGATATCTTAAGTATTTCTATTACCACTATAGCATCCGAGTCTGCTATTAGTCATGGTGGGAGAATTCTTGGAAAACTTTGAACTTCTATGTTGTCGGATAATGTGGAGGCACTACTGTGTACACGAGATTGGTTGTATAATAGTGAAGGTAAATTAGATATTTAGTTGCATTGATTGTTAATTTTCAGTAGCTTAGGATCTCTTTAATTATTTTCTTCATTGGTTGATTAAATCTGCTAAATTTTAGAGAGTCCTGATAAAGATTTTGAAGTTGAACAAGAAGACGAGAAGTAAGATCTTGGAATTGATATTAGTAGATTAATTGCTGAACAAGATGCATCTTCAAATGTTGATACTTAGTAAGTATGTCATGTGAACTTGATATTTTAGAATACTTGTTATTGCTTTCTATTGTTATTTTAGTTAGAGTTGTGATTTGTGCTCCTGGTGTATAATGGGTATGGTCATGGAATGTCATGATTTTTCAAGTTTCACTTTTGTTGTCTTAGAATACTTCTTTGTCTTGCCACCAGGTTTTGTTATACAGCACGTGGAGGATTTTGTTACAAGGAGGATGACATATTTGAATTTCGCACAGGTGATACTCTATTTTTTAACTCATCTTAATAAGATGATCTTATATATCTTGTTGTACAAAGGTGATTGGCCTTTCGCTGGTTAGAATTTATGTTGTTTGGGTATTATCACTAGTGATTCACTACAAAAACTGATTCAGAGTGCATGTCTTTTTCCAAGCAAAATGTCAGCTTTATTGGCATTTTTTACCTCTGTGATGTTGATTCTTTGACCTGCCAAAAGCCTTGTTAGTGAAACATGATACAATGATCTAAGATTGATATTAGCAACTAATTTGACTTTCATAATAGCATGATCTTTGACTCCACTATGAACTGTTGAGTGCGAAATCTTAACAATGTGCTACCCTTTGTGGAGTGCCTAGTTGGTTTGGAAGATTGATTTAGGATAATTTGTTGTTTTCCCTTGTACGCATTTGAAGTGTTCTCAAGTGGATATCTGCATATGATTGTTGTGCTTTCTAGTTACACAGAAAGTGGTAACATGAGTTCTATGTGTTTATTTAGAATGTGGTTGTCTTTTTTGTGTCCAATTCTTTTGTTGCTTCTGCGTATTTGTTGGTTGCTAATACTTCCCATCTTATTTTTACCGCAGATGTTCCAGTATATGTCCATTTGTTATATCACTGGGTTTGAATGCTGCCCAAGTTCCATAAAGCAAATTAGTTTTAGCTTTGAATTCTAACATTTTGGGGGTGTTGAGTAGTTGTTTATCTTTTCTCAGTGAGTTGTTGAAGGATTAGAATGTGCTTTATTGGTGATTTGATGAGCAACCCTTGGGGAAGACCCTCCTAGAACCTCCCAACCTTGTAATTATCAGAGTTGGACCTTTTCTCCCAATGGAAATTGAACTCGATTGTTCTCATGAACTCAAGACCTCTGACACACAAAGGCAATCAGCAACCTTAAGCAAATAAAGATGGATGAAGAGACACCACGATTAGGGAACAAGCTAATCGATAAAGTCAGATTTGAATCCTAAGCCATGAACTCAAGAATTCAAGAGTAAGTTCGATTAAGAACTTGAAGGAAAATTCCTCACGATTTTTGGTTGTATAATATTCTGTAGACCCTGATACAAGAGGTGCCTTTTTATAGGCTAAAACTAGGGTAACATCCGGCCCACATAAACCTGAAAGAAATTCGGTCTGCATAAAGAGCTTAAAGAGCCAGCTCTTTAAGGCTTTCCGATAAGGCCCAATAAGTAATAAAATACTCAACGCCTAACAACTACTAAACTAGACAGTTTTAAAACAACTATCAACTAAACTAACAAGTATGAGATCATTCCTTCACTTCAAACGTACAAGTGAACAAAGTAACGTCATGGTCCATCAAATCTTCCAACCGAGCTTGCTCCTTGCTTGTATGGTGAATGATCAAGGCTCGTAAAGCTTCCTTCACTTTCTTGGATCTTGATCTTGTCATCGGACCACCAATGTTGATTAAAGGATCCTTGACCCAAGGCTGAAGTTATTTATTGCACACCCGTATCCGTATCATTCCCTCTTTCCTCGAAAAGATTCGTCCTCGAATCTTCAAAGTCTCCTCTTGAAAGTGATTTGTCCACAAATCGATGGTGCGCTTAAAGGACAGCAATGTTGGAAATAGATGAATGACTACGAGCCATGTTGCATGCCGTTTGGTCAGCTTCGGGAAGCTCTCAAACAAGGACATGCGCCAAGATAGGAAAGAACTTGTGTAAGGCGTGTGAAAATCCCAAGTGGCAATCCAAAACTCTCTAATTAGCCTTTGGTCATGAATCTTCACATTGACACCTTGAATGTGCAAAGGTGTAAAATCCAACACTAGTTGGCATTGATTTGAATCATCTTGCATGGATAAATTGAAAGCAACTTGTTGCATGGATGAGGCACTAAACAACTCGTGGAGGACAGCTTTGGGATCTTGCGTGACACACAATTTCTCATCTTCCAACATGTAAGGTAGCAAACAATTGAAGTCCATTTCATGAGGATTACTCGAACTAGCACAAGTTGAAGTTGACAAATTGAGCACTTGGTCACCAGCTTTTGGCTGTGTGAATAAGCATGAAAGATCACCACCTTTAGTTGGAATAAGCACAAAATCAGGCTGTAAGTCTTTAATCAAAACTGAAAAATTTTGGACAGCTTTACAACCTACAAAAACAAAATAACCTTCAACCTGAAACAAATTAGAAATTGGATAAAGAAGTAATGGTACATCATCAACTAAATGGTAAGAAGGTAGAGAACAAGGTTTAAGTGTGAATACTCCCTTTGCCACTTCATTATTCCTTCCACCAATTGATTCAACTTGAGAAGACATTGCTAGCCTTTTACACTTTCTTTCAAAATCTGAATAAGAAATACAAGTGTTAGGATGGAAATTATACTCAAAAGAAGGTAAAGATGATGAATGAGCCATAGGTAGTAAATGAGAGTCAAAGTTTGGAATTCTCCCTTCATGGTTGGTTTGAATTGATTCCCCTTTGGTATGGACAGATTTGAATTGAAATTGTTCCATGGGGTGATCCCAAATAGATTTAATTCCTAAAAGACAAACTCCATGGAAACTAGTGAATTGCACAAATGACTTTGGAATGGAGCATGGCATGACTAACTTCACTTGACGTTGCTTAATCTGCACAAATGAAGAAACACTAAATAAAGCAAAGGTAAGTTCGTTAGGAAAACAATAAGCCCTCACATATTTGCTCAAAATCAGCTCACTTTCTCTTTTTTCTTCCTTTTTACCACTCATCTCATCAAATTTTTCCATCTCTTTAGCTAGCTTAACGCTCTCGATTGTTTTCTCATTATCAACCTCCTCAACAAATGGTTCAATAGGATGAGATACTCCTTTGTTGGGAATAGGGTCAGCTACCTCCTTCTTAGAAAACTCACTTTGATAGCATCCATTTGACTCCATTTGTTTTTGGTGTAGAAGACGTTGATATGTCTCCCAAAATGACTCTGCATGAGGTGGTTCAACTCTAGGTTTAGTCCTAGAAAATGTTGAATGAACCTTCTTGTCATCTCTTGTATAAACCGGCTTTAAAGAGATAGATTGCATGGAACCCCTCCTCTTGAGAGATTTGTTCTCTCGTTGGAGCCGATTGTACAAGTCCGTAGTATAATGGGAGGGTACAAATCGTTTCCTCATCACTTGCTTCATTTCAGTCCAAGTGTCAATCGGTTGTTCTCTATTTCTCCTCCTTGTGGCACATACTTGCTCCCACCAAATAAATGCATAATCTTGAAATTCAATAGCTGCAAGTTTCACCTTTTTCTCTTCAGAGTAGTTGTGGACTTCAAACACTTGCTCAACTCGCCTAACCCAATCCAAGTAAGCTTCAGGATCATTTTTCCCATGAAAGGTAGGCATTTTA
The DNA here is from genome assembly GCA_036785865.1 of Coffea canephora. NCBI lineage: Eukaryota > Viridiplantae > Streptophyta > Magnoliopsida > Gentianales > Rubiaceae > Coffea > Coffea canephora. Next base: position 26,724,761 of record CM071920.1, read on the forward strand.
GTTTTGATGGAACCAAGATTGTCATCGGTTCTCCTAGGTCGGCCTCGACCTTCCCTCACTCCCTCCTGGCTTCTCCTTGATCGAAATGAGGTGTGAGAATGATACCCCTCATCATCAGCATCATGTTCAACACTCTGAGCACTTGAAGCTCTATTATGTGTATTTCCGGTACCTCGTATCTCAATGGCAGCCAACCTGTCGGATAATTGTGTCATCACAAATTCTTGTCTCTCCGCTTGTTTTAGAAGATCTTGGAGTACCAATTTGAGTGACACGTCGGTCTCAGACGGCTCGGGTATGTTTCCTTGAGACATATTGTCAAACCTGTAAAACAAGTGTATCCTAGTCTATCTTGCAAAGCACTCGTGTATCACTCAAGGAAAACACACTCATTCTCAATTTTCCTTCTCGAAGTTCTTAAAACAACTCAAACTCTCAAAATTCCAGAATTAATTACCCTATGAGCAAGTAACAAGACACAAAGCAGAAATTTGCAAATCTTAGAAAAACTCTACCCGAAGCTAGAACTTTTTTTTTTTGAGCTGTTGTTTTTGCTGAGTTTCTGGTCAGTATTTTGGATGGTAAGTGGTGCTTTTAGGGTGCTCAAATAATGTACGAACCAGTCCTCAAATTTCAGTCAAATCGGATCGCAAAACTAGCTCAACCGATTTTAGAAACTCAAGAACTCCCAAGGCGGTTTGGGCTAAGGGTTTGGTTTGGTGTTGAAAACGGAATTGGGTGTGTTTGGGGCTGGTTAGGTTGTTTGGGGTCTTTGGAATTCAATCAAGATTGGAACTCAAGAGTTGGAAACCAATCAAGATTAGGAAACTCAAATTTTGGGAAATCAACCAAGATTTGGAGACTAATCAAGATTTGGGAACCCACCAAGAATTGGAAACTCACGATTTTTTTTTTGTTTTTTTTTTGAAACTTGATTTCCTTTGTATGAGAGTCAATTCCTTCTCTTCTTCCTTTTTTTTTTTCTTTTGGTTTTTTTTTTCTTCTTTTTTTCGGCTCTTCAAGGAACACAAATTCAGATCACACCAACAAGTTCAAGAAAACGGATGAAAGGTTATGCAAATTCCAAGAAGACCCTAGTTCTTGATTTGTTGTTCAAGAACTTTCAAAACAAGACTTGGTGGTCCAAGAACTTCAAGAATTTGTTCAAGAAACTCAAGAACTTCCCCAAATTACGTTGTGGTGTTTAGGGTTTGCAAGAACAACAACCAATACTCAAGAAATAGGCAAAACAGAATTTCAGCAATACTCAAAAGAAAAATTCCAGCAATACTCTAGCAACTTGGATACTAAAAAACAATATAAGGTACGTGACTCTTTTTTTTTTTTTTTTTTGTCTTTAAACCCTAACAATCCAAACAAAAGTATAACAGACTCAAGAACAAAAGTTGGCAGAAAACACAAAAAGACAATACCCAAACAGTTTTTTTTTTCTCGGATGAACAGTAACGTGAACAGTACGCTACAGTAACGATGAACAGTATTTCGGAATAGTAATGATGAACAGTAATCGCTATAGTTTTTTTTTTTTTTTGACAAAAGACACAAACTAATAAGATATGAACAACTTCAATTGAAAGAGAATTAACCTGATGCTCTGATACCAACTGATGAGCAACCCTAGGGGAAGACCCTCCTAGAACCTCCCAACCTTGTAATTATCAGAGTTGGACCTTTTCTCCCAATGGAAATTGAACTCGATTGTTCTCATGAACTCAAGACCTCTGACACACAAAGGCAATCAGCAACCTTAAGCAAATAAAGATGGATGAAGAGACACCACGATTAGGGAACAAGCTAATCGATAAAGTCAGATTTGAATCCTAAGCCATGAACTCAAGAATTCAAGAGTAAGTTCGATTAAGAACTTGAAGGAAAATTCCTCACGATTTCTGGTTGTATAATATTCTGTAGACCCTGATACAAGAGGTGCCTTTTTATAGGCTAAAACTAGGGTAACATCCGGCCCACATAAACCTGAAAGAAATTCGGTCTGCATAAAGAGCTTAAAGAGCCAGCTCTTTAAGGCTTTCCGATAAGGCCCAATAAGTAATAAAATACTCAACGCCTAACAACTACTAAACTAGACAGTCTTAAAACAACTATCAACTAAACTAACAAGTATGAGATCATTCCTTCACTTCAAACGTACAAGTGAACAAAGTAACGTCATGGTCCATCAAATCTTCCAACCGAGCTTGCTCCTTGCTTGTATGGTGAATGATCAAGGCTCGTAAAGCTTCCTTCACTTTCTTGGATCTTGATCTTGTCATCGGACCACCAATGTTGATTAAAGGATTCTTGACCCAAGGCTGAAGTTATTTATTGCACACCCGTATCCGTATCATGATTGGTGGATGGTTGTGTTGTCATTGGACCTGTTCTAATGTTGTGTTAATTTTTTGAAGAATTTTCAAATTGAATAGTGATATTTGAACTAATTCGTTGAGAATTGTATCTCACTTATCAAATTTCAGTTTAATTAAGGCGTGATTGGATCTTGTTTAATATTGGTATACCATTTTTTCATGCTATATCCAACTTGAACCAAAATTGTTTTAGTGTGTGAAAAAAATTTTTTGTATACAAAAATATATTTAAGAGAATTTATGCATCAAAATTTATTAATTAATATATTGGATCATATTTGAGTCTTTGGTTTAAAAAGACCTAATATGACCCAATCCAAAATTAACCCAATTTAAAGTTAGGCGGGTTGGGTATAACCCATTTAAGTAAAGATCCAATATCAACCCGCTCAAAATCCGCCCCCAATTGCCAGGTGTATATAGTACTATAGTTGTTGGGCTCGATAATTTGTGAAAATTACCATTTTGTCCAGTTCTTATCTTCGAATTTTCTGCATGTCTTTTGTTGGTATAACTGTAACTATTTTCAAACTTTATTCTTTTTTATTTATATTCATAGTATGAGAGTTGCCTCCTATGGTCGATTTTACCGGAAATTTTCTTCCTCGCAAAGATTGACAGCGTCCACTTTTGCTTGAATCATCCAACGTATTTGAGGTGATCTTGAAATTTTTTGAAGTTTCTTTTGCTTGAATTGTTGCAATGTGTGGGAATGAATATGGATTCTTTGGATCCCAATCCTTTTGAAAAGAGTAGTTGCCAAACGTTCAAACACTTATATTTATGCTATTATATTCCATCATAACTTTGAGCTCAAGGCAATGTCACACGTCCTCTAAGACAAAATATTCTAGCAGAGTATTAAAAGTAGTACTTGATAGTCAATTTGATATTTCAATGCTAAACAAGTTAATTTATCAATTACCAGTGCACCAATAAAGATAGAAGTTGTTATGTTTTTCTTTTTGATAATTATTTGAAAGAACTGGGAGTGTGGGATATTTTGAATTCATGATTGGCAGTAAAAGGATTGATAAATTTGTATTCGTGGTACTGATACAATATTGTCGGAAATAGTTTGGGCACCTAAAATTTAATTGTAACATATTCCTTAAATTATGTAATTTTCAAAGAAAATCCCATATCTTAGTGGACGTGACACAGTCACCAGCGCCACAACATATCACACTTGGCCACCATTTTTGGTGGGGCTTTTCTGTCACTGCGCCTCGTAATATTATGAATCTGACAACGAAATGACTTGAACAGATGATAGAGGGATGATTGTGGCCAATACCATAGGAAACCTTTATGGTAGGAACTTCCTACCGTAGTTAGCTCCTCAAAGCATGACACGTGTATTTATAAAATAAGGAGTTCACGAATCATTAAGTTGCAGTGGTAACACGCATGTAAGATAAACTAAACAAGACATGTTCTGATGCAACTTTTTTTCCTCTTCACTTCCTCCGTTTACTGTGCATTGTTTCCTCACTGCTTTATTACATTTAAAAAATTGTAAAACTATAATTTTCTACACCTAATATACCAAACAATTTAATAAAATTAATAACAACATATCAACAATATATACCCATGACATAAATATACTAAGCAATTATAAAAATTATTAGCATTATATAGTTACTTTAGAAGTTGCTCCCAAATACCGGGCAACTAAATTTTTCATTCAAACTAACGACAGTACAAAAAAAACTAATTAATGAAAATACGATTTCGAAAAATTTTTAATTCACAGTCACAATATGTGAATTTGTAATAAATACAAAAAAGTATAGTACTTTGATGATATAATGAAGGAAAGTCATAAAGAACAGGCCATTTACGAGAAAAGTTTTCATTAATAAAAATACCAACTCTTCATAACTTTCTTACCAGTCCACCAACGTATGACCAAAGTGCTAATAATTAAATTAGTATTTTTTTTATTTATACATAATTAATTTTTTTTACATTTCCACAAAAAACAAATGAAAATTTTTTATCAGAAAGCACAAAAGTCAAAATGATTGGTCTAAAAGGAAAGGAAATAGCAGATATGTACAGTACTTGTATTTCATGTTCGAAATGCTATAGTGCTGTTTTTGAAAAATACTCCAAAAAAATCTAATCCAAACGGAACCAATCTTTGGTTATTTAAAGGGAAAATTGTTCAAAACGTCTTTCACATTTTACAAGATAACTTTTTCGTCTTTCACTTTTAAAAATATAATTTTGCGTCCCTTACAAATTCACATTAACCAAATTTGGTACCTACCTAAGTTTCTGACTAATTTTTGCCGGAATCCACCACGTGACTTGCATGTGATCAATTTTTAAGGGCAAAATTGTCAAATCAAATTTTTACATAATCTGATTCATAGTCCCTCATATTTCACAAAATGAATTTTTTCGTCCCTAACATTTTACAAAATGAGTTAGTTCGTTCCTCACATTTCAAAAAATGAATTTTTCCATCCCTCATATTTTTTAAAATGAATTTTTTCATCTGTCATTGATCATGTATACGAATAGCTTTTTTTCTATAAACCCACGTATACGTCTATTTGATTTTACCTGAATAGTGTGAATAACATGTAATTTATCTCTATTGAATTTCATCTAAACATGCTAATTGTAGTTATACACATGCTATTCAATAGATATATATAGGGGTTTTAAACTAATAATTTTGTTTGAAACTCATGTATATATTTATATGATTTCACCATTTGAACCTATTCAATATTTGTGATATTTTTCTTTTGATAATAATTTATTTATTGAGTTATATAATAAGGTCATCTAATTAATGGGTTCTAACTCGAATTCTATAATTGTGCTATCAAATTTCAGTTTAAATCTGAAATTTCTATTCGACACTTTCAAGACCAATAGTTGAATTACTCACCTTGTGATTGTGTTAAAATTTGAAAGTGCTAATCACTTATTTCTTTTTGTCATACTTTTCTTTTGTTTACTTTTTCTATTCAAATTTAATTCGATATAAACACTTGATAATATTTATGATTAAATGTTTTCTTTATTTTCAAATTTCGAGTAAAAGAAAATGAATATAAGTGAAAAACTAACAATTTTTTAAACCAATGTATATATCTATTTGATTTCACTTGACCAATACGAATAGTGTGTAATATATCTCTATTTGATTTCACATGCTATTCGTACTGTTCAGGTGAAATCAAATAAATATATACATGGATTTTAAAAAAATTATTCATACACATGATCAATAAAAGATGAAAAATTCATTTTGAAAAATGTGAAGAACGAAAAAATTTATTTTATGAAATATGACGGATTATGAATCGAGTTATATAAAATTTGATTTGACAAATGTGCCCTTAAAATATGATTACGTGCAAGGTACGTGGTGAATTTCGATCAAAACTAGTCGGAAACTTAAGTAGGGATCAAATTTGACCAATGTGATTTTGTAAGGGATGTCAAATTATATTTTTAAAAGTAAGAGACGAAAAAAGTTATTTTGCAAAATGTGAGAGACGTTTTGAACGATTTTCCCTCATTTAAAATACCAAATCTGTGGATGTGTTTTAATTGTTATCCATTGATATCCTAAAGTATCATTTTCCCATCAAATACTAGCTATTTAACACCCATTTTTTTTTATAAATAAATTTATTTATCAGATAAAATAAAAATATACCCGTTTTCCAATAAATAGCTATTTTCAATAAATAGCTGCTGTTTTATTTAAAAAGGATTTATTTTATTTTATTCGACAAATAAATTTGTTTATGGGAAAATGGGTACTCTGTTCTTATAATAGAGGAAAGTCATAAAGAACTGGTGTTTTATGAAAAAATGGGTACTCTGTTCTTATACTAAAGAAAAGACATAAAGAGTTGGTGTTTTATTAAAAAATGAGTTTATTTTTATTTTATCTAATAAATAAATTTATTTATGAAAAAATAGGTGTTAAAGAGCTGGTATTTGGAAAATGATACTTTAGGATACCAATGGATAGCAGTTAAAACACATTCACAGATTTGATATTTTAAATAATGAAGACTGTGATTTAAAATACCAAATCTGTGAATGTGTTTTAACTATTATCCATTGGTATCCTATAGTATCATTTTCCATCAAATATTAGTTCTTTAACACCCATTTTTTCATAAACAAATTTATTTATCGGATAAAATTAAAATAAACTCGTTTTCCAATAAAACACCAGTTCTTTATGGATTTTCTATATTATAAGAACAGAGTACCTATTTTTTCATAAAACACCAGCTCTTTATGGTTTTCCTCTATTATAAGAACAGAGTACCCATTTTTTCATAAATTTGTTTATCGGATAAAATAAAAATAAACCCATTTTCCAATAAATCACCAGCTATTTATTGAAAAATGGGTATATTTTTATTTTATCCGATAAATAAATTTGTTTATAGAAAAATGGGTGTTAAAGAGCTGGTATTTGATGGAAAATGATACTTTAGGATACCAATGGATAACAGTTAAACACATTCACAGATTTGGTATTTTAAATAATGAAAATTGATTCCGTTTAGATTAGATGTTTTTGGGGTGTTTTTCAAAAACAGCACTGTAGCATTTCGAACGTGAAATACAAGTACTGTACATATCTGCTATTCCTTTCCCTTTTAGACCAATTATTTTGACTTTTGTGCTTTTTGATAAAAAATTCTCATTTATTTTTTGTGGAAATGCAAAAAAAAATTAATTATGTATAAATCGAAAAAATTACTAATTTAATTATTGGCACTTTGCTCATATGTTAGTGGATTGGTAAGCAAGCCGTGAAAAGTTGGTATTTTTATTAATGAAAATTTTTCCTGTAAATGGCTTGCTCTTTATAGCTTTCCTTCATTATATGATCAAAGTATCATATTTTTTTGTATTTATCACGAATTCATATATTGTGACTGTGAATTAAAAATTTTTCGAGATCGTATTTTTATTAATTAGTCTTTTTTTTCTTACTATCGTTAGTTTGAATGAAAAATTGAGTTGCACGGTATTTGGGAGCAACTTCTAAAGTAACTATATAATCCTAATAATTTTTATAATTGCTTAGTATATTGATGTCATGGGTATATATTGTTGGTATGTTGTTATTAATTTTATTAAATTGTTTGGTATATTAGGTGCAGAAAATATAGTTTCACAATTTTTTAAATGAAATAAACCAGTTCGGAAACAATGCACAGTGAACGGAGGAATTGGAGGGGAAAAAAGATTGCATCTGGACATGTATTGTTTGATTTATCTCCACGCGTGTTACCACTGCAACATAATGGTTCGTGAGCTCCTCATTTTATAAATACACGTGTCATGTTTTGAGAAACTGCCTACGGTAGGAAGTTCCTACCATAAAGGTATCCCAATACCATAGCCACTCCACCATAGACCACCTGCAAAAATATGTTCAAATCCAACAAATTTTACACAAAAATATTGAGCTTAAAATGTAGATTGCTTATCTAGTGTCTATTTGCAAAAACAGCCGAAGCGCCACCAATCATGCGAAAACCCGAGGTACTACCACCGCATTTTCGCTTGCAAAACACATACTAAACCTTTAATATTTTACGCCCAAACCTCGTCTTAGATTGTAGATGAAGGATCTTCCATTGTTTTTGTATGGAAATGGCTAGAGAGCTATCAATTGGGTGCAAAATTTCTTTTTCTTTTGCATTTTTTTGAGTAAGAGTTAGGGTCGTTCTCGTAAATTAGACTCATAGATGATAATCAAAATAATAGATGATTAGTTGTAAACTATTCAATTACAAATTTGCTAAAACTTATTACATATGAATTTCCCCGTCTTAGATAGTAGATGAAGGATCTTCCATTGTTTTCGTATGGAAATGGCTAGAGAGCTATCAATTGGGTGCAAAATTTCTTTTTCTTTTTTATTTTTCTGAGTAAGAGTTAGCGTTGTTCTCGTAAATTATGCTTTTATATGATAATCAAAATAATAGATGATTAGCTGTAAATTCTTCAATTACAAATTTACTAAAACTTATTACATACTTATGAATTCTCAATCTTCTGATTAGTACATTCCTAATTTTTGTCATATAAGAACTTTTACGTGTTTAACATTTTCGAAATACAGTGATCTTTATTAGTTTTTATGATTGCCAAACAATAGTATCAATCCACATTTTTAACTAACTTTTAGAGAGTTAAAGATAATATCTTTTTTCTATCTCTTTCCTTGTAGAAATCTGGATAAAATTAAGTGATAATTTCATAAACCTCTTCTGAGGCTTATGACACTTAGCATCCATCTTGCTTTGAATATTATACTTATATCCCCTATTTTTGTTTTTTTGAGTTGGAAAGCCTTATAAATAATACAGATTTTAAATAAAAATCTAAAACTATTTGCTCAGAAAAAAAAAAAAGAGAAGAAGAAAAGAAACTACTACAATGTTGATAATTAAAGTGTTAGAACTAATACTGCCACTAATAACAGAATACCACTACTCTCATTTTTATCACTCCCACAATAATCACAAACTAGCAGCCAAAAAACAAGAACAAAACGTAATAAATAACTAAATAAATTGCTGACATACTTTTTTCTTAGAAGTAAAAATTACATTATTCATTGATTAGGAAAAAGATTTAAATAAGAACATAGAATGCTTGAAAGTACATCAAGAAGCCTAAACCAAGCCCAAAATAAGCAAAAAGAAACCAAATGATCCCTAAAAAACGGCATGAAAAAAGATTATAAACTAAAAGCCTGAAAAGAAGGTAACTTGTGCTTCATTTCCTTTTTCTGTAGTTCTTGTTTATTTGATATTGGAATTAAGTTTAAGTGAAAGTAGAACTAGTATGATTATTTTGTATTGACAAGGGAGGTAAATCTAATACTCAGTTTTTCTTTTCTTTTGTTTTTAACTGCCTATCTTTCTTCACAGTCTTTTTGTTCTTAGCTATCAGATTTAATATTCGAATCCTAAATTTTGTAACGGAATAACTCTAAGAAATGTCTTGGCTTAGCCCTAATGATTAAGTCTAATACTCAAAACAAGAGGGGGCTAGGTGAAATTATCAAAATCTCTAGAGAGGTTTATGAAACATTTCCTAAACTTAAAACATCGTACGACGGTTGCGGTAGCGATTGTTAAATTTGCAAATGTGCCAACTGAATTGCGTCTAGGTGCATTGTATCTGTTTCATTTATTTTTTATATGCCGGTTCAATATTAAGACTCAGACCGGTCAAGTCACGCGACAACTGCTTTGAATGCTACGCGAAATTAACATGCTGAGTGCTGGAAGTTGACTTAAATTTCCGAGTGAGAAACCGTCCAAGTTCAATGAACCTGGATTCGATGCACTTGCCCCCGGCGTCGGCATATCATAAATGGTCATGAACATGCATCTGTTTGGCAATCATGCACCGAACAAAACACGAACACGCGTTGACATAATTTTAGCATAATTTTAAAACGTTATTCACAAGTATGATGTCCTTTATGGTATGATGTATTAGTAATTCCCAATATATGATTTTTTCCCGCATTGTTTTCATTTGTTTTAGATTTTACATAATTTAATTATGAAAAATGGTTAAATAAAATAACCAAAATTAGAAAAAAAAACAATTTTTGATAAAATATAAATTTTAATTTTTTAACTGTTAAAAAGTTCTATATTTTGAATTTAGAATTATACAAGCATACCAAAATATTGGTTATTTAAAATAAAAATCTATAATCAGTGAAAATAATTAATCAAGAGCAAGCCATTCATGTAGTACTTAATATTATTAATCTAATATTTCTCAAATTAAATGAAATAGTATTGGTCTTTTTACTTTTGAATTTTACTACAAATTACAAACACTACAAGAGATAAGGGAAAATATAGACTTTAAAAATTAAATTAATAATTTCATAGTCTCTTAGCATAATCCCATAAAATAAATTAGCTGAATTTAGTCAAGGTTACATAATAGTGTAAAATTAGTAGTAACTATTGGCCACCTAATTTTGGCAAAGTGTAGAATGGTAGAGGGCAACGTTTTATTTAACTTATTTACCAATTAGTATACATTCTTAATAGGCAATTAATTTTATATGTAAACGAAGTCAATGAATGCAAAAATAACCATTTTTTTGTTATTGTCCATGAATTCCCCCGATTTGAACGTGGGTTGTAAATTGTAATTGTACGCAATCATGTATGGTGTACATAAAACACGGCATGCTACATGAATCCATGCGTCATTACATATCACATACATTATCATCACCTTTTTTTTCCTTTTCTTTTTTCTTTTTCTCTTTGTGGCCTTTTACCGGATCCACCGATTATAAGATTGCCTTCTCTGGCCTGGCGATACCCTCTCTCGAAAACCATAGAGAGAACGAGAGACAGCGGGAGAAAAAAGACTCAGCGATTCGAAGAGAAAATCATAAAAGCTCTCTCGTTCTCTAGGGTTTTCCTTTCCTGAAACCTTCGATTTCGCCTTTTTTTTCCCTCTATCGGCTGATTGATTGATTGATTGGTTGGTTAATTGATTGATTTCCGAATCCGGAATCCAAAATCCAAGTTTGAAGGGCTATATAAGACTGTGAAATTCTTCAACACTGATTTCGTTGGCATTACTACCTTGGTACCTTCAATTCGTTGTTAGGTAAGCCTGTCTTTGTATTGAAGTCCCGCTCTTGGGACTGCAACGATGTCGTTTTTCTGTTTGGAAGAATTTCCGATTGAGCAAAAATTTGGTCATTCCGTTGATTTTTGTTTTCCTGGAGTTTCGAATCTCAAATTGCTGTACAATGAATGAATTGTTTTTACACTTTTTAGGTGGCATTTCTCCGTTTCTGTGTTGGAATACCTGATTAAGATTTGAATTTTTTTTTTTTGGTACCGGTGTATGCTAATATTACAAAATGCCGTGCAATTTGCTGCAGCCGATAATTTAGAGAAGATGGTGTTCTGGCTGTTTGGATATGGCTCATTGGTTTGGAATCCCGGTTTCGAATATGAAGAGAAAATAATAGGTTTCATCAAGGATTATCGCCGGGTTTTCGATCTTGGTAAGCAATTCTTCATATTCCTAATTTTTGCAAGACATATTTTGTCATTTTATTAGTATTGTCCTTAACTTTTTTTTTTTTTTGGTCTTTTTGGGCAGCTTGCATTGACCATAGGGGCACTCCTGAGCGACCGGCAAGAACTTGCACCTTGGAACAGATACAAGGGGCTGTTTGCGTAAGTGGGCTTTCTGTTTAATTCTTCTAGTATTGAGTGGTTTTTGATAATGGGAAAAAGCGATTGCTTGTGGAAGGGTAAAATTGAACAAGAAATGCTATAAATTGTTTGTCTGATTACTAAAATTATAAATGTTCATTGATTAATCACATATAAGGTTTGGATAAGTTAATGGTTTATTATTTATGTTGATTTCTGTTTAAGATGAAATTCGTCAGTCAAATGAATTGAATTTAAATCACATTGTTCAGTTGCCATCTTTTTGACGTCATTTGTATTCTTTCTTGTAGTGGGGTGCTGCATATTGCTTCGGAGGAGGACCGGAGAAGGAAAAAGCAGCAATGGAGGTATGTGTTTATGATTTGGTTTTATTATTTCTTTTATCACGGAAATGCAGTGGATTTTTCTGCTCATGCTGCTTAAACTTGTGTAGTATTTACAACGAAGAGAATGCGAGTATGATCAGAAAACTCTTGTGGACTTTTATAAGGTGAGCGTTCTGAAGAAGTATAGCTTGTAATTAATTGCACCAAATCAAGGGCATTGTGATTTGGATTTTATTTTCTCAAAATTTATTGATTTATTTTTTAAATTCAGGAAGGAGACACTGAGGAACCAGCCCTAACTGGTGTGATAGTGTAAGTTTTAGCTGCTTTCATTTTGTCCATAATACCATTTACTTAAATATCCCACACCTCAACCAACCACTCATGCACGAATGTGTATCTGTTTGAAGTTCTTATCTTGAGTTGTCTGGGTTTTTGTAGTTTTACATCCACCCCTGACCCTGTCTCAAATAAGTACTACCTAGGCCCTGCCCCTTTGGAAGACATGGCAAGGTGACGATCATGTAGTTTTTGCTCTGTTTATTTTACTTTTAACACTTGCAGTGTCATTTTTTAATTACATTAATTTGTCTCATTAGGCAAATTGCAACGGCCTTTGGTCCCTGTGGCAATAACAGAGACTACCTCTTTTTATTGGAGAAAGCCATGTTTGATATTGGCCATGAAGATGACTATGTAATAGAATTGGCAAATGAGGTGAGGAAAGTTTTGGGAGTTCTGGGCATCTGTATACCAAAGGAGAAGAGATTGCTTGGACCTTCCCACATCCCACTCAAATCGCTAGTCTCACCAATCAATTTACGGCGGTTGCCGGAAGCTGTTGCTATGGATTCTTGAAGTGGAAAAAAGGCGGAATTCTTTTTAACAAAATCGAGTCTGACATTTTATTGCGGAACCTCTCTAAATTATACCACTTTATTTTGAAGTTGTTAGATCTTTTTCTAGAACTAGACTTTCTTCTGTGACTTTTAAGCGGTTGGATTGATGGATTCAAATCTGACTTAGTATTTAGAATTTTATAGTATGCGGCTTTAGAACCTAAGTACTGAATAATTGACTGGCACGTCTTGACTGTAGCTCCCGGCCAATGGAATTAATGCAGTATTTCTATTTTTCTTCCTTGCCATTTCTATTTCTTATGTCACACAAATCTCTATTGAAAATTTCCCTCAACTTTGCTTATGAATTGATCAGGTTGTAAGTTTTTGGTGCTTCTGAAAGAAATGTTCGAATGTTTCCTTTTAACTCATTTGTCAACTCTGGAAAAGAAATATATGAAACTCAATATTCTCTTATGTTAACGTAAAGTCAAGTATACTCTCTCTGCTGTTATAGCCCCCAAACTAGGTTTTGGGAGAATCCAGCATACTTGCAGGAATTGTTTAGCGATAGAACTGTGGAATTGTGCTATCCTGTTAGAAGTTTAGGATTTCTTTCGTATTGACGAATGCATGGGAAGAATCAATCCTGCTAGGGGCAAGGTATACTAACTGTTTTATTCGGAGGAATGATTCCTTCTTTCATTCTTCTATCCATCGTTGTTGAATACGTGATTATCATGTGACTTTTTCAGTAACAATTTGAGAAAAACTATCAAGATACTAAATGTGTTCAAAAATTGAAAGTTGGGTATCAAATTTATTTTTGTCCAAAGTTTGGAGATTAAAACCGCTCATATGTTTTGGATACCAAAATTGTATTTTTCTCTATAAAAGAAATTTGGATCAATGGCCTTATAGCTGTTGGATATGATAGAACCTTCTATAAATACCCCCTCTTTGGAATGAACAACTCGCACCAACCCATTTCTGGGACATACTTTACCCTTTCTAGTTCAAGTTTGTAGGCATTGTCATTTATACGCTCCAGGACTTGGAATGGACCATCTCCCCGTGGAAGTAGTTTACTACGCCTTTTGACTGGGAACCTCTCTTTGCGCATGTGTATCCATACCCAATCGCTAGGCTCAAAGACCATCTTGCGGCGCCCCTTGTTGGCACTTTGGATGTATTGAAGTGTACGCTTCTCGATCTTAGCTCGCACCTTAGTGTGTAGCTCACGTACATATGCAGCTTTGTTCTTACCATCCAAGTTAACTCTCTCATGAACAGGTAAAGGAGTTAAATTCAAAGGTGTGAGAGGGTTAAAGCCATACACAATTTCAAAAGGCGAATAATGTGTAGCAGAATGAACAGTGCGATTGTATGCAAATTTCACATGTGGTAAGCAATCTTCCCAAGATTTAATGTTCTTTTTAATAATTGCGCGCAATAAGGTAGATAAAGTCCTATTAACCACCTCGATTTGACCATCAGTTTGTGGGTGGCTAGAAGTAGAAAATAGCAATTTAGTACCTAGTTTACACCACAAAGTTTTCCAAAAATAGCTAAGGAATTTGGCGTCCCTATCAGAAACAATAGTGCGTGGCATGCCATGTAATCTAACTATCTCACGAAAGAATAAATCTGCAACATGCTTAGCATCATCTATTTTAAGACAAGGAATAAAATGGGCCATTTTAGAGAAGCGGTCAATTACCACATAGATTGAATCATGGCCTTTTCTAGTCCTAGGTAGTCCAAGCACAAAATCCATTGACAGATCAACCTATGGTTCATGTGGAATTGGCAAAGGTGTATAGAGACCATAAGGGTGTACCTTTGATTTGGCTTGGTGACAAGTCACACACCTTTCAATGTGCCATTCTACGTCACTCCTCATGCGTGGCCAGAAGAAATGCTCTTGGAGAATCATTAAGGTCTTGGCAATGCCAAAGTGTCCCATTAGTCCTCCTCCATGAGCTTCTCTCACTAGGAGTGTGCGCATGGAGCTCTTGAGAATGCAAAGCTTGTCCTTGTAGTATAAGAACCCCTAAGAGATGAAATAGTGCTCACGAAAGTGTCGTGGCAAGGAGACAAAAATCTCACCAAAATCTGAGTCAGCTGCATAAAGATCTTTAAGGAATTCAAAACTAAGCAACTTAGCATCTAAAGTAGTGATAAGTGCATACCTTCGTGAGAGTGCATCAGCCACTACATTCGTCTTACCTGTCTTGTATTTGATCATAAAGGTAAAACTGTCAATGAAGGTAATCCATCGTGCATGTCGCTTGCTCAACTTGTCTTGGGACTTGATATGCTTGAGTGACTCATGATCGGTGTGCAAGACAAACTCACGAGAGCGAAGGTAATGCTGCCATGTTTGTAGGGCTCGCACTAAGGCCATTAGTTCCTTATCATAGGTTGAGTAGTTTAGAGCAGTTCCATTCAATTTCTCGCTAAAGTAGGCAACTGGGCGACCCTCTTGGAGTAAAACAGCTCCAATACCTATACCAGAAGCATCACACTCTACTTCAAAAGTTTTGTCAAAATTAGGTAAACTAAGAACAGGTGCATGTGTGAGCTTGTGTTTAAGTAATTGGAAAGACTTAGCTTGGTACTCTCCCCAATGAAATTGCACATCTTTCTTGACAATTGAGGTAAGTGGGGCAGCAATTGTACTAAAATCCTTGACAAAACGCCTATAGAAGTTTGCCAAGCCATGGAAACTTCTCACCTCACTTACATTGGTAGGGGTTGGCCATTCACTAATAGCCTTCACCTTTTTTTGATTAACATGAATTCCCTGCTCACTAACAACATATCCTAGGAAAACCAATTGATTTGTGCAAAAGGTACACTTCTTAAGGTTAGCGTAGAGACTTGCCTTGCGAAGTGCATCGAGGACCATTTGTAAATGCACAACATGCTCATCTAGAGTCTTACTATAGATCAAAATGTCATCAAAGTAAACGACCACAAATTTACCAATAAAAGAGCGTAAAACATGATTCATGAGTCTCATAAAGGTACTTGGTGCATTGGTTAGCCTAAAAGGCATGACCAGCCACTCAAAAAGTCCATGTTTTGTTTTAAATGCAGTTTTCCATTCGTCTCCTTCTTTCATGCAAATTTGATGGTAACCACTTTTCAAATCAATCTTAGTAAAAATGATAGCACCATGTAATTCATCAAGCATGTCATCCAAACGAGGTATGGGATGACGGTACTTTACCGTGATGGCATTAATTACCCTACAATCAGTGCACATTCTCCATCCTCCATCTTTCTTTGGAACAAGTAGAACTGGTACAGCACAAGGGCTTAGACTCTCTTGAATCCAACCCTTACCAAGCAACTCCTCCACTTGTCGTTGTTGCTCCTTGGTTTCCTCAGGATTGGTCCTATATGGTGCCTTGTTTGGAAGGGAAGAGCCAGGAATGAAATCAATTTGATGTTCAATTCCCCTTAATGGAGGCAAACCATTAGGTATATTCTCAGGAAAGACGTCTTGATACTCCTGTAAGAGGTTAGTAATAACACTAGGCAAAGAAGCATCAAGAGCATTAGTGAGTAAGGATTCCTTGCCAAATAAAATAAATAAAACCTGATTAGAATGCAAGACCTTTCTCACATCTTTCACCTTGGCAAGCATGCTGGGTTTTCTCTCCTGTGCGGGCTCGAAGACCAAATGAAAGTGATCCAACTTGCTTGAAGAAGGGTCGGCCAACACTAATTTCTTAGCTTTGGCGTTGTCCTTCTTGGTGGTAGCATGCAAGTTATACTCTTTTTGTAGACTAACTTGATCCTCATGTACTTGTTGAGGTGTAAGAGGTGCAAGTGTAATCTTTTTACAATTATGCATAAAAGAGTATTTGTTCAAGAAACCATCAAAAGTGACTCTTTTGTCAAATTGCCAAGGACGCCCTAAGAGTATATGTGCAGCTTGCATTGGTACTACATCACACATAACATCATCTTCATACCTACCAATGTGAAAAGTAACCAAAACTTGTTTAAGAACACGTACCTCTCCACTGTTGTTTAACCACTGAAACTTGTAGGGACGGGGGTGCTCACTAGTTGGCAAGTTTAGTTTCTCCACCATCAATGCACTAGCAACATTAGTGCAGCTTCCGGGGTCAATTACCAAACTGCATACCTTGTTGGTCACATGGCACCTCGTGTAAAAGATGTTGTCACGTTGAAACTCATCTTTACTAGCTTGAGTAGCTAGTGCTCTCCTTGCTACCAACCCAACTTTGTCTTGAGTTGAAACTTCCTCTATCTCATCTTCCTCTTCAACCAAGGGAGGCATGTCTTTGTAATCCTCCTCTTCATCATCAGTGACAATGTCTCCATTTGGTAGGACAAGCATGGTCCTTGGGTTTGGACATTGGCTTGCAATATGCCCAACTCCTTGACACCTCCAACATTTGGTGTCACGATTCCTAGGCTTTGAAGTTTCAATTGTTGGCTTTGAAACAACCTTGGAGTCGGTTTTGGTAAAAGGTGGCCGTGAGCTTGACCCTTGATCTTGCTTCGGCGTTGGAGGATTCCAAGTGTTCGGACCTCTCTCCTCCCTCCTGGGCTGGAATGGTCGAGTAAATGGTTGTGGATTAGAGTTATAATTTCTGGTGGTACCCCTCCTCTTGAGCCTTTGCTCAATCTTGATAGCCTTGTCCACCATATCGTCTATCTCCACATAGTATTGAAGCTCAAGTTGATCGGCTATTTCAACCCTTAAACCACTGAGAAATCTTGCCATTGTAGCCTCTCGATCTTCTTGAATATCAGCTCTCAACATGGAGATTTTCATGTCCTTGTAGTAGTCCTCAACTGAGCGCTGACCTTGTGTCAAGGTTTGAAGTTTTTAGTACAAGTCTCTATGGTAGTGACTTGGTACAAATCGCTTCTTCATCAGTCTCTTGAGCTCAGTCCAAGTGCTTATAGGTGGTTCACCACACCTTCTCCTGCTTGTAGCCACTTGTTCCCACCAAACTATGGCATAGTCGGCAAATTCTACTATGGCAAGTCTCAATTTTTGTGCGTCGGTGTAGTCATTACAATCGAATACTAGCTCTACCCGACTCTCCCATTCAAGGTATGTATCCGGATCGGATTTGCCTTGGAATGGAGGAATCTTCATCTTAATCCCTTTGATTGCATCACCAATTGCTCTTGTGTTTCTCTTCGGTCTCCCTTGCCTGTATGCCTCGCGGTCCGAATCGACATTGGAGTCACTAGATTCCTCCAGGGTAGATTTTCCCCTAGATTTCCTAGAAGAAACCCTAGATGAACTTAGTTGATCAATCTGCTCATGGATCGTTTCCAGCCTTTGGTCAAATCTCCTCTGCATTTCCTTCCACATAGCATCCATTTTAAGTGATAACTGAGCAATGGTAAGTTCATTTTCCTGAGACATGGTGAAACCTGCAAAACTTGACAAATTGTTAGTAGAAAATGCCTCACTTGCTCCCTTAAGTGTTTCACTCCTCTCGTGTTTTCACTCAAGTGTTTATGTCCCTCTAATGCTCTCACCAATTCACTCCTCAAGCCTACTTGATTGTTTCCTTTGAAGAAATCAGAAATTTTCTCAAACAAATTTAATCAAACTTTGATCAAACAGCATCCAATTGTACCAAAGAAACAAGTAGCAAGAGTAGAAACGGAAAGCTCAAGTAATGAATTCGACAAGGAATGGAACGAGGAAGAATTGATGTACAAAAAATGTCCAAGTACAATGATGGAGTTTCCCAAGTGTTTACTTAATTTCCTAATTGATTTTTGGAAACAAGTTAGGTGTTGTACTTATTTGGAAAAATTTCCTTAAAGTCGGCTTGCCCAAAATTTCCAGATTTCCTTTTCCTTAACCTTCCAAAAGTATGCCTTCCTAAACTACTTTGCAAGTCGGTTAGGAAGCCAAGTGAAAACAGTTTTGGTAGTTCCCAACCGCTGAAATTTTCCAGACTTTGTTACCTTACCAAATTAGAATTGTTTCCATGAAACTTCTAGGATTCCTTCCCCTTAAACCCTTCCTAAAGTCGGCTAGAAACCTAAGTGCCAATCAGATTTTGGTAACTTCCTATTCTAACCGAGTCTACTCCCTCTAATTTTCAGAAATTGATTTCTTAAAACCCTTCCCTCTCGGCCGCACACCTTGCCCCAACAGTCGGCTCTCTCTCTTCTCCCAACCAACAAGGCAATCATGGTTCTTGTTTCAAGATAATGGCCTCCCAAGATGATGCGAGTGATGTTACCCAAGACTCCCCCAAGCGACTTGCTCAAATAACTTTCAAGAACTTTAGTCCTAAAATAAGGAAGCCATGTATGGATGCAAGATCTTACAAGAGACTTTTTATCCGCAGAGAAGTGCAAATCTTCAAGAATCAAGATGGTCAAGATCCTCACAAGTCTCAACGGGTGATACAAGTGATCAAGAGGCCAAGTGTTGGAGACCTTCAAGAGGAGGTTGGTCAGAATTTTTAAGCCCCCTTTTTTTTTGGCTTTAATTTTTCTGTTTTTGCGGATCAATATTCAAGAAACAAAGTGTAGCAAATCAGGTCTTGGCAATAAAGAACATGATTTCCTTTTCTTTCTTGTCACCCGCGCAATTCCTCTTTCTTTGTCTTTTCTTTTTCTTTTTTTTTTTGACTCTAAGAACACACAATTACTCGGCTGTTTTTGGGTAAAATTCCAGAATTTAATGTCACTCCAATGTTCTCCTTCAATCCTCCAATAACTATCAAAACATGTATCAAAATTTTGAGACTTCAAGATTAGTTTCAAGAAACTCAAGAATCCCTAGATTGTTGTAGTCCCTCTTCAAGATTCCAACCCCAAACAAGTTTAACCACAAAAATCAGTTTAGGAAATTAATGAAAACAACTTGGTGGAATAAACTAAAGTTTGGACAGATTTGGCAAGAAACTTGCGCCCAAGGAAACCTTAGTTGCAAGTGAAAATCCTAACCGTCGCAAAAATTTTTTTTTTCTATTCAAACAGAATATGCAAAGCACACAACTCGGTTACACTTGAAGGCAGGCTTCAAGACAGAGTCACACAACAAGTAATGCACTAAGTGGTCACGAAGCAAAAGAAAACAAAGAGCGACGCAACAAAAACAAACAAAGGCGGACAGATTTTTTTTTTTTTTGTAATAATAATCGGACTTGACACAAAGAAAGACACGACCAGAATTGAAGACACATACTAGAAAACTTACGAAGAAAAGAAAAGGAGAAAAACAAAGAACCTCAACGGGATATACTTGATGTCGTCGACTAGCTCTGATACCAACTGATGTGAGACGGATCTAGACGAACACCAAGTTGGGATGATTGGCGGAACTTTGACCCTTCTAGAATCACAAGCCACGAACTAAGGAGATTCCTTAACCCACGACTAGCAAATTTAGTGAACCAAAAGTATAGATAGAAGAACGCCACAATCAAGGAGACTACTTGATTGATAAGTTCGATGAACAACTTGAGATTAATTTTCAAGTATTCAATGAAAATTCTCTTGAGACAAGAGAGAGTGAATAAACTCACGTATATTTTATAAAATCTGAAAATTGTCCTTTAATGAATGAAAACCTAGGCTATATATAGCCTTACAGGACTCAAACCCTAGAATGTCCAATGGACGACCTTGCCCTTCATTAAGGGTGAAAATATCTAACAACTAATTGACTAAAATTAAGACTCTAAATTCGGCCAAAGTGAAGTGAAAATGGACCGAAATTATTAATGCTAACAAACAACTAATAATGGAAACTAAAACCCTAATTAGCAAGCTAGTACTCCGTGAACTAGTCTTCACTTGGTTCTTCCATTTGAAGGAAAGTGTATAGAGTAGTTTCTTCATTATGTAATCCTTCAATGGTCCTCAAGTCATCACCAACTCGTTCTTGAATCGTGCAAACAAGAGCTTGAAGTGATTCTTGAATTCTCCTAGCACGCGCTCTTGTAATTGGACCACTGGGTATTTGCATGACTTGAGCACTAGAAGTTTGAGCAGCCTTGAGCCCCTCCTCATTAATCTCGGTCGTCATCTCGCTAAACTTAGCCAACATTTCGGTTAACTGGACTCCCAAATTTGCGGTTTCGGGCTGAGCTATTGTAGCGGACCTGTCCGATGATTCCGGCTGTGAACTCATGTTTACACGACTCCTCTGGGCTTGACTACGGGATCGTGTTATGATGGGGTTTCGACGAGAAGCTATGATTAAATATTACCTGAAAATATGAAATGGCTTGCCTTTAGATTTTAGCCTTGGCGTAGCTTTCCCAGCAAAAATAAAATAAAGAAAAAGAAAAAGACAAGAGTTAATAAATATCCAAAAAATTCGGATGCATGTCCTATTAGGAAGCCCTTTTTATACCAAGGGTGGGCCTAACATGATGCTATACCTTCGAGGTAAAATCCCAATTTCAAACCTGTAAGTGAATATAAAAGCAGGAATTCTCATTAATTATGGATAAACTCAATCCTTCTTTACAATCTCATTGATGGTTCGACTGACCATTCTTACAAAATCTTCATGTCTAGCTAGTCTAGTGTGTTGGGATTCCCTAGAACTCCCGATGCTAAGTTTCCGAATCTCATCTTGGATTTTACCAAATGCATTCAATGCCTTTTCCAATTTCTCGGTTTTGCTTGCCTCTTTCTTCAATTGTGATCGGGCATCTTCCAACGCTTGATCGGCCACCATGATCTGCAACTGATGATCCTCCAATTCTTTCCTTAATTTCTCATTCTGCTCTTCGAGACTAACGGAGACCAACGGTACCCTTTCTCTTCCTTGTTCCATTATTGATTTGATCCAGTAGCTGTATTCCAAGATGACCTTAGGCTCTGATTTGTTCACTTGGTCCAAATGTAGGTTGTCCAAACTACACAGATTCCCCCAAGCTTCCAGCACCATACTCTGGCACTCAGCAACTGTATTGAGTTCGATGCTTCCCAATCCTTGTATGGTAGGCACTCTCTGCGGATACCCAAACTGTCTCATAACTCGTTGTGGCACGTACATAATCAATCCACTGGTGCTCGCTAACGGGATGAAGCCAAATTGTGTAGTCTTGAAAGCCGGATCCCTTACTTTCGTCCAATCAAGAACCCATTGTATCTGATCCGAAGTTAAAGCATTGAATTCTTGAATAAACAATCTCGGAGACGCTATTCGATAGTATCTTCTAACCCTTTCTCGGTGTGACTCAACCCAATTGGCTGTTGGAAGACATGACCCCAATGGATTTAGCGCTCTTTTTGACAGATGTTCCATTGCCCACATTTGAAGCACCAGGTTGGATGCATAGAAAAACCCCCTCTTCTTTTGGCATTCGGTAACAGCGGTGAAGATATCAGCGATGATGATAGGCACCAAAGTAGGGATCTTTTCTTTAATTCCTAGAAACACACTTTGAATCATGTTGACTGTTGAGAAGGTAACCATTCCATGCTTTTGCGGGAATAATAGTAGACTGGTCAAGGCTAGTCCAAAGACTTGTACTCGCTTTCCTTCCCACTCCTCTTTGCTAATGAAGAAGTCATCATGGTGTCGGTCATAAGAGTCCCTTCCCCCAAATCGTTCGTACAAGAACTCCAGTGGACATGATTTTGCGTCCGGGTGCTGGTCCATACTAACTTGTCCTAACCCTAGAAATTTGCAAAACTGCTCTCTAGTTCCACTAGTTGGGTACACCATAGGGCTACATTTCCCAGGCATTTGCAACAATCCTTTTATTTCCTCTAGAGTGAGTGTTAACTCGCATTCCCCAAATCGAAAAATGGAGCCATCAGGATCCCAATACTCGAGTAGTGCTTGAATGATTGCTATGTTTGGGGTTATGTTCAAGAGACTCGGTAGATGCCCTACATACGGGAACAATCGGTTCACTTCACGTGTCATGTTGTTCTTCCAATCTATCAGCTCATGAGGTATATGGTTTAACATTCGGCATGGAGCCATCTGAGGAAGAATTTTACTGTTTAGTACCTTACCTTGGAATTTTACCCCTTAGGCCAAACAAAATTGTAAACATGCAAGTCTCGTTGGATTAAATATCCGAAACACAGGGCGGTTTATTCCTAGCACGGGATCCCCTAAATGGCATTCCCTTCTAAGGTGGATGCATGATGCCAATTTATTAAAGTAATAAAATATGCAATTTACATGAAAGCGTGACCTAAGGAACCCTTTATATGCCAGGGTAGGCCTAAAATGACATGCCATTATTAATTTACGGATGAAATATACCGAAATTTCTAAACGTGCAATAGCCTATCTATAAGGGTAGGTCCTAAAAGAGGATCATGCCAGACCTCTTATTTTCCTAACGTTTGTAAATGCAAAAGACAAGAGACAATGAAACGTCAGTTCAACACATAATCACATAACACGTTGGACAATTAGATGATATAAAAAGCAACAAAAATAAGTAAGGAAAAAGGGTAGGACCCCTCCCCTCATGCATAGTGTCCTTAATAGGGTAAGGTCGACTCTACCCTAGGTAATTCTAATATGGATGCATGAGGTTTGGCTCACTAATGCATCTAGACTCAATAAGGCTTCGGCTCCCAAGCCTTCAGACCTAAAGGCAAAGGGTTATCACTCCCAGGACTTTCGATCGGTGGCTCGGGTGATCCCTTAGGTAACGCTATGGGCGCAGAGCACACCATCCGCCTACCCAAAGCAATCAATCCTAATCCTACAAGAAGGTGTGGGATGGCGCCCACGAAAAAGAAAAAAAATAGGGTAAATAAAACTATACATGCACATATGAAGTGCTCCGTTTGGAGGGGAGGGATCGAGAACCAACGCGAGGCTCTAAGGTAATATCCCCCCATCCAAATGCAATGCAAAGCGTGAGATCACATCACATAAATCATTCATCTATCAAATCAATCGTACGCAAATGTGTGAGGGAGTGAGTTGATACGCGCGAAATGCAAAAATCCTAAAAAAGAAAAAATGCAACCCTAAACATCCAAATGCGATATATGAAAAGATTAAAAGAAGAAAAAGATTGACTAAATCAAATTTGTTCTGACTCTCTAAGTCCCCAGTGGAGTCGCCAGCTGTCGCGCCCCATTTTTGAAAATAAATAAAATAAAAGACGAGTTTAGGAAAATGGCTTTTGATTCGATTTTTGATTGGAAAATGAATTTTTGATTTAAAAAGAAAATGAAAAACATGGGTCTAAATGGGATTTGAAAATGCGACGATTTGACCCAAAATATAGTTTAAAAAGGATTTTTTGAATGAAAAATAGAGTCGCCACTTGATATAGAGTTAAGGTGTTCCAAGTCACCAAAAAAATGAATTTTTAAAGAAAAAAGTAGAAAACCCTTTTTAAACGACTCCAAGTCTAACGAAAATCAAAAAAAAAATTCGGGAGTTACATTTGAAGAAAGGGAAGGCAAGGATAAGAATTCAAGGCACCCTTTCAACCTAACCAAGGCTAGTTGCGCGATTTAGTCAAAAGATTTTCTTATTTTAACATAAAGATTTATCACATTTGGATGACTATATGAATGCAAACCCTATACCTAGGAGGGTATCGGGGGGTCGAAATGTATTTTCAAAGCTTACTTGGTACCAATCACATTAATTGTGACGCCCAATGAAGACTTTTCGAAGAAGTCACGAATAATGCAAGTCATGAGACTCGAAAGAAAGAAAAAGTAAAGAAAATAATAATATACAAATGTGTATGACCTAAAGGAATGCATCATGACGGGTGCGGGGGAGTTATACTCGTGACTTTCAATGTTCCCTTTAATAGAGGGAATACGAGCGTGCTAAGGCTAGAGAAGCCAAACTCGTCCATATCCCATATTCAATGGATTTTTCCTAGTCTAATCAAGCAAATGTACTAACCTAGTTCTAATACTTAGATGAAATGCAAGTCTAATGTCATGTTTCATACAAAGGGATAAGTAATATATATATAAGGGAAAATATGGGGAAAGGGATATATGTATAAGGAGGGATGTCATGCAAAAATGATAAAAAAAAACCCTAAAAGTGAAAATATGCATGAGATGAAGTGATTTTATTATACAACCATGATCTAACGCTCGAGGGGCTCCTAAGAGTCTAGCGTTGGACTAACCCATGTCTACAATTTCTCACTAGCATTGGACTAGTGAGAAAAGTCGGAACAAAGGGCCACAACTAGCGTTGGACTAGTGTGGACTCGAGGAATTGACCACAACTAGCATTGGACTAGTGTGGTGACGTCACACATCGGTTACAATCAAATAAATCATGTAAGACCTAATAAAAGCATGTAAACACATAAATCACATATAGCACACAACACATAAGCATGATATCTAGATGCAAGACCCTAAGAAAGCGGTAACACATAGCACATAGACATGCAAAACACACATAAGGCAAATAAAGCAAATAAATCCCTATCTATTACATTAGGGAGACCCTACTACAATCTAGGGGGAAAGAAATAAATAAATGATTAAAAGAAATACCTAACTATTACAAATTGGGGTTCAAATGCCCACGAATAACTTGCTTAATTAAAGAAGACGAAATAAAAAGAAAGCGAAACAAACAATTAAACATTAATATGAAAAGCGAATTAAAGCATGCATGTTCACACAAAACACATAGGAGCACGTAGGAGAAATAAAATCAAGGAGATAGAGGTTACCTCTCTTGCAATGGTAATCAAATGAAGAAAAATTAACTTCTTACCCTCCAAAAAACAAAGAAAGGAAAAAACAAAGAAAGGGTCAAGGCACCTCAAATAACCAGATAAATATGAAGTTGAACCATTGAAAGCATTTAAATAACTAAACAGTCCATATTCACAAAATTAGGATCCAATTGAAAGGAAAAAGAATGTTTAAGGGATCAATTTGATTAATTTTTCAGTTGCTTGGGCCATAGTATAATTAGACAAGAGGCAAGGGGTTGGAATTCAATTACTGGAAACTTTTCATGCAACCCATGCAATCCACGAAGGAAAACAAGCTTCTGCAACACTTCCTATTAAGCCTCAGCAACCGAAACAAAACCCCAAGCACACAGCTTGTTTTCAAAAATCAGATTTCAAATCCAAATACACAGCTTTAAACTAGGCAGCAAACCACATCATTACATCATCCAAACAGGCAGAAAACTTAGAAAGATCTCATGCAAAATTCTGGAAAAGTATGCAAACATTTGAAGAACGAAACTGCTGCAACTTTCTTAGTTTCTTATTCAAGCAACCCAGATTAGCATTATGCGCATTTTATCATGATCAAAGTAATTTGTACACAATCAAATGCATTGTAATGAAGTAGATAAATGCATCCAGACCGCAAAACAAAGACAGGTGGCTTTAAACTTGGTTCAAGGAACATCAAAATCACAACTTCTTTGCTAGTTTCTGGTCTGGAAAAGGAAATTTCTTTTGCAAAGGACACCATTCCCATTACGCACCCATTGCACCAAACTAGAGACAAAGCAAATGGAAAGACAAATGCAACCCAGAGATAAGCAAACAGGTCTCAAAAGTTAAACAAATCGAAAACTTTAGCAACTCAAAGGAGAAAGAAATCTGTTTGCACAACCGCAACGTGACTTTCAGCTCCTCTAAGCTCTAATGTACTAACCTAGAGATGACTCAATACAAATCTTAATATATTCCGGCACAAAAACCTGGGATGACGAGAAGAGGGAAGATTCAACAAGGCTCCTAACATGAAATGCAGCAAGGCCGTGGAACGGGTTCAACCAAATCACAACCGAAATGCGGCAACAATGCAAGATGATATAAACATCTATTTACCCCTGACTCAGGACTTCGAGAAAATATTCTAAAGCCCAACCGAGACAACAAGCAAGGTGCTAAGAATAGAATGAAAAGGAAAACAGCAAGAAAACAGCAACAAAGCACTGCCGCACGTAAACGGCTAGAAGAAAACATCAATCAGAATTGCCCAAAGTTATATGCCATTTTTTCTGGATTTGTTTGTTCAAATGCACGAAAGACAGCCATAAACATCAACGTCCCACATATTCATCCGATAAAACTTCTAGAAAAACCCATAAACCCATCATCCGGATTCAATACCAAACAACCAAAAGTACGAAAATCTAGGTTGGAGAAACAGCTTGTAAAACCAGACTTGTTTATGAAGCTTTTTACAAATGGAATGGGTTTGTTGCTAACTACTAGAAACATGGGGTCATTTCTACATAAAAAGTCTCAATGATCCATACTAACGCAGAACCCAGATGCAATGAGATAGGGCAAAGATATGAACCAACAATGTATGAAAAGAAAGCACCGAAGGCAGGGAAAAATAGAACCATGAAACCAGAAAGCCAATCACCATAGGATATGAATCTGAGTATATGTAAGTGAAAGAGAACGGAAAGAAAGGGCTACCTTATAGATCTGAACACCAAGTATGTGAAACCCATGAGCGTTGAAGATGATCGTTCTCCATAGAAAGCTAAACCTTCTTCAGACCTTGATGAAGAAACCTCAAATCTGGACCTTCCTAGTCTCGTTGTTTCCTCTTGATTCTTCGCTTCTTTTCACTCTATCTCTCAATCTATCATTGGTTCCAGCCGCCACCCAAAAGAAACCTCTCTTGCTCACTCCCCAAAACCTAGCCGCTCATCTTATCCTTTTTGGTTTCTTTCTTTTGCCGTCAAAAACCTCTCTGTCGTTACTCTCTCTCCTTTTCCCCCTCTCCGGCTGCGGTTTCTTTTTCCAACCTTTATATATTAAGTGAAAAACCCTAAACCCTCATTTCAATGGTTACAAACCAACCTCATCTCAAACCTTCTCCCTTGGCCATCCGATCCTTTTCTTCCCGCATGTTTTCTGCTAATGAATATGGTACAAAGAAAAAGTTTTGATCTTGTGTGGCTCACGGTGCATGAGGTTGGTCTGTCCCCCCCCTTTTTAATAATGAAATAATACAAATAAAACAAGATAAACAAAATGCTAAAAGAAAGCGTATTTTGTGAACCTTTTCTTTTTTTTTTTCTTTTTTTTTCCTTCTCTCTTTTTTTTTTAATGCTAAAAATGCCTAAAAATAAAATTAAAAGACTAATGCGCAAACGTGGATAATAAAGTAAAACAACAATAAAAATAAAAATAAAAATTTGGTGTCTACAAGAAGTAGAAAGTATAAGCATGTGAATCGAAAAACAGGTACACATGGCAAAAACACTTTAAATCAAAACATAGCTATTTGCACAAGGTAGAAATCATGTCACATGTCAATGTGCATACAACAAGTTAATAGCATCAAATACAGGTCATAGGCAACTAAGTACTGTAAATATAGTACTTGCAGGCAAAATGCAAAAGGTCTCACGGCGAGCACCACCCCTACTATATTAGGCAGGATCAACAGGAAAATCATAAATCTAGTTAGGGATAAAACTAGAAGAATCCATGATATCAAACCACATCATTCAAATGATTATAAACTCCAAATTCCATTCAAAAGTCTAAGCTACTTTCTAAATTTTTTTAGTCTCCTCACTAGATTCAAGATGGAAGTTCTTATACAAACTAGGGTAATAAGTCAAACCAAACGGAATGCAAAAGATGTCTCATTTTCAAGTTCAAAGTAGAGCTCAAAATTGTTCAAATGGTTCAACTTTTGCTTCGGAAAGTTCGGCAAGCAAAATAATGGAGGAAGCGAGGTTCCTAACCCTTAAACTCACCAAATAGTTATTTAAATTTCCTAATCTGGACAAATCTCCAACCTAACTAAAAGGGTAAATTCTTATAGTATTTTGTGGGCAAAAATGGTGATACAACCTCAAGCACCAAGATCACATCGCACGTAATACACAATCAAATCCCACAGTCCGGCATCCTAAACTTTTAAGCCTAGGACACTCTATAAAGATCTGAAATCTAAGCTCTGATACCAACTGTGACGCCTCCACTTCTCCTAAGAGCGAACCCAAGGGTATCCGCGGAACGCCTGCCCAACTCTCGCTAGGACTCGGTACAAATTCAATTCAAACTTAAGAATAACTAATCGATACTACAAGTGGAAGATATGAATGAAGGTCAATTCCTTAATAATCGTTCAAGTCTTACATCATAAGCTACAAAAAATATCTTATATTCTCAAACTATACAGCTTCCAAAAGTTGTCTAAACAAATACATTCAAAATTCTAATCAAAAAGGCCATCAAATCGACCTCTCTATATCCCCTCCATTTCGGCTCCTGTTAAGGAAAAAAAATAAATCTAACGAGGTGAGCGAATGCTCGTGAGGCCAAGAAAACATGCAACAGACATAATACAAATAACAGTAGCACTTACGCAAGAATGAAAGCTATAACATTCAGATGATTCATAATTTATAATAAAATACCCTTGAGTAGCATATAAGAGCTCTCATGAGCTAATTCCTATTTGCTTTGCCAAAGTTTAATCCAATACCTCCTTGTGATGACATTCCGTCACCCGATTAGGTAATCAAGTCCGTAGAATTTTACTTTTCCAATTATGGTTCTGAGCCGACATAAGAGGTACCTCCCACCCGAATCGGTATGGTACATACTATCACTCAGTAGTCGATTATACGTTTATGCTTTTGAGTCAAATGAGAGGTACCTCCCACCCGAATCGGTGTGGTACATACTATCGCTCGGTGGTCAATGAGACATCGCTCCAATCGACTTATGCTTTGCTTATAGTTCTGAGTCGAATGAGAGATACCTCCCACCCAAATCGGTGTGGTACATATTATCGCCCAATAGTCGATGAGATATCGCTCCAATCGACTTAGAAAGGTTTATCATTCTGAGAAGACATGAGAGGTACCTCCCACCCGAATCGGTGTGGTACATACTATCGCTCAGAGAACCGATCATTTATTTAGGGTTTCGAGCCGACATGAGATGTACCTTCCACCCGAATCAGTGTGGTACATGCTATCGCTCGGAGACCCGATTATATGATTATAATTGTAAGGGTTCATGACATTCAGTCCAATCGACAAATACCGTTATAGGCCAATGAGCGCACTCCAATTGGCAGTCATACAGTTCAATTATGAATCAAGGAGATTCACTCCAACGACATATACAGCCATAGCATATAATGCAATTCAATTCAGGTAATTCAATAACAATTCATTTTATTGAGAACGCATTCGATAAAGTACACACTTGACTCAACAGTTATAACCCATGACTTTCATATTGAGCAATTCACATAATTTTCAAATATTCATGCACTTGACACTCACCAAATAAAATAAGGAAGCAAGCACAATCGTGTGTCTAGGCGTCTCTTGTGAGATCCTCTTGAAGGTTCTCTTGAGTGCCTGAACAATTAATAATGAACTATTACACACTATAGTTTAAAACCCCTAATTATCGAGGAAAATTGCACTCTTGTACAATCTAAGAAAAAATCATGAAAATAAGCCTTAATCACTCGTAAATCTAGACTCAAAAAATGGAGTTTTAAAACACAAGCGAAATCTGATTTTCATCTTTGAAATCGAGGGTAAAATGATCAAGTGATATCGAAGGAAACGAGAGAGTTTGAAAAAAACTCAATTCCTTTAAGTTATGAATTTTCAGATTTGTTAACTCACTTTGCAAAATCGTATCTCACTCTCGACAAGCCCAAAATTGGAAAACTTGATACCGTTGGAAACCTCTTAGAAAGTACTAAAAGTTCTTAGAGAACATTTTTCCATGATTCCAAGTGGAAGTTATTCAAAATTTGGCCCCAAAGTCACTGTTTTGGACACCCAGGCCGTTTTCGAGGTTCGTCCTCGGCAAAGTTTGTAAATTTGGTAAAATCTACACAATGCAAACCAGCCTCTGAAATTTGGAACTCCATTAGAGTTGCATACAAGGTTTAAAACACAACAAGGGAGTCAACAATCGGAGTTTTTAGCATCAAGATATGATAGCTCAAATTTGGTGAAAAACTGAAACTGTTAAACAAAATTCCAAATTTAAACTTTAAACGTTGGGACTTTGGTTAGGTATCGTAACCGGCTTGGAATAGCACCAAAATTAGCAGTATTACACTACCATATAAGGGAGACTCCTCTGCAAAATTTCATAGAAAACTACGTAGGGAAAATCGGTTAACAAAACCACTAAAGTCCCAAGAAGTTTCAAGGCAAATCTGCCTTGGACTTCCGTTTTTCCGTTTTCAAGCATTTGGCAAAGGAAATTTCCTCAAACATGGTTCATTTATGTAGACAAGGTCTAATAAACATCTAAGATGTGTTTGGTAGGTGATTAACACCAAGAATCTCGAATTAACAAGTCTCAATCGAGTTTAGTAACAATTCTGCCCAAAAGGAGAGTTTTCCTTCAAGAAGTCAGTTTCGAAATACGGCCACAAATCACTCAATTCAACTCGGAATTGGACGTGATTAGTGGTGTTGAAAAAAACTTTCATTAATCTACAATTTCTCAGAAGAAACCATTTTCAAAATCCATCCACAACTAGCTCACATTTGAGCATCAAGTTGTAGTTCTTGTTCTGTCTTCCGGTGAACAACGCAACAGGACAGTGATTTTCAAACAAATGGTGTGGGTCACTCAAGTGGAACCAGGTCGTGCATTTTATACCAACAGAAAGCTGGGAGTGTCTAGTTTCCATTGCCACAAATGGCACTCAATTCCAACATCGGGGCGATGAGTTATATCCAAAACAAGATGACTGTCTGGGCAGTGACGGGAACCAATTCCAGATTTCTAAGCTTCCGAAATTCCAACATTTGGGTGACCAAATTAAGTTATTTTTCAATGAAACTTTTTACACACTTAATATAACATATAAACAACATAAACAAGCCATTAAAACCTCAAAATTTCGCACCAAAGTGCTCAAACAAATCAGGGGAAAAATGGTCACTTTTGGTTATTACACCATCCTTGAGTTTCTATCAACAACCCAACATTAATCCACTAGTTTAGGCACTAAATAAACATTATTACCATCAAAACACCACAAATCAGTCTATATATCCAAGGTGGGAATTCATAGAGCCCACATAATAATTTTTCAACATAAACATACTACCCATATGCATGCATGCTCTTAAATGTGCACTACTACTTCCATAAAACAAGATTCGAAGGGTTGATCGTCACTTACTTCCTAGTTGTGCAAGGCAGAAATTTTGGCTCTCTTTAGCTAATGAAAACCCATCGATTACAGCTCTTTTTCTTGGCTAGATGAACTCTCCAAGTATTAACCTAAGTGTAGTCAAATTTTGGTGGAATTTGGTGGTGTTTTTGTTGAAGAAATGAAGATGGAAAGATGAAGAACTTTGAGTTGTTTTCCTTTCTTCCTTGGCCGGCTGGTATGGAGTGAGGAGAGAGAGTGGTTTGATCAATTAAAGCTTCCAAGAGAAGCTACAATGTGTGGCCACAAATCACCCAAAACTCAACTCTCCTTAGCGCGCGCATGCGCGTGTTTTGTGCTCGATTCCTTTCGAGTTTATTTCACTAGTGCACTAAACCTCTAATGCACTTATTTTCATATAAATATTATCCACTCTTAATTGTCCCAAAATAAGGGTTTAAAGTCCCTTAATTAAATTACGCGTGTGAAAACGCTTATTTCCATTTTAAGCGCGATAAAGTGAAATTTTCAAGAAATTCTTATAACGATGGTACTAATAACTATCACTTGAATACTTAAACATAAAAATACCTAATTTAAGACCATTGTGTAAGCCTCTAATTTTCCAAGCTTATTGTATTCTCGAATCGATTATTGTCTTCAAACGCGTATTCACTATTCTCACTTACCAGCGTATTCACTATTCTCACTTACCGGGCCTTCAAAAATTAAAATTTTGAAACAAGTCATTTTAAAAATATAAGCAAGTCATACTTCCATGCAATTGGGTCTAAAAAGGTTGAAATAAATTATTTAGAGAAAATGGGTGAATAAATAATTAATTAAGCCATTAAAACAAGATTAAAATAAGAAAAAATTCGGGTCCTCACATAAAGTACACACTCGACTCCATTTTCAAAATCTCTAATCATTTATAACAGTTAAATATGTATCAAGTACTCATACTCTTGACACTCACCAAGTAAAATAAAGGTGAAGTGTCACTCGAAGTTTCAGGCGTCCACCGTGGGATCCTCTTGAAGGTCCTCTTGTGTGTCTGAGCAATTAATAATAAACTATTAGTCACTATCACTTAAAACCCTTAATTATTAAAGAAGATTGTACAAGTGTACAATCCAAGAAGGTATCGCGAAAATGAGCCCAAATTACTCGTGAATCAAGACTCAAAAGTGGGGAGTAATACAAGGAAATCTGATTTTCGTCTTTAAGATCGAGTATTAAATGGTCCAGCGGTATCGAAGGAAAATGAAAAGTTCTAAAAACTCAATTCTCCTTAAGTTTGGAAATTTCAGATTTGACAAGCAATCTTTAAAAAATCGTATCTCACTCTCTGTAGGTTCAAAATTGAAAAATTGGTACCATTGGAAACTACTTCCAAATTACTAAAAGTTACTAGAAGACATATTTCCATGATAAAAACTGGAAGACATTCGAATTTCGGCTTAAAGTGGCTGTTTTGGCTATCAAGACGGTTTTGAGGTTGGTTTTTGGCCAACTTTGAAAATTAGGCAAAATTTACAGAATGCGATTTGGCCTCTGAAATTTAAAACTCAATTAGAGTTGCAATCAAAGTTTCAGACACAACAAGTAGAACAAGAATCGGGGTTTTGAGCACCAAAATATAGCGGCTCAAAGTAACTGAATTTCCTCATTGAACAAGGATTTTTCAGATTTGAAACACGAACTTTGAGGCTTTAGTTGGGCATTGAAATGGACTCAGAATGACACCAAATTTGGCAGTACTACACTACCATATAAGGGATATTCCTCTGTCAAATTTCATGCAAAAATTCATTCGGGAAGTTAGTTAACAAAACTATTAAAGTTCTACAATTTGTTAAGACAAATCTGCCTTGCACTTTCGTTTTTCTCTTCTCAAACATTTGGCCAATGAAAATTCCTCGAACATGATTTATTTATGAAGATAAAGTCTAATAAACATTCCAAAATACATTTGGTAGGTGATTAACACCATGGATTTCGAATAACAAGTCTCAAATCAAGATTAGCTATAAATCAGTCTAGAATTAGGGTTTCCTTTCACGAAGACAGCTTTGAAATATGGCCACAACTTACTCAATTCAACTCGGAATTGGGCATGGTTGGTGGCCATTCATAAGGCTACAATTTCTTAGAAGGAATCATTTTAAAATTCTATCCACAACTAGCTCATATTTGAGCATCAAGTCGCAGCTTAAAACAGGGCTTCCAATACAGACGAGAAACAGAACAGGAAAATTTATAAGGTTGGTATGGCTCACTCAAGTGGAATCAGGGCATGCATTTTATATTTTTGGAAAAATAGATGTGTCTAATTTCTAATGCCACAAACAACACTAGATTTCGACATCGGAGCAAAGAGTTATGGCCGAAACAAAATCACTGCCAAAGAGGCTCTGGTTACGTTTCCAGTTTTGCCACATTTTCGAAATCTCAACTTTTGGCCAACCAAATTGGATGATTTTTGGTGAAAAGTTTCCACACAACCCATACAACATATTTACATCAAAATCAAGTCAATTGAACCACAAAAAAGTGCACTAAGGGTCACGGCAAAACAGGGGCAGAATTGTCACTTTTGCTCATCTCACTTCCTTTGAGTTTTCTTTCACAACACAACTCATTTTCACTAGATTAAACACTAATCCAACATAAATAACATCAAGTCTCATCAAATCAGTTTATCAAAGCCATTGTGGGATTTCATAGAGCCCACTCACGAGATTTCCAACCATATAAAGCTACCCATATGAATCTATAAGCTCACAAGTGCAATACAACTTATATAAATCAAGATTCAAGAGGTTGATCATCATTTACCTTCTTAGATGGCTAGAGCAGAAATTTTCGGTCACCTTAAGCCCAAGAAGACCATGAGAAACAAGCTCCTTGCCTAGCTTAAGTTAATCTCCAAGTGGTTTGCAAGTTGTGTGTAAAATTTGGAGTGATTTGATGAAGAAATGAAGCAAGAATTGATGAAGATTTTGGTTGTTTTCTCCTTGAAGGTGGCCGGCTGTTAGAGAGAGAGAAAGGAGAGTGTTTTCTTGCAAATGAAGCTTCCTTGAGAAACTTAAATGTGTGGTTCGAAAGTGTTCAAAAGTCAACTCTCCTAACGGGCGCGCATGCGCGTGTTTCGTGCTCGATTCCTCTCGAGTTTGTTTCACTAGTGCACTAAACCTCCAATGCACTTTCTTAAACATTATAATTATCCACTCTTAATAGTCTAGAATGTATTTCCTAAATCTCCAATTAACCGCTCCGGTTCGATATACGCGAACTTTTGATTTGCACGCATTACGGCGAAACTTCCAAGAAATTCTTATAACGATAGTATAACTAACTAACACTTGAACACTTAAACATAAAAATACCTATTTCAAGACTAATGTATAAGTCCTCAATTTTCCAAGCTTATTGTATTCTCGAATCGATTATTGTTTCCAAACGCGCATCTACTATTCACTCTAAACAAGCTTTCAAAAATAAATTTTCGAATCAAGGCATTTTTAAAATACTTGTAGGTCATAGTTCCATGTAATTGAGTATAAAGGGGTTGAAATAAATTATTCAAAGTAAACGGCCAAATAAATATTTAAATGAACTCGTAATTGGAATTTAAAGTAAGAAAATTTGCGAGTCCTCACATCCTCTCCCCCTTAAAAAGAATTTCGCCCTCGAAATTCACTTACAGATCAATCCCTTCATGGTTAAGCCTATCAGATCAATCACTAACTTACGTTTTTCCATTTATACTTCACAATTTCTATTCATTCAACTAGCAATCAAACCTTGATTTTCTTGAATGTTATAGTTTTCACTATTGTGTAAGTGCTATTGCTATTAAATTACTTGTTTTTCATGTTTTCTTGGCCTCACGAGCATCTGCTCACCCCGTTAGATTTGTTTTTCTTAACATGAGCTGAAATGGGAGAAATTCTGGAGAAGCTTATTTGATGGCTTCATTTGATTAGAATTGTGAATGTATTTATTTAGAATTTGATTTTCGAAGTTGTATATTTTGGGAATGTAAAGTAATTGGATAGATTATGATGTAAGACTCGAACGGTTATTAAGGATTTGATCTTCCTTTATCTCTTCGATTTTTTTTAGTATCGATTGGTTATTATTGAGTTTAAATTGAATTAGTATCGAGTCCTGGTGAAAACTGGGCAGGCATTCCGCCGATACCCTTGATGTGAGGACTCGCAAATTTTCTTATTTTAAATTCCTATTACGAGCTCATTTAAATATTTATTTGGCCGTTTATTTCGAATATTTTATTCCAACTTTTTTAGACCCAATTACATGGAACCATGACTTACATGTATTTTTAAATTAACTTGTTACCCAATTTAATTTATAAAAGCTCGTTTAATGAGAATAGTGAATGCGCGTTTGGAGATAATAATCGATTCGAGGGTACAACAAGTTTGAAAATTGAAGACTTATACATTAGTCTTAAAATAGTTATTTTTATGTTTAAGTCTTCAAGTACTAGATAGTTATATCATCGTTATAAGAATTTCTTAGAAATTTCGCGTTATCGTGCACAAATCGGAAGTACGCGGTTTCGTGTGCGCAATTATTTGAGGGATATTAGACCTTTATTTTTAGACTATTAAGAGTGAATAATAGTAGTATGAATGGAAGTGCATTAAAGGTTTAGGGCACAAATGAAACAAACCCGAGAGGAAACGAGCACGAAACGCGTGCGCGCGCATTATTTTCTTAGTGGACTTGGAGTAATTTTGGGCCACATATTTTAAGCTTCCTTTAGAAGCCAATAACATCAGATTTCCCTCCCTCACATACACTCAAGCAGCCGAACCTCACAAGGAGAACAAGACCAGAATTTCTTCACCTTCTCTCTCTTCAATCTCTTGCCCAAATCACTTCAAAATTTAACCACAACTTGCAAATTACTTGGTGATCATCTTAAGCAAGGAGAAGAGCTGCATTTCCATGGTTTTCTTGGGCTTAAGGTGACCGAAAATTTCTACTCTAGCCATCTAAGGAAATAAATGATGACCAACCTCATGAATATTGGTTTATATAAGTTGTATTGCACTTGTGAGCTCATAGATTCATATGGATAGCTTTATATTGTTGGAAATCTTGTGATTGGGCTATATGAAATCCCACAATGGTTTTGATGATTTGATTTAATGAGATTGGATGTTGATTAAGTGTTAATTTAGTAGAGCTAAGTGTTAAAAGTGAAAAGGAAGAGGGGTTGCCTGTTGAGATGCCGGTTCTGCCCTTGCTTTGCCACACCTGTTGGTGCAAATTTTTGTAGTTAAATTGACTTTATTTTGATATCGATATGTTGTATAGGTTGTGTGGAAAGTTTTCGCCAAAAATCATCCAATTTGGTTGGCAAAAAGTTGAGATTTCGAAAATATAGCAAAACTGGAAACGTAACTAGAGCCTCTGTGGCAGTGATTTTGTTTGGGCCATAACTCTTTGGTCTGACATCAAAATTGAGTGCCGTTTGCTGCATTAAAAACTAGACATTTCCATTTTTCCAACGGTATAAAATGAATGCCCTGATTCCACCTGAGTGAGCCATACCAACCTTGGAAAATTACCTGTTCTGTTTCTCGTCTGTACTGGAAACCCTGTTTTAAGCTGTTACTTGATGCTCAAATATGAGCTAGTTGTGGAAAGAATTCTGAAATGATTCCTTCTGAGAAATTGTAGTCCTAGGAATGTAGTTTCCAATGCCATGCTCAATTCCGAGTTGAATTGAGTGAGCTGTGGCCGGATTTCAAAGCTGTCTTCGTGAAAGAAAACCCTAATTCTGGACTGATTTATAGCTAATCTTGATTTGGGATTTGTTATTCGAAATCCTTGGTGTTAATCACCTATCAAATATATTTTGGGATGTTTTCAAGACTTTGTCTTCATAAATGAATCATGTTCGAGGAATTTTCATTGGCCATATGTTTGAGAAAAGAAAAATGAAAGTGCAAGGCAAATTTGCCTTAGCAAATTGTAGAACTTTAATAGTTTTGTTAACTGACTTTCCGTATGAATTTTTATACAAAATTCGACAGAGGAATAGCCCCTATATGGTAGTGTAATACTGCCAAATTTGGTGCCATTCTGAGTCCATTTCGATGCCCAACTAGAGCCTCAAAATTCATGTTTCAAATCTGGAAAATCCCTGATCAATGAGAAAATTTCAGTAACTTTGAGCCGCTATATTTTGGTGCTCAAAACTCCAATTCTTGTTCCGCTCATTGTGTTTTAAACTTTGATTGTAACTCTAATTGAATTTCAAATTTCAGAGGCTAGATCACATTCTGTAAATTTTGCCGAATTTTCAAAGTTAACCAAAAACCAACCCCAAAACTATCTGGATAGCCAAAACAGCAACTTGAAGCCAAAATTCGAATGTCTTCCATTCTGAATCATGGAAAAGTGTCTTCTAAGAACTTTTAGTACTTTGGAAATAGTTTCGAACGGTATTAAGTTTTCCAATTTTGGACCTACAGAGAGTGAGATACGATTTTCCAAAAATTGCTTGTCAAATCTGAAATTTCCAAACTTAAGGAAAATTGAGTTTTTAGAACTCTTTATTTTCCTTCGATATCGCTAGACCATTTTATAATTGATCTTAAAGGTGGAAAACAGATTTCGCTTGTGTTTTAAAACCCCATTTTTTTGAGTCTCGATTTACGAGTAATTAAGACTCATTTTCGTGAAATTTTCTTAGATTGTACTCTAGTGCAATCCTCCTCGATAATTAGGGGTTTTAAGCGATAGTGTGTAATAGTTCATTATTAATTGTTCAGACACTCAAGAGGACCTGTAAGAGGATCTCACAAAAGACGCCTAAACAATCGCTTGTCCTTGCTTCTTGAATCACTTGGTGAGTGCCAAGTGTATGTAAACTTGATATGTGCTTAATTGTTATTAGTGATTGGAGATTTTAAAAATACTGAGTCGAGTGTGTATCTTACCACACTCGGTTTCATTTGAATGAATCGTGAATGACTTGATTAAAATGAAATGAATAATTAAATGTATTGAATGATTGAATGAAATGATTAATTATGCTATGGCTGCATAAGTCGATTGGAGCGATGCCTCGTCGACCACTGAACGATTGCAAGTACCACACCAATTTGGTAGGAGGTACCTCTCGAGTTGTTTCAGTACCCTAAACCTCTAAACGATAGCAAGTACCACACCGATTCGGGTGAGAGATACCTCTCGAATCGTCTCAAAACCATTAAGCATTCTAAGTTGATTGGAGAGGTGTCTCATCGACCTCTAAACGATAGCAAGTACCACACCGATTTGGTGGGAGGTACCTCTCGAATCGTCTCAGACCTATAAACTGAACGATAGCAAGTACCACACCGATTTAGTGGGAGGTACCTCTCGAATCGTCTCAAACCTATAAACTGAACGATTGTAAGTACCACACCGATTTGGGTGAGAGGTGCCTCTCGAGTCGTTTCAGAAACATAAATAGAATATGTAAAGTGCTATGAATTTAATTATCTACCCGGGTGACGAGGTGTTGTCATGAGAAGGTATTGGATTGAACTAGGGCAAAGTAACAAAGATTTAGCTCCTGAGAGCTCCTACATCCTACTCAAGGGGGTTTATTATAAATTGTGAATTTCTTGAATGTTATAATTTTCACTATTGTGTAAGTGCTATTGCTATTGAATTACTTGTCTTGCATGTTTTCTTGGCCTCACGAGCATCCGTTCGCCCCGTTAGATTTGTTTTCCTTAACAGGAGCTGAAATGAGAGGAATTCTGGAGAAACTTACTTGATGCTTCATTTGATTAGAATTGTGAATGTATTTGTTTAGAATTTGATTTTTGAAGCTATAAATTTTGGGAATGCAAAGTAATTGGGTAGATTATGATGTAAGACTTGAACGTTTATAAAGGAATTGACCTTCTTTTATCTCTTCAATATTTAGTATCGATTGATTATTATTGAGTTTAAATTGAATTAGTACCGAGTTCTAGCAAAAGCTAGACAGGTGTTCTACCGATACCCTTGAGTTCGCCCTTAGGAGAAGTGGGGGCATCACAGTGGAACTAAAAAAAAATACAAAAAAGTGTGGATATTGCTTAACATTATTAAATCCAAGAAAACAAGAGAGGTTGACAATTGTAAGAGTTAGTAGAGCTTAAAAGGCGGCCAAGTGTTTCCTTTTCAGTTTAGTGGTGGGCCATGGGGTCAAATTGGGCTTAAAAGGACAGAGTTAGTAGCCCTTTGGGGGTAGTATTGGGGTGATATCATATATTCGTGGGCCCCTAAAAATGAGTCCTGACATTAATCTTGTAGTCCTCCAGTAGCCGTAGATCTTTGACCATCCGAACCCAAACTAATCTAATGGCCAATATCTATTCCAGGAAGGCTCAATTGGCTATTTAGTTATTGTTTTAGTTAGGGAAAATTGCAGAAACCTCTTCTGAAATTTCTAACACTTGCAATCACCTCCCCTATAGTTTAAGAAATAACACTGACCTCCCTTAAACTTACTGATTCTTTGCATATTCAGTTCAGATGATTAAAATATTATTTTAGGGAGTGAAATGAGAAATTTGTGCTAGATTTGACCTTTGTGCTACATGCCAAGGAGTATTAACAAAGAAATGACAAAATACTACAAATCAATTAACAATTAATAAACTTTGAGGAATGCAGTTTATGGGCAAATAGGTATTACCTATTCAAAATACCAACTCTTTATGGACATTTTACTCTCAAACATTTAATATAAAATACATACATCAATGTTTGTAAGTAAAATTCAAAAAATGTTACAGTAATATTCTTACAAAAAAGGAAACCGATAGGTTATTTATTTAAGATAAATTAAATATTTAAAAAAAATGGCCCATAAAGTATTAATTCTTTATGACTTTCCTTCATTACATGAATAAAGTATCGGATCTTTACGGGTATTTTATTATAAATCATTTAATTTTTGTTAAATACATAAATATTTATAATTAAAATTGAAAAAGTGTTACACTAATATTTTTACGAAAGAAAAACTAGTAGGTTTTGTATTTAACAAAAATTAAATATGTGAAAGTAAATACAAATTTAAATTTGATACCTCTATCAGGCAATTGAAGTTTAAAAAAATATTTGTATTTTACCTCTATTCACATGATATGGTCTCAAAATCTCTATTAGGCAATTTAAATTTAAAAACATATTTACATTTTACCTGTAGTCGCGTGATATAGCCTCAAAATCTGAAACCTCTATTTAAATTTGTATTTACTTTCACATATTTAATTTTGTTAAATACAAAACCTACCAATTTCCCTTTCGTAAAAATATTACTGTAACATTTTTTCAATTTTAGTTACAAACATTTATGTATTTAACATAAAATAAATAATCCAGAATAAAATGCTCATAAAGAGCCAATACTTTGTTCATGTAATGGAGGAAAGCCATCAAGAATTAATACTTTATGGCTCATTCTTTTTTTAAAAATATTTAATTTATATTAAATATATAACCTACCAGTTTCCTTTTTGTAAGAATATTACTGTAACACTTTTTGAATTTTACTTACAAACATTGATGTATTTATCATAAATTAAATATTGGATAGTAAAATGCCCATAAAGAACTGGTACTTTGAATAGGTAATGCCTATTTGTCCATAAACTACACCCTGTAAAGTTTATTAATTGTTAATTAATTTGTAATATTTTGTCATTCCTTTGTTAATACTACTTGGCATGTAGCACAAAAGGCAAATTTGGCACAAATTTATCATTTCACTCCCTAAAACAATATTTTTAATCGCCTAGACTGAATATGCAAAGAATCAATAAGTTCAAGGAAAGTTAGTGTTATTTCTCAAACCACAGAGGAGGTGAGTGCAAGTGTCAAAAATCTCAGGGAAGGTTTCTGCAATTTCCCCTTTTAGTTAAGGATAATAGGATATGATTTTGGTTGATTGTTCTCTCTCCTACTTTATTTCTTAGTTACTGCAACTTATTACGATTAATTGCACTACACCTCCCTTAAAAGTCAATTATTTTCCGTCTGTAATCCTAAATAACAATTATGTTACCTCGATTTTTTATCTTAACAATTTATTATTTATGGGAAATTACTCA
The DNA here is from genome assembly GCA_036785865.1 of Coffea canephora. Lineage (NCBI taxonomy): Eukaryota > Viridiplantae > Streptophyta > Magnoliopsida > Gentianales > Rubiaceae > Coffea > Coffea canephora. Next base: position 26,766,807 of record CM071920.1, read on the forward strand.
AGAACTTGGTTCCTCTCTAATGAATTCTCTCTTCATTATTTTTTGCAGTGCACATCCGAATGCATGATACATATTTTCATTTACTAACAAGGGTTAGAATTAGTTAAATTTAAAATAATTATTTCCCTTCCTAATAAATGATAACACATGTCATGCATCAAAATATGCACTATGAAAAATAGAGAGAGAATTCACTGCAAGGGAACCAAATTCCATTACTCAATATAAGCTGAAAAAAAAATTTTTTGCTACCTATCTTAGAATGACTTTAGTATCCTTCAACTAAATTTGGCTACTATAATTTTCCATTCTTTTAGGGGCAAGGAAACATTTCAACACGAAAGTGTTTAATAATATCCATTTGACTCAAGCAATTTGTCAAAAATAGTGGTATATGGTACTAAATGCTATTTCGTCCATCTTAATTATGCATCATCCTTGATCAACATGATTTCTTTTTTAAGTAATCAAAACTTCATATTAAGAAACTAGTTTTACGACTTTTCCAACAAAATTTTAAATTAATAATGTCTTAAAAATTAGATCTTGCAAATGAAAAGTAAGAAAAGTACAGAAGATTTAAGCTACAAAAATTTGTCATGATATTTTTGTTTTTGTCTTATGAAACTATTTAAGATGAATGGAAGGTTATTTGATTCCAAGGTCAGCATTGTACATTGATGCATTTTAGTGACTGATAGAGTTCTTCTTGATTGCGTTCTACTTGATTGCTTACTAGCTAGGAGGCATAAATCGCGCGATGCGCGTTGGTAATAGTGCTTAGCATGCCTAGTTGTCAGGATTCACAAAAAGTTATTATTTTAAATTCCATTTCGAGCTTATTTAAATATTTAATGGCCCGTTTGTTCCGAAAATTATTTTCTAACCTCTTTAGACCTAAATACATGGATCTATAGATTCATTAAATTTTTAAAGTGACTTGTTTCAAAAATTAATTTTTGGAAGCTCGTTAGTGAAAAAGTGTTTGAAAATTTTAATCGATTGAGAGTACAATAAATTTGGAAAATTGGTGACTTACACAATGGTCCTAAAATAGGTAATTTTATATTTAAGTACTCAAGTGATAGTTATTAGTACTATCGTTATAAGAAATTCTTGAAGGTTTCGCTTTATCGCGCTTAATTTGAAATACGCGTTTTCACACGCGCGATTTAGTTGAGAGACTTTAGACCCTCATTTTGGGACAATTAAGAGTAAATAATATTTATATAAATATAAGTGTATTAGAGGTCTAGTGCACTAATGAAATAAACTTGAGAAGAATCGAGCACAAAACGCACGCGTGCGCTCGCGAAGGAGGGTTGACTTTTGGGCAACTTTGGACCACACACTAAAGCTTCCTTTGGAAGCTTCATTTCAGATCATAATTCCCTCTCTCCTAGCTCCATTTCCAGCGTGCAACTCCAAGGAAAAGAACCAAGCTTGCTCCTTCAATTTTCTTCTCCATTTCCCTCACCAAACTTGCACCATTTTGCACCAAAATTTAACTACACTTAACTTATTACTTGAAGATCATATTAAACTACAAAAAGGGGGAGCTTTTCACGGTTTTCTCAGCCAAGGAGAGGACCAAAAATTCTATTCTTGCACACCAAGTGAAGTAGGTAACGATCTAACCTTCAAAACTTGGTTTATGGAAGTTCTAGTGCCCTTATATACTCATGCATGTTCATGGGCAGTTTGTTTATGGTGGAAAATGGTTGTGTGGGCTTTATGAACTCCCATCTTGGATATATGGATTGATTTGTGGTGTTTTGATGGTAATAATATGTATTTAGTGTCTAAACTAGTGGATTAATGTTGGGTTGTTGATAGAAACTCAAGGATGGTGCAATAACCAAAAGTGACCATTTTGTCCCTGCTTTGTTCGAGCACTTTGGTGCAAAATTTTGAGGTTCTAATGGCTTGTTTATGTTTTTTACATGTTATATTGAGTGTGTAAAAAGTTTCATTGAAAAATAACTTGATTTGGTCATCCAAATGTTGGAATTTCGGAAGTTTAGAAATCTGGAATTGGTTCCCGTCACTGCCCAGGCAGTCATTTTGTTTTGGCTATGACTCATTGCTCCGATATTGGAATTGAGTACTGTTTGTGGCAGTGGAAACTAGACATTCCAAGCTTTCCGTTGGTATAAAATTCTTGTCCTAGTTCCACTTGAGCAAGCCAAACCATTTGTTTGAAATTTGCTGTCCTGTTTCATTGCTTCCTAGAAGGCAGCACATGAGCTGTAGCTTCATTCTTATGAACGAGCTAGTTATGGACAGATTTTGAAAATGGTTTCTGCTAAGAAAATGTAGGCTTATGAGTCTATTTTCCAACGCCATCAATCATGCTCAATTATGAGTTGAATTGAGTGATTTATGATCAAAATTCGAATCTGGTCTTGTGATGGAATACCATGCGTTTGGACAGATTTGAAACTAACAATGATTTGGGACTTGTTATCCGAAGCTTCTTAGTGTAAATCACCTATCGAATGTACCTTGGACATATTTTAGACATTACCTACTGGAATGGACCATGTTTGAGATGTTCCTTGACCAAATGTTTGGGAACGGCAAAACGGAAGTTCAAATGTAGCTTAACCTTAGAATTTCTTGTGATTTCAACGGTCTCGTTAACCGATTTTCCCTGTGTATTTTTCTATGAAATTTTATAGAGGAGTCACCCTTATATGGTAGTGCAATACTGCTAATTTTGGTGACATTCCGAGTCCGTTACGATACCTAACCAAAGTTCCAAAGTTTGAAGTTTAAATCTGGAATTTTGTTTAACAGTTTCGATTTTTCACCAACTTTGAGCTATCATATCTTGGTGCTCAAAACTCCGATTGTTGACCCGCTTGTTGTGTTTTAAACCTTGTATGCAACTCTAATGGAGTTCCAAATTTCAGAGGCTGGTTTGCATTGTGTGGATTTTACCGAATTTACTAACTTTGCCGAAGACCAACCTCGAAAACTGCCTTGGTGTCCAAAACAGTGACTTTGGGCCAAATTTTGAATACCTTCCATTTGGAATCATGGAAAAATGTCTTCTAAGAGCTTTTAGTACTTTCTAAGAGGTTTCCAATGGTATCAAGTTTTCCAATTTTGGACTTGTAGAGAGTGAGATACGATTTTGCAAAGTGAGTGTAACAAATCTGAAAATTCATAACTTAAAGGAAATGGAGTTTTTTTCAAACTCTCTCTTTTCCTTTAATATCACTTGATCGTTTTACCCTCGAATTCAAAGGTGAAAATCAGTTTTCGCTTGTGTTTTAAAACCCCACTTTTGAGTCTCGATTTACGAATAATTAAGGTTCGTTATTGTGAAATTTTCTGAGATCACACAAGTGTGCAATCTTTCTTAATAATTGGAGTTTATAAGTGATTGTTCATTATTAATTACTAAGGTTCGCATGAAGACCTTCAAGAGGATCCCGCGGTAGACACCTGAACTTCCAGTGAAACTTCTTCTTTTGTTTACTTGGTGAGTGCCAAGTGTATGATTTATGTGATATACATGATAAGTGTTAAGTGTTATAAAAAATAGAGATTTTGAAAATGCTGAGTCGATTGTGTATTTTATCGCACTCATTCTCATTTAAGTGAAGTGTACTTGAATTTCGTGATATGAAATACTTGAAATGATTTGTTAAGTGAATTTAAGTGAAATATTTAAGTGATTATTTATGCTATGGCTGCATAAGTCGATTGGAGTGAATCTCCTCGACTCAAGTGGTAAGTGGGGAACGCCCAAATCTTACTGACTAACCTTGGACTCGAACTGGCATGAGCTTGGTCGGGCTCCTTAGTGAACCATGAGATCATATAAGCTAGACCTATTAGGAGGTCTTGCTTGGCATACTCGCAGAGTATCGCCTCATAAATGTATTGCGGGCCCGGTGTGGTATGCAAGGTGAAAGGGGAAGCGTAAGTGAAGTTTCTACGGACTAAACCTACCCGATTGACTGAGTGTTAACTCGTGGAAGTTCGTGATCGTGTAAATGAAAAATAACTCCTGAGAGCTCCTATATTCTTGAATTGTTTCTGTTTATTTTCTAGTGTAAATTGTCATTTATTGGAATATTATTGCTTGACTTGTTAAATTGGGATTGTAATCTGAACAATGTGCTTGCATGTGTGTTCTTGACCTCACGAGCGTATTGTTCACCCTGTAGATTTGTTTTCCTTAACAGGAATGGGCTTGGAATGAGGCTCGAAGGGACTCCCTTTTGATGTACTTTTGTAATAGGATTTTCAATGTATTGGACTAGTCATCTTGGTTGTTATTTATTTTGGGTTTGGAGATGTATTCTGGAAATACGATATAAGGATTGGATAATTGTTAAACATCGTTAAGTTTGAAAACTTTCGCACTTTTGACGTTATTTTATCTAATTGATGCCTAGTATTGCTTTAAACTCGAACGGAAATTGCTTGAGTCCTGGCGAAGGATGGGCAGGCATCCCGCGGATACCCTTTGGTTCGCCTTAGGGAGAAATGGGGGCGTCACAGTTGGTATCAGAGCGCTATGTTAGAAATTTATATGGGAGACATATTAGATACTCTACCCTTAAGACCTGAGACCGGATAATTAAGTTATACCTTGAGAGGTGCTTGGGGCAAACTAGTGTTTGAGTTAGGCATGCATAAGTGACATCCGAACTAGATAGTGAATTAATTTCTAACCCAAAAGGTGTGATTATTTTGTAGGGATGGAAAATGAAAATGGAGCCCCGACAGCTAATGGGAATGGCTATACTAATGGTTACGTAGAGCCTCCTAGGCCTATTTACTACCGAGCTCTAGGTGAAGGAGCTCATGTACGCTACTCGCCTGCTACTCGATACCCCCGATGTTCTTGTAGGGTAACTTTTGCCTACCCAAACCACGTTGTACTGGATTTGGACGACTAGCGTCGTCAGTTAGTGTAGCTTAACCAGGATTTATAGGCAGAGGTGGACGAGTTTAGACAAATGGTTAGCGCTCAGCATGAGAGGATTGCTAAGCTCGAGGAGCTACTAGAGGGCGAAGTGGCCACATCTGCAGTGGTTCGTGAGGAGCTCCAGAGTACTAGGGCTCGACTTACTAGATTAGGGGAGAAGATCCGTGATCGAGCTTCCGGGATCCTGATTGATGCTACTAGGCTAGTGGATGAGACGATGGGTTTAGTTTAGAGCTCTGAGGAGGAGGAGGATCCGGAGGAGGATCTTGAGGAGGAGGTTCCGCCCGGTAGTCCTACTGTGGACTAGGCCTTAATGATTGACTACTTGACCTTTTGACTTTTGACTAGTACAGTTAGGATTAGATGGGGTGATGCGAGTACTGAGGCCATTGTATTTTGCATGATTGTGTGGCCTACTTTTGAGGCATTCGTTTTACTTTAGTCTTGTGTGACTAAAAGTATCTCATGACACCTGTGTGCTATATTTTTGTGACTATCCCATGACTTGCTAATTATACGAACTTGACATATTAATGAATGTAAATTATTGTTATTTCCAATGCTTTCTTGATTGGTTTCTGCTTTCTACTTTGCATCGCATAATTGATTTATTTCTTGCACTAGGCACGCCTAGGTTATGGAAGGACTAAGACGTGGTCGAGATCGTGGGCGAGGGACTAGACAGGCCCAATCTCAAAAGGATGACCAAGGATTGGCAATTGGACCGACCCAGGGACAGGAAAATATTGAGAGTAATCAAGTGACTACTGCCATTAATAGGATGACTCACATCCTAGAACGCTTAGCTGATAGACAAGGTCCTGAACCGCTTAACTAACCTGGGGAACAGGATAGAAGCGAGGATAGGGCCTTAGAAAGGTTCTTAAAGTTTAATCCACCTAAGTTCCTTGGTGAACCCGACCCTGAGGTAGCGGAGAACTAGTTGAAGAGGATGATTAACATATTCGCCGCTCTAGACTATACTGAGGATAGACGAGTGAATTTTGCTGCTTTTCAATTTGAGGGACTGGCTCGTGCTTGGTGGGACATGATAAAAGGAAAATGGAAAATAGCTCAAATCCCTTGGATTTGGGACAATTTCACGAGAGAGTTTAATGAGAAATTCCTTCCGCCTTTGATTCAAGAGAAGAGGGAGGATGAGTTTATCAAATTGAAACAAGGGACTCTTAGTGTAGTTGAGTACGAAGGAAAGTTTACTAAACTTTCTAAATACGCTCCTGAGTTGGTGATCAATAAACGGAGGAGGATAAGACAGTTCGTACAGGGACTTAATGTGGAAATCCAGGAGGGTTTGGTCGCAGCCCAAATCTCTACATTTACTGAGACTTTAGAGAAAGCGCAGAGGGTTGAGAGCACGAGACTACAAGTGAGGGACTTTGACAATAGAAAAAAGGAACTTTTCTGGCCACACTTCTGGACAGGCTAGTAAGAACGCATAGCCTTCCAAAATAGGAAGAGGAATGAGAGGAATAAGGACCACTGGAGCTTCTAGGGGAGATTTATCTAGAGGAGGTCGTAGTGGACCGACTCAGGCTAGTGGAGCGCCTTCTACTGGTTCGACTGTGACTCCTCAAGTTACATGTGGATATTGTGGTTAATCCAACCACTCTGAAAATGACTGCTGGAGGAAGTTAGAAAATGTTTGTATTGTGGGAGTGCTAAACACCAGCTCGTAGGTTGCCCAAAGGCACCAAAATTGAAAAGTAACTCTCAGAGGCCAGAAAAGTCAACTTCTAGGCAAACCAGTGTTGGAGAGAGCCAACCTAAGGTACCAGTTAGGGTTTATGCACTAGATCACAAACAGATACCTGATGCGATTGAGGTGGTTGAAGGTACAATTCCTATTTTTCATCGCTTAGCCAAGATTTTAATTGATCCGGGTGCGATTCATTCTTTTGTGAACCCCAATTTCATGAGTGGAATAGACTTGAAGCCAATTAAATTACCGTATGACTTGGAAGTTAAAACACCTATTGAGAATCAAAGTTTAATTACTAACATGGTGTATAGAGGTTGTGAGATCTGGGTTGGAGAACGGAAATTACTGGCCGACCTGATAGGTTTAGCGATTAAGGGATATGATGTGATCCTAAAAATGGACTGGTTAGCCCGTAACAATGCTCAATTGAATTGTAAGACGAAAATCGTAGAATTGTACATTCTGGAATAGGCAACCTTGAAAATGGATGTAATGGGTAGATTAGTCTCGTCTGCACTTATATCAGGGATCCGAGCTAGAAAAATGTTAAGTAAAAAAGCTCAAAGCTATCTGGCTTTCCTAATCAATACTCCTAGTGATAAGGTGAATTTGGAGGACATGCCTGTAGTAAAAGATTTTTCAGATGTATTTCCTGAAAAATTAGAGTCTTTACCCCCGGAAAGGGACAAAACTTTTAAAATTGATGTTACTCCGGGAGTAGCACCTATCTCTAAGACACTATATCAGATGGCACCAGTTGAGTTGAAAGAATTGAAAATACAACTGCAAGACTTGTTAGAAAGGGATTTTATAAAGGAAAGTGATTCTCCGTGAGGAGCTCCAGTTTTGTTCGTTAAGGAAAAAATTAGAGTTTGAAACTATATATAGACTATAGATCCTTGAATAATGTCACAATTAAAAATAAGTACCCATTGCCCCACATTGATGAATTGTTTGACCAATTGCAAGGGGTGGTAGTATTCTCGAAGTTGGATTTGAGACAGGGTTATTATCAATTGAGCATTTTGGAAAAGGATATACCCAAGACTGCCTTTAACTCGAGATACGGACACTTTGAATTTACCGTGATGCCATTTGGGTTAACGAATACTCCTGCAGCTTTTATGGATTTAATGCATAGGGTCTTTAAACCTTATCTGGACCAATTTGTAGTGATTTTCATTGATGATATTTTAGTGTATTGTAAGAATGTGAAAGACCGTGAGAAACACTTGAGAATTATTTTACAAACCCTAAGGGAACACCAGTTATATGCTAAGTTTAGCAAGTGTGAGTTCTGGTTAAAAGAATTGACTTTCTTGGGACATATAATTACTAAGGATGGGATTAAAGTGGATCCAACTCAAGTTGAACCTGTTTCAAAATGGAAACAACCGGAAAACCCTACTGAGGTTCGGAGTTTTATTGGATTAGTAGGGTATTACCGGAGATTTATTCAAAATTTTTCTAGAATTGCTGGACCCATGACTGAGCTGACTAAGAAAAATGGAAAGTTTATTTGGAGTCCTAAGTGCGAAGAGAGTTTTCGGAAATTGAAGAGATACTTAACCAGAACCCCGGTATTAGCTCTACCGAATGGAAAGAATAGTTTTGCGGTTTATACAGATGCATCTAAAGAAGGATTGGGATATGTTTTGATGCAAAATAACAAAATGATAGCATATGTCTCTAGGAAATTAAAATCGCATGAGGGGAATTACCCGACTCATGATTTGGAGTTGGCAGCAGTGGTATTTGCTTTAAAGAAATGGAGACATTATTTGTATGGAATGACGTTTGAGGTTTTTACTGATCATAAAAGTCTTAAGTATTTATTCTCATAAAAGGAGCTAAATTTGAGGCAACGTAGATGGATGGAATTTCTGGAAAACTATGATTGTACAATTAAGCACCATCCAAGAAAGGTTAATGTAGTAGCCGATGCTTTGAGCCGTCAAATACAAATGACTGGATTGATGATTAAGGAACTACACTTGTTGGAAGAAGTCGGTTATTGTAATCCTCGACTGGAATCAAGGAAGGTCATATTGGGGAATATTGTAGTGAATTCCACCTTGTTAGAACGTATCAAGGGATCTCAAGAAAAGGACACTGAAGTGCAAAAATGGTCGAAAAAAGTTGAAAAAGGAGAAAAGTCGGATTTTAACTTGGGGTCAAATGGTATTTTGAAATTTCGAAATCGGATAGTGGTGCCAAATGATGAGGAGTTTAAGAAGGAGATTTTAGAAGAGGCACACTAATCGAAGTTCACGGTACACCCTGGAGGGAATAAAATATACTAAGACTTGAAAAGTCTATATTGGTGGGAGAGTATGAAGAAGAAAATTGTCCATTTTGTCCGAACTTGTTTAGTTTGTCAACAAGTTAAGGCCGAACATCAGAAACCATAGAGACTTTTACAATCTTTGGAGATACCTGAATAGAAATGGGAGAATATCACCATGGATTTTGTATCAGAATTACCAAGGGCACAAAGAGGCCATGATGCTATTTGGGTGATAGTGGATAGACTGACCAACTCGGCTCACTTTCTGCCGATTAATATGAAATACCCATCGGAGAAGTTAGTCAAGATGTACTTGGATGAGATTATCAGGTTGCATGGAATTCCTGTCAGTATCGTGTCTGATAGAGATCCAAGATTTGTCTCGAGATTTTGGCAGAAGATGCAGGAAGTGTTGGGAACTAAGTTGAACTTCAGTACTACATACCATCCCCAGACCGATGGACAATCTGAGAGGACAATTCAGACTCTTAAGGTCATGTTAAGAACCGTGTTCTAGATTTTGGGGAAAGTTGGAGTAAGTTTTTAACTTTGGTAGAATTTGCCTATAACAACAGTTTCCACTCCTCTATACAAATGGCTCCGTATGAAGCACTTTACGGTCGGAAATATAGGTCTTCGATTTTTTGGGATGAAGTAGGTGAACGGAAGATTTTAGACCCGACTACATTGTCGTGGATTGAGGAAGCTAATGAGAAAGTAAAATTAGTCCGCCACAGAATTCAAACCGCACAGAGTCGTCAAAAGAGCTATGCAGATAATCGAAGGAAGGATTTGGAATTTGCGGTTGGAGATCTAGCTTTTCTTAAGATTACACCTTTGAAAGCAAGTTTGATGTCTGGAAAGGGAAAGAAACTACAACCGAAGTTTGTAGGGTCTTATAAGGTTATCCAGCGCGTGGGGAATGTGGCATATAAGTTGGAGTTACCACCGAACTTATTCCGAATCCATAATGTGTTCCATGTATCTATACTGAAGAGAATTATTATCCAGACCCTTCTCACATTTTGCGACCGAAGAATATTGAGATTAATGAGGCCTTGACCTATGAGGAGAAACCAGTGAAGCTTTTGGATAGGAAAGTGAAGGAGTTGAGAAATAAACAGATACCGTAGGTGAAAGTTTTTTGGAGGAACCATGGGTTAGAGGAAACGACTTGGGAATTCGAAGAAGCAATCCGAGAAAAGTATCCAGACCTGTTCACCAATCAAGGTAAATTTCAAGGACGAAATTTTCTTAAAGGGGAGAGGATTCACAAAAAGTTATTATTTTAAATTCCATTTCGAGCTTATTTAAATATTTAATGGCCCATTTGTTTCGAAAATTATTTTCTAATCTCTTTAGAGCTAAATACATGGATCTATAGTTTCATTATATTTTTAAAATTACTTGTTTCAAAAATTAATTTTTGGAAGCTCGTTAGTGAAAATAGTGAAAAAGTGTTTGGAAATTTTAACCGATTGAGAGTACAATAAGTTTGAAAAATTAGAGACTTACACAATGGTTCTAAAACAGATAATTTTATGTTTAAGTACTCAAGTGATAGTTATTAGTACTATCGTTATAAGAAATTCTTGAAGGTTTCGCTTTATCGCGCTTAATTTGAAATACGCGTTTTCACACGCGCGATTTAGTTGAGAGACTTTAGACCCTCATTTTGGGACAATTAAGAGTAAATAATATTTATATAAATATAAGTGTATTAGAGGTCTAGTGCACTAATGAAATAAACTTGAGAAGAATCGAGCACAAAACGTACGCGTGCGCTCGCGAAGGAGGGTTGACTTTTGGGCAACTTTGGACCACACACTAAAGCTTCCTTTAGAAGCTTCATTTCAGATCATAATTCCCTCTCTCCTAGCTCCATTTCCAGCGTGCAACTCCAAGGAAAAGAACCAAGCTTGCTCCTTCAATTTTCTTCTCCATTTCCCTCACCAAACTTGCACCATTTTGCACCAAAATTTAACTATACTTAACTTATTACTTGAAGATCATATTAAACTACAAAAAGGGGGAGCTTTTCACGATTTTCTCAGCCAAGGAGAGGACCAAAAATTCTATTCTTGCACACCAAGTGAAGTAGGTAACGATCTAACCTTCAAAACTTGGTTTATGGAAGTTCTAGTGCCCTTATATACTCATGCATGTTCATGGGCAGCTTATTTATGGTGGAAAATGGTTGTGTGGGCTTTATGAACTCCCACCTTGGATATATGGATTGATTTGTGGTGTTTTGATGGTAATAATATGTATTTAGTGTCTAAACTAGTGGATTAATGTTGGGTTGTTGATAGAAACTCAAGGATGGTGCAATAACCAAAAGTGACCATTTTGTCCCTGCTTTGTTCGAGCACTTTGGTGCAAAATTTTGAGGTTCTAATGGCTTGTTTATGTTTTTTACATGTTATATTGAGTGTGTAAAAAGTTTCATTGAAAAATAACTTGATTTGGTCACCCAAATATTGGAATTTCGGAAGTTTAGAAATCTGGAATTGGTTCCCGTCACTGCCCAGGCAGTCATTTTGTTTTGGCTATGACTCATTGCTCCGATATCGGAATTGAGTACTGTTTATGGCAGTGGAAACTAGACATTCCAAGCTTTCCGTTGGTATAAAATTCTTGTCCTAGTTCCACTTGAGCAAGCCAAACCATTTGTTTGAAATTTGCTGTCCTGTTTCATTGCTTCCTAGAAGGCAACACATGAACTGTACCTTGATTCTCACGAACGAGCTAGTTATGGACAGATTTTGAAAATAGTTTCTTCTGAGAAAATGTAGTCTTATGAGTCTATTTTCTAACACCACCAATCATGCTCAATTCGGAGTTAAATTGAGTGATTTATGATCCAAATTCGAATCTAGTCTTGTGAAGGAATACCATGCATTCGGACAGATTTGAAACTAACAATGATTTGGGACTTGTTGTCCGAACCTTCTTAGTGTACATCACCTATCGAATGTATCTTGGATATATTTTAGACATTACCTGCTGGAATGGACCATGTTTGAGATGTTCCTTGACCAAATGTTTGGGAACGGCAAAACGGAAGTTCAAAGGCAGCTTAGCCTTTGAATTTCTTGTGATTTCAACGGTCTCGTTAACCGATTTCCCCTATGTATTTTTCTATGAAATTTTATAGACGAGTCACCCTTATATAGTAGTGTAATACTGCTAATTTTGGTGACATTCCGAGTCCGTTACGATATCTAAGCAAAGTTTCAAAGTTTGAAGTTTAAATCTGGAATTTTGTTTAACAGTTTCGGTTTTTCACCAACTTTGAGCTATCATATCTTGGTGCTCAGAACTCCGATTGTTGACCCGCTTGTTGTTTTTTAAACCTTGTATGCAACTCTAATGGAGTTCCAAATTTTAGATGCTGGTTTGCATTGTGTGGATTTTACCGAATTTAGAAACTTTGCCGAAGACCAACCTCGAAAACTGCCTTGGTGTCCAAAACAGTGACTTTGGGCCAAATTGTGAATACCTTCCATTTGGAATCATGGAAAAATGTCTTTTAAGAACTTTTAGTACTTTCTAAGAGGTTTTCAACGGTATCAAGGTTTCCAATTTTGGACTTGTAGAGAGTGAAATACGATTTTGCAAAGTGAGTGTAACAAATCTGAAAATTCATAACTTAAAGGAAATGGAGTTTTTTTCAAACTCTCTCTTTTCCTTTGATATCACTTGATCGTTTTACCCTCGAATTCAAAGGTGAAAATCAGTTTTCACTTGTGTTTTAAAACCCCACTTTTGAGTCTTTATTTACGAATAATTAAGACTCGTTTTCGTGAAATTTTTTGAGATCGCACAAGTGTGCAATCTTTCTTAATAATTGGGGTTTGTAAGTGATTATTCATTATTAATTACTCAGGCTCGCACGAGGACATTCAAGAGGATCCCGTGGTGGACACCTGAACTTCCAATGAAACTTCTTCTTTTGTTTACTTGGTGATTGCTAAGTGTGTGATTTATGTGATATACATGATAAGTGTTAAGTGTTATCAAAAATAGAGATTTTGAAAATGCTGAGTCGAGTGTGTACTTTATCGCACTCGTTCTTATTTAAGTGAAGTGTACTTGAATTTCATGATATGAAATACTTGAAATAACTTGTTAAGTGAATTTATGTGAAATATTTAAGTGATTATTTATGCTACGGCTGTATAAATCAATTGGAGTGAATCTCCTCGATTCAAGTGGTAAGTGGGAGACGCCCAAATTTCACTGGCTAACTTTGGACTCGAGCCGGCATGGGTTTGGTCGGGCTCCTTGGTGAACCATGAGATCATATAAGCTTGACCTATTGAGAGGTCTTGCTTGGCATACTCGCAGAGTATCGTCTCATAAATGTATTGCGGGCCTGGTATGGTATGCAAGGTGAAAGGGGAAGCGTAAGTGAAGTTTCTAGGGACTAAACCTACCCGATTGACGGAGTGTCAACTCGTGGAGATTCGTGATCGTACAAGTGAAAAATAGCTCCTGAGAACTCCTATATCCTTGAATTGTTTCTGTTTACTTTCTAGCGTGAATTGTCATTTATTGGAATATTATTGCTCGACTTGTTAAATTGGGATTGTTATCTGAACATTGTGCTTGCATGTGTGTTCTTGGCCTTACGAGCGTATTGCTCACCCTGTAGATTTGTTTTCCTTAACAGGAGTGGGCTTGGAATGAGACTCGAAGGGACTCCCTTTGATGTACTTTTGTAATTGGATTTCCAATGTATTGGACTAGACATCTTGGTTGTTATTTATTTTGGATTTGGAGATGTATTCTGGAAATACGATATAAGGATTGGATAATTGTTAAACATCGTTAAGTTTGAAAGCTTCCGCACTTTTGACGTTATTTTATCTGATTGATGCCTAGTATTACTTTAAGCTCGAACGGAAATTGATTGAGTTCTGGCGAGAGTTGGGCAGGCGTCTCGCGGATACCCTTTGGTTCGCCTTAAGAAGAAGTGGGGGCGTCACACCAGTTGAATGTAAAAAAAAGTTGAAATTATAAGTTTAATTAAATTGATTGTTGGAAGATGAAAATGGAGTGTGCAAAGCATACATTATATTAGAGACTGGAATAATTGTAATTATAGAATGGTTGCAAATTTGATGAATATTGTGACGACCCCACCTCCCCCTAGGGCATACCCCAGGGTTTAGTGAATTGCCTGCCCAACTCTCACCCGGACTCGCTCACTTTGCAACTTCAAAAGTAAAGGCAACTATAGTTCCAAACTTCAAATGTACATTGATGCTTAAGTTAAGCTCCAAGGCTCATACATTTTCAAATATCTCAAAATATTTAACATTTCAGATACATTCAACCCTAATCGAGCACTAGCTCGAGTATAATCGCAGAAATTCAAAAACTAGACTATGCTTGCTTGTTCCAGCCTCACGCCCTTGCTCGTACCCCCTGTAAGGAAAACAAATTTTGACGGAATAGAGTGAGCTAAACCTCAGTGAGGTTCCAAAACATCATGCAGACCCAAACAGATTTGCAATATCAAAGTAGCGAGCATAAAAGTTCATAAAAGTGAGCAATAGCATTTCAAGTAGCAAATCTCAAAATGAGCGATTGTAAAGTTTTTTAAAAAAAACAATAACACTACAAGTAACAATCATTTCAAAGTATAAGGATACAGATGGCTCTCAAAAACCGAATTCCCGCTGCATTACTTGATCCGAACCCGTTGACACTCCGTCAATGTTTGAAGAAGCAAATCATGACCGTAGATCTTCACTTTACACCAATCTCCGTCCACCCTTCAACCCCCTTATCGGGCTCAAACATCAAGATAAACACATGTGGTAATACTCGAGCATACCGATTAGTCGAGAAGATAACACTCCACTCGACAAAACAAGAGACCCATAGTTCGTTATCTAATCGACCAAACCCTTATTGGCTCGACTCGATTAACTAGCTAGTAGAGTTTGGATTCCCAAGTAGTCAGCATAGTCAATGACCAATCGACTTAATCAAGAGAAAAAGTACGGAGACAGGAAGGACAGGCACCTCCCACTCAGATTGAGTGTGGTACATGCTGCCACTCAGCACTTACAAGTCAAGCACAAGTACAAATACAAGTACAGGTCAATGCAATCAAGTTACTTGTACAAGCATGAATGAGATATCAAGTGTTTAGTGGAGTTAAGTCAAGTGCGATAAAGTACACACTCGCCTATGAAATATCAAATCCGGTGTTTAGTAAATTTCTAACAACAATGAGCAGGTAACATGTGTGAGAACCTTGAATTTTGCAGAAATACCAATGCTTACTTCGACTTCACTTTTATTTAGCCTTCGTATTCTTTAAATCTTTTCTAGTATTACTTTCACTCGCTTTTATATACTAGTGCATAATCCCTTCGTAATTCTTATTCTAATCTACCACGTTAGTTCATTTGTTGTAAACAAGTAAATAAAAATAATTTTTGTGTGCAAAATAACATAACGGTGCTAACTATTAAAGCACTTAGCTTTGCTACACTAAGTTAATAATTCTTGAGTTATATTATGTTTTCTTGTTTTCAAATAAGTAGTTAAACACACGTTATAAATGAAGAATGATATAATTTCCCTAGACTATGAATTTCTTAGTTTTACTATACTAAATTAATATCTTAGAGTTAAGAATTAATTCTTCGTACTAACATATAAAAATTAGGATCTTAATTTCCTTGACTCAAACAATTTAAAGGACAACCAATCGATAACCTTAATTTCCTTAAAATAAATTCCAATTAGTACTAACGTTAAATGTTAGATTTTTATAACAAGGTCAAACTTGATTTTAATAAGTTAATAAAGTACAAATGTTAGGAACCTTAATATTAATTCGTAACCGATTATATTCGATAAAACGGTTTCGGTATATTAGTGTAGAATTAGGCCTTCAAATTTCAATTGGTGATAAGTATTGGATTTAAGTTAGAATCGAGATTTTGTTGTGAATTAGAGAGCAAGTGAAAGGACCAAAATACCCTCCACAATTCCACAAAACCTCCACTATACCACAACCTCACCATGCTCGGCCAAACATTCCCTTGTTCAGCCTTCCATTGCCGCCCACTTAACCAATCCGAAACTCTCCAATTCCATACGTAAAACCATCTTCACACTCTACCAAATTCTAGCCACAAAACACATACATAACCACGGCACATCTCAGTCAGTCCCATTCCATAACTCAGACCACAAAACACATCCCTCTTCTGCTTAGTTATTATCGACAAAGAGGAGCTGAAGGAGGAAGCCGCGAGCTGCATTCCATTTTGTCCCTAACCTGTCCGTGAGCTGAAGGAAGAGGCAGGAAGGAACAGTGAGCAAGCTCCACTCATCCTGCACCTCCATTTGCAACTCACTTCCCGACTGCAACACCACCAGCTCCATCGACAACCACAACCACTGCAGTGTGCGTGAAGCAGAGAGGAGGAAGAAAAAATTGCAGATTTCTGTGCGTAGGATTAGCGAGTGTCTGAGGTAAAAAAATTCTGGGCTGATTAAGTTAAGTTATAGCAGAGGAAGTCCTATTTGAGGTTGCATGTGATGTTTGAGCAGGTGGTTGATGGATTTAAGTCCCTAGAAAAATTTCTGTTCGGTTAAATGGTGAAGCCGAGAAGCTGATTTGATACCTCAGCTTTAATGTTGTTTTCTGAAGTAATCTGAGCATGAATTGGTGTTTTGCAAACTGGAACTTGAATGAATTTTATGATTAGGACCTTGCATGATCACTTGATGAAGTCGGATGAAGAATTAAGAGTTAGAAAATTCTGTTTTGGGGGCAAAACGTGCGGCCGAGTAGCTAATGTTGAAATGAAGTGTTATTTCTGATTTCCTGCGATATTTTGAGTTAGATTAAGTACTTAACTAATCAAAAAACAAGAAGATTAGATTATCCAAGAACTTGCAGGTTGAGGTTAGACACTTGATCGGGAATTTGAAGAATGGAATTTCGGTTATGTGCAAATGATAGAGTAGCCGCGAGCTTGTTTTGGGTTATTGCAGCCTAGATTGGTTTTTAATTTTGTGGATTGAGTTAATAAGTATAATTAGATATCTTATAACAAGTAATTAGACTCTGCAAGTCATCAATGGGTTAGCTAAAACAGAAAAATGAAATCGAGAGTACAATCTGCCAATGCATGATCAACCGAGTCAAGCAGGAAAATTTTTAGAAAAGTTTGATGTTTATGGTTGTTGGTTGAACCTGAATGCTGGACTGGAAATGTTCATTAGCTAGCAAGGTGTTTAAAATGTTGAATCTGAGTAACTAATGTCCTGTTTTGGCCAAGGAAAAATGGAGCTAAAGAACACACAATTGCTGGAAATTCCTTTGTATATGGCCGTGAATTTGAACCTGGAAATTCTGAAGTTAATGATTATGGTTTGAACAAAATTTCTAAACTGGAGATTCTAATCAGCTAGCTAAGTGTTTAAATGTTGAAGTGGAGTACTTGACACCATGTTTAAAACAAAGGAAAATTTGATTGAAAGGTATAGTGGAAATACATGGAAAATGTTGATGTTAATGATTGTGATTTACCCTATTGTGTGCCTGAAATTATTTTCTTTCTTGTCTCTTCTTCATTGGAGCATAACGTGCTGAAATTTTGGATAGTGGGCTCTATGAATTCCCACTTTTGAGTTAATGGTTGAATTATTGGAAGTTAGGTGATGGTGGGCTCTATGAACTCCCACTCTGAATGGGTAATGGAATTGTTGAAACTATTTGGAAATTTGTGCTATTGTTTCATGAAACTATGAGTTGATGACCAAGTGCTAAGTATTGACTAAGCCTTGGTTATTTAGTTTTGATTTGAAAAGAATCTATTAAAACCAAGGGTTAATGATTGAAGAAGCCTAGTGTTCTACTACGAGATTTTTGGCCAAGTCGACAAATTTGAGCCATAATGTGATTTCGATTTGGAATCAAAGCTGTGAAAGCCTTTTCGACCTTTCGAACTCTAGTAATCTCGATCAAGCGAATCTAAATGTATTTTAGCTAGTATTACATTATAAGATTCAAAATCTAGTGTTTTGCTTAGAACTCTTCCAACTCGATAAATTCTTTTAGATCAAACTAGCCGTGATACTTCTAATAAATAAACTTTCTAGACTTTGAAAATCTCAAGTCTTACTTTAATTCCTTTTATTAAGTTTTGCACCTGAATAGTTAATTAGAGGAACAACTCTAAAATACGAGTTTCAATGATTTTAGTCAAAAACATAGAGACTTACTCGGCAAGAAACCCTATTTTAGGAAAATAGTTTTGGGAATAAGTCTTGCCAAAGCTGTATTTTCATAGAAATGTTCAAAGTAAATTTCTAAAATGTAGGTTAAGAGGTTGCCAACTATTCAAGGAAATAATACTAATTATGTTTTTAAGGAATAATAACTAGAGGAAAACTACGAGAAATATTTCCATTACTTTTGTCAAGCCTTAACCTAGATAGAATTTTTGAATTTACTAGGAGAAAGTAAACTAGCAATATACTGGATAAATCTCGATGCTTATAAGCTTAAAAATCGAATAAAAACTTACAGTTTCAATATTTGACATTCTAGGATATTGCGAGGACGAGGAACTCGATTTCCAAACTTGACATCTAAACTTCACTCTTGGTGAGTGTCTCTGCTTGTTCTATTCCTATGTGATTAAAGTGTTTTGTTTGAGATAATTTGTGATATTTGCGAAAAATTTGTTTTGATCCATCGAAGTGTGCTGTGTGTACTTTACCACACTAGCCGTTCAAGTGGTGACTTGTGTGAATCATTTTATCATAAACATAAACGCAGCTACGTTGATGGGTGAATCCCTCGACACGTGAATCTGACTGCAATCTAAAAGTAGTTACATCGTTGGGTGAATCCCTCGATGCGTGAATCTGACTACTACAACTAAATTCTTACACATAAACGCAGCTACGTTGATGGGTGAATCCCTCGACGCGTGAATCTGACTGCAATCTAAAAGTAGTTACATCGTTGGGTGAATCCCTCGATGCGTGAATCTGACTACTACAACTAAATTCTTAAACATAAACGCAGCTACGTTGATGGGTGAATCCCTCGACGCGTGAATCTGACTGCAATCTAAAAGTAGTTACATCGTTGGGTGAATCCCTCGATGCGTGAATCTGACTACTACAACTAAATTCTTAAACATAAACGCAGCTACGTTGATGGGTGAATCCCTCGACGCGTGAATCTGACTGCAATATAAAAATAGTTACATCGTTGGGTGAATCCCTCGATGCGTGAATCTGACTACAATAACGTCGTTGGGTGAATCCCTCGACCAACCAATTACGGGTATATCTCGAGTATACTGTGTCTAGTCGAAGATTGGGCCTAAGACAGAGGTATGAATGGTGACGGGTTAGGAATCAAAATAAGAGAATCTACATGGAATATAAGTAGTGAGAGTTGACGGAGGGTCAACTACGATGGTTTCTGATCAAGCGAGGAAATTTGGCTCCTGAGAGCCCTGTATCCTACTTTATACTGTTATACGCTTTCTTAATTGTTTAACTTGTTTAAGTTATTACTCGTTGCTTGAATTACGTGACTGCATGTTTTGGGGCACCACTGAGCTTTAGCTCACCCCACGTATTTGTTTTCCTTAACAGGTTCTGGAGACTGAAAGCGCTGAGACTTATTCATGTTTCTTTTCTTCTCGTATGGGATGTAACGAATATTATGGCTATTGTGTAGGCTTGTATTGTGTTTTAACTTGAATTATGTACTTTTGTTTTTGGATTGCCGCTTGAAGCTGGAAAATGTGTAAACCCTATTTCGGATGTTGGATAATATATTTGTGTTTGTGAATTATGGATTGATGTATCTAGATACGAACGACCTTATTCCTTGGTTCTAGAGCGTGTGATGTCTAAGGGCCATAGATTGGCGATTTTAAGTTCCTTGTTGTCTCTGAAGTTAATGTGGTAGTTGTTGACTTATTTTGAAAGGAAGCGACATTGTAATAGTTAGGCTATTCTTCGATAGGATTTGGGTTAGTGTGCGTGCGTGAGTCCTGGCGAGAGCTGGGCAGACGGCCCGCCAACCCTTTGGTTCGCCTCAGGGGGAAGTGGGGTCGCCACAGGTGGTATCAGAGCCTAGGTTAGAAAAGTTATTCAAGAGACTTAATAGATGTGTTAGAAACCCTAATCCTCTCTAGAAATAAGAATGGAGACCTTAGTTATACGTTAAGTGATATCCGATCCAATTAGCTATTTAAGTTCTAATCTTTAAGTTTTGATCATTTTTCAGGTATGGAAAATGGAAACGGACATGCTAACGGGGGTAGTGCGGCTAATGGACACGCGGAGCCGCTTAGATCCATCTCCTATAGGCCACGAGGCGGAGGAGCTCATATACGTTACTCACCTGCTGACAGGCACCCTAGGTGTCAGTGCCGAGCCATGTACGCGTATCCTAATGAGCTAGTGTTATCCTTAGACGATGAGCGCCGCCACTTGAGGGACGCTAACTTCACCCTGACTCAGGATGTAGACGAGTTGGGTATGATGGTGGATACTCAGTTTGATCGCATAGCTGATCTGGAGGTTAGGCTCACGGCTGAGCGTCATCTACTGGAGGCTGCTCGCTTGGAGATAGAGCGGCAAAAGTCTAGGGCGACTCGATTAGCAGAGAGGATGCGTGATAGGAGCGCAAGCATCAGGGCTGATGCTGCCATGATGATGGATGAGGTCACCAGTTTTATTCAGGGTGGTGAGCAGGCAGGGGCAGAGGAGGATCCGGAGGAGGATCCAGAGGAGGACCCGGAGGAGGATCCGGAGGAGGACGTTGCTCCGGATAGCCCTGCTCAGGGTTAGGTTAGGATTAACATGGTTACACTAGACATAGAAGGCTAGGCAAGGGACATTAGTTAAGTTATCAAGTTTTGTCTAGGTGGATGGCTTACCTTTGAGGCACTATATCCCTAATTTTTGTATAAGGGATTATCTGTATGTATTTTGCTAGTCTATGTGCCTTACTTCTGGAAATGTTCCAACTTGTTATTTATATGAATTTTATGTGGAATTATATGTTAAGTGTTTTATTTATGTCCATATTGATTTTATTTACCCAAAAAAAAAATGGTAATAATCCTAAATAAATAATACTTTTGCCTAATTGACCTATCCTTCCGTAATAGGCATATTTAGAATATGGATCGCCAAGTGATAGGAAGGAGTCGGGGGAGACCCACTAGACAACACCCGGAAGCGGGTGGTGATAGGGAACCCGAGGTCAATCAAGACCAAGGGCAAGAAGGTGTGGCCGGAGACCGGGTGGCCACCGCAATTGACCGTATTACTGAAGTTCTCGAGCGATTGACTGAGCGCCAAACCACTGAACCAGTGCATCAACCAGGAGGCCCAGTTGACTCCGATGATCGGGCACTGGAAAGGTTTCTGAAATTTGGACCTCCCAAATTTTATGGAGGACCCGAGCCGGAAGTGGCCGAAGGCTGGTGGGAGAGAATCACTGAGATTTTCGCCGCCTTGAACTATACCGAGGAGCGAAAAGTGACTTTTGCTACCTTCCAGTTTGAGGGAGCTGCTCGCTCCTGGTGGAACTTGGTAAGGGTTACTTGGGAAACTAACCATACACCAAGGACTTGGGCAAACTTCACAAGGGAGTTCAATGCCAAATTTCTTCCACCTCTCATTCAAGAGAGAAGGGAGGATGACTTCATCAGATGCAAGCAAGGGGCGATGAGTGTCGCAGAATATGAAGTTCAGTTTACTAAGCTATCCCGCTTTGCACCTGAGTTGATAGCCACCGAGCAAAAGCGTGTTCGGAGGTTTGTGCAGGGTTTGAATGTAGAGCTACAGGAAGGTTTAGCTGCTGTGAGAATAGATACTTTCGCAGATGCTGTTGAAAGAGCCCAGAGACTTGAGGTAGCTAGAGCTCAAGTGAAATCTTTTCAATCTAAGAAAAGATTTGCTCCCAGTAGTAGTCGGGAGCCGACTTTTGGAAATGCCCCACCGGCCAAAGTGGGCCGAGGGACCAGTGTAGTGACTAGGCCTGGAGCACCGCGAGGCGCTCTAGCTAGAGGAAATGGAGCAAGGAATGCAGGGGGAGGACACAATGGAGCTAGAGGGGGACCGATTGGAAGAGGACAACCTAGAAATAGCTCACAAGGAGGTCGAGCTATAATTCCACGAGTGACCTGTACTTACTGCAAGAAACCTGGTCATACGATGGATGGCTGTTGGAAGAAGCAAGGAAGGTGCCTGAAATGCGGAAGTAGCGAACATCAAATTTCTGGATGTCCGAAGGTGCAGGAAGGGACTACTTTAAATGCTAGACCAAACACTTCTGGAGGGAGCAGGCCGACAGTTCCTGCCCGAGTTTATGCTTTGGATGACCAACATGTACCCAATTCCTCGGAAGTCGTTGAAGGTACACTTCCGATTTTCCATCGATTAGCTAAAGTGTTAATTGACCCTGGTGCAACGCATTCATTTGTAAATCCAACTTTTATGTCTGGGATTGATGTGAAACCTGTTAGATTACCCTTTGATCTTGAAATTAGGACACCCATGGGTAATAGAAAGGTAATCACTAGCTTGGCCTATAAGAATTGTGAATTCTATATCGGAGAACAGAAAATGCTAGTGGATCTGATCAGTCTAGATATAAAAGGTTACGATGTTATCATAGGAATGGATTTCCTAGGCCATCATCATGCTAAGCTTGATTGCCGAGCGAAAGTGGTAGAATTTTGTATACCTGGAGAAGCAACTTTGAGGTTAGATGTTAAAGGTAGGTTAGCATCTTCTGCCATGATCTCGGGAATACGAGTAAGGAAAATGTTATCTAAAGGAGCTCAAGGTTTTCTAGCCTTTTTGATTAATACTCCCAGTGATCAGGTAAAGTTAGAGGATGTGCCAGTAGTGCGGGAATTTCCGGATGTTTTTCCTGAAGAATTAAAGGCTTTACCGCCAGAGAGAGAAGTGGAGTTTAAGATCGACATGGTGCCTGGAACGGCTCCGATCTCTAGGACCCCATATCGAATGGCTCCTGCTGAGCTTAAGGAGTTGAAGGTCCAATTACAAGACCTGTTGGAAAAAGGTTTTGTGAAGGAAAGTGACTCACCATGGGGAGCACCCGTTCTATTTGTCAAGAAAAAGGACGGAAGCTTGAGGTTGTGCATTGACTACCGAGGGTTAAATGAGGTTACCATTAAGAATAAATACCCTCTACCATTAATTGATAGCTTGTTCGACCAACTACAAGGATCAGTGGTCTTCTCTAAACTGGATTTGAGGCAAGGGTATTACCAATTGAAAATTAAGAAGGAAGATATACCCAAGACTGCTTTTAGTACAAGATATGGACATTTCGAGTTCGCAGTCATGCCTTTTGGATTGACTAATGCACCAGCTGCATTCATGGACCTAATGCAGAGAGTCTTTAAGAAATACCTGGACCAATTTGTAGTAGTTTTTATAGATGATATCTTGATATACTCAAAGACTCGAGGCGAACATGTTAAGCACCTGGAGATAGTATTGCAGATATTAAGAGAGCATAAGTTATACGCAAAATTCAGCAAGTGCGAATTTTGGTTGGAGGAGATTTCGTTTCTAGGGCATAAGGTTTCTAAAGATGGAATTGCAGTGGATCCGGCCAAAGTTGAAGCTGTCATGAATTGGAAGCAACCAGAAACACCTACTGAAATTAGAAGTTTCTTGGGTTTAGCAGGTTATTATAGGCGATTTATCCAGGATTTTTCGAAAATTGCAGGACCTATGACCGAACTAACCAAGAAAGGGAATAAGTTTATCTGGACTCCAAAGTGCGAGTCAAGTTTTCAGGAGTTAAAGAGACGTTTAACATCCGCTCCTGTTTTGGTGTTACCTGATGGAGATGAAGGTTATGTCGTGTACTCCGATGCTTCCGGAGAAGGCTTAGGATGTGTTTTAATGCAGAATGGTAAAGTGATTGCTTATGCTTCTAGGAGACTGAAGCCTCATGAGCAAAACTACCCAACTCATGACCTAGAGTTAGCAGCAGTGATTTTCGCCTTAAAGAAATGGAGACACTACTTGTATGGCGTAACTTTCGAGGTTTTCACGGATCATAAGAGCCTCAAGTACTTGTTCTCCCAGAAGGAGTTAAATTTGAGACAAAGGCGATGGGTGAAATTCTTGGAGGATTATGACTGTACAATTAACTACCACCCTGGAAAAGCCAACGTGGTAGCAGACGCTCTAAGCAGAAAGGCCCAAGTGGCAGGGTTAATGGTCAAAGAATGGGATATGTTAGAGGAATTGAGTTGTTGGAACCCTCGATTGGAGAGATTGAAGATCTTACTTGGGAATTTATCTTTGAAATCACCCTTACTAGAGCGTATTAAGGAGGCCCAGAAAACGGACCCTACGACTCAGAAGAATTTGGAAAGAATGCAGAAAGGGGAAATTCTAGATTTCAAGTTAGGGTCTGAAGGAGTATTGAGGTTCCGAGACCGAATTGTGGTTCCGAAAGATGAAGAAATAAGGAAAGAAATTCTAGAGGAATCACATCGCTCAAAGTATACCATACACCCAGGAGTAACCAAGATGTATCACGATGTGAAGGGATTGTATTGGTGGGAAGGTTTGAAAAAGGATGTGGCGGAGTATGTGCAGAAATGTTTGACTTGCCAACAAGTGAAAGCTGAGCATCAGAAGCCTTCTGGTTTATTGCAACCGTTAGAAATCTCTGAATGAAAATGGGAACATATCACAATGGATTTTGTCACGGGATTGCCAAAAAGTCAAAAAGGGTTTGACGCAATTTGGGTAATAGTCGATCGACTCATTAAGTCAGCACATTTCCTACCTGTAAGCATGAGTTTTTCATTGGAAAAATTGGTCAAGTTGTACACAGAAGAGATTTTGAGGTTACATGGTATTCCTGTAAGTATAGTGTCCGACCGAGACCCGAGGTTCGTCTCGCATTTCTGGCAAAATTTTCAAGAGTCTTTGGGGACTAAGTTGAAATTTAGTACTGCGTATCATCCCCAAACCGACGGGCAGTCGGAAAGGACAATTCAAACTCTGGAGGATCTATTGAGGTCATGTATACTGGATTTTGGAGGAAAGTGGCACCAATACATGACCCTAGTGAAATTTGCTTATAATAACAGTTATCAGGTTTCGATTCAAATGGCCCCCTATGAAGCTTTGTATGGGAGAAGGTGTCGATCTCCGATTCATTGGGATGAAGTAGGAGAAAATAAAGTTGTAGATCCTACAATTATACCATGGATAGAAGAGGCCCAAGAGAAAGTGAAATTAATTAGGAAAAGGCTTCAAATTGCACAAAGTAGACAAAAGAGCTATGCTGATACAAGAAGGAAAGATTTGGAATTTGTAGTAGGAGACAAGGTTTTCTTGCGGGTTAAGCCTTGGAAGAGCGGAGTAGTATCAAAAAGGGGCAAGAAACTAAAGCCGAGATACATTGGTCCCTTTGAGGTATTGAAGCGAGTGGGGAAAGTGGCGTATCAATTGAGGTTACCCACAAGCATGGCCAAAGTTCATGACGTATTTCATGTCTCCATGCTGAGGAAATACTACCCCGACCCAAGCCATGTGCTGCAACTAGAAGGAATTGAAGTGGATGAAACGTTAACATATGAGGAAGGACCAGTTAAGATTTTGGAAAGAGAAGTAAAGGAGCTGAGAAATAAGAAAATTCCTCTGGTGAAGATTCTTTGGAGAAATCATGGACTTGAGGAAGCAACCTGGGAATTAGAAGAGGAAATGCGGAGGAAGCACCCCAATTTATTTCCTTAGAAAGAATGAATTTTGAGGGCAAAATTCTTGTAAGGAGGGGAGGATGTGAGAACCTTGAATTTTGCAGAAATACCAATGCTTACTTCGACTTCACTTTTATTTAGCCTTCGTATTCTTTAAATCTTTTCTAGTATTACTTTCACTCGCTTTTATATACTAGTGCATAATCCCTTCGTAATTCTTATTCTAATCTACCACGTTAGTTCATTTGTTGTAAACAAGTAAATAAAAATAATTTTTGTGTGCAAAATAACATAACGGTGCTAACTATTAAAGCACTTAGCTTTGCTACACTAAGTTAATAATTCTTGAGTTATATTATGTTTTCTTGTTTTCAAATAAGTAGTTAAACACACGTTATAAATGAAGAATGATATAATTTCCCTAGACTATGAATTTCTTAGTTTTACTATACTAAATTAATATCTTAGAGTTAAGAATTAATTCTTCGTACTAACATATAAAAATTAGGATCTTAATTTCCTTGACTCAAACAATTTAAAGGACAACCAATCGATAACCTTAATTTCCTTAAAATAAATTCCAATTAGTACTAACGTTAAATGTTAGATTTTTATAACAAGGTCAAACTTGATTTTAATAAGTTAATAAAGTACAAATGTTAGGAACCTTAATATTAATTCGTAACCGATTATATTCGATAAAACGGTTTCGGTATATTAGTGTAGAATTAGGCCTTCAAATTTCAATTGGTGATAAGTATTGGATTTAAGTTAGAATCGAGATTTTGTTGAGAATTAGAGAGCAAGTGAAAGGACCAAACTACCCTCCACAATTCCACAAAACCTCCACTATACCACAACCTCACCATGCTCGGCCAAACATTCCCTTGTTCAGCCTTCCATTGCCGCCCACTTAACCAATCCGAAACTCTCCAATTCCATACGTAAAACCATCTTCACACTCTACCAAATTCTAGCCACAAAACACATACATAACCACGGCACATCTCAGTCAGTCCCATTCCATAACTCAGACCACAAAACACATCCCTCTTCTGCTTAGTTATTATCGACAAAGAGGAGCTGAAGGAGGAAGCCGCGAGCTGCATTCCATTTTGTCCCTAACCTGTCCGTGAGCTGAAGGAAGAGGCAGGAAGGAACAGTGAGCAAGCTCCACTCATCCTGCACCTCCATTTGCAACTCACTTCCCGACTGCAACACCACCAGCTCCATCGACAACCACAACCACTGCAGTGTGCGTGAAGCAGAGAGGAGGAAGAAAAAATTGCAGATTTCTGTGCGTAGGATTAGCGAGTGTCTGAGGTAAAAAAATTCTGGGCTGATTAAGTTAAGTTATAGCAGAGGAAGTCCTATTTGAGGTTGCATGTGATGTTTGAGCAGGTGGTTGATGGATTTAAGTCCCTAGAAAAATTTCTGTTCGGTTAAATGGTGAAGCCGAGAAGCTGATTTGATACCTCAGCTTTAATGTTGTTTTCTGAAGTAATCTGAGCATGAATTGGTGTTTTGCAAACTGGAACTTGAATGAATTTTATGATTAGGACCTTGCATGATCACTTGATGAAGTCGGATGAAGAATTAAGAGTTAGAAAATTCTGTTTTGGGGGCAAAACGTGCGGCCGAGTAGCTAATGTTGAAATGAAGTGTTATTTCTGATTTCCTGCGATATTTTGAGTTAGATTAAGTACTTAACTAATCAAAAAACAAGAAGATTAGATTATCCAAGAACTTGCAGGTTGAGGTTAGACACTTGATCGGGAATTTGAAGAATGGAATTTCGGTTATGTGCAAATGATAGAGTAGCCGCGAGCTTGTTTTGGGTTATTGCAGCCTAGATTGGTTTTTAATTTTGTGGATTGAGTTAATAAGTATAATTAGATATCTTATAACAAGTAATTAGACTCTGCAAGTCATCAATGGGTTAGCTAAAACAGAAAAATGAAATCGAGAGTACAATCTGCCAATGCATGATCAACCGAGTCAAGCAGGAAAATTTTTAGAAAAGTTTGATGTTTATGGTTGTTGGTTGAACCTGAATGCTGGACTGGAAATGTTCATTAGCTAGCAAGGTGTTTAAAATGTTGAATCTGAGTAACTAATGTCCTGTTTTGGCCAAGGAAAAATGGAGCTAAAGAACACACAATTGCTGGAAATTCCTTTGTATATGGCCGTGAATTTGAACCTGGAAATTCTGAAGTTAATGATTATGGTTTGAACAAAATTTCTAAACTGGAGATTCTAATCAGCTAGCTAAGTGTTTAAATGTTGAAGTGGAGTACTTGACACCATGTTTAAAACAAAGGAAAATTTGATTGAAAGGTATAGTGGAAATACATGGAAAATGTTGATGTTAATGATTGTGATTTACCCTATTGTGTGCCTGAAATTATTTTCTTTCTTGTCTCTTCTTCATTGGAGCATAACGTGCTGAAATTTTGGATAGTGGGCTCTATGAATTCCCACTTTTGAGTTAATGGTTGAATTATTGGAAGTTAGGTGATGGTGGGCTCTATGAACTCCCACTCTGAATGGGTAATGGAATTGTTGAAACTATTTGGAAATTTGTGCTATTGTTTCATGAAACTATGAGTTGATGACCAAGTGCTAAGTATTGACTAAGCCTTGGTTATTTAGTTTTGATTTGAAAAGAATCTATTAAAACCAAGGGTTAATGATTGAAGAAGCCTAGTGTTCTACTACGAGATTTTTGGCCAAGTCGACAAATTTGAGCCATAATGTGATTTCGATTTGGAATCAAAGCTGTGAAAGCCTTTTCGACCTTTCGAACTCTAGTAATCTCGATCAAGCGAATCTAAATGTATTTTAGCTAGTATTACATTATAAGATTCAAAATCTAGTGTTTTGCTTAGAACTCTTCCAACTCGATAAATTCTTTTAGATCAAACTAGCCGTGATACTTCTAATAAATAAACTTTCTAGACTTTGAAAATCTCAAGTCTTACTTTAATTCCTTTTATTAAGTTTTGCACCTGAATAGTTAATTAGAGGAACAACTCTAAAATACGAGTTTCAATGATTTTAGTCAAAAACATAGAGACTTACTCGGCAAGAAACCCTATTTTAGGAAAATAGTTTTGGGAATAAGTCTTGCCAAAGCTGTATTTTCATAGAAATGTTCAAAGTAAATTTCTAAAATGTAGGTTAAGAGGTTGCCAACTATTCAAGGAAATAATACTAATTATGTTTTTAAGGAATAATAACTAGAGGAAAACTACGAGAAATATTTCCATTACTTTTGTCAAGCCTTAACCTAGATAGAATTTTTGAATTTACTAGGAGAAAGTAAACTAGTAATATACTGGATAAATCTCGATGCTTATAAGCTTAAAAATCGAATAAAAACTTACAGTTTCAATATTTGACATTCTAGGATATTGCGAGGACGAGGAACTCGATTTCCAAATTTGACATCTAAACTTCACTCTTGGTGAGTGTCTCTGCTTGTTCTATTCCTATGTGATTAAAGTGTTTTGTTTGAGATAATTTGTGATATTTGCGAAAAATTTGTTTTGATCCATCGAAGTGTGCTGTGTGTACTTTACCACACTAGCCGTTCGAGTGGTGACTTGTGTGAATCATTTTATCATAAACATAAACGCAGCTACGTTGATGGGTGAATCCCTCGACGCGTGAATCTGACTGCAATCTAAAAGTAGTTACATCGTTGGGTGAATCTCTCGATGCGTGAATCTGACTACTACAACTAAATTCTTAAACATAAACGCAGCTACGTTGATGGGTGAATCCCTCGACGCGTGAATCTGACTGCAATCTAAAAGTAGTTACATCGTTGGGTGAATCCCTCGATGCGTGAATCTGACTACTACAACTAAATTCTTAAACATAAACGCAGCTACGTTGATGGGTGAATCCCTCGACGCGTGAATCTGACTGCAATCTAAAAGTAGTTACATCGTTGGGTGAATCCCTCGATGCGTGAATCTGACTACTACAACTAAATTCTTAAATATAAACGCAGCTACGTTGATGGGTGAATCCCTCGACGCGTGAATCTGACTGCAATCTAAAAGTAGTTACATCGTTGGGTGAATCCCTCGATGCGTGAATCTGACTACTACAACTAAATTCTTAAACATAAACGCAGCTACGTTGATGGGTGAATCCCTCGACGCGTGAATCTGACTGCAATCTAAAAGTAGTTACATCGTTGGGTGAATCCCTCGATGCGTGAATCTGACTACAATAACGTCGTTGGGTGAATCCCTCGACCAACCAATTACGGGTATATCTCGAGTATACTGTGTCTAGTCGAAGATTGGGCCTAAGACAGAGGTATGAATGGTGACGGGTTAGGAATCAAAATAAGAGAATCTACATGGAATATAAGTAGTGAGAGTTGACGGAGGGTCAACTACGATGGTTTCTGATCAAGCGAGGAAATTTGGCTCCTGAGAGCCCTGTATCCTACTTTATACTGTTATACGCTTTCTTAATTGTTTAACTTGTTCAAGTTATTACTCGTTGCTTGAATTACGTGACTGCATGTTTTGGGGCACCACTGAGCTTTAGCTCACCCCACGTATTTGTTTTCTTTAACAGGTTCTGGAGACTGAAAGCGCTGAGACTTATTCATGTTTCTTTTCTTCTCGTATGGGATGTAACGAATATTATGGCTATTGTGTAGGCTTGTATTGTGTTTTAACTTGAATTATGTACTTTTGTTTTTGGATTGCCGCTTGAGGCTAGAAAATGTGTAAACCCTATTTCGGATGTTGGATAATATATTTGTGTTTGTGAATTATGGATTGATGTATCTAGATACGAACGACCTTATTCCTTGGTTCTAGAGCGTGTGATGTCTAAGGGCCATAGATTGGCGATTTTAAGTTCCTTGTTGTCTCTGAAGTTAATGTGGTAGTTGTTGACTTATTTAGAAAGGAAGCGACATTGTAATAGTTAGGCTATTCTTCGATAGGATTTGGGTTAGTGTGCGTGCGTGAGTCCTGGCGAGAGCTGGGCAGACGGCCCGCCAACCCTTTGGTTCGCCTCAGGGGGAAGTGGGGTCGCCTCAACATGCAGTTGGAACACTCACCAAAGACTTAGTGCTTGTCAAAATCACACTCGGGTACAACTCCTTAGTTGGAGTCCAAATTTACGATAAAATATTATTTAAGAGTTTAAAATCCACTAGGGTTCGAAACATAAGAGTTTCGCTTCAAGAAAATCAAGTAAATGAAACTTGTTTAAGTAGTAGTCATATGGCTTATCAACTCTAGAAAAATCATGCTCGCTGTGACGCCCCGAAAACTAGGAGTATGAGAAACCGAAAATTTTTATATATTTTCTCGACATTATTTTGTTTTCTTGTCTCTAAGTTTGTTTTCTTTAATATATTAATTTTTATACATTTCTATAAGGAAATATAGTTTCCAAATCATTTTCTTGATCCAAGTTAGTCCACGTTAATTTTGAAGTGCGTTTTGAACGTGGGACCCGCAAGTACGGTAAATGCATTATATTTTTGACAACTTGTTAGAATTTTGTATTAAGTGATATTATTGTACAAGGTGTTAAGATATTTGTATTGGAGAGACAAAAAGATAAGTTTTCAACCTAAAGGTGACAAGTGTCACTTTCTTACTCAAGGGTGGACTTTGACCATTTTACTATCTTTACTAATTGATTGAAAACTTGACCCAAAATTCATCTTCTTCATAAGCTCCTTGGCCGAACCTCTTGGAGACAAAAAGAGAGAAAAGCTTCCAATTTCTTCCTTCTATTTCTCGCCCAATCTCACAAACCAACCGTCAAAACCGTGATTTGCTCCATAAAAACCTTTCTCTTGGTAGTATTAAGGTGTGTGGTGAAGTGGTTTGAGAAGCAAAGGTGCTAAGTTGGGTCTTTTCTTGGGTTTGCAAGGTAAGTGACTAAGGAACCTTTCCTTTGATCTTGATAATGTTCAATTAGTGATTGGTGGTGGTTGAATAAGTAATTTTATGATTGATTTCCTGATTTTGGTTGAAGTTGGTGAAGTTTTATAAATTTTGGGGATTTTTCTGTTTTCATATGGATATGATTATGGGGTCATGTATGATGATTGGAAATGATGTTTAATGACAATAGGAGGTGGAAAAAGTGATTAATTGCAATCAATTTCTGTTTTGGAAGGAAAAGTGGAAAACTAGGTTTCAATGTTCTTCATTCTGTCCGAATTTATAGCTCATAGATAGAGGCCGAATTGGCCTTGGCTTAAAACATGAAAGTTGTAGGGAATGATTTTTTAGAGGTTCCTACAAAATTTCAGGTCAATCGGAGTAGTGTAGAGTGAGATAAGTCGAAATTACTATTGCTGTTCTGGTTTTACCCGAATTAAGAATTGCGCCTGTAATTGGTTGTTTTGACTGGAATTGCTTCCGAATTGGTTGTTGAGGCCTTCTGATGCAATTTAGCCCTGCTTCTTAGCTATCAGCTGGTTTTGGAATTTTTGGATTTGGACTTGGAGAGCCTGAGTTATGATGTTTCCGCTAGAATGCGTTCTGTGAAGCTATTTTTGTGATTCTGGTGTCGTTTCTTATGTTTTTGACCTGGTTACACTCGAAACTGGGTTGAGTGACCTTCTGTAATATTGTAGCCCTATCTCTTAGCTTCGAAACGGTGGGTCTTGTACCTTCATCAGACAATCGTAGTGCCTTTGGTACCATTACCGCAAAATGACGTCAAAACCTGTTTTTCTGGTTTTGAGCTTAACTTTCATTTCCGGACTTTTTCCTAGCTTGACTTCTCTTTGTACTATTTGGAGCTTGCTGAATGGCTATTGGATGAACTTGTTATTGTGTGTGTACCTTTGGGACTGGTTGAGAAAATAATGAAGCCATGATGGCTGGAAAAGTAAGCAAATTTAGGGGAAGTGCTGTCCGAACTTTTAAAGGACTTGTTTGCATTGAGTTTGTGATCTAAAACTTGGATTTGAGCAAGGCAATGTTATATGATGGATGATTTCTGAGCCATGGAGGTGAGTGACCTCAAATTATTTCTAAACTTATTTATGAATCGTTTTCTTGTATTATTTACCTTTAGACTGTTTCCAAAATTACTTTTGAACTATTTTCCTGCATTATTTACTTTTGAACTGCTTCCAAAGTTACTTTTGAACTGTTTCCAAAGTTACATTTGCATTACTTCCTTTTGAACTATTTTCTCGCATATCATGCGTACTTGCATGTGAGTGTTCCTTATTTGCTATATTTTCTGGACTTCATGACTTGTATTATTGATTGATAACGTGTTAAGTGCTTTGAATGATTTCCAAAACGAGCTTTCTAGGCGAGTGTGTACTTTATCGCACTCGACCTAAATAACTGTGTAATTTTCAAGGATTTAATTATTGAAATGCTAGTTGCGCATGATGTAAGCCTTTGGGCTGAACTGGCCATTGCCCCTTGTTACCGGTCGTCTCGAGTCAGAAACGGTCTCGGTCGGGCGATTAGGGACTTGGGTGAACGTTTGGTATACTCGAGTATTACCTTTGTAGGTTGGTGGAGGTTGGTGGAGTCTGGTGAATGAAATGCATGACCAAATGAGCGAGGGGTTTATTTATAAAAGAAACGAAAATGCATTTTTCAAAAAGTTTGAAGGAAGGAGGAAATGTCAGGAGAACGAGCGTATCTTTTTCATGAATGTTACTATCGCTTTCCATTGTAAATGTTTCTTGAATTATTGATACTCCATATTTACTGCTTTGCAAATGTTGTAGTTGTTTCTGGACTTCTCATTTGATTTATGACATCATTGATATATGACATCATTGAAATGAACTATTGTGAAACCGATTTGATTACTGATTTTTCTGGTTACTCGCTGAGCTTCTAACTCACCCCAAAACTATTTTATTCCCCTCCACAGGGCTCGTGGCGAAGGAAGTGTTCGTAGCACGTATTCATGTGAATGGATGGATTATCACATGTATGGTTTGAATTTGGATTTCCTTTTGTGTAATAGTTATTATTAGGGATTGTAATGAATGTTTGGAATCGATCGGATGTATACATACGTTCCACGCTTGGAATTAGTTTCCGCTTCGTTTTGTTTATATGTAAATGTTGGAACATTTGAGTTATATTTGAGGTTTATTCTTGTATTTATTTGAGGACTGTAGTGAACGACTGAGTCCCGGCGAGAGTTGGGCAGGCGGTCCGCCGAACCCTTTGGTTCGCCTTAGGGGGAGGTGGGGCTGTCACACTCGCTCTTTTAGTTTCGATAAAGAAGCGATTAAAACTTTTGAATTCTCTCTTGGTATGAAAGATTGAGAAAATCATATTTTTAAGGGTCATTACTTTTACTTTTTAAATGGTACAAGTTTCGGCAAAAATTTTGACTTATGTATCTCTACTAACGGTAACTTGACTACCATAGACAATCCAAGTTCACTTCGACCTCAAATCATCGCTCAAGTTTCAAGTTTACTCTCTTACACTTCGAGCAAAGAATTGGGCGGCATGCCCTTTGTATTTATCCATTTTTCCATCCATGTACAACTTGGATTCACAAACCAACAAACCTCTAATCCAATCACAAGTGATAACCAATAACATACATCTATTCAAGGCCTCAAAACCAACCAAACAAACCAAATAATAACTTATCACCATGGATATCAAAGTTGGAAACTAGTTTAGAGAAGAAATTATAAGTGGCAGATTTGTCATTCTTCGGTATTTTGGTCATAACTATAGCTAGGTATATCGGATCGAGGTAAATTTTATGGCATTTTGAAGCCAAAACATAGACCTACATTTGCCATGAAGACATTGACACCGAGTTCTTGCATTTTCAGGGTAAAAAATGGACGGTTAGAAGCATATGAAAAATAGGTCAGGAAAATTAGAGTCTTTGCGCAGTCAGGAGTGCTCTGGCCAAATCATAAGCTAAAATGATCCGATTGATCTGAAATTTTGCAAGTAGAAATTTAACTCAAATCCCTATAACTTTCATGTTTTTTCCAAAATCTAATTCAGTCTAAAATATGGAGAAATTCGTAGCCCAAGTTGAGTCCAAAAACAGGGCAGAACTGAAATTCACCACCAAATGCTAGAATTTTGCATATCAACCCTAAAACTACTCATCAAAGCTGGAAATTCATCTTTTGAAGCTTTATCACTTCACAAATCCATATCAGAGCTCAATACCAACATATTAGAGATAAACATCATAACTTAAAGCTGAAAAATCACAAACCCCAGCTGAAATTCACTAATCTTCACCAAAACTAGAGTATCATCCAACATAATCCAAGATTCAAGGCATCTATCCCATACTTTGCTAAAATAAGAAAGAAAAAGGAAGTTTTAGACTTATACCTTCTAAAACACATGAAGAAAGTGAAGAACCAAGGTTTTTCTCTCCAAACAACTCCACAACAAGCTTCCTTAGTTCCTTAGTGCAAGTTTAATCGATTTAGTTTTGTGGTTTCAACTCAAACAAGGCAAGATTCAAGGTTGGAGTTAGAGGTTTTCTCTCTTGTTTTTTCTCTCCCAATTTTTGGCTAACACAAGAAGGGAATGAAGAAAAATGAACCAAGAAGAAAGATAAGAAGAAAGAAAACTCATTTGGTCAACCAACCCTTGGATATTTGACACTTGTCAAAGCCAAGTTTTCTTTCTTTTTTTTTTCTTTTCTTTCCTTTTCCTTAGTCAACAAAGATGGCTGGATTAAGAGGTAATTTAGAGAGGATTAGGTGAAATAAAAACAAGAAGATTAGGGTAAGAAAGTAGTGGTCAAGTGGTGTACTCAATCGGTAACAAACGGTACACGTCAATTCAAGCCTATTTTCCTTAACTCGCTTGTACTCTGGTTTTAACTTATGATTCACTAACTTATTAATAGCACTTCTAATCACACACTTGCTTTTATCTAAAACTCACTCTTAACCACCAAATTTAGTACACACACCTCACCAAGTGATCACACGGCCAAAATACGCAAAAATCCTAGTTTATCCTAACTATAAAAGTAAAGATAAAACTCTCGATTTTATTAATTATTACAACTAAGAAGGAAGTAATTTAGGAGTAAAGATATTATAAAGTAACTTATTCAAAATAAAAGAGTAGTATAAGAAAAATATAGGTGAATTTTCAAGCCGTCACAAATATCGTAGAAATAAGGTGCATAGGGAGATTAATTCTTCAAAGTAGAAGATGGTGGTAGATATTAAATTTAAATTTAAATGGAAAATGTGAAATGCCATGTATACACAAAGTTGAATATAATGAAGTACAATGAAGGAAGTCATGCCCTGGTGGATAGAGAATAGTATTTCACCATTGCAGAAATCATGATTTGTAGCAAAGTGGCATTTGTCACTCACAGAATTCTATCCACCTTATCAATTATTTTTATCCCCTCACTTTATTAGTAGGGACAATGACACACAAGCATACGCCCCTTCAATGTCTTTTGCATTATTATAGTTTTTTTTGCCAAGCCCAAGCAATAAAGCTCGAAGCAAATATACCTGAGCCCAAATAACAAAATACCTTGTTGGCCAGAATGATTATACCACAATATGAAAATATAAATTGAATTGACAAAAGAAGAATCCTTCATTCAAAGGTTAGAAATTGGAACATGCTTCAGTACAGCATACACTAATTATTTATACAAACATTTGACCGAACAGAGAAAGAAGGGAACAACAAAAGAAGAAAATTGATAGATGATATTTGTGAGGACCCGAAAATTTTCTCATTTTATCTCATATTAGTGGCTTATCTAAATGTTTATTCACCTGTTTTCTCCAGACAATTTATTTCAACCCTCTTAAATTCATTTTTATTGAACCATGTCTTATTTATACTTTTAAAACGTCTCGCTAACAAATTTAAATTTTTTGAAGGCTCGTTTATTAAGGAGTAACAAATACACACCTACGAAATGATAGTCGATCTGAGAGTACAATGATTTTGGAGAATTAAGGATGATCAATAGGGGACTAAGAAGATTTAATCGAGAGAATAGATGTGATTAAATTAAATAAAGTTTTTAGTACGCGTACGTCAATAATTTCTCGAAAGTTGTACCACACGACAAATTGGAGACTTGAGAAATTAATACTAGACTCGTATGAGGACTTGCAAATTTACTTATTTTAAATTTCTATTACTAGCTTATTTAAATATTTGATTACCCGTTTACTCCAAATATTTTATTTCAACCTTTTAGACCCAATTACATGGAACTATGACTTACTTATATTTTTAAAATGACTCGTTTCAAAATTTAATTTTTGAAAGCTCGTTAAGTGAGAATAGTAAATACGCGTTTGGAGACAATAAATGGTTTGAGGATACAGTGAGCTTGGAGAGTGAAGACTCATACATTAGTCTCAAAATAGTTATTTTTATGTTTAAGTACTCAAGTACTAGTTACTAATACTATCGTTACAAGAATTCCTAGAAATTTCGCTCTATCGCGCACAAATTGGAAGTACGCATTTTCGCGCCGGCGATTAATCGAGGGACTTTAGACCATTATTTTTAAACTATTTAGAGTGAATAATAATAGTATGGATGGAAGTGCATTAGAGTATAATGCACAAGTGAAACAAACCCGAGAGGAAATGAGCACGAGACGCGCGCAAACGCGCACTATTCCTAGTTGACTTTTGGAGCACTTTTTGGCCACACACTTAAGCTTCTCAAGGAAGCTTCATCATCTACCAAACACACTCTCTCTCTTTGTCCTTGCTGGCCGGCCACCTCAAGGAAGAAACAAGACCAAAAGCTCTTCATTTTCTTGCTTCATTTTTTGTCCAAATCACTCCAAAATTTTACTACACCTTGCAAACCACTTGGAGATAAACTCAAGCTAGGAAAGGAACTTCATTTGCACGGTTTTCTTGAGCTTCAAAGGAACAAAAATTTCTGCTTTAGTCATCTAAGGAGGTAACAAATGATCAACCTCTTGAATCTTGGCTTATAAAAGTTATATTGCACTTGTAAGCTTATAGATGCATGTGGGTAGCTCTATATTGTTGGAAATCTTGTGAGTGGGCTCTATGAAATCCCACAATGGATTTGATGAGTTGGTTTGATGATATTGGGTGTTATTTATGTTGGATTACTGCTTAATCTAGTGGATATAAGTTGTATTGTGGAAGAAAACTCAAAGGGAGTGAAATGAGAAAAAGGGACGGTTCTGGCCCTGTTTTGCTGTGCCTCTTTAGTGCAATTTTTGTGGTCCAATTGACTTGATTTTGATGTAAATGTGTAATATAGGTTGTGTAGAAAGTTTCCTCAAAAAATTACTTGATTTGGTTGGATAAAAGTTGAGATTTCAAAATTTCACCAAAACTGGAAAACGTGACCAGAGTCTCTCTGGCAGTGATTTTGTATCGACCATAACTTTTTGTTCCGATGTCAAAATTGAGTGCCGTTTGTAGCATTAGAAACTAGACATTTCCACTTTTCCGTAGGTATAAAATTCAGCCCTTGATTCCACCTGAGTGAACTGTACCAATCATTTGAAGATGCCTGTCTTGTTTCATGGATTTACTGGAGTGCATGTTATGAGTTGCAATTTGATGCTCGAATATGAGCTAGTTGTGGACAGAATTTTAAAACAATTCCTTCTGTGAATTGTAGCCTTATGAATCTAGTTTTCAACGCTTCCAATCACGCTCAATTTCAAGTTTAATTGAGTGAGTTATGGCCAAATTTCGAACCTGCCTCGTTGCTTGAAAACCCTAAATTTGGGCTGGTCAATGACTAATCTTGATTGGGAGTTGTTATTTCGAAACTCTTGGTGTTAATCACCTATCAAACACATTTTTTGATGTTTCTTAGACATTTTATTCATAAATGGACCATGTTTGAAAAGATTTCATTGGCCAAATGATTGAGAAAAAAAAAACGAAAGTGCAAGGCAGATTTGCCTTAGGAAATCGTGGAACTTTAGCGACTTTGTTACCCAACTTTCCGTGTGAATTTTTACATGAAAATTGACAGAGGAATAACCCTCATATGGTAGGGTAATACTACCAAATTTGATGCCCTTCCAAGTCCATTTCAATGCTCAACCAAAGTCTTAAAGTTTCTATTTTAAATTTGGAAAACCCTTGTTTGGTGAGGAAATTTCAGTAATTTTGAGCCACTATATCTTGGTGCTCGGAACTCCGATTCTTGTTCTGCTTATTGTGTTTTAAATATTGATTGTAACTCTAATTGAGTTCCAAATTTCAGAGGCTAGTTCACATTGTGTGAATTTTGCCAAATTTCCAAACTTTGCCAAAAATCAACCCAAATCTGTCTTGGTATTCCAAAACAGCATCTTGGACCCAAAATTTGAATGTCTTTCATTTGGAATCATGAAAAAGTGCCTTCTAGAAACTTTTAGTACTTTGGAAGTAGTTTCCAATGGTACTAAGTTTTCCAATTTTAAACTTATCAAGTGTGAGTTACGATTTTTCAAAGATTATGTGTCGAATCTGAAATTTTCAAACTTAAAGGAAATTGAGTTTTTAGAACTCTCCATTTTTCCTTCGATACCACTTGACCGTTTTACACTCGATTTTCAAGATAAAAATCAGATTTCTCTTGTGTTTTAAAACCCCACTTTTGAGTCTTGATTTACGAGTAATTAAGGCTCATTTTTGTGATATCTTCTTATATTGTACACTAGTACAATCATTTTCGATAATTAGGCGATAATGTGTAATAGTTTATTATTAATTACTCAGGCACTCAAAAGGACCTTCGAGAGGATCCCACGGTGGACGCCTGAACTCTCAAGTATACTTTACTTCTTGAGTTACTTGGTGAGTGTCAAGTGCATGAATAGTTGAAATTATGGGAACGTGATACATGTTCAATTGTTATTGTCGATTGGAAATTTTGAAAATGGAATTAAGTGTATACTTTACTGCACTCGTTTTCATTTGAAATGAATAACTCGTGAATGACTTGTTTGAAATGAAATGAATGATTGAATGTATTGAATACTTGAATGACATGAAATAGTATGCTATGACTGCATACGTGGTGGAGTGAATCTCCTCGACTCACAAATGTTACATGGGGGATGCCCAAACTCATAAGCCGACCTTGGGACTCGAGCCGACATGGGTTTGGTCGGAAACCTCGGTGAGTCATGAGAATAACATGATAAACTTGATCTATTGGAGAGATCTTGTTTGGCCTACTCGTGCAGTAGCGTCTTTATTGTCGTTCGGACCCGGTGGGGGGTTGTAAGGTGGAAGGACATGTGAAGTAAAGTGGAGTCCATGGATTGGAAATACCGACCCGGCTGACAGAGAGTCACCACGGAAAGATATACGATTGAAATCTAGCAAAGCAAGTGAAACTTAGCTCCTGAGAGCTACCATATCCTTAAATTGTTTCTGTTTATATTTCACTTGAATTGTTAGTTACTCGATTATTATTGTTTTTCTTGTGAATTAGGATTGTTATTTGGACAACGTGCTTGTATGTGTATTTCTTGGTCTCACGAGCGGTTGCTCACCCCATAAATTTGTTTTCCTTAACAGGAATGGACGTGGAGTGAGACTCGAAGAAACCTTTCTGTTGTACTTTTGTGTTATGGTTCCAAATGTAATTGACTAGACATTGTGGCTGTTGTATATTTTGGGAATTGATGTTTCTTTTGGGAACCAATGTAAGAATTGGATGATTGATATATTTTTGGAACTAATGTTGTAAGTTTTAATGTTATTTATAGAAGCGACTTATTTTTCTTACTTTGTCTTGTCGTGATAGCTAGTATTGTAATAAGCTTGAAAGGGAGTTGTACCGAGTCCTAGCGAGAGTTGAGCAGGCGTCCCGCGGATACCCTTTGGTTCACCTTAGAGAGAAGTGGGGGCGTCACAATATCTTTGTCCATTTAATAAATGTATAGATAATAAGATGAGGATCACTAAAAGGCTAAAAAAAATTGATCCCTTTTAAGCCTGGCTCTTATAAGGTATGGCCTTAATCACTATCTAATGATACACTGCAGCAAGAGCAGCTCCAATGAAGGGTCTAACCTAGAAGACCCACTGAAAACCAGAGAGAAAATAGTTATTTAGCTAAAAATATAAATAGATACTGGAAAAATGAATACACAATCATTATAGGCTCAGATACATGATCATTCAATCCAGGGTTGATGCCAGTGCCTGTAACAGGGATGCTGGCCAATTGAACCAAGAAAACTGCAAATCCAATTGGAAGAAGAGCCAAAATCTGGAACATAAAAAAGAAAGAGATTGTAAACAATGTCCAAAATTGTTTGATTTCTATCAACTTAATGATTTTTACCAACGTGTTTGATTGCTAGAATCTAGCAATAGAACAAGACACTAAAATTTAGCAACCAAGTACAAATAGATCATGATTAAAATACTCCCATCTTTGTGATCAAGTTGCATGTTCCTAAACTCCAAGCTCTAATTTTTAGGTTTTTGTACAGAATTTCTTCATCAATATGAGCCAAATATACTTGGATGCTTTAGACCTTCAGAATCCAAATGACAAAAGAACTATCTTTCCAAGTGGAGGCAAACAAATGAAACAAGTAATACTCTAGCTGCTACTATAATTTAAAGTGGAAGCAAATAGTTATACCAATGTGATAGTCATGACAGGTGCTTTCTTTTTATGTAGTTTTGGATCTGCAAATTTTGAAAGGATCTACAAGTGTAGGAACCGAACATCATAGGCATTTGAAAAAAAATTAAGGTAGTGAATGAAATAAATACTTTGTAAGTTAAAAGACCAACTTAAATCCCAGGCTAACAAGCACATAGAAGCCCTTTGCACAATTTAAAAGTATTGAAGACATACTTCATGCTTCCAAACATTATTCACCACTATAAAGTCAAATGCAAGTACAAACCCATTCAACATCCTCTGTCCCACCATGAAAGTTTTCCTTTCCAACCTCAAACATGAGTAGCACAAAGACAACTACTTAAAATCATTCCAATATCTTTCTCCATAATTGATTGTTTTTGCCATCTTTCAGAAGTTTTCCCTCCTGACAATATCTCATATTTGTTTATAGGAAGCACCATGACGTCAAGTAAAGAATACTTCTCTTGTACCCTATATCAATCTGATATGATTCCATTCTACTCTCTGCCTGGAGTGAAATATAGAGGCTAATATACTCGGCTACTAAGACAACCAAAACCCAAGCTTGTAGCCCTAAGAACCTACAGCATTTAATTCACCGCAGTTGAAGACATACTTAGAACAACCAAGGTACCATATATTTCCTTTTTTTTCCAATGCATAGGCAGACACAAACATACAAAGTTATAGAAAATCAAGCGCACTTCATAGGAAAAGATAAATGAATTCTTTCACATCTTGATAAATACTTCAAATGTATGCTAATCCTATGAACAACGTCTGCAAAGTAGGTATCTTTAACGGGTTTTAAGCGACTTTCAAATCGAGCCATGAAAAATTAGTGTTATAAAATTGAAGACCATAATTACTCAAAATCCAAAGGAGCAACAATACCACGGCTTTTGAAGCTCTAATAAACCTTAGATACATGTAACAATAGTAAGCAACTCAAACTACTGGATCAAATTTTAATCAAATTTGAGTCTTAAAAGCATAGAAAGGCATACAAAACAAAAAGTAAACTTGAAAGCTTACTCAAGTTCTTATCGAAGGGCATCAAAAAGCTCTTTTTTTTGTCTGCTTCTCTGCCCCTAGAGTATTGAAAACTTCACTCTACTCCACCATTATTACTGTGGTATTCTTCAATTCTTACCCAACTTTAGCAAAACAGGCCATTACTTGCACATTTGTAATTTGAAAAGAATCTAGTCATAGGCCAGAAATCTTGGAGGCGAGAAAAATAGAATAAATCAACCCAAAAAAAATCCCAATCAAAATTTAGACTTCACCAATCAGCTAAAGAAATTATATGACACATTTTGGGTGAACACACAAAAGATACTTTAGAGGCCATATCTTTCCATCCAAAAGCTAAAAGAACAACCAGATTTATATTTCTTACTAAATTGCTAGAAGATTCTACAAAAAGAAAAGCTCAATCAAATAAAGAAATGCCAAATACATCATGATAAGCCAACGTCCTTCCATGGCCTTCGTAGTCAATCCTATGAACAACAAATTTTGCTTTTGCAAGACGATTCTAGGATCTATTATAGCCATGATAAAATCATCATGTTAATGTTTCTGTTCTGCTAAGACCTATATGTTTCACTGAAAACCTCAATCAAAGCACATTTAAGAGAAAATGAGAAATTTGGTGGCCTTCACAAGCCAACAAGAAAAGTAAAATCAAACGAAAAAAGGAAAATCACTGGCAAAAGTTAAGAGAAACAAAATCAGGGGTGGCATTGAATCAAGTAATAATATCCCAAAATGAATTACTAATCTACACTTGTGTGGATCTTCGATCGTCTAGAAGCTTGAAGAGATTCCGAAGAGAAAAGTTTCAGAGGTTGGGAGATGCAGAATAAATACGAGCAAGAGCAGGAGAGAGAAAAAGAGGAAGAGGAAGGGAACGGAGAGAGTTTGAGGAGAAGATGTGTATCTAACCCTAGAGGAATGGAGAAAGAAAATAGAGAGGAAAAGGAAAGGAGGAGATGAGAGACGGCGCCTCAAAGCTTGAGTGTGACTAAGGGTTAGAAGAACATATTCAGCAGCCATAATACAAAGAGTGAATGGCCCAAAAGGTCACTAAACTATTAAAAATGGCACCCTTTGGTCACCAAACTTTTTTTGTGACCCAAAAGGTCACTAAACTCACAAAAATACGCCAGCGGAGTCATTTTACCGATTTTCAACGGTTTCTCATCCGATGGCATGGACAATGTGTAGTGGAGGAATATAATAAAAGGGCAAAAATGCCCGAAAGGTTATTGGAACAAGTGAAGCCCAAAATTTTTCGTTCCCAAAGTTGACCAACCTCCACCCATAGATTGACTTCATCTCCAGCAGTAAAAGTAGTGACTCCGACCACCTCTAGAGCAAATCAAAATAGGAAATAACGAGATTTACAGTCTAATTAGTTCATTGATTCCTGTTTTTCATCTCACACAAATCTTCGTTCAGTCTGAGGAATTGAAGAAAAAAAGCAGAGAATAGAGAAAAAGGTTCAACAGGGAGCAGAAAAATTCCATCTCAAAGCGAAAAAAAGCTGGACAAAGGGAATATTT
Organism: Coffea canephora; assembly: GCA_036785865.1. Lineage (NCBI taxonomy): Eukaryota > Viridiplantae > Streptophyta > Magnoliopsida > Gentianales > Rubiaceae > Coffea > Coffea canephora. The sequence goes on from CM071920.1 coordinate 26,810,739, forward strand.
TTTTCCCCAGAAAAAGGAAGAAATTCAATCGCAAGCGAAGACTTGGGAGGGCAACCGCAAGACATCAGATTTGGAGAAGCAGAAGTCATCGATGGTGTCGATGGCCTAAAAGCAGCCTTATCATTCCCTTCATAATCAGTGGCTTCCTAGCCCATTCATTACCTTCCTTTCCGTTAACTATTGAGTCGATTTCATCTCATCTCCTTCGACTGAGCTGCATCTGTCCTTTACGCATTTAATTTCTTGACGAAATGCCTTTCACTTTCGATCGAATTCCTCTGCCTTCCCCTTCGCCGGAGCTTGACTAGAAAGACGAAATAGCCTTGACTTCATTCAGTGCGCTACCTAGAATTCGATTCTTGACTGGTGCTATCTATAAACCAACAATCTAAAGCCTTGAGCAGAGTCTGAGCTTATCTTCCGAGGGTTAGGTTCAAGGGCTGGTCTCCTTCGCTTCTTCAGAGTAAGACTCTTAGCCAACCGCCTGTTGACTACTCTTTACATTGCAGAAGGGAAGAAAGTGAAAAGGCCGATTGCAATTGAATATGATTCCTTTGCTGCGACATCCAGTCTTGGTGGATGATCTCCCAACAAGCCAAGCTTCCTTTACCCGGGGCTAGAAATCCTTCTCACGAAGGAAGTGGCTTTTCTTTCGAGTGCTAGCTTTCTACTGCGGCACCACCTACATTTGGCGTTCAACGAGCACTCGGATCTTGACCTGACATCAGTGCAATCTCGGATGCTCCCGCGAGTCGAAGCTTTAGTGACGTCGCTTCGGGGATTGGTGCGACAGATTTAGGAACCACGAATAGGAGGAAAATAATGAAGGAAAGATGTAAGATGGGGCGGTGGCGGAGATGAAGGATGGATTTAGATTTGTTAGTGTGAGTATTAATTGACATTTTTTAGGATTTAATATTTGGGCTTGCAAATTTGAAGGCGATAGCTAGGGAAATGATCAATTGGTCAACTTTTGGGAACGAAACAATCTATGAGTTCACCTGTCCCAATAATCTTTTGGACATTTTTGCCCATATCAGAATTTTCATTCAACTCAAGACCCTTGGAACCGGATGAGAAACCGCTGAAAATCGGTAAAATGACTTCGCTGGCGTGTTTTTGTGAGTTTAGTGACCTTTTGAGCCACAAAAAAAGTTTGGTGACCAAAGGGTGCCATTTTTAATAGTTTAGTGACCTTTTGGGCCATTCACTCTAATACAAAACGCCATCGTACCACGAAACTCAGCTAAAGAGCACGTGACCAGCATGATGGCCGACGAAAACTTCAGACCTAAACCACTTCTTGGCTCTTATTCTATATATGTTGATAAGCGGCTGTTGGATGTAAAATTGAATCCGAGCTTTTACTAGCCTTGCCAGTTGAACCAAGTGGCACATTGTTTTTACATAATGCGTATAGAGTTAATATTTCATGGCATAGAATACAAACCTGTGATATTTCAAGGGGTATATTACAATTAACTCGGGCTATAACTAGGGATGTAAGCGAGCCGAGCTACTCGCGAGCTACAGGCTACTCGCGAGCTACTCGGAGTAGCTCGCGAGTAGCTTAGTCAATGGCTTGGCTTGAACTTGGTCAAACCGAGTTCGACCCGAGTCTCGAGTTACTCGAGTACACATTCAAGTCGAATTCGAGTCCGAATTTTGCTGCTCGTGGCTCGACGAATAGCTCGTCGAGCCATATAATTTAAATAATATATATGTATTATAATTATAAAATGACCGCTATGGGTATAATTTATACTGAATTTACAAGTAAGGTATCGAGTCAAAAAACATGATTACTCGACTCGATAAGGCTTGACTAAAGGTCGAGTCTTATCGAGTCGAGTCTCGAGTTTTTAAAGATTTTCTCGAATCAAACTCGACTTTGAAATTTTTTGACTCGATCGAACTCAAGTCGAGCTCGAGCCAAGTTATTTATAGGTCAAGTCGAGCTCGAGTATAGCAATACTCGAGTTCGACTCGATTCGATTACATACCTACTATAACTACTTCTTTCTTCTGGTTCTCCTTTTAAAAGAATAGTAGCCTTCCTCTAGCCTTGGAGGACGGATCGTTGCATACTCAACACGTTTCTTTCCTATCTTTTATTCCCTTTCTTTCTCGCTAAAAAAAGGCCTTCTCCTCTTGCCATAGTGTTCAGTGATCATAAGTTCATAACAAGAAAGGTAGAGAACGAAAAGCTTGTTATTTTTATTCAGATGATTAACAGTAAAACCCGGTACCAATTTTTGGCAGCTACAATTGGGTTTTTATTGGGTGTTCTGATATGGGTTTGCTCTGTTTATTGGAAGAGGAAGGGAACGGAGAGAGTTTGAGGAGAAGATGTGTATCTAACCCTAGAGGAATGGAGAAAGAAAATAGAGAGGAAAAGGAAAGGAGGAGATGAGAGACGGCGCCTCAAAGCTTGAGTGTGACTAAGGGTTAGAAGAACATATTCAGCAGCCATAATACAAAACGCCATCGTACCACGAAACTCAGCTAAAGAGCACGTGACCAGCATGATGGCCGACGAAAACTTCAGACCTAAACCACTTCTTGGCTCTTATTCTATATATGTTGATAAGCGGCTGTTGGATGTAAAATTGAATCCGAGCTTTTACTAGCCTTGCCAGTTGAACCAAGTGGCACATTGTTTTTACATAATGCGTATAGAGTTAATATTTCATGGCATAAAATACAAACCTGTGATATTTCAAGGGGTATATTACAATTAACTCGGGCTATAACTAGGGATGTAAGCGAGTCGAGCTACTCGCGAGCTACAGGCTACTCGCGAGCTACTCGGAGTAGCTCGCGAGTAGCTTAGTCAATGGCTTGGCTTGAACTTGGTCAAACCGAGTTCGACCCGAGTCTCGAGTTACTCGAGTACACATTCAAGTCGAATTCGAGTCCGAATTTTGCTGCTCGTGGCTCGACGAATAGCTCGTCGAGCCATATAATTTAAATAATATATATGTATTATAATTATAAAATGACCGCTATGGGTATAATTTATACTGAATTTACAAGTAAGGTATCGAGTCAAAAAACATGATTACTCGACTCGATAAGGCTTGACTAAAGGTCGAGTCTTATCGAGTCGAGTCTCGAGTTTTTAAAGATTTTCTCGAATCAAACTCGACTTTGAAATTTTTTGACTCGATCGAACTCAAGTCGAGCTCGAGCCAAGTTATTTATAGGTCAAGTCGAGCTCGAGTATAGCAATACTCGAGTTCGACTCGATTCGATTACATACCTACTATAACTACTTCTTTCTTCTGGTTCTCCTTTTAAAAGAATAGTAGCCTTCCTCTAGCCTTGGAGGACGGATCGTTGCATACTCAACACGTTTCTTTCCTATCTTTTATTCCCTTTCTTTCTCTCTAATAAAACGCTAAAAAAAGGCCTTCTCCTCTTGCCATAGTGTTCAGTGATCATAAGTTCATAACAAGAAAGGTAGAGAACGAAAAGCTTGTTATTTTTATTCAGATGATTAACAGTAAAACCCGGTACCAATTTTTGGCAGCTACAATTGGGTTTTTATTGGGTGTTCTGATATGGGTTTGCTCTGTTTGTCTTCGTTCGTATGTGAAATTTTGTTTTGTATTTGGGTTTCTGATGAGCAAAACGGGAAAAGAATCTAGTTCTTAGTCTGTATTGTTAAATTATCTTTTCCATCAAATAAAGTTGGAATGGATTGATCGTTATGAGTTAGTTCTGTTAATTGATTTCTTTAGTAATGTTTACTTGAAGATTGGCCTATGAAGATACGAATTTTTCGTTTGTTTGATTTTTTTTATTTGGTTTTTGTCTTGATTGTTATTTGATGGTTGATATTTTTATGCAACATATGTGGGTTTCTTGGTTTTCTGTTGAATAAGTTGGTAATAGGATGATTTTAGAGAGGCCAACTTTATTTGCTTTAGTTAAAGAGTAAATTGGTGGGAACCATTTTCTGTTTATAATGAAGAGCTTTTTTTTTTTCATAATCAAGAGCTTTTGATGCCATATTTTGTGGAAAGTTTGTCCGTTGACCATCCTTTTTTTTTTTCTTTTTTTTTCTTTTCGTTTCTTTTTTTTCTGTCCTTTGCAGGTTTTGTCATTCAATTGAACAGTATTTGCAGTATGCTGATTGTTATATGACTTGCTTTTGTATTTGGGCATCTATAATCATATCTACTTGCTTTTTTTTGTTTGTGTATTAGGTGATATTTGTCTGCAACTTTCTTTTTCCGGAAACTGCATCTATCTACTTGTTTGAGGAAAATGAAGGTTGCTGTATGATTTCCATATCTGTGTGTACTACAGGAATTTCTTGTGTTTAAGCTCTTCAATTCATTGGAGGAGATCTTGCCTTTTGTATATATAAGTACTGTTAGTTGCCGTGTTGCTTTAATCTGTGCTGTTGCTATAGTAAGAATAGATCTCCAGTGAGCCTTTATGTTACCTGAACTCTGGCTTACCTTAATGGAAGATGGATTCCCTTGTTGTTTACGTGCCTCATTTACATGCTCAGCCCTACTATCTTATTCTAGTGATGTGGAATCGCCTTCCCTCCCCACAGTTATTAGGCAGCAAAACCACAACTAGGATGCAATTTATGAGTTGAGTTTTCCTGCTCCTTTATGGTAATTTGGCTGTTACTAATGTAGGAAAAGAATTTAGCTAATTAATGATAATTATCGTTTTATGTCTGATTGGGGTCTTTATCCAGAACTTTCCTCTAGGTGCCTATGAATACCCAAGAATGTCATGTGAACCACAATATATCATTGGCTAAACTGATTTCTTGAGCAAAAATACTATGTGAATTTTTCCCTCCATTGGCATTTCTGCCTGTCTTTTCAATGTTTCTCCCCTCTTGAAGATGAGTGATGCTTATCATTATGTTTTCCCTTCTATTGAATATGGCTTCTCATGTTTATTATAACAGGAATTTCTTTGAGTGTACATAATTACTTCCAGTTTCTTATATGAGATGCATGCTTCCTGAACTTAATCTGGAATCTACTTATAGAGTACATTAGTTTTTGTTACTCGATAATTTGAAGCTTAACTTTGCTGGAATTAATTGCTGCTATCTTTGTCATTGGTAAACTGGTTAACCACAATTCATTGTTTTAATACTTGTCTAAATGCTGTTCAACTGCAATTTTTTTTTTTTTTTTAAATAATCTCTTTTCGCTTGTAAGGGAGCTGGTTTTATGTTAATTTAGATGTCAAACCTATATGAAGGTCTTGACTTCATCAATATGTTATTGCTCATACAGGAATAAGGGTAGATAGTAAAGTAAGATGGATGAGTTTTCTGGTAGGAGACACAGAGTTGGGGTGGTTGTCCCCAAAAAAGGATCTAGTCTTGTTTCCAGGGATGCCATTGATAAAAGAGATCAAAATGCTGAATTTTGCAATCGTATTGGATGCAATGGAAGACTTAAATATGGAAAGAGTAATCAAAGTAATTGTGCTGAGAAATACAAAAATTCAAGGCCTTCCTGTCATTCTTCAAATGGCAAGCAGATCACTGGGAGCTCCTCAAGGACTTGTTTTCCAATTACTAATGGAAGAAAATCACGACACGATTCTGATTCTTATAGGAAATCTTCGTCTAACTTAGACAATGATTCTGCAGAATCTTGTGGTGTTCGTTATGAGCCAGCTGTTACAGAACACATCCCTTTAGTAAGTAGGAATCACACAGTACATCAGCCTGATTTACAAGATTCAAGTGCTGGTAAAGTCACACTGACAGAAGTAGGGAGTTTGACCACAGGATCAAATAATAAATCTCATAGAATAATTCGTCACAAGCCTCCATCTGGCTGTCAAAAGCCTCTTCCTAGTCCCTCTGTTACATCTGTTATTTCTACATCAAATAGTATAGCTTCAGGGACTAGGAAATACAATGGGGGTTGGTATGGTTTGAGAAATTTAAGATGCAACTCCATATCTGATGTTATCCCACAAGGTGGTTCAGCCTCAGAATCTAAGGTTAAGAGGGATGTTTTAAGAAAAAGAAGTCCTGAAGGACAAATTGGTGCATCTTCTTCCGGAAAAAGAGGTAACATGGCTTGTTCTGAAGATGGACATGTCGCCGCCTCCAATACAGGAATTTCTGTCACTGGCTCAAGACATGGTAGAAGCTGGGTTTCAAATATTGATTCTCGCACTGCATCTCTGAGGACTCAGAGGGCATTGAACTCAAATACTAGGATCGGGCTTTCCAATATTGACAACAGAAATGCTTTATTAACCAGTGAATCCAGTAGCAGTATTGCACAATTATCTAGACCTGAAACTCCTAATAGTGCTAATTTACATAGTTTATCACATCAATCTTCCATAGAAGGTTCTTCAAATGCTTCAAGCTCCTGCAGACTATCTGTGAGAACTGGTGGCAATGGAACTGGTATAATGTCCTTGATGCCCACAGAGCATGGTATTACTCATGCTTTCCGGCGACATAACCTGAATGGAGTTGCTGAGGTACTTCTCTGGTTCATCTGAAGAACTACACTCCTTTCTCACTTATGTGATTAACAGAGAACTCAATACTTCAGTTCTGTTTTCTTGATCTTGCCTTGGCAATTTTGTGTAACTTGTATTATTTTGTTGGTGCAGGTACTATTAGCTCTTGAGAGAATTGGGCAGGATGAAGAGCTGAACTATGAGGTACTCAATCTTTGGTAACTTTATGATTTGTGCAGATTGGCATTTGTATGTTGACTTTACTTCTTATCCATTTGACTCAGCAATTACTTGCTTTGGAGAACGATTTATTTCTTGGCCACCTTAGCTTCTACGACCAGCACAGAGATATGAGATTAGATATTGATAACATGTCATATGAGGTAGGCTATCATAAGATGCAATAGATTGAAATCACTAAGTACAATATTGTTCTAACTACTTTTTATTCCTTTTCTGGCTAACCAGATCGTACGAACTTGAATTTATAACAATTGTCTTTTAAATCAGCATTTTTTTGTTACTCATGAAAGTTTTCTCATTTGTTTCTTGGCTATAAAATTGGTGCCGCTGATGTCCAATGCCCTCTTTTCGTACTTCTTGACTATTTTTGTACTCCTTTTTGACAGGAATTACTTGCTTTAGAGGAGAGGATGGGTACTGTGAGCACAGCACTCTCGGAAGAGGCATTTGCTAAATGCATCACGAAAAGCATGTACCAGACTGCTACGGTAGATGTTGGGGCCTCTGGATGTAGTGAGGATGAAGCTGATATTAAATGCAGTATTTGCCAGGTGGTGTCCTCATTACCAAATATATGCTTTAGAAATTATGCTTTTGGTTTGGATGTGGTTTGATTGGAATTATAGTTACCGTTAAAAAAGTTGTTGGCCCTCAAAATGGAAGCAGCCTAACTTTAGCATAGAATTACCATGAGTGCTCATCCTAGATGAGAGATTTTAAGGTAAGCTTGGATTAAGTTGGCAATGTTGGCCAGTATTTCTAAAAAGAGCTCTAGTGGACGTAGGTTTTTTTTTTTTTTTTTTTTTTTTAAAAAATGAATTCCCTAAGAAACGGACCAGAATATAAATCGGACATATGCGGTACTCCACCTCCCCCCCCCCCCCCACCAAAAAAAAAAGAAAAAAAGGAAGAAAAGAAAGGAAGGCCAAAGATGAATAAAGAGAATGTTTATTGTGAAGACTTAAATGTGTGTGCATGCTTGCCTGTGTCTCTTCTGGGTGGACCTCAGTAAATTTGCTTCAAATTCAACTTAGCCGATGATGACGATGAGCCTTCTGTTTCAGCTGCATCAATTTGTTTGTGCATATTATGTATAATTTATTGAGATTGGCACTGGGCGAAACCAGTTCTCTGTGATGCATTATTCTCGATTGTTCCAACAATGACGCATAAATAGCTCACAACAAATTTGATAATGCTACTAGTTTCCTGGTTTAGAATTAGGCCTATTTGAATGCCTGCAGAATATCTGATGCCTCATCTATGTTTTCCTATGGTGGATGATTTTCTTGATTTGCTAGAATTGTTTCCCATCTATTGGTTATACTTGAATTCTTTCCATGCACACTCAAAAACATTGATGAAAAGCATCTACTTTGCAGGAAGAGTATGCGGTTGGAGATGAAATTGGGAAACTGGGATGTGAACATGGTTATCACGTGGCATGTATACAGCAGTGGTTGCGGTTGAAGAATTGGTGTCCCATTTGCAAGGCTTCAGCTGCAACATCCCAGTCTTCTTTGTCGTCCTAGGCAGGCTCAAGTGCCAAACAGTATAAGGACGCTAAATAGCATACCCATGTACAGATTACAGTCTGGTCATGCTTTTGCACCTCCTCCTTTTTCTCATTTTTTTTTCTTCTGATATTAATACTTCTTCGCTACATTCAGTTTAGTAAGCAATAACTACAGGTCATTGGCTCTGTAACGAATTCTAGATTTTTCTTTTCAATAAAATTTTAGCTCATCTGCTTCAATATCTAAGCGATTTGGTGTTTATACTAAGGACACGGGTGATCTAAAATGGTTAATTGGGTGGTGATATTGTTAAAATATGATAGCCCTGGTGCTGAAGTATCAAAGCTCGTAGAGATAACAAAGACTCGTTTAATGATTGTGTAATAAAGTATAGGTGTTTTATAACGTGTTGGTTAAAATGATATTGTCATTAACATATATATAAAAGAGCGAATGCCATGACTCAAAAGAGGTGCTTGTGTTGGTGATGTGGCCTATGGTTATTGGCTAGAGAGTGTTCGTCCAAAAGTCTGTGCACGCGAGTTTACTTTGGATTCCATTGTGCCTTCAAAAAAAAAAAAAAAAAAAAAAGAAGGTACTATGATCGATGTTTACCAGCGCTTCCCATCTCGCTTTCTCTATCTCGGTCTCCCTCAAACCTCAGACGAAGACCCTTCCTCTCCCCCTCCCCCTCTCTGAAACGATGACCAAGACTTTGGATTCCATTGTGCCTTAAAAAAAAAAAAAAAAAAAAAAGGAGGTACTATGATGGATGTTTACCACCACTTCCAATCTCGCTTTCTCTATCTCGGTCTCCCTCAAACCTCAAACGAAGACTCTTCCTCTCCCATTCTCCCTCTCTCTGAAACGATGACAAGGTCTATCAGTCATCTACATGTTTTCTTTCTTCCTTTCTTTGTTAATCAACAATAAGAAGAAAACAAAGAAGGCGCTTAGATTTTTTTTGTTTAGTTTTTTTTTCTTTCTTTGTTTTCTTCAATTTGTGGTTACTCACAATCACATTTTGCTTCTCATAGATTGAGGACAATGGATTGAAAGTCCACTCAATCCACGAGGAGGAGAAAAAGAATCAACTTTCTAGGTTGTGCAATTTTTTTTAATTTATTTTTCAGACATTTTCCAATTTTACTCTAGCCTTCAATTTTTTTTTTTTTTTTTTGTAAGAAAAGTTTCTGATTTCTGATCTCTTGTTTAGTGCTTTAGTTTTGCTGCTGTTAACGATCTCATTTCTGCTATCTATTGGGCAGATAGGGATCTCGTTTTTCTTCAAATAGATTGAGGGAAAAATGGAAGAAAAGTCGAAGGGAAGAAGAAAAACTGATTTAACTTTTCAAGGTTTGAATTTTTCTGTAGTTTATTTTCCAGCATTTTTTCTAATTTTACGCTAAACTAGACCTTCAAGTTTCTGCTTCCTTCTGTTTTTTTTTTCGGCTTTTCCATTGAAGATTAAATGTTTTAATTTCTTGTTTAGTCATTTAGTTTTGCTGCTGCTAATAGTCTTATTTTGCATTTATGTCATATTTTGATTTCTGTTTAGTAGATTGAGGAAAAGCGCAAGAAAAATCCACAAGAAGAGATAGATTTAACTTTTTTAGGTTGTGATCTTTTTTTTCCCCAAGTATCTTTGCAGATCACCTGAAATTCAGCTTTCAAGTTATATTCTATTCATTGGTTTTCATAAAGTAGCTATAGGTATTATTTCTTAGTTTTGCCTTTTATCTTTACTATTGCCTTCTTAACATGGATGGTTATGCAGCCAAGTTGTATATGGTACTGGGAGATCCTGTTTGAATTGTGCTTGGAATAGATGTCCTTTGTCATTACTTTTCCATTGCAGTAGTTGTGACTTTGTATTTAGAGTATGCATAGAGTGGTGTACTTGCATTTACAAGTGTGGTTAACACTTACTGCTAAAATGGCTTATGGGTGTTTGAGTTTTGCAGGTGGTACCAAAAATTTTTATGCTGTAATTTGCTTCAGTGCAATATTGAGTTTTTTTTGTTGAGCTTCCCATGTCTGGTGTATCAAATTCCAAAAAGTCCTTGCTCCCAAATTACATTTGTGCAATGCAAAAAATTCTGTTACACAATGAGGAAAAAGTAACTGCCAAAACCGTGTATATTTGGCCAAACTCTAAACTGTGATTTTTTTTTTTTTAGCCATCTCACCTTTTGTTCAATTTGTTTTCTGGGTTTCAGATTTTCACTTCTTCCTCCATTTCTTTGTCTCAAATATTCTGTGCAGAATGCATTCAATGGAAAATGATATTGTTTCTTAATGTTTATGTGCCATCATCTTGTACAAGAAGGAAAGATTTTTATGTATGCAGGGCTTATGCTTGGTTCAGAGCCCATGATTGCAATTTTTTTCTTTTTTCTTTTTGGGTTTTTTTGAGTATCCAAAATCGATCTGGTATTTTTAATAGGTATTTTGTGTTAAGCTTATTGCTGGTAGTGATAGGAGGGAAGCTGCTCACTAGCTTTAAGGCTACTTAAGTTTGTTCTATGTTTAGCCTTTTTCACCTTAATTAGGTATGTTTAGTCTTTTGATGTATTGTTGTTTACTTAATGTTTCTTTTACCGTGAGATTCTTGTAATTTTGTAGTCTCTGAATTTTTTAATAAGAAATTTTCATTTGTTGTGGATTATTTAATATTTGATTTGAAATACATTTGTTGGCTTGCTTGTATGCAGTTTCAATCTATTGATGTGTTTGCCTTTTGGTTCATAGTTTACTTTCTTATTGTAATTATTGGTCCTACGAAAAAGAACGATTCATTTGCAGTGGCTCATGTGCAATTTCTTTACAATGAATGCCATAAAAAAAAATCACCACTTAATAACTTCTAGTGCGACATTCGTTGAAGATAATGCATACATGGTGGTAAACAGACTGATATTGTATTCTTCGGGGTTTTTTTTTTCCCTAAATAACAGAATTTTTTCCCCTTCCCTAAAATCTTAAATTTATTTGTTGATAGGAAAATTAACATATTTAGATTATCTCCTAATTGCATTCTTTTGTTTATTTGATTCTATGAAGAGATTGTTTTCCTCAACAAGAAGGTGCCGGTTGAAGGTTAGGAAGTTAGAATAGAAACTCCCACGGGGTTGATACATGTACATTTGCTTGTGAAAGTTAAAAATAACATATTGAATAGTTGTGCCTTATAATGTTTTTTGCCTTTCTACTCTTGAATGATGATTTGGACTGGGGAGTTGGTAGGAATTAGCTGTAATTACTCTAAGAATACAGCTATGTAATTAGTCTAAGATAGCTGCTGTAATTAGTCTAAGAATTACAAACTAGTTACTTGTATAAACTAGTTACTTGTATAAAGAGATCAATGAAATATATGAAAAATATACTTTTAGCATAATTAATAACTTGGTATCAGAGCATTGGGGTTTTTCCTTGCTCTCCTCTTCTCTGAAAATTCCAGCCATTCTTTCAATAGCCCATACTGCTGAAATTTCTTCTCTAAAACACTAATCACATCACAATATGTCAACCAAACCTGATGTTGAATCTCCTAACAGCAAGAATCTCTCCACTCTAACCATACAAGATGCTTCTTCTTCCATTCACATTAAATTGGATGGCACTAATTATCAAGTTTGGTCCAAGATTTTGGAGATGCATATTGCTGGAAGAAAAAAAATGGGCTGTATTAATGGAAAAAAGACATTTTTCTATGATTCCAAATGGAAGAGACATTCAAAATTTGGTTCAAAATTGCTGTTTTAGGCTATCGAGACAGTTTCGGGGTTAGTTTTTTGCCAACTTTGGAAATTCGGCAAAATTCACAAAATGTGAACTATCCTTTCAAATTTGAAACTCAATTAGAGATACAATCAAAGTTTAAAACACAAGAAGCGAAACAAGAATCGGAGTTTTGAGCATCAAGATATAGTAGCTCAAATTTGCTGAAAAAGTGAGACTTTTAGGCTAATTTCCAGGTTTAAAACATAGACTTTGAATCTTTGGTTGAGCATTGAAATGGACTCAAAATGGCACCCAATTTGGTATGATTATACTACCATATAAGGGATATTTCTCTGTCAAATTTCATAGAAAAATTCATACGGGAAGTCAGTTAACAAAATCATTAAAGTCCCACGAGTTTCCAAGGCAAATCTGGCTTGTATGTAAATTTTCCTTTTCTAAACATTTGGCCAATAAAATCTTCTCAAACACAATCCATTTGTGTAGACAATGTCTAAGAAACATACGAGATGTATTTGGTAGGTGATTAACACCAAGAATTTAGAAACAAAAAGTCCCAAATCTAGATTAGCTATAAATCAGTCCAGAATTAGGGTTTTCTTTCACAAAGACAGCTCTAAAATCCAGCCATAACTCACTCAATTCAACTCGGAATTGAGCATTGTCAGTGGTGTTGAAAACTACATTCATAAGGCAACAATTTCTCAGAAGGAATTATTTCAAAATTCTATCCACAACTAGCTCATATTTGAGCATCAAGTTGCAGCTCAAAACAAGGCTTCCAGTACAGACGAGAAACAGAACTGGCAACTTTACAAGGTTGGTACGGCTCGCTCAAGTGGAATCAGGGCATACATTTTATACCGTTAGAAAACTGGAAATGTCTATTTCTAATGCCATAAACGGCACTTGATTTTGACATCGGAGGAAAGAGTTATGGCCGAAACAAAAAATCACTGCCAGAGCACTCCGGACACCCATTTCCAGCTTTGGTAAATTTTTGAAATCTCAACATTTACCCATCCAAATCACATAATTTTTTTGTGGAAACTTTTCACACAACCTATACAACATATCTGCATAAAAAACAAGTCAATTGGACCACAAAAAAGAGCATCAAAATGCACAGCAATAGCAGGGGCAGAAATGGTAAAATTCCCTTTTCACTTCCTTTGAGCTTTCTTCCATAATACAACTTATTTTCACTAAATTAAGCACTAATCCAACATAAATAACGTCAAATCTCATCAAATCAGTTCATCAAGCCATTGTGGGATTTCATAGAGTCCACTCATAAGATTTCCAACAATATAAAGATACCCACATGAATTTATGAGCTTACAAGTGCAAGATAACTTCTATAAACCAAGTTTTAAGAGGTTGATCGTTGTTTACCTTTGTAGATGACTAAGGCAGAAAATTTTGGTCCTTGGAAGCTAAAGAAAACTATGAGAAACAAGCCCTTTTCTTAGCTTAGGTTGATCTCCAAGTGGTTTGCAAACTGCGTGTAAATTTTGAAGTGATTTAGGTGAGATTTGAGTGGTGAAATGAAGAAGAAATGTTGGTTCTTTCTTCCTCCTTGTGTCCGGCTGCTATGAGTGAAGAGAGAGGGTGTGTTTGCTGAAAATAAAGCTTCCTTGGGAAGCTTAAATGTGTAGTTCAAATTGTCTCAAAAGTTAACTCTCCCTCCGCGCGCGCGCGCACGCGTTTCGTGCTCGATTCCTCTTGAGTTTGTTTTACTAATGCACTTCCATTCATACTATTATTATTCACTCTTAATAGTCTAGAATAAATTTCTTAAATTTTCAATTAACCGCTCTATCTCGATATACGCGAACTTTCGATTAGCGCGCGGCACGGCGAAATTTCTAAGGAACTCTTATAACGATGGTATCACTAAATAATACTTGAGTACTTAAACGTAAAAATACCTATTTTAAGACTAATGTATAAGTCTCCAATTTCCAAGCTCATCGTATTCTTGAATTGGTTATTGTCTCCAAACGCGCATTCACTATTCTCACTTAACGAATTTCAAAAATTAAATTTTGAAACAAGTCACTTTAAAAATATAAGTCACAATTCCATGTAATTGAGTATAAAAAGGTTGAAATAAAATATTCAAAGTAAACGGCCAAATAAATATTTAAATGAGCTCGTAATAGGAATTTAAAATAAAAAAATTTGCGAGTCCTCACACGAACACTAGTGTTGGATCTCTTAGGAGGGTCTTGCTAACTATTACCAAGACTAGGGCTACAAAGCCGCTATGCTTGGCATGAAGTTTTCCCCCTTCCCCCGCCGTAAAGCTGAATATTGGTGGATCTTCAATGGGGAATCTAGAATATGCCGGGGCTAGAGGAATTGTTCGCGACTCATACGACTGTGTCCTTAGAGCTTTTTCATCGCTCTATGGCTACCAAACGAACACCAAAGCTGAGGCCATGGCTACGTTGGAAGGCGTGGAACTATGTCTATCCTTGGGCTTGTGCAATGTTATTGTTGAGACGGATTCGCTTACTCTGCTCAACATGGTCAAGGGGTTGCATAGGTGTCCCTGGCATATACACGGGGAAGTAGTGAGGATCTCTAATATGCTGGCAAGGGTGACTTTCACTTTAACACATTGCTACAGGGAGGTTAACTTTGCAGCAGATGGTCTTGCAAAACTTGCTGTGAAGCATAGGATTTCGTCAATCTATGACGCTACCACATTACCAGCAGCAATCATAGGTGTTATTCGTTTAGATGCTAGGCAATTTCCTTACATTCGCTGAGTGTCCAACATGTAGTTCCTCTTAAAAAAAATAGCATAACTAATAAATATAAAATTGGCCATTAGGTGGTAGAAAAAAAAAAGGAGCACATAGTTAAAATTTAAAGGATAATAGGGATACCTCGCTTTTGAAGTAGCGGCTAAATTAGGGGGAAAAGAGTTATCTATTACTCAAGATTAACAAACGCTTCAATGCACCAATTTAATTGACTACTAATTATTAGAGATAAAAACCTTAATTTGTT
The DNA here is from genome assembly GCA_036785865.1 of Coffea canephora. Classification (NCBI taxonomy): domain Eukaryota; kingdom Viridiplantae; phylum Streptophyta; class Magnoliopsida; order Gentianales; family Rubiaceae; genus Coffea; species Coffea canephora. Next base: position 26,825,741 of record CM071920.1, read on the forward strand.
CATTGAAAAGAAACACACTAATGTCATAAAACAAATAATAAACTAACATTCTAAACATGAACAAAGATTCTTAAGGACTAAAGTGAGAAAAATAAAATTTTTTGGAGAAAAGTATGAATTTTAAAAATGAGGGGCAAAATTGTAAATTTTGTAAAAAAAATTTCACTACCCTATTATTCATAATATACTCAAAAGTAGAATAATTCAATCACCAAAATAATTTTAAGCCATCAAACCAAAAACTATTTACATTAGTTTTAAAGTTGTCAAATAAAAATCCTAAATTTGATAAATTTACTTAAACCCTAAGTATGCTTTGAAAGTCAGAATTAATTCACCAAAACATACGTAAACATCATAAAGAAAGACCAAGAGTCCAAAAAAAAGGAGAAATTTTATCCATTTTCACAAATGTTGTCTCCTTAGTTTAATTATGCAAATGTTAGAGGTCAAATTATAAATATTTCTTGTGGAAGTTATATGAAAAATTAGCAAGTAAGTAATGCCATAACAACAAAGAAATTTTTTTAGAAAATTAAACAAAAAAATGCCTAAAATACAAAGAAAATGTTTAGACTAAGCAAGTGAAGAAAGGCTAAAACAAAATATTTATGTCATATTTTCTTAATCCAATTTCTTATATCAACAAGGCTAGCCATATGGGCTCTAAAAATTTGGCCCAGATGCAAACATAATAAACCCAAGCTAGTAACACAATTTAGCCCAAACAAATCTAATAAAAGAAACAAGCACAAACAAGCTTAGACTAGTCTACATTAAGATAGCAATCTAATCCGGGCTTAAAACGATACAAGCCCAATTTCAACTTAGACCAAAACTCAAGTAAATTCCATTAACAAACTCAATTAGCCCATGCTATATGACCCAAAACTAAGATAACTAGTACAAATAAATTCATCTATATTAGTCATGAAAAGGAAAGTAAAAAAAAAAAAGAAAAAGAAAAAAGGAGAAATATAACAAAAGCTGGAGTCCGTTGGATTTTACAAAATTTCCAGCCAAATGGCCAAAAACTTCATCTACAAAATTTTCGGTGATTTACATCTACTAATTCCTCTCATCATTCTAAATGTGTTTGTAACATCAAAATAGACTTGGAAACATCATATTTTGCACAAAAGAGAGAGAAATCTTTACTATACTAAAAGCGTCAGTTGGCTTAGCTACAGTGAAAGTGGGCCGGTTATAGCGTGATTTTTGTGAACTTGAGGGGTGGTTTGGTCTTTCGGCATTCAGTGGTGGTGGCTTTGCTGGAAATTTCCTGCTATTCGCGTGGCTTTGTTATGGGCACTGAATAGGGAGCCGCCGAATACACCAGCTACGCCTAACATGTGAAATGGGTGCCCCAGAGAAATTCCATTTCAACGAAAATTTTGCCACTTTGGATACATTGAGCCCAACAGAGATAGAGAGAGCGAGAGATGGTCCTGCACTCGTGGCATCTACCTTTGACTTTGATTTTCAAACCCTCATCTGACCTTTTAAACATTTTCAGTATAGATTGTAGAAGAAACAACTTACCATGTTGGACGAAATTCGTACTCATTTTTCGTAGCCATTTTGTTGACAATATTAATAAAACTCAAACCAATTGTTATAATGGCTCGATACTAGAGGTGACAAATCAACCCACCTAATTAAATTTACCTATACCCGTCCATGAATAGATGGTATAAGTTCAAAATTTTTGAATTAAAATTTTATATTAATTTTTATAGTACTTAGTTCAAATTTGTAAATTCTTATTATTCAATTATTAAATAATAGATAATTTTGTAACATAGAGTATAAATGAAAAAAAATTGGTAATTAAATTTATTGAACATTATAAATAAATATTTAAAACTAATAATGGGTACAAAGAGTGGTATAAATTGATAACTTGTTTTGCAAAAATAAATTTAAATGATTTTACCAAAAGTCAAAATAAATAAGTTGTAAATGGGTAATTGAGTTACCAAATTCATTTTTTGGCTTACCCATTTATACCTATCTAATTAAATGGGTATAAATGAATTAATTCACTTCTACCCATTACCCATTTTATCCAACCCAAACCCACCCAAGTCACCCATTTCGACACCTCTACTCCATACTTTATATTTAAGCCCAATATTTTTGTTTTCCCACTTTAGCTTTCTTGCTTTGTTTTACTCTGAGAAGCAAGAATTTTCATGATAAACTGAATTTGTTCTTCACTACGATTTCCCTTGTGTTCCAACAAAGGAACGTTTAACTTAAAATAAATATTTCAACCAGGGAAAAAAAACCAGTTTAAAAACAACTACATATAACGGTTGAAATCAATTTGAGTCTATCACTCCATCCCCCCTCTTTTCTTTTGTAGTGTAAGTGAAAGAAGAGCTCGTTACTCTGTCTCACTATGTCTATTGATCCTTCGTTTTACTGCAAAAGCTTGATGAACAATACCGTAAAACACAGTACAAGTTTGAACTTATTCTCGAGAAATTATGCCTTCTCGCGAGAAAGAAGCAAAAAGTTGAAAATGATGAAATAGTAACATGCAATTGCATATTTCATCATAGAAACTAGCAAGACAAGCAGCCACAGACCGTGGTTCACGCACAATCAAAATAATATATTGCATGAAAAAGAAAAACAGAGGAGAGAGGACCATGGGGCTATTAGCATTGAACCTCAACATCCGGTTCAACAAAACAGAGGAGCAACAAACATACGAGCTTAAGAATAAGTTAAAAGGAGAAACATCTACATATTTGTGAAAGGGGTGATCTTGATGACTAACTCAGGGAAAACATCATCTGGATCATGAATATAGGGATTCTGCTCAAAGATGTAAGGATCCCCACATTTTCCACTGATAGTATGCAGAGTCTCTCCTTCACGTACCGCATGAATCTCATCACACGGCTGTTCAAGTAGTAATGAAGATAATATTTGCTGCTTCTACTGTTGCACTTCAAACTCCTCCTCAGTTGATTCACAGCAGCTTAACACCAACTTTAAAGCCAGGAACAAGGCACAGTACCAGAACACAATCTCTGCTAGAGCTGTCGATGGATGAATGCGGCCTGACATGTTATGCTTTAAATTCAACTCTTTCTCGAATTCGCAGCGACAATTGTTCTCTCTCTGTCTCTCTCTATAGCAAATATGTGCATGCATGTGTACCAAAAAATTATCTCAAGTGGAGGAGAGTATTTGCAGGACTCATAGTATTGAGGATCAGTAGGAGTTAATGTTGTTGTTGCGAAGTAAGCTAGAGAGATGATGATGTTTGATTTGACGTGATAATCATTTTGGAGTACAAGTGCAGGTCATTAGAATGGTTAGACAGCAGTGTTCCTGCTAGAGGGACAAGATTGAAACGGGTTCGTTTCTTGCGGATCGTAGGTAACTGTCTCAAGTGAAGAAATATTGGAACATATGAAATGAAGGAGAGAAAGTTCGTTTAACTACTTTATTAAATGGTAGTGAATACTTGAGATATCTCTTGATTATAATTAAGAAAGCAATCATTCAACATTTTTTACTTGCTCTCGAGTCTCAAGTTTCAACCATCCTTCGCAGCACCATCCTCGAAGATGAACAAAATTCTTGTGCCTTAATCAGTCAACCGTCGTTACAAAATAGTTAGAAAAAAATTTCCAATACGGTCAATCCCTACTCGATCACGCTTCTTGATAACTACCTGAGGGTACGAGAGACCTCTAGATTCTTTCCCCGTCCGACGTTTTTGTTTTTCTCTGTATCATCCAGCAGCTTCGTCTGGTCTCACGATTCCAATTAGTTTAATACAACAATTTCCTAGATTTCATCTATGACCTTTCTTTTAGTCAAGCAACACACAAACAGTTTTCTGATATACTGATATTATGAGCAATCACTGCTTCCTTTTGAGCTCTGAACCAGCAATATGACCGCTTTCTTCGCAGTAAAAAGATCAAAGTTGTCAGATTCTTCCTTCTAAAATTATTGATCCCCTTTTTCATAAACTTACATCAACAATGTAATTCCAGTGTGACTTAATCTTTTGTAAAGTTTAAACCCATAAGTATTATAAACGACCTATATTCTTATGTGATAACACAGTACCGAAACACTATGGTTTCTTTTGTTTACACATCTGACATTTTTTTCATCCAACGTCTTTAAAGAATCAGTTGATCTTCATTCTACATTAAATGTATATATCTATATACATACACTGATACATCTATACTTTCTATACAAAATGACTTTCTAATTATCGAATGCAATCATATTACCAATTATCATCGTTTAACCTACTCCATAAAATTAAATTAAATTAACACAAGTTAGGGCAATGCGCGAGGCCTAAAAAACTAGTTTAAGAAAAACCCACACTTCAACATCCTACTTTTCACAAAAGACACAGCAAAAGTTCATAAAAGTTCATACTTGATGTCCTTCATGGGTCTAAAGAGAAATAAACATGACCAAAAGATTTATGTCATATTTTCTTAATCCAATTTCTTATATCAACAAGGCTAACCATATGGGCTCTAAAAATTTGGCCCAGATGCAAACATAAATAATCCCAAGCTACTAACACAATCTAGCCCAAACAAATCTAATAAAATTACAAGCACAAACAAGCTTAGACTAGTCTACATTAAGATAGCAAACTAATCCGGGCTTAAAAGGATACAAGCCCAACTTCAACTTAGACCAAAACTCGAGTAAATTCCATTAACAAACTCAATTAGCCCATGCTATATGACCCAAAACTAAGATAACTAGTACAAATAAAGTCATCTATATCAGTCATGAAAAGGAAAGTAAAAAAAGGAAAAAGAAAAAAAGGAGAAATGTAACAAAAGCTGGAGTTCGTTGGATTTTGCAAAATTTCCAGCCAAATGGCCGAAAACTTCATCAACAAAATTTTCGGTGATTTTCTAGTTCAACTATTTACATCTACTAAATCCTCTCATCATTCTAAATGTGTTTGTAACATCAAAATAGACTTGGAAACATCATATTTTGCACAAAAGAGAGAGAAAATTTAAGAAAAACCCACACTTCAACACCCAACTTTTCACAAAAAAACACAGCAAAAATTCATAAAAGTTCATACTTAATGTCCTTCATGGGTCTAAAAGAGAAATAAACATGACAAATCTTAGACCAAAATATGCCAGAAAAAGAAATCACCATTGTCAACCAAGAAATGGATAAAAAGTTCTAAGAAACTAGTCAAAAATGATATACAACAAAAGAAAATTATCAAGTAAGGTTACCTACAACTCTCTGAAGATTTCAAGTTGGAATAAACCATGATGGATCGTCGGGATTCAAGATTTATGAAATTCCTCCCTATTAAATTGGAGTGAAATGCTTTGGGTTTTAAGAATTGAAAAATGTGCGAATTTGAGCTAGAATTTGAGTGGTTTTCTCCAAAAACTTTCAATAGAAGAGTTTTTCTATTATATCTATAGAGTATGAAAAAAAAGAAGAATCAAACAAAAAGGAGCTAAAACAAATGAGAAAATTGGGTTCAAACAGGGCTGATTTGGTAGCCCTATTTTTTCTAGTTTCTGGAAATTTTTCTTCTTTTCTCTTTTCTCTCACTGAATCTGTCTCTTACAACTGATATCTAACAAGTATCCTACCTAAGCCCTAAAAGCTCCTTATTAACATATTTAAATGGTCCTATATTAAGAAATAAAACCCTACAACCCTAAAAGTGATGGTTAGAATGAATTGGGATGATGCATTCCTTCCTTATCTTTTGATAGATTTTGTTCGGTGGTGTTGGACAAGATGGGAGTTGTCCTTGTACGAGTCAGGCTTAGGGAAAAAGAAAGAAGAAAATAAAAGAAAAGAAAAGAAAAAAAAGAGAAAATGTCCATGAGGTTTCTATTACATGTCTCATATCGGTAATGAGAAAGGAGAAGAAACACACGTGTGGCCAGCATGCACGCGTGAAATGCTCCAGATTTTTTTTTAAATGGGTAACATGCCTTATTCCTTTAGGTTTTTCCTTTTTTTTTTTTTAAATTTTGTTAGACTTGGTTGGGTTTTATTTCCTTTTGCCTAAGTTTTTGGTTGGGCTTGAGGTTGACATCGGATTTAGGAATTGGGTCTTTGGGTTTAAAGAAAAATGGGTCATTTTCCTTGATTTTTTTCTTTCTTTTTTTGTGCTCTTTTCTTTCTCTATTTTGGTTTCTTGCACAAACCTACAAAACAAAAAAGTACAATTTACTTAATAATTTTTTGTTGAAAATAAGTAAATAAAAATTACAATAGAATTGAGAAATCAAAATAATTTGTTGTCTACAGATTACTCTTCTTTGTCTAAGTTTCGAAGAAACTTGGAAACATCAAATTACCTATAACATCAAATTACCTATCTATTTCTTCTCAGCCGCAATTGAACCAAGACAAACAACATAAAATATTAGGCATTATTTGATAAAGTAACAATAAAAATATGAAAACATGATCGAACTTGCATGGATCTGCCTACATTCCCCATCGGATCAGACGTAGTCTAAATGCAAGGTAGAGTGCAACTTGTGCTAAAACAAAAATGAAAATGAAGGAAATGGCAAAGATGATTACGTAAGCTAATTTGCAAAATGATGGACATGGAAATGTAATGCCTGAATACTGATGAGAATAGTTAAATCAAATTACAAGTCTGTACTTGTTGGCGGGATTAACCCAGGCCCAGACAACTAGAAGAATAGAAATATGCTCCCAAGCATAGATTGCTGGTGAAATTAAACCCGAATTCAAACAATTAGTGAAAGAAATAAAAATGCGCCTTAGTTCTAGAATACTTGGTGGAATTAGACCCAAATCTAAATAACTAGTGGGAGAAAATGAAATGCGCCTTAGGTTTAGAATACTTAGTGGGATTAGAACCGAACCCAAATAACTAGCAGGAGAAATGAAAATACACCTTAGGCCTAGAATACTTGGTAGGATCAGACCCAAACCCAAATAACTAGCGGGAAAAATGAAAATGTGATCCAATCCTAGAATACTTGGTGGAAGTAGACCTGAATACAAATAAATAGTGAGAGGAATGAAAATGTAAAGTTTGGATTGTCAACCTTGCAAAAGCAAACTTGCAAAATCCATGATGCTAGACTCAAAAATTCAAAATATTTAAAAATGCTAGAACAAATAAAAATGCAAAGTTGGGGATACTAGACTTTGAAAAAAATGAAATGAAATACAAGGTCTAGAGTATTCTACAATCTTTTGATTTTCAAATTGAGCAAATGACAAAAATGCCACGAAACTATTAACTTTTAAATCTTTCGGTCATTAAACTTTTTTCTTCGCAAAAATTGTCACTCAATTCTTAAAAATGTGTTCTTTTTGTCATTCCATCCAATTTAAGTGTGAAGTCAGATGGGATAAAAGTCACATGAGCTAGGCTCTTAAGGTTTTTGGGGCAAAATTGTATAAAAAAAATTGAGTCAATTTAACAGAAAAGAAAAATGGTCTTTCACTTCATCTTCTCACTAGATGGACCTCACATTTTGCCTTTCACAACTTTTTGATAAAAGCCACAGGCTTCCTCTTCAAGCCCCTAAAGGACCTTCTATGACCACAAGCATAGAAGAGCTTAACAAGCTCATCAGTGAACATGTCCAAGAATGCATCAAGATCCACTCCTTTGAAACTAAACTCGAATGTTCTTTTCTTTGGCTGTCTGACTGCAACATTGGTCTCCACATCCGCCATGGTGATTTGAGGGAGAAGTCGCTGGTAGAACCCTAGGTTTTGGGAGAGATGGACTAAAGTAGCTACTAGGTTTTTCCAAGAAGGTTTCACTTCATCTTCCCCAAGATCTGGTTGCCACCATCACCAACTCCCCCACTACCACAGTAGGTTTAGCAGCCAAGCTCATTGTCCCTACTGCTCTCCTCAGTCAAATTTATAGAAGAGGGTTGTTATCTCATTGTGAAACCTCGAAATTTTACTTGTCTTTATAGCTCTTAGTTCAACTTACTTGCCTTAGATTTTTGGTTGTTTTCATGGTTGAATTTGAACCAAGGGAGTGAATTTTGTTAAGAAAAGGTTCATAATCTCAAGTTGTTAGAAAATCTAGAAATTTTCGCAAGAGGCTCTGCGTGTGACAGCCCCACTTGCCCCTAAGGCGTACCAAAGGGGTTAGCGGACTGCCTGTCCAACTCTCGCCAAAACTAACGAGGCAGTTAAATATAATCTAAAACGTTCCGGAAGGTGATAGCATGCTCAATCTATTCAAAATTGCAAAATGGCAAAACGAAAATCGAAACCGTCAATGAATAGTGGTTGCCACGTCACCATCCAATCGAATATAGATATCGCCATATAACTCGGGAAAACATTTCTAAACCAAATAGGATACATGAACATGGGTAAACAGTGTTATACACATACGTTTGTAATTTACAAAACAAAAGAAAGATATTTGGATCAAAGTACATTTAGGGTTTTACAAAAGAATATATTAAAACTAACTCAACTCGTGCTTCAAAACATCATAGTTCCCAAAAGTGGTTCCCTGTAAGGAAAACAAAATTTAATGGAGTGAGCTTTCGCCCAATGAGGTATCATCACCCAAGTAACGAAGTTCACATAAGCACAAATCTATTCATTCCAAATACATCCAATAAGTGAGTCAACTAGCATCGCATTACAAGAAAGATATTTAAAAGGATACGGTCGGCTCTCAAGAGCCCTTGTCCCTGCTTGCCGTACTTGATCTCGCCCCGTTGACCCTCCGTCAATGCTTAAGGAGTAACCAATACCGTTGACTCCACTTTCACCGATTCCTTCCACCTCACATACCCTTACCAAGCCCGAACTCCAATCAGTTCAGAAATGGTAATACTCGAGTATACCGGAATCAAGAGTCTCATACTCAAAGATTCCACATAAACAGTCCCCATGGCTTGTCAATTTTCTCGACCAAGCCCTTGCCGGCTCGATTCAATTGACCACCAATGGGGTTGAGCTCAGTGATAACAGTAATGGTCGTTGGATACTCGTCCAAACGACCCCAGTTCAACTATGTTCAAGTAGAATTCAATTGATGCAGTAAACAGTCACATAAGCCATAGAGCGCGAGAATGATAAAGTACACCCTCGTCTCCAACAATTTCATCCATATACATAAACATTCAAGTCATAAATTGCATGTATAACCAAGCCATGAAGCAACAATCACGTGAGTAGTACACTCACCAAGCAAACACAGAGTGAAATCACAAATTTCTGTCCAATGAACACCTTGGATCACCGGCACGCCCTAAAACATTCAAGTAAACACAATGAGACTCGAATGCGAGCCATAAACTGAATCCATATACTACTAGAGTAAGACCAAATAGAACGTATAAGTGCAAAATCAAGCTAGGACATGTGCGGAAATGAAGTTTAGGTTGGAAAACAAAAGACAGATTTAACGTTGCTTAGCGGAACGAATACAAATGAAGTTAAACTTATCGGATTGAGGTGAAATTTATACCATTTCGAAGCTAAGATAAAGGGCTACAACTTTGATGAAGACCACTCAGTCCAATTCATGGTGTAGCTAGGTCAAAATTTCAATGTACCAAATCAGAATCGCACAAATAGGTTAGCTAACCGCATTATGGTTAAATGACCATAACTCAGGCTACTGAAGTCCAATTGGGGAGTTTCCAGGGCTGTTAGAAAGCTAAGACATAGCACTACAACTTTTATGTTTTGGTCAAAATCAAACTCAGTACGCATCAGGGTGAACGGTCGTGGTCAGTTTGGGTGAACTGTTAACACTGTCCACCGAACTCTTACCTATGGCAGTCTGGGTATTTCCATCTTTTCACAGGCTAAAGAACTCGGATTGGGCTGAAATTTTACAGAAAGCTATAAAACATTATTTCCTACAACTTTCATGTTTTAACCTAAGGCTACTTCGGTCTTCATCCTATCCAAACAGTACCAGGCAGAACAGGGTTAGTTGAAACCCTAATCTGGAATTTTCCGTACAAAGCGGAAATTTTCCCCAAATAGCTACAATTTACAGATCAAAGCTTTATTCTAGACCATTCCAAGCCATCATCCATGACCAACCAATATTAAAAATATAAAACAGAAAAATCATGAATAAAAATAAAAATTTTACCAATCTCTACCAAAAGTCGAGAAATTTTCCACAAAATCACATCTATAACCAACACAAGTCATTAATTTGACATTATCAAGACCAAAGAAAGGAAGCAACTTGCAACCTTGACTACTCACCTTGCAACCTCAAGAAAGGAAGCAACTTAGCACCACTTTCTTTCAAACCACTTCACAACCAACCTCACTACCACTAAACTAAGGGTTTTTATGGAGGAATTTCAAGTTTAATCGGTTGGATTGGGAGGTTGAGCAAGATTAAGAGCAAGAAAGTTGAGAGTTTTCTTTTCTTTTCTTCCTAGAGAGAGCCGGCAAAGAAGCTTGAAAATGAAGATGATTTTGGATCAATTTTGATTAATTGGTAAAGGTAATGAATAGTAGTCAAAGTCCAAGATTCAATCACAAAGTGACACTTGTCACTTCTTTTAATGCAAGGCTATCCTTTTGTCTCTCCCACCTTAATTTATTTGGTAATCTCTAATTATCTCTTAACACCTAATAAATTACTCCCTGTACACAAAACTTAACCTAAATGGACCGAATTTTACCGAATTTTTCGCACTACCGAGTCCCACGCCCGGTATACCTTCCTAAATTCTCATGAACTAACTTATACTAGAAAAATACTTTAAAAATCATATTTACTCATACAAATTATTTTAAATTTTCCTAATAAAGAAAACATAGAAAAGCGTGTAATTAAATAAAATAAAACCTAGAAAATAAGAGAATTTACGGGTTCTCACACTACGCAGCTTTGAAAAATTGGCTATAACTTCGTATAAGAAAGTCGGAATCAGGTCCAACTCCTTGGTCGAAGTCCAAATCTACAATAAAATAGCATTTAAGAATGGAAAATTCACTAGAGTTCGAAACATAGGAGTTTCGCTTCAAGAAAATCAAATAAATGAAACTTGTTTAAGTAGTGGTCATATGGCTTATCAAACTCTAGAAAAACTCATGCTCGCTCTTTTAGTTTCAATAGAGAAGTGATTTATACTCTTGAAGTCACACTTAGTATAAAACTCAAGAAAATCGTCTTTTTAAGGGTCGCTACTTTTACTTCTAAAAGGGTACGAGTTTCGGCAAAAAGTTCAGCTTATGTACCTCTTACTAAAGAAAACTCGAATACCAGAAACAATCAAAATTCGCTTCAACATCGAGTCATCGCTCAAGTCTCAAGTTCACTCGTCTAACTTTCGAGCAAAAATTTGGGCAGCATGCCCTTTGTATTTAGCTATTTTCCAGCCACTTATGGCTTCATTTTTTTCCTCAACTCAGCCCAAATTCAACACATAAGCAAGCTTAACCAAAAAGCTCTTCAACTAGGCTCAATATCATCCAAATACAAGTCAATTCTAGCAATGCAACCATCAAGATCAAAACTGGAAACCAGATTTAAAGACAAATGGCTAAACAGCAGGTTGACGTCTCTTGGCGTTTCGGTTACAACTGAAGGTACGCTTATCGGATTGGGGTAAATTTTATAGCGTTTCGAAGCTAAGATAGAGAGCTACATTTATTATGAAGACATAAACACCCAGTTCGTTCATTTTCAAGGTCAAAATGTGAAATCTCAGAGAAAATAGAAAGCTGCCTGTGAAATAGGGCTTTTGGCAGTCAGGGGTATTTTAGTCATTTCACATACTACAGTTCTCCGATTGAGCTGAAATTTTGTAGGTAGATATTTAACTCAATTTCCTACAACTTTCATGTTTTGAGAAAGAACGGATTCGGCCTTTATCATGGACGAACATGCAGGCCAGATGGGTTCCAAAAACAGGGCAGAATCACTACCAAATGCTGGAATTCAACTTTTACTCTAACAAAGTTACATTCAAGCCCAAAATCACTTCACTAGTTCCATTTCCAGATATATTCAACCCTAATCGAGCGACTATTGCGAATACAATCGCAAAAATTCAAAAACTAGACTATGCTATCCTATACCAGTCTCACGCTCTCGCTCGTACCCCCTGTAAGGAAAACAAATTTAATGAAATAAGGTGAGTTAGAACTCAGTGAGGTTCCAAATAGCAAGCTGACCATTATTTAAAAGTGCAAGTATCAAAGTAACAAAGTAGCGAGCATAACAAGTCAAGAAAATGAGCGAGTGTAAAAGTTCATAAAAAAAAATAACACAACAAATAATAATCATTTCAAAGTATAAGGATACGGATGGCTCTCAGGAGCCAAATTTCCGTTGCTTCACCAGAGCTTGATCAAGTAGTAGTTGATGCTCCGTCAACTTTCGAGTAAAGTAACCAGTCCCGTAGTGCTCCGCTTTACACCAATCTGTCCACCATTCAACCCTCTTACCGGGCCGGAACGTTCAAATAAACACGTGTGGTAATACTAGAGGATACCGATTAGTCGAGGAGGTATCACTCCACTCAACAAAACAAGAGACCCAATGGTTCGTTATCTAATTGACCAAGGCCTTGCCTTCTCGATTCGATTAATTAGCTAGTGGGGTTTGGGTTCCCAAGTAGGCAACATAGTCGATGACCAATCGACTTAATCAATAAAAAGTACGGAGACGGGAATGAGAGGCACCTCCCACTCGGATCGAGTGTGGTACATATGGCCGCTCCGCACTTACAAATTGAGCACAAGTACAAATACAAATACAAATACAGGTCACATGCAAGTCTGGTACAGGGGGTGAGACTGGTATAGGCTATCATAATCTAGTTTTTGAATTTTTATGATTGTATTCGCACTAGTCGCTCGATTAAGGTTAAATGTATCTAGAACTCATATCTTTTGATATATTTGGGATTGTATGGATAATTGCAATAGAAATGAATGTATTTGCACGTTCAAAGTTTGAGAACTGTTATTTCCTTGACTCTTGAGATTGTAAACTATTTTATTCGAAATGAGTGAGTGAGTCCTGGCGAGAGCTGGGCAGGCGGTCCGCTAAACCTTGGGGTAAGCCCTAGAGGGAGATAGGGTCATCACACTCATACCTTCTTATTTGCGGTAGCTTCTCTTTTTTTTTTGGTTTTTGAATTTTTTTTTGAATTGAAGTAGTGCCCACTAGTTCAATCCATCCTTTTCTATTTTGTCTCAAAACTATTGTTACAAAAGTCTATATTTTCCAAAATGTAAGTGACTATTTAAAGAATGAAATTGACAGCTTTATGAAAGTTGTTTACCTAAGGATGCATTTGGTTCCGTAGAATTAGAATTGTACACTATCACACAAGTTCTTTATAAGAATGGTTTGGTATGTTTTAAATTATTCAGATGGCTCCAAAGTTCTAGTATCTTAACACAGTCACTAATTTTTTTTTGTTGGAAATCAAGAATTTACAAATAGCCTAATATTTTATACAAAGAAATTAAAGAAATAAACAAATAAATAAAATCAGAAGCGTAAATTGTAAATTTTGTTATTGTAAGGAGGTAAATAGCCAACCTTGCTTTTTTAGTCAAATATCAAAGAATGTTGTCATTAATTCCCAATCATAAATGATAAAGAATGTATTAAATATTAACATTACAATTATATTTTATGTTTTACAGTATTGATAATGCAATTAACTCATGATCATAGAGCAGTAATGCTCTCAAAATACAAGAAAGAAGCAAAGAAAAAATCTATATACGTGCATGCTTTTAATAATCTTCCCTATACAATAGAAGACTTTATTGAAGAGACAATAAAATAATTACCCAAAATATAGGAAATTGCCATGTGATGAATCCCATCATTGATGGCACCACTATCTATAGTTTCAACCAAGGACAGTTGCAATTACTCTAGTCCCTGCAAGAGAGCATCTTCGAACTTTTGCAAGACCATATATTCCCACAACTTGTTGCTCTATTTAAGGGTCTAGCTATGCTATTAACATTTAACCAATATCAAGCCATATATAACATGTTTTATATGATTAAAGAAGCATATGTAAAAGTAGAAATAAAAGAAAAACAAATGTGGATAAGCTCAAAGGGATGAAAACCACCCATCCAAAAAAGGCATGTTTCAGCTTGTGTATTCCACATTATGGCAACGAGATGGAACATATCAGATTTTGCTACCACACCATTGGGGTAGAAAATCTCATCAAAATGTGCAAAAAATATATTCACCAAGGTATCACCTCTAGATCAACATCAGATCAAATTAAAAAGTTGATTGCATTGTTAGTATTAATAATATTTGCATTAGATTTTATCTACTAGTTTTTTTTAAAAGTCCGCAATCAAATCTGACGGGTAGGCTATGATCCTATTTTATTACCAAAAATCAAGATTACATGAAAAGAGAGAGGGGACCAAACCTTACCCTCTTCTAACTCAAAAAATTAGCAATACCAAATCTATTTAACTGCACCAACCCTTTAGACAATCTAGGCAGACTATGCTGCAAGTGAAACAAAACAAAGGAACCAGCGGATAAAGAGAAAGAAGCTAAGGAGTTAGCCACCATATTACCTTCTCGGAAACAATGAGTAACCGAATACAATAGGGAGGAGAACGAGTGGATCTTCCAAATGACTCTATGAATCGAGGGAGGACCTAAGGCTTTAGAGATCAAGATACTCCATAATGTCTTATAGTCAATCTCAACGATTATCCTAGAAAAACCTTTCACAACATAGATTTCAATATCAGTACACAAAGTCCTTGCCTCTACTTGAAGAGAAGTAAGGTGATGGAGATCAAGGTGAGCAGCCAACTATGCAAGTCGAGAAGGTTCGAGTGCCTTTGGGACCGGCTACACGGCACAAGCCAAGCAGCTTCAAGATGCATTTCAAGGGTTGGTGCTTGCTGTCCATGGCCAAGTTAATGTTCCAAATATTATTGACGATGTTGAAGATGAAGATTTGAGGGTTGTTCATCTCATCCAAGTAAAGGAAGAATCGGTTGAGTCAATTGATTTTCAAGATTGTAGCTGAGTTGATATTTAGTAATTAGTTAATTAGTTAGTCTTTCCATTAATAGTTTTATTTGGCTATCTTAACTTGCTAATTATAGCCAAATCAGCGTGTGTTTAGGAAAGTCATTATTTAGTCTTGTGTTTTGTACGGCTATTAATAGCCTAACAAGGACATTTTTTTGAGGTTAATTAGAAATATACAGAAAAATAATGAGAGTTCTCTCATGGCTTTCTATGAAAGCTCTTTGAACATCTTAGAGAAATTTCTTTGAGTGTTCACCACTTATCAATTGAAGAATTCGATTGTGGCATCTTCTACCCTACCAAGGTTCATTGACCACATGCTCAATTGGTTGAGGTCTTTTACTCCAAACTTTGATACAAACTTCTACGCCCTTGGGTCTATGTGTTACAGGTTGTGTGTGAGATAGAGCGCAGTTCGTATCAGTTGGCATTAGAGCTAGTTGAAGGTATCATTGTTATATCTTTTTATTTGTTTATTTGAGTCGAGTTTTCTGTTTACTTTTGTTCATCCCGTCTTTTTTAGTTCGATTAGGGTTCTGTTCTTAAGTTGATGAGTTTGCCATCCAATCTGTCCAAATTTGTTTCAACCTATTTTGGTGTGTTTTGTGTCAATTTGATTGTGGTTCCTACGTTATTGTAGCCCTAGTTTCATTCAAGTCAAGAAAAAAAAAAACAGCCGTTAGGGTTCTTAGCTTGTCGCGTCTTCATTGTTGTTTTCTATTTGGCTTTTGTGCAATCTATTCTATCCTTGTAGTCATAAATTTCTATTTTTTTTAACAAATTATAGTGTCAATTGGTTCTATTAATTTGCGCCATTTTGGTAGTTAAACAGCCCAGTAAAAATTCAAAAAATTTCTAGCCATTAGGTTCTTTTGTCTTGTCACGAATTAGGGATTCATAGTTTCTGGTTGCTGGCCGCATTGGTTATTGTTGTTTTCATTTGTTTCTCTTTCCAGAATATCTTGTTATTATTTTTTCTTGATAGCAGTTAGGGTTTTCAAGTTGTTACAAGAAAATCCAGTCGTTAGTCTTGAAGAAAATTTCTGGTTGAAGCTCTCTTTAGGGAACTCGAAGCTGTTCTAGGTACTTGTTTGATTGGCCATGATTCTGGAATTTGTATTGAAAAGTGGACTGATCATGCATAGTTCTTGGAGTTTTGAATCGAAATACCTGAATTTTTGAAGTTGTTGATTGTTCACGTAACAATCTTGAAGTTCTTGAAGCAACAACCCAATTCTTGAACTACTTCATCTCTAAACCTGCTCTTGTTGGGAACCGAAACTGTGTTGCTGAAACTATGGGTTGTTTGAGCTTGAATCATCAAAACCTTCTTTGTTCTTGAATTCTGGAACATTTGCATATAATCTTGTGCAAAATTCTAGAAAAAAATTTTTGGGTTTTGGGGCTGAAATATGTTCATATTCAAACTTGCAAAAATTCCTAGCAGCTAGGCCTCTTGTTCTTGAGCTCTTGACTGGTTTGATTCAGACCAAATTTGAGCCACAAAACTTGATCAATTAACACACCAGAAACACCCCAAATTCGTGTTCTTGAGGGTGACCAAGCCAGCTGAATAGCAAAGTGTTACCCCAATTTCGTTTGGATTTCATTGAAACCAGTCTTGAAAAAAAACCTTGAACCATTGGGAAAAGGGAAACAAACTAGATTTGTTCCAAGGTAAATAGTCCAAATAAATTCCAGCACTACAGGAAAACTGACTTTTTACGACGCTAGAATTGTGCTGCAAAAAGTCAAAAAACTGCCGCGAAAACCTTTTTGCGGCACAAATGCGACGGAATTAAATTGTGTCACAAAAGTAGCCGTTACAAAAGAAAATGACACAATTTTTCAATATGTCGCATGCATTTGCATCGCTCTTTGCGACGCCAATTTGAGTGTCACCACTCTAATTGCGGCACAAAAAATGCGCTACAAAATGTCCACAATGTCATGTGACAAAAACTTGCGTGGCAAAAAAGTCACCAATATAAAGGTCAGAAATCAATTTTTTTATGGTACAATAGTTATCTTGCTCAAATATCCTAAAATCGAATATTATAACAAAATATAGTTCCATAATACACTAGAATAAAGTATCATACATTGTTTTAGTCAAATTCTACAAACTTTATCATTTAATATTTTTCGCTCCAATTACAAGATGTTTCATATATTCCAAAATGTGCTTGTCTTCAAAAGTACAACACTTCATCATACATCTCTCAAAAACATCTTCATATCTCCCAATCCACGTGCTTCCAACATACCATCCATCCCCATTTGAACCAAACCATGAAAACAACTCCACATTTAACATCAAGTCCAGTGCTGCAAAGTGTATTCTATTAGTCCCCTGCTCATATAACCCCAGCCCATGAAAATGTTAATATAACAATAGATACTGAAACGGAATTTGTAATTCAATTCTAACATCAAGAAAACCACCAAAAAAAAAAAGGAAAAAAAGGGAAAAAATACCCCTACTTCAATCTTTTCATAGACATTGAAAATTAAGACCACTTCTACTACATATGTCCCATAAATAGCTTGACAGAATAGAGTTATTTCCAGAAACTTTTCCAGTACCTCAAGCAAGTCGTTTGCAAGTAGTCCTGCTCCTTTTCTTCTTTGTATGGTGGTTCTGGTATAACAAAAGACTAGTCAATTAAATATCAACAAGGAGCTCATGCACAAATAGTTATCAACAAGGAACTCATGCACAATTCAATATCAACAAGGAACTCAGCAAAATTGGTCTTCTATAGAAGGACCAACTCAAAGTACGCATATTATACCTCAAGAATATCAGCAATTGAAGAAACTTTATTATTCATTTCACACTTGTTTATTTTAGCATCATTTGTTCCAACTTCCTTGTACATTTCAGCATCATTTGTTCCAACTTCCCTATTCATTCTATCACCAACCTGTTACATTATCAACAAAGTGTGAAGAAAAGAAAATTAGGCCATAGCTGCTGATATTTCAAAGAGTTCGAACACAAAATCGAATTGTATGAATTAATATACAACCTCTAATGAGTCCGAAATTTGAGATTGTTTTGCTGCATTCATTTCTCTTCTTTGGAGTGATGCCAAGTCACATGTGGATGCCCCCTGGAAGAACAAAGATAAATAGTAACTAAAGCAATAAAAAAATTAGAAAAACTATAATATTTAACCAAATAGTTATCCCAAACCATTCTTGCTTCAAATTGAGCAATCAACTCCTCCTTAAAATCTGCCAATTTCGAATTCATTTCTTCTCGTAGTTCACCATGTATGATTTCCACTTTCTCATTCACTGCATCCTCAAATGCTTTCTTTTGTCCAGCATTCATGTTATCTGACATCTTATACACGTCTTTTGAAGTCGTACCTACCCCATAAGTTCAAAGACGACCTGGTTTTTCAGGTCCAAAAATATTTTCATAGAGTATATCTTTCACAAAATTATCATCCCTGGATGTCTCTGGCAGTTTTTGTATTTCATCATTCATAGTTGCCTAAATTGAAAAACAGACAGAAGAAAGAATTATTTATGAAGTTAAACCAATAAAAAGTGACTAAAAGCTATTCTTACAATTGTTTGTGAAGTCAACTCATCCATTTGTTTTCCTTGTCTTGAATGAATAAAAACGTCTAGTTTCGAAGGCTCTTTTCCAGTTTTAATCCGAAACTACCACATATTCAATGTACAAACTAAAGTGTTAATATTTCTAAATAAGACTATTTTCCAGAAAAAATTGCTAGAAACATAAGCATTAGAATTTAATATACCTCTTCCCTGAGGTTCACATGATCTTTTCGCCCTGCTCGATATGGCATCTTTTGTTTTTTTCGATTCTTGCTATTAATCTTGCTTTGCTTCTAATTATGTACAAAACAGAAAAAGGTTGTTAACAACACATCAAAATCATAATAGCATTAGAATTTAATTCAAAAGCAAAAGAGATGTGACAATAAATACATGCCTTGACATCTTCTAAGCTCCAATAATCAACCAAAATAGGCCATTGATCCTCCTCAACTCTTGCAGGACAGTGTGCTAATAGCCATGACCTGTGCCTCCTATAAGGAGTGAAATACAATCTCTTGACTTTTGATTTCCAATTTCTCCACAATTTGCTGACCCTCATCATTTGTACTTTCTTGCATGTATCATCAATATTTGTATTTCTCTATCAAAAATTACAAAACAAAAGTTTAAACATTCACAAGCTACAAGATCGTATGAAATAAAAAGAAAAAAATGTTGCTAACTTTGATAGTGAGTCAAAATACCTTAATATCTTCCCAAAATCTCTCCTTAGATCCTTCAGGCATGGCCCTCCAATCTGTGTACGTGAGTGGTAATTTATTACCATCCTTTACTAAGATTCCTACTTGACTTAAATACTGTGTAGCATTAGGACCAATTACTTGGCCCCATGCATTCCAAACTAACTCTAATCTCTTTCCACCACCCCAACCAGCACTTCGTCTAGCTAGTCCTCTACCACTATTGTCTCCTGTGTACAAAAAACACATACACATACAAAAGAAGAAATTGTGATTCATATAATTTTTTTTTATGAATATTATACAAAGCTTATAATAAGGAATGCTAGACTCAAAACTGTTTGTGATAATCTTTTCTTTTCCAACCGACCTTCTTCACTAGAATCATCATCATCAAAAGTACCATCAAAGACATCCTCTATGTCTTCTGAATCATATGAAGAACTTGATCCAGCTTCAGAATCATTGTTATCAAAGGAATCTGGTTGCTCACGATGGTCTACTAGTGGTTGAGAATGAAAGCCTTGACCGATATGTGAATTAGGATGGGAATTTTGTTAAGAATCAGCCTTGGAGTTCAACTGATGTGAATTGGCTTTAGAGTTGAACTGAGAAGCAGAAATAAAGCTAGAAGCTGAGTTTAAATTTGAATTGGAGTCATGTGATTTCGCTTGACAATTAGGTTGAGAAACAGAGTTTGAGCTAGATGTAGGGTCTATGCGTATTCCAGGCATTGCCCCAATGAATTTATGTGCTGGAGGCTTTGAATAATGATTGGGGTGAGTCTAATAAGATTGAGAGCTTGACTATGAAACAGGGTTCAAACTATTAGTGGACTCAATATGCGCTCCGGACATTGGCCCAACAACTTTGCGGGGCCCCTTCATACTTGGTGCCATGGAAAACCTATAAAAGCAACTTTTGATTTTTGAAGGCAAAGTTAAGTAAGATGATTAATTTTACTGGCTTTTTTTCAGAAACTAATCACATAATTCAGCAAGAGAGTGTTGTATCATCTTACTTTTGGAGTTTAAATTTCTAAAATCTGCAAACACAAAGAATATATACATATTAAGGAACTATAACCCAATGAAACCAGTATTACCAACTTGCTAATATGAACATAAGGAATCATAAATTGAACATAAGGTAAATCTAGCATTACCAACCTGCTAAAAAAAAGAAGTAGAATGTAGGTTATCAAGGAGACTAATATGAACATAAGGAATTATAAATTGACATCCAAGGCAGTGAAAATGATCCCACAATTAATATTTTTCATACTAATCAGTAACTTCATCTAATATTGGCATTCTAAACTTCAAATAACAAAATGTTAGGATTATATTCCAAAATTAGAGTCAATCATCAGCCTTGTCTCCTTGTTGGGCTTTATCAAAAAAATCATCATCATTACTTGTATCATCAATCGTATTGCCAATCCCAAGGTTGTCCTCATCAGAGAAGAATCCATCATCAACTTCAGCAACATGTGCCTTGGATTTTGTAGTTTGTGCATCAAGTATAATTCCATCAACACCTTCCCTAACCCATGAAACATTACTGTCCTCAAAATTATTGTTATTAACATGTTGCCAAGTAGAATGCTCATCCTGGATATCTTCACATATGTTAATTTCTGGATCAATAATGAAAAGATCTCGAGGGGTCATCTTGACAACTATATTCCATTTAGGTTCCAATGCATCTCGAACATACCAAGTTTGCTGTGCTTGAGAGGCAAGGATGAAAGGTTCATCATTCTTCGTATTTTGCTTGTACAATATATGATCAAAGTTAACAAGTGTGAAGTTGTGTTCATCTTGTTTCATTCCAGTGACACTATCAACCCAATCACACCTGAACATCACAAATTAATGCCATTTGAGTATCTCAACTCAACAATATCCACTAAGACCCCATAGTATTCTAAAATTCCAGATATAGGGTTCTTAGGTAATATTCTTCTCACAGTAATGGATAACAATTGTTGCATTAATATGTGACAATCATGACTCTTTAACCCAGAGATTTGTCGTTCTTTAATATTCACACACCTCGAAATGTTTGATGCATAACCATCAGGGACCTTGACAGTTTTTAGCGCATTACAAAAAAATTCTTTTTCATCTTTGCTCATTGTGAAGCATGCAGGTGGAAGAAACACTTTGGCACCCTTAGATTGTGGGTGAAGTGCCTTTCTTATCCCCATTTCTTTTAGATCATATCGAGCATTAATGTCATCATTTGTCTTGCCCATCCCCAACAGTGTCCACAAGAGATTCTCTAAGAAATTCTTCTCAATATGCATTATATCCAGATTATGTGGAAGCAAATTATCCACCCAATACGGTAACTGAAAGAATATATTCAATCTTTTCCAATTATACCTACACATGGGACTTTGTTCAGAGTTATTATTATCTTTAGTCCTCCTTTCCTTTTCTTAGCTAAGGAAACTGGTTGATCCTTTCCAAATTCATTTCTAAAATCTCTTAGTTGTTCTAAAATCTCAAACCCATATAATCGAACAGGTCTAGAATGTTTCTCAATTGTCCCATCAAACTGTGCTCGATTTAAACGATAAGGATGATCAATAGCAAGAAATCGACGATGACCCAAATAGCAATGTTTTTTGCTATGCATCAACCATTGACTTCGAACATCTTTATTACAACAAGGGCATGCATACTTCCCTTTGGTACTCCAACCAGATAGATTTCCATAAGCTGGAAAATCATTGATAGTCCAAAGTAGTGCAACACGTAAGTAAAACATTTGCTTACTAGCTGCATCATAAGTAGGCATCACTGGATCCCAAAACTCATTCAATTCATCAATTACTGGTTGAAGATATATGTGAATATCATTACCTGGAGCTTTAGGCCCATCAATTAGCAAACACAACATAAATGATGCTTGCTTCATGCACATCCATGAGGGTAAATTATATGGCACTAAAATCACTGGCCAGGTGCTGTATTTATTGTTCATTGCTTTGAATGGGTTAAATCCATCTGCTGCAAGTCCAAGACGAACATTGTGAGGATCACTAGCAAAGCTTGGGTGCCGGTCATTAAAATGCTTCCAAGCTAAAGAGTCTGTCGGATGCCTCAATTTTCCGTCCTTGATGTGCTCCTCTTCATGCCATCTCATTAATGAAGCAATTTTTGATGACATGAACAGCCTTTGGAGACGTGGTTTCAAAGGAAAATAGCGAACAAGCTTTGCTGGAACTTTGTTAGCTTGTTCACTTGAATCATCAGATTGTTTTACAATTTGCTTATACCTAGGAGTTCCACACTTTTTGCAAAAGGTTTCATGTTTTGTCTCCTTCCAATAAATCAAGCAATCGTTGGGGCATGCATGAATTTTATGATAGCTAAGACCCAAGTCTTTAACAACCTTCCAAGCATCATGATAAGAGCTTGGAAATAATTCATTCTCAGGAAAAACTTCCTTGAGAAGCTACAGTAATATTGTCATTGAGTTGTTGCTCCATCGACAAAGAGACTTGACATGCAACAACTTGATGACAAATGACAGAAGAGTAAAATTTTTACATCCAGGATATAACTCTGTTTCGATATGCTTCAGCAACTTAAAAAACTTATTAGTCTCTTCATCACAGGCTCCTCTAAGTTCTTCTAAATTTATGTTAGAATTCTGTTCAAGTGTTCGTCCAAGTGTTTCGTGTATCAATTCATTCATGTCATCATTTTCAGTGTGCCTAAACACTCCATTGCTCACATTTTCTTGATTGAAGTCCCATGGATCTTCCTTGAAAATTTACTTGTCTTTATAATCCTTATGTGAACTCACTTACCTTTGATTCTTGGTTGCTTTAATGGTTGAATTTGAGCCAAGGAAGTGAATTTTGTTAAGAAAAGTTTCATATTCTCAAGTTGTTAAAAAATCTAAAAATTTTCGCAGGAGGCTCCGTGCAGCTTTGGGAAGGTCGGAATTGAGTTCCATTTGTTGCGGTTGAAACTAGACTCATAGGGCTTCCTACGGTATAAAATTTAGAGTTTGATTCAATCTCAATAAATTCTAGGAAATTGACAAATTTGACTGAAAATTCTGCCCTACACAAGTAAACATAGGAATGTTGTAGTAGCTTATGGCTCAATTTGGACCAATTTATGAACTGAATCTCTTTGAGGTGTCTTCTAAAGATTATTAGTATTTGAAATCTAGTTTTTAATAGGCCAAGTTTTATGAATTTTTTATATTTATAACTCAAGTTCTGAGTTTTCTAAATGAAGGGTATTAGTTAGGGTTTTTGTGCATACTAGGGTTTTGGTGTGTGTTTTTGTATGTATTTTGGTAGTGTGATTGTGAGGACTTGTAAAATCCTTTATATTTTCTTAAAAATTCCTTTTTATTTGGAATCTATTATTTTAAAATAGCTTTACTACTCATTCACGTCCTCAATAGTTACAATTAATCATAAAACCGAGGGTTTTTTCTTTACTTTCATCGTTAAGGTAAACTAGGATTTTTATGTCTTTTGATAGTGTGATTAATTGGTGAGGTATGTGTACTAAATTTGGTGGATAAGAAGAAATATTAAGTAAGAGAAAGTGTGTGATTAGAAGTGCTACTAATAAGTTAGTGAATCATAAGTTAAAACACAAGTGCAAAAGAGTAAAGGAAAATAGACTTGAACCGACGTGCGCCATTTGTTACCGGTGGAGTACCGCACTTGACCAATACTTTCTTACCATAATCTCCTTGTTTTATTTTATTTTTCCTTTCCCTAATTTTATCTTAAGATGGCCGAAATTTTTGACCAAAAATAAGAGGAAAAACAAAATATCCAAGGCCTTGACTAAGACCTTTGACCAAAGACCATTCTAGTCTTTATCTTGTAAACTCTCCTCAAGGGCTATTCGTTTTCTTCCTCCCTTGGTCGAACTAAAGAGAGGAGAAACTTCACATTTCATCTTGGGTTTTGATTGATTTGGAGAGAAATCAACAAGAACCACAAATCTAAACCGATTAAACTTGCAACAAGGTGACAAGGAAGCTTTGGGTGGAGTAATTTTGCTTGGGCAGCCTTGATGTTGTGTATTTCCTTGAAGTTTGAAGGTATTAAGCTAAGAAACTCTTCTTCTCTCTCTTATCTTGCATTTTATTGGATAGATGACTTGAATCTTAGAGGTTTTATGGATGATAACCTAGATTGGTGAAGATTGATGGAATTTCAGCCTAGGGTTTCAATTTCCAGCTTTAATGTTTAAATTCTAGCCTTGATATGCATTTTCCAGCCATGAAATGAACTTGATAGTTTTGATATGAGATGGTTTAACTTTTATGTGAACTTTTAAGCTTTGGTATATGGTTTTCCAGCTTTGGTTGAATTTCCAGCTTTAGTTATAAACTCCAGTTTTAGTAGTGAAATTTCCAGCTTTGATGATGAACTGCCCTGCTTCTGACCAGCTTCATTTGTCCATGTTAGAGACCGAATTAGGCTGAAGTTAAAACATTAAAGTTGTAGGAAATGATGTTATATAGCTTTCTGTAAACTTTTAGCTCAATCGGAGTACTGTATCATGTGAAATGACTAGGATACCCCTGACTGCCAAAAGCCTCATTTCATGGCCAGTTTTGAAATTTCACAAATTTGGCCTCATTTTTCATCTTGATCCATATCAAATCAGCCTTTGAACAAAACACAAAACTTTTAGCTGTATGTTTTAGCTTTCTAATGCATCTGAAAATGCCTTAATCGGAATTGTGTAGCCTGAGTTATTGTCATTTGAATTCAGTGCTAACAACCATACTGACAAGGACATTTTGGTTCTGAAATCTGTAAATTCGACCTAGATAAACTATGAACTAGGTTGAGTTATCTTCATAAAAGTTGTAACCCTTTGTCTCAGCTTCAAAAAGGTATAAAGTTCACACCAATCCGATAAATGTAGCTATAGTTGTGACCAAAATGCTATGAGATATCGAATCTGCCATTTAGCCTTTTGACTTCAACACTTGATTTCCGATTGTATTATTAAACTTGTGTTGTACTTGGATGATTTTGAGCCTATTGAACGGCTATTGTGATGAGATTATTTGTATGTGTTTTGGGGCTGAATTAAGAAAAACAATGAAACCATAAATGGCTGAAAAATAAGTAAACACAAAGGACGTGTTGCCCAAATTTTGACTCGAAAGTTAGGTAGATATACTCACGACTTGAGTAAGGGTTTGAGGACGAATTGAACTTGAATTGTCTAGAGTATTCAAGTCTTGTTTCATAGAGGTCTATAAGTTAGCATTCGGCCAAAACTTGTACCATTGGAAAAATGAAATTTACGACTAACAGAAATACGTTTTCTCCATTTCTTCGACTCAAATGGGGATTTCAAAGTTTTAAGAGAAAGCATAAGTTTTACGAATATTCTCCAAATGAGTTGTAATTATTTGATTTTTGTTAAATGAAACGTTTAAGCTTCAAACCTTAGTTGAATTTCAAAGCTCTTAAACAATGTTTTATCGTAGATTTGAACTCCACACAAGGAGTAATACCTGAACGTGAATCGAAGAAGCACTAAATCTTTGGTGAGTGCTTCCAAATACCTGATTGAACTGGACACTTGTTTTCAATACTTGACCAATGTGATTTAATGATATGTAATTTGTTGGATCGGGCAAGAGTGTACTTTATCGCACTTGCCCTAATATGATATATACTTGTTTATTGTTATAATTGACTTGATATACTTGTACTTAACTTGTAAGTGCTGAGCGGCAGCATGTACCACACTCAATGTGAGTGGGAGGTGCCTCTCATTCCCGTCTCCATACTTTTATTTTGATTCAGTCGATTGGAGATGTTATCTCATCGACTTCTTGGGGACCCAAACCCCACTGGCTAGTTAATCGAGTCGAGCCGGCAAGGGGTTGGTCGATTAGATAACGAATAATGGGTATCTAGTGTTGTCGAGTGGAGTGTTATATTCTCGACTAATCAGTATACTCGAGTATTACCACCAGTGTTTAGTTGGTGTTCGGGCCCGGTAAGGGGGTTGAATGGTGGACGGATTGGAGTTAAGCGAAGTACTATTGGATTGGTTACTTTACTTGAAAGTTGACGGAGTGTCAACTAATATTTGATCAAGCTCTGGTGAAGCAATGGGAACTTGGCTCCTGAGAGCCATCCGTATCCTTATACTTTGAAATGATTATTGCTTATTGGATTATTGTTTCTTTTGAAAAACAAAAGCACTTTACACTCGTTCATTTTGAGATTTCCTACTTGAAGTGTTATTTTTCACTTTTATGAACTTGTTATGCTCGCTATCTTTTGCTACGCTGATACATGTACTTTTAAATAATGGTCAACTTGCTATTTGGAATCTCACTGGACTTTTAGCTCATTCCACGCCATTTGTTTTCCTTACAGGGGGTACGAGCAAGGCGCGAGACTGGTACAAGCTAGCGTAGTCTAGTAGTTTTTGAATTTTGTGATTGTACTCGCGCTAGTGCTCGATTAGGACTGAATGTATCTGAAACTCACATCTTTTGATATATGTGGGATTGTATGAATGTTTGAAATAGAAATGAATGTACATGTATGTTCCAAGTTTGGGAACTGTTATTCCCTTTACTCTTGAGGTTGTAACCGATTTTATTTATAGTGAGTGAATGAGTCCTGGCGAGAGCTGAGCAGGCGGTCCGCTAAACCCGAGGGTACGCTCTAGGGGGAGGTGGGGCCGTCATAGGTGGTATCAGAGCCACTTCGCGTGGTCTCTGTGCGGAGTGAGCTTGGGCCAAGTGGTGATATGGTCCCATTATATGAATAAGTATAAAGGACTTAGTGCTTTTCATGAGTGTAAGTTGTGAATCATGAAGGTTATAGGTGTAAAACCTTTATCACGATACTTGAGAAATCTAGATATGTATATCGGGTAGGAATCTTAACTTGGATGAATTGCACTTGGGAACGTACAGCCTGAGATGTGAATTCTTCTAGTTTCGAATTCTTGTACCCGAGTATCAAAAGTGGAAAGCACTCGAATAAGGGTCTATATCTCGATTGACCTAGAGATAAATTTGGTTGGTAAACGTCAAGGTGTGAAAGATTCTAGTATTGGACTTGAGATTGAACTGATCAAGGAGAGTGGATCAATACATGTCGTCATAGATTGGTTTCGTGCATGACTCGCTAGGGTTTCTATGGCTCTAGGTAAGTTGTGGTTGTACTATGAGTAAGAGAAAGCCACTTAAGAGTTGGAGGAAAATTCTATAGCATCAAGTTTTATGCGAGCAAATATTAGAATTTCGAGAACGCAATTCTTTTAAGGGGGAAAGAGCGTGAGACCCTGAAAATATCGATACTAGCAGTGGGATATAATAAGGGGAAAATGGGAAAGAGCACAAACCCCTTGAACCTAGGAAAATCTTTTAAGAGAGTTCAATGAGAAGTTTCTCCCACCCTTGATTCAAGAAAAACGGGAGGATGAATTTATAAAAGTGAAGCAGGGGGCGTCTAGTATGGCCGAGTATGAGGAAAAATATACTAAACTTTCTAGGTACGCCCTATAATTGATAGCCACTAAGAGGAGAAGGATAAGGTGATTTGTACAGGAACTTAACGTGGAGATTCAAGAGGGGTTAGCAGTAGCCCAAATCTCCACTTTCACCGAAGGTCTAGAGAAGGCGCAGAGAGTCGAAAGTGCAAGGCTACAAGTTAAGGATTTCCATACTAAAAAAAGGAGCACTTCTAGTCATCCTCTTGGACAAGAAGATAAGGGTACCTTACCTTTTAAAAAGGAAAAAGGAACGGGAGGAATAGA
Organism: Coffea canephora; assembly: GCA_036785865.1. Taxonomy (NCBI): domain Eukaryota; kingdom Viridiplantae; phylum Streptophyta; class Magnoliopsida; order Gentianales; family Rubiaceae; genus Coffea; species Coffea canephora. The sequence continues at coordinate 26,853,868 of CM071920.1, forward strand.
GACATCTAATACGCCAAAAAGGACTCAATGAAGAGGAGGCCTGTGACAGCCCCACCTCACCCTAAGGCGAACCAAAGGGTCCGGCGGACTGCCTGCCCAACTCTCGCTGGGACTACGGATCCGGAACAAACGTAACTCCTACCAAACGCTCAACAGAACTTCGAGAAGATAGACATTCAGAACCCAGTTGAGCCGAACTAAAAGATACAATAAATCTCTGGTATAACGTTCCCACGAAAAAACAAAGCGTAATGGAAGTGCAGCTGCCACGTCACAATCCAACCAAGTACAACTAAACCTTGTTTAACATGAGAGAATGTACATTCCCAAATATATGTCACATAAACATGAGGAAACACTTTAAAATATACATATTAGTAAGTTTACAAACCAAAAGGAAACATTGTATTAAGATACATTTAGGGTTTCCAAATTGTCGAGGAGCAATACCAAAAGAACAAAAGAATTTCTAACTAGTTCCACTCATTCTTCAAAACATCGAAGTTCCAAAAGATGGTTCCCTGTAAGGAAAACAAGGATAATGGGACGGGGTGAGCTAAAAGCTCAATGAGGTATCAAACGTATAAACAGTAGAAACAGTAGAACTCATGAGAAATCACTTTTAAGGCACATATTCATATCAAATACGAGAAATGAATGAACACCACAATGTAAAGGATACAGGTGGTTCTCAGGAGCTAAATCCCCGTTGCAATACTTGATCCAGCCTCGTTGACCCTCCGTCAACGTTCAAATAAAGGAACCAGTCCAATAGAACACCACTTTAACGCCAAAATCCTGTTCATCAAACACACCCCTTATCGGGCCCGAACACCGAACAGGAACAGGAATGGTAATACTCGAGTATACAGGAAACCCAGAGTCTCCAATACCCATAGATTCCCTAGGAACAGGCACCCATGGATTGTCAATTTTCTCGACCAAGCCCTTGCTGGCTCGATTCAATTAACTCCCCATGAGGTTGAGCTTAGATGTAACAGGAAGGTCGTTGGATACACTTCCAAATGACATTATAACAGGCGCAGGTAACAGATTCAAGTATATACAGAAAACAAGCCACACGGGCCAGAGAACGAGTGTGATAAAGTACACACTCGTCTCGTACAAAATAAACAGTCGATAAAGACATTCAAATAACAATTTGGAAGTACAGATAACCATTTTAGCAATAATTTAAGAGAGTGGTACATTCACCAGTTTTTGTACAGATACTTCAAAAGTGTTCATGCCAGAGTGGTTTTAATCGCCAAGAAACCCTAAAATAACCAAAGTAAAACAATTGAAGGTTCCACATCTAAAATCGAGTAAACGGAATGCACAAGTGAGGCTCGACTACTAGTCATATGTCTCGCCAAATAATTACTAATGCACGGGTGCAAAACATGATTTTGGGACGAAAAGGTAACATGAAAACCTAGGGCTCAAACAACCCCAAAAGCTTTTCTTATATATATCCCAAACCAAACCAAACTCAACTCGAATAAGCACAACTGAAACTGCACTTATCGGATTGAAATGAATCTTATGGTGTTTCGAAACCAAAATATGTACCTACATTTCTTATGAAGACCTCCAAAGCCAAATCATACATTTTCATGGTAAAAAATGGAATTCCTCACGAAAATAGAAATCTGTCTGCAAAACAGGGCTCATGGGCAGTCAAGGGTATTTCAGTCATTTCACATGCTACAGTACTTGGATCGAGCTGAAATTTTTCAGGCAGCTAGTTAACACCATTTGTTACAATTTTCATGTTTTAACCTAAGCCTGATTCGGCCTCTAACATGTACGAATAAAGCCGGTCAGAACAGGGCAGATTGGAACCCTAAAACTGAAATTTTCACACAAAACCGAAATTTTTCGCAAATAACCACAACTAACATATAAAAGCTTCATTTTACACCATAGCAAGCCATCATTCATGGCCAACCAATAACTATTATATAAAATCAGAAAAATCACCAATAAAATCTGAAATTTAACTAACTCTACCTCAAACCACAAAATCTTCCATAAAATAGCATATTTAGCCACTACAAACTACTAATTGACCATTATTAGGAACAAAAGTGAGTTTCCAAGCAAAATACCTTGACACCTCAAAAAAGGTAGCAGCTTAGGGGTTTCTCCTCCAAATCAACTCCACCAATACCTTGAAACTCCCTTAGCGAGTCACTTTGGTGGACAAATTCAAGATTTAATCGGTTGGATTTCAAAATTTAAGCTAGAAATGGAAGAAGTAGTTGAAGCTTCTTTTCTTTTCTCTCGTTGAGAGGTTTGGCCAAGAGGTTGGAAATGAAGATGGTTTCTTGGTCAAAATTGGGGTTTTAGTAAATGTAAGAAAGTTAGGCAAGTCCACCACCCAATTAGGTCGCGACACATGGCACTTTTAATGATTCAAGTTTATCTTCTTTCTTCCAATGGTTAATCTATCTAACTAACCTCTAATTATCTCCTAGCACCCTGTAAAATAATACCCATCACTACCAAACTTCAATTAATTGCCAAAAATTTATCGCACTTAGCGCACTAGCGGGTCCCACGTCCAATATACACTCCTAATTTCTCATGAACTAACTGATATTAGAAAAATGATTTAAAAACTATACTCACTTATAAAAGTCTCTGGAAAATTATGATAATAAAATAAAGTAAGAAAAATACACGCGAAAAATAAAATAAAGAAGAAAAATTTACGGGTCCTTACAAGGCCACCATGGACGAGGTCAACCGAGGGAGACACCTCCAAGTGGTCAGGCTATGACTCCTCAAATTATTTGTGGTTATTGTCGTAAACCTAACCATACAGAGAATGAGTGCTGGAAGAAATCAGGAAAGTGTTTGTATTGTGGTAGCACTGAACATCAGATCGCGAACTGTCCGACTATACCGAAGGAAGGAGGTAGTGTTCAACGGCCAGACAAGTCCGTATCTAAACAACCTAGTAGTGGAGGAAGTCGATCTAAAGCGCCGGCTAGGATTTATACATTAGGCTATCAACAGGTTTCCGATCCCGCTAAGGTCATTGAAGGTATGATTCTTGCTTTCTATTGTTTAGTTAAGATTCTAAGTGACCATAGTACGATACACCCTTTTTACAAAACCCTAGATTCATGAGATAAAATCAAAGTTTGACTGCTAATTGGGTGAATAGAAATTGTGAGATATGGGTTGGAGAGTGTAAGTTATTAATTGATCTGATAAACGTGACTATTAAGGGGTATGACTATTATCCTAAGTGTGAATTTCAAGGACGAAATTCTTTTTAAGGAGGGGAGGATGTGAGGACCCGAAAATTTTCTTATTCTATTGTATATTACTAGCATATTTAAATATTTATTCATCCGGTTTCTTTGAATAATTTATTTCAACCCTTTTAGAACCATTTATATGGAACTATGACTTGCATATATTTTTAAAATTTCCTGTTAATAAATTCAATTTTTTAAAGCTCGTTTAGATAGAATAGTGAATATGCGTTTGGAGGTAATAATCGATTCGAAAATACAATAAATTTGGAAAATTGGAGACTTGTACATTAGTCTTGAAATAGGTATTTTTATGTTTAAATACTTTTTTTTTTTTTGGCATAAACAAACAGTATTTTCACGTTTCACCTAACTTTCCCTTAAAAGAAATATTTTTTTTTTAAGGGACAAACGCCCCAAATTTTATTGAAAGCAAAAGGAAAGAAAAGGGGAGCCACCGCTCCCAAATACAGCCTTTAAGCCTTACCCGACCCTACCGTTCTACATTACAGGGTGCCCCTACGCTACCTTTCTTCATAACACCAACGCAACCCCGGCACTCCACGTGAGTCAAGCGCCATAGCAGCCCTAACCATTGCCGGCAGCTGGATCTCCTGCTCATACACCTGACCGCTAGTTGGCCCCCCCGCAGCTAATCTATCCGCAGGTAAATTGGCCTCTCGAAAAACATGTGAGATGGAAGCGGAAAAACCCTCCAGGAGGCCCCTAACTTTCCTCAAATCGTTACACAAAGGCCACCTTGCACTCGCCCCAGAACCTACCAACTGCACCAAAGCCTTGGAGTCCACCTCCACCAACGAAGGCCGCAACCCCCTTTGTAAACACAACTGTAGGCCACACAATAATGCCATACATTCTGCCCCTAAAACATCCTGTTCCCCGAATTCCTTGTAGTACGCAAAGACCAATTTCCCGTGACAATCACGCAGTAGACCCCCTCCCTTGGCCTGCCCATGGATTACACTGGCGTCCGAGTTCAATTTTAGCACCCCAAAAGGCGGTTTATCCCAGGCAATCGCACAGGGAACCCGTCTCCTAGGAGGGGATTTAATACGTTGGAGCAATTCACAATCCCCATCCCCCGTGAAATGCGACCGTTGAAGCTTATTTGCCCTTCCAAGCTGCTCCCAAAACCCATCCACATCGCGGATTATCCTGTCCACCTCCCAACGCACTCCCTGAAATCGCTCCTGATTCCTGGCAGCCCATAGAAACCAACAAACCACAATTGGCATCATCACCCGAATGTGGTTTTTTGACACTGAAGGAGACGAGAAATACCAAGATATGAACACCGACGCCATGCTCGAGCAATTCACCAACTTAAACCCAAACCGGCTAGAGATTTTCCTCCAAACTTGCGAAGCTACCGGGCCAGTGCAAAAAACATGCAAGCTCACCTCCTCCTCCCGGTAACAACACCCACATCTAGATGGAATCGACAAACCTCGAGACCGTAACACAACATCCAACGGCAGGAAATTCCGCACTAATCTCCAAGCCAAAAAAGACATCTTTGCTGGCAAAGCCGACGGCCACAGTAAGGAATCGACCAAGGAGTGCGGCTTCCGAAGGCGAAGTAGCTCCCATGCCGACTTAACCGAAAAAGAGCCCGACGGCGAAAGCATCCAGACCAACCTGTCCTTCTGCGACAAATCGAACGGTATGTCCTGGATCGCACGCAACACAAAATCCGGAACCCACTTGGCAAGACGCGCCTCATCCCAGCCTTCATTAGTCAAAAATTCTGCAACAAGAAAATGAGGCCTCTCAGGACAACCCACAACCTCCTCTAACGGCTCATGAAGGACCCATCTATCCTTCCAAAAATCCACCAGGCCCTTACCTAAACTCCACCGAATATACGGTTCCACCAACGACCGAATCGCCTCTAGCCGCCGCCAAGTAGGTGAAGGCCGAGCTGATGATGCCTCCGAAGGGTGCCTCCCCTTACTATATTTTGCATGCATAAATTCCGCCCACATGGAATCACCATTCCGGAACCGCCACCAAAGCTTTGCCGAAAAAGACCGAGCCATGTCCTTAAATGACCTAAACCCCAGACCCCCTTCCACAAGTGGAAAGCACAACTTGTCCCATGACGCCCAATGAGTCCGCCTGTCCCCCCTCTGATCCCAGAGGAAGGTGTTACAAATGATCCCCAAGCGAGTAACCACCGCCTTTGGGGGATTTACCACCTGTAGTAAATACATAGGCAATGACGCAAGAACATGTCTCGCTAAAACCAGCTTACCCCCAAATGAAAGCAGCTTAGTGCTCCAATGGCCAAGCAAAGCCCGCATTTTCGCCAAAATCCCATCAAATAGCACACTCCTCCGCCTACCCTTAAATATAGGGGCACCCAGATAAGTGAACGGGAAAACTCCCCTGTGAAAGCCCAGGATCCTCCTCACCAGCTGCTCCTGCCCCGAAGAAGCCCCCGACGGCAACAAGAAAGAACTCTTGGTGACATTCACCCTCTGATCAGAAGCGTCTTGGTATTCTTCTAAAAAAACCTTAATTGCGGCCAGACACTCCTCTGAGCACCTGGTAAAGACCAGCATGTCATCCGCAAACGCTAGGTACGGAACCTGGGTCCCTGCTGAAACAAATTTCCTGCCCGGCTGATTACCTAAAAGGTGATGCAGCCCCCGGCCTAAAAATTCTGATATCAGCACAAAAAGGCCAGGGGAGACCGGGTCACCCTGTCGAACTCCCCGTGAAGACTTAAAAAATCCCGCAGCCTCCCCATTCACCAACACCGAAAACCAATTATTAGACACCAGCCGAAAGAAAATATCTACCACCTGCTCCGCGAAGCCGAATTGCCGAAGCATAAACAACAGGAATGGCCACTCGACCCTATCATACGCCTTCTCCATATCCAATTTTAACATGAGATTCGGGTGAATCAACCTCCGATCTAAATCCGCTACCAGCTCCTGCGTGAGAAGAATGTTATCTGTTATCCCCCTACCAGGCACAAACCCAGTTTGCCATGGAGAAATTAACGCAGGGAGGACTCTCCCCAACCGATTCGCCACAATCTTAGAGATAATTTTCGAACAGGTGTTGCAAAGGCTAATAGGCCGAAAGTCCTTCCAGTACATGGCGCCCGCAATCTTGGGTAGCAAAATAATAGAAGTGCTAGTAAAACTCCTAGGCAACCTCATACCCTGAAAAAACGCCTGCACCGCCTCCAGCAAATCTGCTTTGATAATGTCCCAGCAGGATTGGTAAAAACCCGCTCCAAACCCATCAGGCCCAGGAGCACTATCAACCTCCAACCCATGCACCACCTCCTGCAATTCTTCCATGCCTGGAACCGCCAACAGCATATCGTTATCCACTGCCGACAGTTTAGGCAACGTGAAGGGAAGGCCCGGAGCATGCCACCCATGTTGCTCCGACTCAAACAAAGAGGACACAAACTCCACTGCAGACCTCCTGATATCATGAATATCCTCCAACCATGGGCCTGCCGGATCCTTGATTCGAGACACAAAATTATCATTTCGGCGTTGACGGTAACGAGAATGGAAGTAAGCCGTGTTAGCATCCCCCACCTGTAGCCATTTGATTCCCGCCTTCTGCCGCCAATACTCACATTCCGTTGCCAAGGTCCTTGCATGAGCCGCCTTTGCCTCCTCCACCACTGCCCTGGACACAGAACCTCTCCCATTGTCAAACTCGTCCTCACGTTGCTTCAAAATTGCCTCAGCCTCCTTCACCTTACTAAAAATGTTTCCAAACACCTGGGCGTTCCACACACGCAGCCCACCCTTGACCACCCGTAACTTGTTATAAAACTTCGTCATACCCTCCCCCTCTGCCGGCTGCTGCCAACAATTGTGCACCGCATCCTTAAAACCCGAATGATGCCGCCAAACATTTAAAAATTTGAAAGACCGTTTGCTGGGACTCCCATTCTGACAACAAATCAGCAGCGGAGCATGATCCGAACGTCCCCTGGCCAAGTGGGAGACATGCGAGAGCTCATATCCATCTGCCCACTCCCGATTCATTAAGGCCCTATCCAACCGCTGCCACATCCTACCATTCGTCCATGTAAACACAGCGCCATCAAAAGGGACCTCGGCCAAACCACACTTACCAATTGACTCATTGAATTCCTCCATATTTGTTACATTTGCCGGAGCTCCACCCATACGCTCCTCTATACAGGTGATGACATTAAAATCTCCTGCCAGTAACCATGGCCCCTGCACTTCTCCCGCCAAGCCTTCCATTGCCGACCACAGTTCGCGTCTCCCCACCCTTGAACACCGCGCATATACTGCCGAGAGCTGCACTGAACATCCAGAATGGAAAGCAATGTGCATGTGAAGAAGTTGCTCCGCCAATTCCCTGAAGCTCAGTGACAAGTCAGTATACCAGAAAACCCATATCTTGTTATTCAACGCCCCCAACGCCTTATCAAACCCAAGAAACCGACGAACCACCTCAAGCTGTGCTGGTTCCGATAATGGTTCCAGAAGAACTAGCAACCTTATCTTATTAGTTTTGCATATATTATTCACATAATGCAGTGAATCTTTACGTGAAGCCCCACGAATATTCCATACAAGAAACTTAATCGGATTTAACATAAGACCTCAAAGAATAATGAGTTTGAGATTGGGATTGACCCTTGCGGAGAGAGGTTTTAGCCTGCCTACCACCCTTGTGTCTATCCCCTAACTGACCACTCTCCACGAGTACTGGCCGTTCCAACCCTTCGAGGATCTCCTTCCCTATTCTTGAACCAGTCGGGGCAGCGGTCAACCTGTGATGCAACACTGTCTGGAATTGTTTTAACTGCTCCCATGGCACTGTCTCCCCTGGCCTATCCCCATCCGAACACTGCCGTCTATGTCTCTGCTTAGCAGGTCGCTCCTGGGACGCCGACCTGGCTGGGATGTGATCTACATCCTGCATATCCATATCCGAAAGAGAGTGTAAGACATCAAAGATATTCTCGCACTCCACCCTCTCCCAGCCTTGCAGCTGCTCCAAGGAAGCCTTCCCTGGTGACGCGGTTGGTGATGCTGCAACAGAACCAGCCCCAGCCAGTGCCTCAGCCTCCACCAACGGATTAGACGGATCCACCACAATATGTGACCCCTCCTGGACCTGTTGTTCCATCACATAATGCGCCTCCCGAAACCTTGCATGTTCCAATCCCTCCGTTTCAGCATGCTCTGACCTCCCAGGTTCACTCGCATCCAGGGTCCCCTCGGCCTGCTGATTATCCTCCCCATTCTTAAGGAGCCCTAAACCCGGCCCATTAGTGCCAGAGATACCCTTAGGCCGGTAAACCTCCTTGGGTTTCCCTCTCTCCGTTACCAATCTGCGTACCGGTTTTAGATCTGGATGCTTCCTAAAACACTCTCCTTCGACATGACCAAACCGCGTGCAAAAATCACAAAACTGCGGCCAGGATTCATACTCCACATCCTGCCAGAACCCCTCCTGATCCTCCCCAATCCAAATGCGGGGAGGGGGTCGCTTCGAGACGTCCATCTCAATCAGAACCCGCGCAACTGAAGGCCGTTTGAGCTTCACTGTCGCCGAATCAATCTTCAGACAACGCCCCAGCAGGCCCGCAAGTTTGGCAATATATACCGAATTAAATAACGGCAGAGGGAGAGATGGCATGGAAACCCACACAGGCGCAAAAGTCGCGTCCTGATGGGACTTGAAATCCAACGTCCATTTGGACACCAGCATCTGTGCGCCTTTCACAAAAAGAACACCGAACGAACAGACGTGTAAAATCCTCCTCAGTCGATGGTCTGATCAAAACATGATTCGGATCCAGAAGGCCAACCTCACATTCTCCCTTGAGACCCAGTGAAACAAAAAAACCCCGGATGACCTCCATTGGAGGCCGACGAAACGGAAACCGACCAACCAAAGCATTTCTGAACGGAGACGAAAGCAAGTGCAGATCACTCTGTGATAACAAAAGCGCCGGTTCACCTCGATAGGTCGCGCAACGACCTAGATCTGGAACAGAAGGCTCCAGCCGACATGGCCCCGCGAGCACGTCGGCAAAGGACCTGGACGCCGCAGCCCCTCCAGACATACCCCCTGTGGCCGGCGGCGGCCACGGGGGACCCTCTCAAGTATTAGTTAGTTATACTATCGTTATAAGAATTCCTTAGAAATTTCGCTTTATCGCGCACAAATTGGAAGTACGCGTTTTCGCGCGCGCGATTAATTGAGAGACTTAAGACCTTTAGTTTTAGACTATTAAGAGTGAATAATAATAGTATAAATGGAAGTGCAATAGAGGTTTAGTGCACCAATGAAATAAACTCGAGAGGAATCGAGTACGAAACGCGCGCGCGTGCGCACGAAGAGAGAGTTGACTTTTGGAACACTTTTGAGCCACGTACTTGAGCTTCTCAAGGAAGTTTCATTTTCATCAAACACACTCTCTCTCTTGCTCTTGTTGGTCGGAACACTCAAGGAGGAAAACAACCCAAATTCTTCATGATTTCTTGCTTCATTTGTTCATGATGCGGTTGAGCACGAGACCCACCAAGTAGACCCTGTGAAGGTGCTCCATGGCCCAGTGACACGAGCACGAGCTAAGAGATTCAAGGAGTCCCTCCAAGCCTTGGTCTGTGCCGTCGAAGCCCAAGAGAAACTGGCCATCGAAGGAATTAAGTTGGAAGATCCTTGCACGACTACTAAAATGCTGCTTACAATTGAAGATGCAACTGTTCAAGCTCCAAACGGCGGGCTGAGCCGCAGTTAAGTACCCTCGCTGAGCCGTACGGGGGTCTCGGTTAACTACCCCTTGGGCTAGTTTTCGGTCAAGTGAAGGCCCAATGGGCTGGCCGAACTTTCCTTGCTATTTTTCTAGTTTATTAGGTCTTAGTCATGGCTATAAATAGTCTCAAGACGCATGTTACATTCAGTTTTTGAGAGGATTGAATAAAATTTCTAGAATTTCGTCCATTCCTTGTGGCAAATTCCCTTAGCTTATGAAAGTTAAGTTGAACATCCTAGAGTTGATCCTAGGTTGTTCTTGACTTATCAATCAAGCACACACACTTGATTGTGGCGTCTTCTACCGTTAAATCTATTCTTGAGTGGTCCAAGTTTGGGTTCAACTGCATCAAATCTTCATCGTGTTCCTCTAGATCCGAAGTAGCTTCCGCGTCTCGCATCACTTCTTCAAATCACCTCAAAATTTTATTACAACTTGCAAATCACTTGGAGATCAACTTAAACTAGGCAACGAGCTTGTTTCTCATGGTTTTCTTGGGCTTAAGGTGACCAAAAATTTCTGCTCTAGCCATCTAAGGAGGTAAATGATGATCAACCCCTTGAATCTTGGTTTATATAAGTTGTATTGCACTTGTGAGTTCATAGATTCATATGGGTAGTTTTATATTGTTGGAAATCTTGTGAATGGGCTCTATGGAATCCCATAATGGCTTGATGAACTGATTTGATATTATTTACATTAGATTAGTGCTTAATCTAGTGAAAATAAGTTGTGTTGTGAAAAAAAAAACTTAAAGGAAGTGAGATGAACAAAAGTGACGATTCTGCCCCTATTTTGCCGTGACCCTTAGTGCACTTTTTTGTGGTTCAATTGACTTGATTTTGATGTAAATATGTTGTGTGGGTTGTGTGGAAAGTTTCCACTAAAAATCATCCAATTTGGTTGGCCAAAAGTTGAGATTTCGAAAATGTAGCAAAATTGAAAACGTAACCAGAGCCTCTCAGGTAGTGATTTTGTTTCGGCCATAACTCTTTGCTCCGATGTCAAAATCGAGTAGAGTTTGCTGCATTAGAAACTTGACATTTTGATACGAACGGCACCAACCTTGTGATGCAACCCGTACAAAAAGGCTTGGATCTAGAAGGTAGAGACTCACGTTGAAGACGATGAACGCAGCGGATCACCTAAATCCGTTGATCACGTGGCCAACGAACCTCAGTATTTGTAGAAGACGCCACAATCTAGCGCGGTCCTAGATTGATAAGTCAATTGAATACCTAAGATATAGATCTAAGATATTCAAGGTGCTTCAATGAAACTCTTGAGAGAACTCTCAATTGTAATTTTATTAATCATCAAAAACTGAGTGTAAACAACGACTTAAGGCTATTTGTAGCCATAACCAAAACCTACCAAAGCTTGTAAACGTTGAAGGAAAGACGGCCAGCCCTTGGGCTTCCCTTTGGGCCGCCACTAGCCAAAAGCGAGACCCCCGTAATAGCTCAACGTAGGGACTACAAAGGTGGCCCACATGGCCTAGCTTATGGCCAAAGACTAACAACGACTAAGGTCCAACCCATAGGCGTGTTGGATCTCTTTATTACATTCTACTAACTGATAATGGACCATGGGCCCGTGGCCGAATCTTGGGTAGCTAATCCTCTTGAATGGCCGCGAGTAAGATGACATATCTAGCTTCGTTGAGGCCCTCAATAGCCTTTGGCTCTCCACTGGACGCTCGGGCTGCACGAACCAATATTTGTAGTGCTTCATTCAATCTCTTCGCGCGGGCTCGTGTCATGGGGCCCAATGGCACCTTCACTTGCTCCACTTGGATAGCCCTCTCGACCTCCTCATCACATTTCCAGTTTTCTAACGGTATAAAATGCATGCGCTGATTTCACCTGAGTGAGCCGTACCAACCTTGTAAATATTCCTGTTCTGTTTCTCGTCTGTACTGAAAGCCCTATTTTGTGCTGCGATTTGATGCTCAAATATGAGCTAGTTGTGGACAAAATTTTAAAATGATTCCTTCTAAGAAATTGTAGCCTTATGAATGTAATTTTCAACGCCACTGACCACGATCAATTCTGAGTTAAATTGAGTTAGTTGTGGCCGGATTTCAGAGCTGTCTTCGTGAAAGAAAACCCTAATTATGGACTGATTTATAGCTAATCTTGATTTGGGACTTGTTATTCGAAATCCTTGCTGTTAATCACCTACCAAATGTATCTTGAATATTTATTAGACCATGTTTTCATAAATAAATCATGTTTGAGGAATTTTCATTGGCCAAATGTTTGAGAAAAGAAAAGCGAAAGTGCAAGGCAGATTTGCCTTAGCAAATCGTGGAACTTTAATGGTTTTATTAACCAACTTTCCGGAGGAATTCTTGTATGAAATTTTACAGAGGAATAGCCCTTATATAGTAGGGTAATACTACAAAATTTGGTGGCATTCCAAGTCCATTTTGATGTTCAACTAAAGTCCCAAAATTTGTGTTTCAAATCTGGAAAATTGTCCAATGGTCTTCATTTTGAACCAACTTTGAGCTGCTATGTCTTGGCGCTTAAAACTCCGATTCTTGTTCTATTTGTTTTGTTTTAAACCTTGGTTGTAACTCTAATTGAGTTTCAAATTTGAGAGACTAGTTCGCATTGTGTGAATTTTGCCAAATTTCCAAAGTTTGCCAAAAACCAACTCCCGAACTATCTTGGTAATCCAAATCAGCAACTTGAAGCCAAAATTTGAGTGTCTTGTATTTTGAATCATGGAAAAGTGTGTTCTAGGAACTTTTAATACTTTGGAAGTAATTTCTAACGGTACCAAGGTTTCCAAATTTGGACCTAAGGAGTCCAAGATTTGATTTTTTAAAAATTGCTCTTTGCAACTGAAATTTTCGAACTTGAGGAGAAATGAGTTTTTGGAGAACTTTTCGCTACCCTTTGATAATGATTGATCGTTTTAAACTCAATTTCATGAAGGAAATCAGTTTTTCTTGTGTTAATAAGACCTCACTTTTGAATCTTTATTTTGAGTGGTTAAGGTTCTTGATTTGAGGTATTGACTAGTCTAAATGAGTGTAACTCCTTTCTTGATTAATATGTGATTGTGAATGAAAAATATTTGTTAATTGTTCAGGCGCTCAAGGAGATTTCGAAGGGAATCTCGGTGCGGACATCTAAAGCTTTGTTCGCTCACTTATTCTGAATTAGTGAGTGTCAAGTGCATGACTTGTTGTGTTTACTTGATTTATCTGCTTATATACGTGAATATCGCTTGACGAGATGAGTGTGTACTTTATCGCACTCGTTCTCCTTTATTCAAATTTTACTACATAAAACTTGATTTTCAAAGTCGATTGGAGTGAATCTCGTCGCAAAATATACTTGTTTACGTGTGCATGTCGTGTTGTCGTGCATGTCGTAGTGTCGAGTGGAGTGAACCTCTTCGACTTATGGTGACGCCCAATTCTCTTAGCAAATCTTACAACTCGAGCCGGCATGGGTTTGGTCGAGAAGCTTGATAAACCAAGAGAATAACAAAAACACAACTTGATCTCTTGAGATCTTGTTCGGCATACTCGTGGAGTATCGCCCTTTTCGTGCGTGCTCTTAAAAACAAACTTGATCTCTTGAGATCTTGTTCGGCATACTCGTCGAGTATTGCCTTTTTTATGCGTGTTTGGTTACGGATCCAAGAGGGTGAAATATTGGCTGGAGGAAGTAATAAGTGGAGCTTCTACGGACTTCAAAACCTACCCAGTTGACGGTGTGACAGCCCCACCTCCCCCTAAGGCGAACCAAAGGATTCGGTGGACCGCCTGCCCAACTCTCGCCGGGACTCAGTCGTTCACGTCAACCCCCAAACAAAACCAGAATAAACCCACAAAAATAAATAGAACGACGATCTAAAACTTGAAGCAAAACTTATGTACATCACTATCTCAAAAGGGAGTACAACATCGAATATACAAAGGTTCTCAATTCACCAAACAACTAGCCCGTGCCAAGCACTAGGGCGAGAACCATTACAAAACCAAAGAACTAGACCAAACTAGACTATACAGAGCTCTCGTCCTTGTTCGCCTTCCCCTGTTAAGGAAAACAAAACTAAAGGGGTGAGATAAAAGCTCAGCGAGATTCTATACACAGAAACAAGTAATTGAACAAGGACATTAATCATGTAATAACAAATAATCCAGAAAACATGTCCAATATAAAGCAATGATAATACATTCATTAAAAGGATACAGGCTCACAAGGAGCAGTTCGTTCGTTCGTTCCCCATTCATTCTCTTATTCCTCCAATTATTTAAAAAAAATGCATTTTTGCAAGTAAAACCCCTCATTTTTTACGTTCGTTCGTTCATTCTCATTCACCTTCTCCTGGACATTGGCCAGGCTTTTCACCCCCATCAAGACGTTGGCCGGACTCCACCCGATAATAAGGTAATACTCGAGTATACCAAACGTTCACCAAGGTCACCAAATCGCCCGACCGAGTCTGCTTCTGGCTCGAGTCGATCAGTAACAAGGGCAAGGGCCCAGTTCAGCCAAAAGTCTTACATTCATGCGCAACTAATATTTCAACATTTAATCACCGAAAATTTCATATTTATTTAGGTCGAGTGTGGTAAAGTACACACTCACCTAGCAAAAGTTCATTTTAGAAATCATAGAAAACAATTAACATTTAATCAAATATTCACAAATAATCACATAGTCACAACAATCCACATAGTCATAGAAACAAAACGTATATAGAGCACTCACCTATTTAAGCAAAATAATGTCCAAAGTATCCTCCCGGATAACACTCTCAATCGCCAAGAAACCCTAATAATAGCCAAGAAAAAATGTTACAGTTAAACCCTTCCAAAGTTTAAGTGAACCAAAAAAAATCCGAATAACTACTAGTACAAAGTATAAGTATAGTTTTCTAGTCCTTGAGCGTAAATTTGGGCAGCATGCCCTTTGTATTTTTCCTATTTCCAGCCATTTATGGCTTCATTCTTTTCCTCAATCAAACCCAAAGTTACACACAACACAAATTCATTTCAATAGCCGTTCAATAGGCTCAAGACAATATAAGGACAAAATCAAGCTAATAATAAGTGCGGAAATGAAATATAACAAAAAACAGATTTGACGGGTTCTTGCGTAACGGACACATCCAAAGCTACGCTTATCAGATTGGGATGAAATTTTACCATTTCAAAGCTGAGATAGAGAGATACAATTTTGATGAAGACCAATTAGTCCAAATCCCAATGTAACCTAGTCAAATTCCCAATTCCCATAACCAAATTCCAACTAATCGGCTAATTAACCGTACTATATTTAAATGGCCATATCTCAGGATACCAAGGTCCGTTTAAGGCGTGCTTGGAGGTGTTTAAAAGGTAAGACAGAGTACTAAAACTTTCAAGTTTTGGAAAATGGCTAAATCAGCACGGATCATAGTGAATAGACATGGTCAATTGGATGAACTGTCTAAAACGGATCACTGGATGCATCCTAGGGCAGTGAGGGTATTTTAGTCTTTTCACAGACTACGTTGCTCCGATTGGGTTGAAATTTTGTAGGAAACTATAAAATATTATTCTCTACAACTTTTATGTTTTAGGATAAGCCTAATTTGGCCTCTAACATTACCAACTGGAACCGGATAGAACTGAACTACAATTTTCCAGAAATCTGAAATTTTACTGTTTCAAAGGAAACTTTCTTCATTTCTTGCTTCAATCACTACCACAACCTCTTATATAAGTTTAGATACAACATATACTATCTATATAGTAAGTATAGGTAGCAAATCCTTCAAACCCTAACTCATGTAACTCAAAAAAATATACACTATATCCACCCAAATCATGATAATAGCTATCATCCACCACAAATTTAAGGTGCTATGCCAAGTTAAACAAGATTAAGAGTAAGAAATGGGGAAATCAGCATTATTACCTTGCTAAAGTGACTACCAAGAGCAGCCCTAGCTTTTCCTTCCAAAATTTCACCAACACGCCACTAGCTAAACACTCAAGGAAGGTTTTAATCGGTTTAGTTTTCCTTGGTTGCACTCAAATGGTTGGATTCAAGATGGATTGAAAGTTTTTCTCTCTCTTGCTCTCTCTCTCTCTCCCTTAAGCTCGACCAAAACAGAAAGAAATGAAGGAAAATGAGCTAAAATGAGGGATAAAAGGCAAGAAAAAAAATCAAACAAAGAGCCATAGGGTGGTGACACTTGTCACCACCAAAGCCATACAAATTTCTCTCTCTTTCCCTTGCATTTTTGGCCACCAATTTCGGCCATGAGGATGAGTATGAGAGGGGATATTTTGAAAAAAATGTCAAGGGTATGTGGTGGTAAGGAAGTGGTGGTCAAGTGGTGGGTTCAATCGGTAGTGATCGATACCCGTCGGTTTGACGCGATTTCTCTTAAATCGCGTATACTAGGGTTTTTAGCTTATAATCACTAACTTATTATCATTGCTCCTAATCACATATTATTTATCACCCAAAAATCACCCTTAAACACCAAATTTGATCCTCGCTCCATACCGGATAATTACACTACGGATACACGTGAAAACCCTAACTTGCTCCAACTTGAAAACGAAAAGTGAAACCCTACTTTCTAGGTTCATTTGCACTTATTGTGGAATGATTGGGTAGTAGGGCTATAATAAAATCATAAGTTCCAAATAAAAGAAAGTTTTTAAGAGAAACGTGAGGGATTTTACAATTCCAGTGATTAAAATTAGGGTTTCAATTAAAATATGAGAGATTTAAGAAAACCGGTTAGTCACAAGTAAATTAGGGTTTTTGATTAAAAATCTTAGGGTTTCTAGTCTTTTAAAACAAAATAAGGTTTTAAATCAAACCCAAAGAAATACACTTTAGTATTTTCTTTACAAACAACCTCCTAATTTTCAGGGTATCACAGACGGAGTGTCAACTCGTGGAGGTAGTGGATCGAGCATTGGCAAAGCAAGTGAAAATTAGCTCCTGAGAGCTCCTGTATCCTACTCAAGTGTGTTTAATTGTTGATCGTGTATTACTTGACTTTATCGCTTTATTTATGGTATAAATGTTACTGATACTTGAACTACATGCTTGCATGACTTTCTTGAGCTCATTGAGTATTGGCTCATTCCATTAGTTTGTTTTCCTTAATAGGAACTGGAATGGAAGAAGTTAAGGAAATGCCAACTTGAGACACTTTTCGATGTTGTATATTTTGAGGAAAGTGATTGTAAATTTGAAATTGTGATGTAAGACTGAATATTTATGTATGGAAATGACCTTGTACCTTATTCCGACTTTCATTGTTAGTATTAGACTTTAAGTTTGAATTGGAATTGTCTCGAGTCCTGGCGAGAGTTGGGTAGGCGTTCCGCGGATACCCTTGGGTTCGCCCTTGGGAGAAGTAGGGGCGTCACAAAATTCACTTGTCATTTGCTACTCCTACAAATTCTCCAGTGCCAGGAATGACTTTGGATTTGACACAGCGTTGCAAACATCTCTTTCTACAAAAGCAACATCTACTTGCCTTCCCCTGAGATAGCAACCAGTTTTATTAGCTTTTGAAAATTGCTACTCTGCCAGAATTGGATGCAAATCTAAAGGGGTTCTTTTCATCCTTGGGACGTTAGAATTATCCACTTTTGTTCCACCACTCCTAATGTCTATTGGAATAGCTACCTTCTCCTCCTCATGAAGGCCTGACGAACCTGCAATAAGATCCACTGACTAAGTATGAGCAGCCTTATCTGACGCTTGAATCACCTCTCTTGTTTTATCTGGCCCATCATCTGCAGCCCCAATATTATCTTTGTGTCAAGGCATCTAGATCTTGTTTGGTATGACTTTTCTATGCTTTTTTCCCTCTCTATTGGACTGCCCCATGCAATAGGAAACAGCATTATGATCCAACCTACTGCAGGATGAGCAGTATTGTGGCAAGTGTTCATATTCCACCATTTGCCAAAAGCCTCTCTGAGAACCATTCCCTATCTATATCCTTTCTGGTAGCTCTTGAAGAAGATCCATCTCCATACAAAAACGAGCTACACTCATCCTTCTCAAGGACACCATTGATGCATCTACCTTAAGTGGTTCCCCAATAAGTCAAGCAATGGAGAATAGAGGCCCTTATCAAAAAAATGCAAAGGTAAATTGGGGAGAGAAACCCACACAGGACAACAAAAGATCCTGCTCCTACTGTGAAAGTAGGCAACCACTTAAAAACATGCATGTTAAAACTCTAAAAGTTCCACATTCCTCTCATCCAATAGTGAAGGTAATCTTCCTATAAATCAAAATGGAGCAGAATATGTTGGTGATCCATCAAACCCATACTAAACGATCCCCTCAAATCCACCACAAGGAATTGTTTGCGAAAAGAATCCATGCTTGGTCGCCCTCTTGAAAATTTTCCCACCAATGCAAACTTAAAGGGCACTGTTAAGATCTTGATATCCTCGTTAGAGAAGAACACTACTGGTTTCCCTTGGAAGCTAGAAGTCTCCTTAACAATTGCAGATGGGCCATAGGGGTTAACCTGTGAGGACCCAAAAATTTTCTTATTTTATCTTATTTTACTAGTTTATTTAATTATTTATTCACTTGTTTTCTCTGAATAATTTATTTCAACCATTTTACATCCATTTACATGGAACAATGCCTTACTTATATTTTAAAAATGTTCCGTTAGCAAATTTAATTTTTCTGTGGCTTGTCTAGTAAGAAATAGCGAATACACATTTTTTGAGGCAAAATTCGATTCGAGAGTGCAATAATCTTGGAGAATTAACAATGATCAGTAGTAGACTAAGAAAGGTTAATTAAGGGATTAGAGGTGAGTGAGTTCAAATTTTTGCTTTATCGCACGCACGTCGATAGTTTCCCGAAAGACGCGCCGATACAAACTAATTAGAGATTTGAGAAATTAATACTAGACTCGTGTGAAGACTCATGTCTTTATTTCTAAAATAGTTATTTTGATGATTATTTACCATAGTATTAGTTAGTTATATTATCGTTACAAAAATTTCATTTAAGTTTTGCTTTATCGCGCGCGAATCAGAAGTTCGCGTATTTTGAGCTGGAAAGGTTAAATGGAGATTTAAGAAATTTATACTAGACTACTAAGATTGAATAATTATAGTGTTAAAGGAATTACATTGGAGGTTTAGTGAACAAGTATAACAAACGAGAGAGAAAACGGTGGTACGGTACTCACGTGCGCGCACTATTCCTAGTTGACTTTTGCACAAATTTTGGCCACAAATCCTTCAATCTTCCAAAGGAAGATTCACACAACAAACCTCTCTTTTCTCTCTCATCTTGGCCGGCCAAAAACAGCAAGGGAAGAAGGCAGAAAGCTCACCATTTTTACTCCAAATTCTTGCTACCATTTCATCTCAAATTTCTCATACAACTCACATATCACTTGGAGAGAAACTTAAGCTTGGAGGAAGACACCTTCTTGCGGCTTTCTTGGGAGATTTTCGGTCAAAAATTTCTAGTTTCTTCCAATGCTAAGAGGTAGCCTTCATCAACCTTAAACTTTTCCATTTTTTTCAAAGATTGGAGCTTTATTTGTAAGGGTTTGAACCCTAAACATGGATTAGGCTAGCGGACTTAAGGTGTTTAATTTCTTGCTTTAAATGTTGGGCTAGCAGTCTTGTGGTGACCTCTAGGTAGCTGCCTTGAGGATTAAATGCTTGTTTAATGTTGTTTTTATGTTAAGTGAGTTGATTATGGTTAGAAAAGTGAAAGGAAAATCAAAGGAAGTGAGGAACTAGAACTGGCCGAATCTGTCCAGTGATTTTCGTACCTACCTTTCGAATTTTTGTGAGTTGTTTACTATGAAATTGGTTGATATATGTTATATATGATGTGTAGAAAGTTTCTACCAAAAATCATTTGAATTGGTTGAGCAAAATTTGAGATTTCGAAAATTGAAGAAACCTGGAAAATGTGTTCTGGCAGTCTGAACAGTACCACTTTGATCGAACATAACTCTTTGTGTAAAAGTCAAAATTGAGTGCTGCTTACAGCATTTGAAACTAGACATTTGTAGCTTTCCAACGGTGTAAAATTCACCCTCTAGTTCAAAATGAGTGAGCCATAGTGATTCGGCAAAGTTTGATGTCCTGTTCTAATGGTCTATCCGAGAGAAGGTAGGAGCTGCATTTTGTTGCTCTATTTTCTCTCACTTATGAACTGATTTTGAAAACAACTTGTTCTGATGAAATGTAGATTCCAACGCCACCAACCATTCTCAATTTCAAGTTGTATTGAGTGAGATATGGTTCAACTTACAAACCGTGCCAAAGCTGGAAATTTGGAAAACCTTTTCCTTTTGCTGGCCGACTGGTTTAGTTGTTTGAAGGATGTTTGACTTCGAAATTTTGATGTCAACCGACTATCAATTACTTATTACATGTTTATAAGATCTTGATTTCACAAATGATCCGAGTTGGAAGTGATTTCATTGGGCAAAATGTTTGAAAAAGGAAATGAAAGCAAGAAGACAGGTTTGCTTTAAGAATTTCTTAAACTTTGGTAGTTTTGTTAACTACTTTCCCGTATGAGTTTTTACGTGAAATTTCATAGAGGAGTAGTTTCATATGGAAGTTGAATTGTGCCAAATTTGGTGTTATTAGAAAACTATTTCGATACCCAAATGATGTCCCGAAGTTTGCTTTTCAAATCTGGAAAATTCCTGACTTGTGCTCAAATTCCAGCTGACTTTGGATTGCTATATTTCGATACTCAAGACTCTAAATTTAGTCCTGTTTGGCCTGTTTGAAACTTTGTTAGGAACTCTTATTGTGGTACGAATTTCAAAGGCTTGTTCACTTTCTGTGAATTTTTCTGAATTTCCAAACTTTGCTGAAAAATAAGACTGGAACTGTCTGGTATGCTTAAATCAGCCACTTTGAGCTGAAATTTGAATGTTTTTTGTTTGGAATCATGGGAATATGTCTTCTAGGAATTTTTAGTACTTTGAACCAAGATTCCAACAGTGTAAGGCTTTCCAATTTTGGACCTACTGAGTGAAAGATCTGAAATTTCAAAGATTGTCACTTAAAACTGAATTTTTCCGACTTGTTGGGAAATGAGTTTTTGGAAACTCTTCTCTATCCTTTGATATTGATTGACCATTTTCAACTTGATTTCATGGAGTAAATCAAATTTTCTTGTGTTATTAAACCCCCTTTTTGAGTCTCGATTTACGAGTAATGAAGGCTCTCTTTCATGACATTTTCTTAGTATTGTACAAGTGTACAATCTTTCTTGTTAGCAAAGGGGTTTGTAAATAATAGTGTGTGATAGTCAATTATTATTTGCTCAGGCGCTCAAGGGGACCTTCAAGTGGATCTCGAAGAGGACGCCTAAAAGTTGTTTGAACACTTACTCCCTATTTTGATTGGTGAGTGTCAAGTGCATGATTTGTTGCAATTATATGAATTGCTTCTTATGAACTGAATGGTTTACAACTATTGAGTCGAGTGTGTACGTTATCGCACTCGTTCTCTTTTAACTGATTGTACAACTGAACTGCTTATAACTGAACTGTCTGCATGTCGTTGGAGTGAATCTCCTCGACTTATAACTGAACTGTGGGGAAGCCCCAAATCTTAATTGGCTGACCTTGCGACTCGAGTCAGCAAGTGCTTGGTCAAGAAGTTTGGTGAGCCATGAGATAACTATAATCTTGATCTATTGAGAGATCTTGCTTGGTCTACTCGCGTAATAGTGCCTTTTATAGAAGTTCGGGCCCGGTGCGGTGTACGGTGGATGGAACTGTGAAGTAAGTGGAGTTCTACAGACTTAAATGCCGACCGGATTGACGGAGTGTCATCGCGGGAAAGTATTCGATCGAGGTTTGGCGAAGCAAGTAGATCTTAGCTCCTGAGAGCTCCCGTATCCTCATTGAATATGTTTAATTGAAAATTATGAATTGCTTGAATGTTACAGCTTTAATTCTTGCTTAAATGCCATTGCTACTTGAACTATGTGTTTTGCATATTTTCTTGGCCTCACTGAGCGTTAACTCATCCCATTAGATTTGTTTTCCTTAACAAGAACTGAAATGGAAGGAGTGATGGAGAAGCCGATTTGAGGCACTTTTGTATTAGGGTTTTGATTGTAATCGACTATAATCGACTAGACATATTTTGAAAATTGTATATTTTGGGAAAGTGATTTTATTTTGAACTTGTGCTGTAAGATTGAATATTTGTGTATGGGAATGACTTCGTGCATTTATTCCGATTTCATCATTAGTATTGTACTTTAAGTTGAACTAGAATTGTACTGAGTCCTGGCGAGAGCGGGGCAGACGTCCTACCGATACTCTTTTGGTTCGCCTTAGGGTGAAGTGGGGGCGTCACATAACCAACCTCCCCGAGTCCTCCTTTGCTAATGTTTGCTTAGGTTGCTAACCTAGGATATCTGCAAAGGACCTTTATAATTGAGGAGCAAGCCCTCCAGCTGACGGCTGAAGGACCGGCTTGGTAGCCATATTCGGTGGCCAAGGGCTAGAAACCAAGAAACCCTAACCAAGAAGCAAGTCGATTGAGTAGCTGAAATTTTTGCCTAAATGAGTTGCAGTCAATCTTGTGGATCAAATTAATTTGGATTCTTTATTCTAGCATTACAAGTATTCCATTAGTGAGTTTTTTTAATGTTCTCATGCTATAAAGTGCAACTTAATCATTCTAGATTTGGTTGTTACATGGTATTGTGGGGTATCTTGTAATCACCATTCAACCATATGATTTTTCTGTATAAAATAACAGTATTCAAGAAATTAAAGTGATTAAAAAATTCATCTTAAACATCTCATGCACATAACTCATATACTCATGTAACATTGTGAAGAAAGTGTATAGATCAGTGGTATAACAAAATTTCTGAAGGCAATATGTACAATGCTGTGGTACAATGACTATACAGCTTACTTAAAGGGTTATGATGATAGGTAGAGTTTTAATATCTTTGTTAGTTCACATTATATAGGATTTGAATTTTTTTATCATAGTTAAGATATTTGTCATGATTTATATTATATTATTATTTTATCGGAACTTGGACATCCTTATCTTAGCCACAAATTTAGTATGGCATAAGATGCATAAAAAATTTTTCTTCCTTTTCGTAATATAGGGCCAATTCACATCTGTTGGTTTTAGGTTCTTGAAAGAGAATTGATGTATCTAAGGTACTAATTGAGTTCATTTTTGGACAATAATATGACGGTCATTATTATGTCTATTTCAATATGAATTCATTTGTGCCTTGCTGGTTTGTAGGATATGATGTCTGGACAAGTTGTTGATTTTAGAGTCAGCATGCTAATTCCAATCACTTGGATAAGAAATAAAAAACTTAATGTATTAGGAATATATTCATTTTTAGTATAACTTTTAAGTCCAAAGAGTACGGATTTTTTTTTGTATTTGGTTTGTTGCTAAAATGAAGTTGACTTGACTTTTGATATTATTAGCAATAAAATAGCAGTCTTTGGTTTGAGTGGTGCCAATCTCGATTGCATATTATGCTCTTTTGTAGCACTGTACTTTATTTCGAAAAGAATACTAGTCCATTATTTATGATACTCTTTTTTGTCACAAATTGATGTCATATCCAATACAACATTTTGGATATGCTACAATCAAAGGATACTTTACATATCTTTGTAACACTTATTACTGCCAATGTGATGGCCCCACCTCCCCCTAGGCGTACCCTAGGGTTTAGCGGACCGCCTGCTCAACTCTCGCCAGGACTCACTCACTCTCATCCATTAAAAAAAGGTGCAACCTCAATAATAAACGAAATAACGGTTCCCAAGTTTGGAACATACAAATACATTCATTTTATCTCAACCATCCATATAGTCCCAAATACATCAAAAGATTTAAGGTCTCAGTACATTCAACCCTACTCGAGCGACTAGTGCGAGTACAATTACAAAATTCAAAACAACTAGACTACGCTAGTCTGTACACGTCTCACGCCTCGCTCGTACCCCTGTAAGGAAAACAAATGGCGTGGAATGAGCTAAAAACCCAGTGAGGTTCCAAATAGCAAATTGACCATTATTTATAAGTACAAGTTTTCGATATAGCAAAGTAACGAGCATGAAGAGTTCATAACAGTGAGCAATAACACGTCAAGTAGCAATCTCAAAATAAGCGAGTGTAAAAGTTTTTCAGAAGAAACAATAATCCAATAAGCAATAGTCGTTCCAAAGTATAAGGATACGGAGGGTTCTCAGGAGCCAAATTCCCATTGCAACACCAGGAGCTTGATCACGTAATAGTTGACACTCCGTCAACTTTCAAGTAAGTAATCAATCTAGTAGAACACCACTTACACTACTCTCCGTCCATTATTCAAACCCCCTACTGGGCCCAAAATCCTCAATAAACATGGGTGGTAATACTCGAGTATACCGATTAGTCGAGAAGATATCACTCCACTCGACAATCAAGAGACCCAGGATTTGTTACCCAATCGACCAAGCCCTTGCCGGCTCGACTCGAGTAACTTGCCTCAGGGTTTCTGGAATTCCAGGAAGTGCGCACATCATAAACAAGTATATCAAATCAGTTTCAACAATAAACAAGTATATATCAAGTAAGGGCAAGTGCGATAAAGTACACTCTTGCTCGATCAAACCAATCATACATCATTTAATCATATTGATCAAGTATTGGAAACAAGTGTCCAATTCAATCAGGTATTTGAAAGCACTCACCAAAAGATATAGTGCCTTTACTAGTCACTTTCGGGTGATACTCTGGGTTTGGAGTCCAAATCTGCGATAAAACTCAATTTGAGAATTTTGAAACATGACTAAGATTCGAAACTTAGACGTTTCGTTCAATAAGAATCAAGAAATGAAAATTCACTTGGAGAATATTCGTGAAACACTCGCTCGCTTTTCAAACTATATAACTTTGTATCATTTATACTTGGAAATGCCATTTGAGTCGAGAGTGCAAGGAAAACATACTCCGAGCAATCATTATTTCATTTCTCAAGGGTACAAGTTCGGCCAAGTCCTTACTGATATACCTCGATAAAAGAAGATGCAAGTATCCTAGATAGTTCAAGTAGTAATCGCTCTTAACCCTTACTCAAGTCTCAAGTATATTTCTCTAGTCCTCGAGCGTAAATTTGGGCAGCATGCCCTTTGTATTTTCCTATTTCCAGCCATTTATGGCTTCACTCTTTTCCTCAATCAAACCCAAAGTTACACACAATACAAATTCATTTCAGTAGCCGTTCAATAAGCTCAATACAATACAAGGACAAAAAGCACACTAATAACAAGTGCGGAAATGAAGTTTACCAAAAGACAGATTTGACAGATTTTTGTAGAATGGACACATCCGAGGCTACGCTTATCGGATTGGAATGGAATTTGTGCCGTTTCGAAGCTAAGAGACAGGGCTACAATTCTCATGAAGATCACTTAATCAAATTTCCAGTGTAACCTAGTCAAATTCCCAGTTCCCAGAACCAAATTCCAACTAGTCGGCTAATTAACCGTACTACCTTTAAATGGCCATATCTCAGGCTACCAAAGTCCGTTTAAGATGTTCTTAGAGGCGTTGAAAATCTAAGACAGATTAATAAAACTTTCATGTTTTGGAAAACGGCTAAATAAGTACGGTCAATTGGATGAACTGTCTAAAACGGATCACCGGATGCATCCTAGGGCAGTGAGGGTAGTTTGGTCTTTTCATAGTTTATGTTGCTCTGATTGAGCTGAAATTTTGTAGACACCTATAAAATATCATTATATACAACTTTCATGTTTTATGCCAAGCCTAATTCGGCCTCTAACATCATGAACTGGAACCGGACAGAACTGAACTACAATTTTCCAGAAATCTGGAATTTTACGGTTTCAAAGGAAACTTTCTTCATTTCTTGCTTCAATCACCACCACAACCTCTTATATAAACTTAGATACAACATCTACTATCCATACAGCAAGTATAGGTAGCAATCCTTCAAACCCTAACTCATGCAACTAAAAAAAAAACATACACTATATCCACCCAAATCATGATAATAGCTATCATCCACCACAAATTTAAGGTGCTATGCCAATCTAAACAAGATTAAGAGTAAGAAATGGGGAAATCAGCATTATTACCTTGCTAAAGTGACTACCAAGAGCAGCCCTAGCGTTTCCTTCCAAAATTTCACCAACACACCACTAGCAAAACACTCAAGGAAGGTTTTAATCTGTTTAGTTTCTTGTTTCCTCACTTGGATGGCTCAAACCCAAGATGAATTTGTGCAGCTCTCCCTTGGTTTTTCTCTCCCTTTCTCTCAGCCAAAGCAGCAGAAAAATGAGGAAGAATGAGCTAATTTGCAAGATAAGAAGGTAAGAAAATTAAGTTTAGTCAAAGCCACAAATTGCCAACACTTGGCACTACCAATTTCCACTCATTTTTTTTTCTTTTCCTTGCAAATTTGGTCCACAATTTCGGCTGGAATGAGAGGATATTTAGGGCTTATTTTGCTCAATTAATAATAAGGAAATTAAGGTAATAAAGTAGTGGTCAAGTGGTGTACTCAATCGGTAACGAACGGTGCACGTCGGTTCACATCGTTTTTCCTTAGTTCGCGTGTACTAGGGTTTTAATGTATGATTCACTTACCTATCATTAGCACTTCTAATCACACATTTAATATCATCTAAAACTCACTCTTAATCACTAAATTTAGTGCACACATCTCATCAAGTGATCACACAGTCAAAATACGCAAAAGTCCTAATTTACCCGAACTAAGAACCAAAAGGGAAAACCCTTGATTCTATGGTTGATTTCAGTTACTGAGAGTGTGAATGAGTAGTAAACCTATTATAAAGGAATAAATACCAAATAAAAAGGAATTTGAAGAAAAATATGAGGGATTTTACAATTCCAATGATTAAAATTAGGGTTTCAATTAAAATATGAGAGATTTAAAAAAACCGGTTAGTCACAAGTAAACTAGGGTTTTTGATTAAAATTTTAGGGTTTCTAGTCTTTTAAAACAAAATAAGGTTTTAAATCAAAGCCAAAGAAATAAACTTTAGTATCTTCTTTACAAACAACCTCCTAATATTCGGGGTATCACAGCCAATATGTTTGATAGTCTTGCATCTGAGACAAGCAAAATGTTTGAGTTCCACTTTCAATTATGAATGCCCAATAGAAGAGATGAACGTCCGATCGATGTGTCCAACATTTTGGTCTATCTTTTGGACATCCTATAGTTTTATTATCCGTCTGAGAGGCTATATCTAGTAAGTGCTCGCTGATTGTTGGAGTTCAATTTTGTGCCATGCATTCAATCCTTCCGTCTAATAGATATTATTGTCTCTCAACCTTTCTTGATTTGTTTTCCTCCTTTTTTCATATAGCAGAACACCTGTCCTAAATCATTTCTCATGTAAAAATAGAATAAATCACCAAAAATGTCACTAAACTATGTACTAGTGCTTGTTCAGGTCACTAAAGTAATTTGTTAGCCAAAAATGTCATTGACCTAATTAAAGTGCATGTTTTGTAGCATTCTATGTAATTTCACTGTTAAGACAACTAGAATTCCTTTACCTCCACTTGGGGGCTTGATTTTGGAGGGGCAAAATCATTGGTTCACCTCTTTGGTTAACTTTTATCTTTATAAACGATCGAATCACAGTAGCTTGTCCCAACTTTCTTGAACCCATCATTCTCTTGAGATTTTCTGACCAGATCTAAGGTGAGTTTAGTAACTATTTTGGAATCTCTACTATGTTGGGCAGGTTGAAGCTCCACAATGTCAAGACGTAAGAAAGCAACTCTTTTTTGTCAATGCAGAACAAAAACCATTTTAAAGATGTGCTTGTGATTGGATGAGTTTTTTTTTTTTTTTGGAGATTAAGTTGGGAAATTAAAAGGTGTGTTTTGCAATTTGATGGGACAAATAATTTTGGTTGGGTTGATGGATGTGGCTATTGGGAGTGGTATGATGATGAAATATGTGCTCGTTTGAAGCAAGTAATACCTGGTATTTTGAGGGAAGAAAATAGGCTAGAATCGGAGAATGAAGCATTGTGAGAAGATGTTCGAAGATGGCAAAACGAAGCTGAAAAAATGGAGGTCCAAGTTGGAAAGCTGAAAGAGAAACTTGGGAGTAAGCTGAGGGAAAAATTGTTCATTGTTTTTGCTGTTGCGGTCTGAGCAATTGTGACTATACCGATATGGATTCTAGGGCCTAAAAATGGACATTATTTTGGCAAGTTGCAAATCGATGGATATTAGGACACCATTGTAGCAGGTAGCTTCTTATAGGTAGTTTTGTTTGTTGTATATATTGTTAGGAGTAATACTGGTGTTTACACTTTATTTTGTCAGGTGTTATTTGTAACGGCCCCACCTCCCCCTAAGGCGAACCAGAGGGTTTGGCGGGCCGCCTGCCCAGCTCTCGCCGGGACTCAATCGCTCACTACAGTCCTCAACCCAATTACGATATAAATCTCAAAATTTCATCAAATTCTCCAATGATTACATAATACAAATGCAGCGGAAACTGATTCCAATCGTGGAACGTATACTTACATCCATATCAATTTCAAATATTTATACAAGACCAACTCATACACAAAATAGATCCAAACTTAAACTGTACATGATATAAGCACTCCAAGCTTTTCTTCGCCTTGAGCCCTGTGGGGGGGAAAATAAAACATTTTTGGGGTGAGCTAGAAGCTCAGCGAGTAACCATTAAAATCAGTAATCAATTCAGTTTCACAGTCGTTCATTTCAGTGATGTCATGATTTCAAGATCAAATGTACACTTATTGCTCTCGTGAGCCAGCGAAATCGTTGTACTTAAACACCCAACGCTCAAAACAAACATTTAACAGTAAACAGTCAGTGGGGAGCCATTTGCTCCAGATGAACAGTACACAGAGGTGGAGACGTTGGTGTTCAGCACACGAATTCCAAGCACTCATTTAAGCCAAAACATGTCATGGGCCACATGCAAGCACTCATGATATGCAATCAAGTAAATAGTGCAATAAACGGTTCATAAGTAACTTTGGAAACAGTTTAGGGTCACTCACCTCCACGGCTCAGAAACCATCCATCATATAACATTTCCTTGCTCAAATCCAAGCCTTAGATCACAAACCCAATGCAAACAAGTCCCTTCAAAGTTCGGACAGCACTTCCCCTACATTTGCTAACTTTTTCAGCCATCATGGCTTCATTATTACTTCAGCCAGTCCCAAAGTCACACAAATAAGTTCATCTAATATCCATTCAGCAAGCTCCAAGTAGTACAAAGACAAGTCAAGCTAGGGAAAAGTCCGGAAATGAAGGTTAAGCTCAAAACCAGAAAAACAGTTTTGACGTCATTTGGCGGTAATGGTACCAAAGGCGCTACGATTGTCGGATGAGGTTTTCCTAGGGTTTATTACCCCTTAATTGCATAATTTTTGTATTTTCTGGCTTAGAAATATTTTCTTAGTGGATTTTATGAGCAATTATAGTTTTAAGATGATTTTTCTAGCATTGGAGAAATTTTAGAAAATTAAGAGTAAATAGTGGACGTGGGACCCACTAGTGCGAAAAGTTCGGAAAAATTCGGCCATTAAGGTTAAGTTTCGGATACTGTGAAAAATTTATCGGGTGTTAAGAGATAAGTAGTGTGTGTGAAGTGATTGATGTGAGAGAGAAAAGAAAGATAAGAAGGCATTAATGGAGGTGACAAGTGTCACTTTCCTATTGGGTGGACTTTAAGAATTACTATTCACAATTTTTGACCTTTGACCAAAATTAGTTAATATCTCCAAAAATTCACAAAATTCACCATTTTTCTTCCTTGTGTTGGCCGGCCCTCTCTCTCTCAAAGAAGAAGAAAATTCCTCAACTCTCAAGCTTCCATAAGCTTCAATCTTCCATAAACAAAAGCTTAGACTAGATTTCACTCCATAAAATCCTATCTTCTAGTGCTAGTAAGGGTTGTAGTGAAGTTGTTTGAAGCTCTAAGGTGTCCACAATCTCTCTTTCCCTTGTTTCTTGGTAAGTGATGCTACAACCTCTCCCCTATACCTAATGATGGTTATATTATGCTTAATGGTGGCATGAGTGAAGGAATATATGATTTGTTTCTTGATTTGGCTTGTTTTGGTGAAGCTTTTATTTTATTGGGAATTTTTCTGGTTTAATATGAATGGGATGTTGTGGCCTTGTATGATGAATGGTAATGGTTGACAATGACTCTATGAGGTGTATTGGATAGGAAAATGCAATCAATTTTGGATTTGGATGGAAAATGGAAAGTTAGGGTTCTTATTTTTCCCAATTCTGTCCGGTTTTAGATCATAGGGTTAGAGGTCGAATTGGACTTTGCTCAAAACATGAAAGTTGTAGGTATTGATGTGTATAAGGTTCCTGTAAAATTTCAGGGCATTTGGATTAGTGTAGAGTGAGTTATGACGAAATTACTGTAGCTGTTCTGCTTTGATCAGAATGCGAAAACTGAGTTTGTATTTGGATATTTTGACTGGAATTGGTTTGGATTTTGAAGTTGGTGTCTACTGATGAAATGTATCTGAATGTCTTAGCTAACATATGCCTTTGGAATTTCGGCATTTGGACTTGTATGGACTGAGATATACCGATTACAGTTTTCTGCGTTTTGCAAACCTGTTTTGGGAATTCTGGTATAGTATTTTGTATATTTGACCTAGTTGTGTTAGGAACTGGATTGAATGACCTTCTACAATGTTGTAACCCTGTTTCTTGGCTTCGAAACGGTGGATTTTACACCCCCAACCGATAATTGTAGTGAGAGTTGTGCCGTTACCGCATTATGAGGTCAAATCCGGTTTTCTTATCAAGGCTTAAGTTAAAGCCCTCTCTTAATTTCTGGTTTGCTATCATGCTTGTATATGTTTATAAAACCCTATTGGGGTTGTGATTGGCTTTGCTTTATGACTCGTTATCGAGTCTCATTGTACTTGTTGTGTGTTCTAGGGCGTGACGGTGGTTCACGACGTCCTTTTGAAGGAAGTGCTTGAAACAACATTTGCTTGATTGGTGAGTGTACTACTCACTTGTGTGCTATTATATGGCTTTGATATTTGAACTTGAGATGTTGAATGTTAATGGATTGATGTGAGAGTGTACTTTATCACTCTCACTTATTGTTTCACATGTTATTGAAAAGTTATTGGAAAGTTATATGAACTGTTATATGAAATGAAATACATGACTTGGTATCGATTGGACAAGTATCCAACGACTACAAATGTTATCATTGAGCTCAACCCCATTGGTAGTTGATTGAATCGAGCCGACAAGGGTTTGGTCGTGACAATTAATGAGCCTTGGGTAAAGTTATAAGGAATCTTGTAGTATGAGAGACTCTTGATTCCGGTATACTCGAGTAATACCACAGTGCAAGTGTTTGGAGTGCGGGCCCGGTAGGGGGATGTTTGGTGGAAGGAATGGGAGAGAAGAGGAGTCTACGGTTGGTTACTCTTCAACATTGACGGAGGGTCAATGAGGTTGGATCAAGAATGGAAGCGTGGAAATGGGCTCTTGAGAGCCGTCCGTATCCTTTTATCGATGTGTTTCATTCCTTAATTGTGTACTTGAAATGAAAGGTTATGCTATATGCTCTTAGTTGCTTATGTGGTAGTAACTCACTGGGCTTAAGCTCATTCCGTTCCATTTGTTTTCCTTACAGGAAAATGACCACTTTTGGAAAAGGTTGTGCTAGTTGGTTGTCAAGTTGAGCTAATGTAAATATATCTTTTGAATAGCTCTGTGAATGAAACCCTAATGTGTATTGGGTTCATTTTCTTTTGATTGGCAAACCGAACATGTATATTCATGATGAATGGTTTTTGGCATGCCATTTGGTTGTAAATGTTAGATTTCAATGTATATATATGCTTGGTTGATATTTGGTTGGATTTCAGATCAACTCGTATTTCAAACGGCAAAAGAAAAATTTTGGCTACTCTCGGCCTAGTATCCGGATTCTGACGTGGCCGGTACTGCTCATCTTCGGCTTCGATTTCTATTATTTTTTTTATTTTGTGCTTTTGACTAGTGTACGCGCCTGGGTAGGTTCCGGAACGCATTAGATCGACATTAATTGATCCGTTAGTCCTGGCGAGAGTTGGGCAGGCAGTCCGCTAACCCCTTTGGTTCGCCTTAGGGGAAAGTGGGGCTGTTACATTATTCTCCCTTTTGGAATGGAAGTTTCTTTTCCTGTAATATTATAGTTGTGAATTTAGGCATGAGCTATTCCTTTGGTGTTATACATGGCAAATGCAAATCGACATAACTGGAGAAGGCAAAATCAACATATATATCAACAATTGACAAAAGCATCAGTCAATATTTCAGCTTCTGTTAGTTGTCCATAATTACAATCAATTGACAAAAGTATCAAGCGAACACTTTAAACCTCCAACAAAAGTTACCATTCATTTAAGCATGTCAAGCCTCTTAAATCTGTCAATCTCAGACAACAGATACCATACAAAAGACTATTTTAGTCAAAGAAACAAAAGAAAAGAAAATCAATCAACATCGTGGACCCCTTGTAACATCCCGAATATTAGGAGGTTGTTTGTGAAGAAATATTAAAGTGTATTTCTTTGGGGTTTGATTTAAAACCTTATTTTGTTTTAAAAGACTAGAAACCCTAAATTTTTAGTCAAAAATCCTAGTTTACTTGTGACTAACCGGTTTTCCTAAATCTCTCCTATTTTAATTGAAACCCTAATTTTAATTACTGGAATTGGAAAAATTCCTCACGTTTTCTTAAAAAATTTCCTTTTAGTTGAAAATTATCATTTATTAAAGCCCTACTATCCAATTATTCCATAATAAGTGCAAATGAATCTAGAAAGTAGGGTTTTATTCTTCGGTTTCAAGTTTGGAGCAAAATTAGGGTTTTCGCGATTTTTGGCCGGATGAATTTTCGGTACAGAGTAAGGATTAAATTTGGAGATTAAAAGTGACTTTTAAATGAAAAATACTATGTGATTAGTAGCAATGATATAAGGTTAGTGAATGGGAAGTAAAAACCCTAGTACGTGAGTTTTAAGAAAAACGGCGCGAACCGGCGGGTCCCGC
Source organism: Coffea canephora (assembly GCA_036785865.1). Classification (NCBI taxonomy): domain Eukaryota; kingdom Viridiplantae; phylum Streptophyta; class Magnoliopsida; order Gentianales; family Rubiaceae; genus Coffea; species Coffea canephora. Next base: position 26,887,076 of record CM071920.1, read on the forward strand.
GCACTACCGTTTGAACGCACCACTTGACCACCATTTTTGCTTACCAAACAAATTTATTGAACTTGAGCAAAATATCTTCTCTCTTGGCAGCAAGCTTGACCGAAATTGTGGTTCATATGCAAGGGGAAAGAAAGAGAAAATTTTGTGGCCAAGATTAGTCCAAGTGTTTGCCCAATTTGTGGACACCATTAGTCCTAATCCTCTTGCTTTATTATAAGGCAACTAAGCTCCATTTCTCTTCATATTTCTGCCAAGGAGCCGAGAGAGAGAGAGGGGAAGAACAAGAGAGAAATTTCTTCATCTCATCTTCAAATCCAACAACTTAATGAGAAAATAAACAAAGTAAACCGATTAAACTTGTTCTTGAGTGACTAAGTGGTGATTAGTGGTAAGTTTTTGGAAGGAGGAAGCTTGGACTACTCTTTGTGACCTCTATTCAAGGTAAGAGAGCTTATCTCTCTAAGTTTTGCTTTCAATTTTGTTAAATTAAGTTTAGTAGTTTGATTATAGTGGTGGAATCATGGATGATTAGCATGTTTTAGAGGTTTTTCCCCAATTTATTTGATGAACTAGGGCTTGTGGAAATTCTGGCCAAATTGTTGTATAATGCTTATATGTTGCAATTGAGGTTGTATAAGGTGTTTTGGTAGTGATTGGACCAAGAAATTAAGGAAAGTTGCATTAGAAACTCAAAATTTCAGAATCTGGAATTTTTGCTCAACATTCTGTCCGAATTTGTATCTGTATGATAGAGGCCGAATTGTCCTTAGGTCAAAGAAGAAAAGTTGTAGAGAATAGCATTCTATAGGTGCCTACAAAATTTCAGCTCAATCAGAGCAACGTAGGATGTGAAAAGTCCAAAATACCCTTACTGTTTTAAGTATTTCCTAAGCAGTCCGTGTGATCGGTTAAGTCCAGTTTATCACGTTTTTTGACTAGGATCCCTTCTTATTTAGCTTTTTGTCAAAACATGAAAGTTGTAGTATTCTGAATTGGCTTTAAAATGCATCTAAGAACACCTAATTCGGACTTGTGTACACTGCGTTATGTTCATTACAGTGTTCTGCGTTTAAACAGCCGATGAATTGGTTTCTGGTTTAGTAATTCGAGAATTTGACTAAGTTACATTAGGAACTGGACTAAGTGACCTTCATGAATATTGTAGCTCTGTGTCTTAGCTTCGAAACAGCATAGGTTTCGTTTTAATCCGATAAGCGTAGCCTCGGATATGTTATTTCCGCATTTGTACGTCAAATCTGTTTTGAACTAAATTGAATTTCTGCACTTGTACTTAATACGATTCTTGTTATTATGATATTGTGAGCCTATGGAATGGCTCTTGACATGAATTGCTGATATGCATAATGTTGGGTTGTGTTTGAGAAAAACAATGAAGCCTAAAAGGCTGGAAAATTAGGTAAACACAAAGGACATGCTGCCCGAATTTTTACTCGAGGACTAGAAAACTATATTAGCGACTTGAGTGAAGGTTAAGTACTTATTACTTGAACTAACGAGAACCTTGGCCACTATGTTTCTTGAGTGTTATACGTTAGGACTTGGACGAACTTGTACCCTTGAGAAATGAAATAATGATTGCTCGAAGTATGTTTTCCTTGTACTTTCAACTCGCAAGACAATTTCAAGTATAAATATTACAAAGTTTTACTGTTTAAAAAGGCGAGCAAGTGTTTCACGACTACTGTCCGAGTGAATTTCAATTTCTTGATTCTTATTGAACGAAACGTCTAAGTTTCGAACTCTAGTCATGTTTCAAAGTTCTCAAATTGAGTTTTATCGCAGATTTGGACTCCGAACTCGGAGTATAACCTGAAAGTGACCAGTAAAGGAACTATATCTTTTGGTGAGTGCTTTCAAATACTGAATTGAACTCGATACTTGTACTTGATACGTGCCAATAGGATTACATGCCACATACGTGAATTGTTAGGGCAAGAGTGTACTTTATCGCACTTGCCCTTACGTGATATACTTGTTTATTGTTGCAATTGACTTGATATACTTGTTTATGATGCGCGCACTTCCTGGAATTCCAGAAACCCTGTGGCGAGTTACTCTAGTCGAGCCGGCAAGGGCTTGGTCGATTGGGTAACGAACCCTGGGTCTCTTGTATTGTTGAGTGGAGTGATATCTCCTCGACTAATTGGTATACTCGAGTATTACCACCCGTGTTTATTGAGGATTTTGGGCCCAGTAGGGGGTGTGAATGGTGGACGGAGAGTAGTGTAAGTGGTGTTCTACTGGATTGGCTCATTTACTTGAAAGTTGACGGAGTGTCAACTACTATGTGATCAAGCCCTGATGATGAATGGAAGTTGGCTCCTGAGAGCCATCCGTATCCTTATGCTTTGGAATGATTATTGTTTATTGGATTATGGTTTCTTCTGAAAACTTTTACACTCGCTCATTTTGAGATTGCTACTTGAAGTGTTATTGCTTACTTTTATGAACTCTTCATGCTCGTTACTTTGCTATATCGAAAACTAGTACTTATAAATAATGGTCAATTTGCTATTTGGAACCTCACTGGGCTTTTAGCTCACACCACGCTATTTGTTTTCCTTACAGGGGGTACGAGTGACGCGTGAGACTTGTAAAAGACTAGCGTAGCCTTTTGTTTTGACTTTTGACTTTTGGTCTTGTACTCGCGCTATTCCTCGAATGGAACATGTTGTACTTGGATTGTATATGTTTTAAACTAGTTTGGTGTATTGAGGCTTTGTACCTCGATTTCTATCAATGTAAATTATAAGCTTGAATTGCAGATATTATTTATGGTTCATGGATGTGGGTACATGACTCGATTGAGATAGTGAGTGAGTCCTGGCGAGAGTTGGGCAGGCGGTCCGCCGAACCCTTTGGTACGCCTTAGGGGGAGGTGGGGTCGTCACACCCCTTAAGCTGAGCGTCCGTCTCTGGTGCTTCTTCAACTTCCAGCCCATCTACCAACCTTAAAAGCAGGTTCTTTGCTAAGGTATTTGTAGTTAGTGTTGATCATGATTTTATATATATCACTCATCTTTCTCTTGCCTTGCTCTATTTTATTATGAGTACCAGAATTCATATGTCCAGCAATGCCACTAGTATCTTGGTCAGTAGTTGTAGGCCTAATCTTCCTCATATGTGGGCAGCAAATATAGATAGTATAACCACATAGTAAGTAAAAAAAAAAGTTAAAATAGTAGGAGCAAAATTTAGGACTAACTAGTGCATTAGTCTTCCTAATATTTTGTTTTGGTTTGGTTGTTGTAGCAGTAGCATTCGGTCTTTATTCATTTCTGGCATTACAAACTTCCATATGTCCAATACTATTGGCTTGTGAAGGCATAACAGGGGTAGTGTTAGTGTTGTTTGATTGCCCCTCTTCTCTTGCCAAAGTTTCAGACTGTGTAAATGCTTTATGTTAGGGAATATCTATACCAGAATCACCTTTATGTAAACTAGATTCAGCACATGTACCAGCATTCCTAGAAATATTTCTACCAAAATTTGTGGCAGCTCTCGTAGCAGATTTTCTAGTAGGTTTGGTAGTGCCAGCAAAGTGAGATGGACTAGCAACACCAAAATCTGAAACATGTTTGCAGGTAGCACTATTGTGACCTGCCTGCCCACATTTGCTACAGTGCATGATCACATGTTACCTCAGCCTTTGCACATTATCCCTTCCGACATGGACACCACTACTTGTTCCAGTGCTATGCTTCCTTCTTGATTTTTTGGGCTGACCAGGTGGAACACATGGTATGGGGGGATCCAAGTCAGGAATGTCGCTTTCAAGCCACAAGGATTTGCCACTTATTGGATAGAGTACATTATCATAAATTGCCAAAAAGGCATCTTTTCTATAACAATCATGTGCATATTCACAGGGGGTCCCTACCAATTTTAATAATGGCCAAGATTGCATGACAACATGGAAGGCCACTAATTTGTCACAAATTATAAGTACATGTTTTCTCTTTTAAGGATATAACAAACTGTTCCCCCCTTGACCCACTAACTTGATACCCTCCCTTACCATTTGAAATTGGATGCCATCTCCTAGAAAGTTTCTCTCTTTCGTCAATGAAAATCTTTATTGTTGGACTAATGGAACCACTTCATTTCCTTATGCAAGCAGTCCTACATTCTATTCTTCCTATAAGGAACCCTCTAATCCCCTCACACAATCCAATGATGGGCAAGTCTCTATAATTCAATATATGTGAATTAAAGGTTTCAAACAAATTATTGACAAGCATGTTAGATTTGAAGTGGTATAGGAAATAATCCTTACACCAATGTTGGGGTGATACTGCCTTTTTAACCCATGCATAAGCCTGCTAGTCAAATTCTCTCAACTTCTCCAATGCTGCAGCTTGAAACTCAACTGTTGTAACTGTTGTAACTGTAGCAATGTTCCAAAATTTCTGGCTTGAGGAGCTCCTTAGGGTGCTTCTTCGTAAAATTTTTGTACATCTTCTGTACACAGTCTATGTCTAGCATATGGCAACAGCACCAGCGAAGCACTATCATGACCCTACCAATGTCAAGATAGTAAATAAGCACATATTATCTGTGTGTTAGTCCCTTACATGAAATAGCAGTGAAGTGAATGATAGGGACTTATCTCCTATTGGTTTGAAATGAATGTATGTTCACTACTTCCACGAGGTATGTCCAAATCTTCAATCAACAAACTTAGAAACCAATGCCATTGCTCCCTTGCCTCTTTTTCAACAATACCCCAAGTCATTAGCCATCATCCATTATTAGGATCAGCCCCAATAGCAGTCAATAGTTGGTCAGGGTATGGTCGCCTAGTATGGCACCTATCCAAGGCAATAAGAGGCCTACATCCTTCTTTGAAACCATTTTTTAGTGCTCCCAAACAACAATACAACCACATGAACTTAAGATTGCTTTGGGGATCAGGTCTCGGGGAGTACCTAATGTCGATGGCGGTGTTAGGATGTGTCATTACAAGAAATTTGGTCTTTAGTGACAACCTATTCTTGTCACAAAAAAGTAAAAAGTCATCACTAATGGATTTTACTAACAACTTTCCAGTCATCACAAGGTCGTCACTGAATGCCCGTCGGTAAAAGTATACATTGATGACTTAAAAGTCGTCAGTGAATAAGGTGCTTTTGTGACAACTTTTCTCATCAGTAAATGCTTTAGTTTAGTGACAACATGGCTTCTTGTCAATGATGCATGAAGCAATATCGTCACTAAACTCAACAATAGTCATCAGTAAATGGTCCAATTACTAACAATTTTGTCGTCACTAAACACCTTTCAACAGTGACAACATATTATTGTCAATATAGAATTTAATTCAATTACAACAATTGTTGTCAATAAAGGCACCTGATTTACTGACAATAGGCGCTTGTCATTGGAGAAATGTGATTCAGTTACAATATCTTGCCACTGTGTAGTTTGATGTATTTCTTGGTAAAGTAATATAAAAAAATAAGAGCCACCAACAATGCTTAATGAATAACAAACGCATTCACCCATTACAATAGAAAATGCCAAAATATCATAATAATCCTTCCAATATCATAGTCATGTGCAACATCACATTATAAAGAGTTTGACAAGTAGTATTAGAGTGAGTTGTATCATATAAGGCAAGGGAGCAATACAAAACGAATCCAACTCCCAAAACATTTTTGTGTTATACGAAACATTTCCTAAGCATAAGATAGCACTATAACCAGTCTTTGAGTCAATAAGTAGCCTCGGCTACTCATCTTCCAAAACTCTAAAATGTGCAATATATCTGCAATAGAAAAATACAATTATTAGTAGATGACAAAACAAACTTGAGACAAGGAAAATCAAATGAGGATTCACAAAAAAATAAAGTCTCGTTTATTTAAACTCTCATCCAAATAGTGACTGCATAAAGAGCAGAATAAGAGACAAAATAAAAGCAAAGATAGCTCTTAATATGCACATAGGAACCAATTGTAGAGAGTAAAAACCAGGTATTGTCATAGACAAAGGAAATTGTTAATATCAAAGACGTATAACAGCCTTCAAATTTCCTAAATAAAAAACAAAAGTAACAAGCATTTACTAAATTCTTTGGCAAATTACATGTTAATATTGTCACAGACCAAGGATTAAGGTTCAATAACTTATGCTATTTTTCAATCGCAACAGCCACTGTATCTATAATAAATATATGTCTTAGTCACAATTTAAGGTCTCATATATGCTGGAAAATTACAAGAGCGTCTCATTTACAAACATAACACAATTTAGACAAGTATATATAGTTGAAAATTGCTTACCATTAATATGAGTAGATGTGTCTTGGTTCTGCATTTCACTTTGTTGGTTTACAAGCCTCTCCATAAGTTGTTAGGATTGAACTGCCATTTCCAATATAGCTGAGTGCTTTTTGGCTTGTTATACCTTTTTCTTGAATTCTTCTTCTCTGAAAGTTATTGTGCAATTACAATAGCTTTTGTTCCAATTGTGTGAGTTGTTTTTTGCTTTGAACTATTGATCTTATTCCTCTCACTCATCTTTTGCACTTATGAAGTTTAGCCAAGATCAAAATCAATAAAGATATGAGTAATAAGAGTAGTAAAGATCAAAAGTCAGCCTATGCGCAAATCAAATTTGGACTACAGGAGCAGTCAGAAGGCAATTCTAACCTAATTCATCAATATATGGTGGACCATTTGCAAGTGCATTGTAGCCTTTAGTACTCTAGCGTGACAAATAGGCTTATACTGGAAAATCACTTGTTGTCCATAAAAGGGTAGCAAGTAACATAAATTTTTCTCCTATGGCTGCGTCATAAGTCTCAAAGCCAGTGTCAAATAATTCTTTTAGCTCAATAATTAAAGGCCTAAAAAATATATCCATATCATTTCATGTGCATTTAGGACCTGGAATAATCATTGATAATAGGAAAAATGGCTCCTTTAAGCATTTCAAAGGTGAAAAATTATAAGGAACAAGAATTACAAGCCACATATTGTATGTATTATTCATATTTCCATAGGGATTGAAACCATTAGTTGAAAGCCCAAGCCTAACACTGCGAGGATCTTTAGCCAAAGATGAATGAGTTTTGTCAAACTCCCTCCAAGCTATTGAATCAGCCTGGTGTCTCATTGTGTTTTCATTGTCAACACATCTCTCCTTATGCCACCTCATATCACAAGCTATCTCTTTGTTTAAAAATACTCTTTGCAACCTCGGTTGTAATGGGAAATAGCGAGGCAATTTTCTAGGAATTTTAGAACCAGGAGATTTATACCGAGGTGATTTACATTTATCATTTGGGTAGTGATCTAGGCTTTCATTTTTTTTACGAATATAGTGCACAATCATTTTCACATGCATGTATTTTTTCACACTTGAGGCCCAACTCATGAATTAAATTTTTTGCATCATAGTATGAACTAGGAAATGATACCATGGGAAACACTTGATTGAGAAATTTTAGTAACATATTGGCGGATTTGCAAGTCCATCAATTCATGGTTTTCAAAAGAAGAGTTTGGAGTACTTATCACAATGCAGGTAAAGACTTTTTTCAGCTTCGGATAATAATCTAAGAAACCTACTTGCTTCCCCTTGTTGCTCATTTGAAATATCCCTATTATATTCCCCCAATTTCTCCAATTCTCACCAAAGTTAGCTGCTTCTATGTCATTTAACATTTCCTGAATACAAAAGTACAAAAAAAATCATAGTAATTAGTCTTAGCTATTAAATCACATTAACCATTGTGCACCTACATATGCATTATATACATAGTGCATTTAGTAGCTGTATAGCAACATTACAATTTTCAGGATAATTTAGAAAGTATAAATTTATAGCAAATTGGACTGGCTATAAATAACAGAAAAAATGAAGCAAAGAGGAGATAGAGAGTATAAAGGTACCACAAGCGAAAACGGTAGCTTGATTGGTGGATTGTAATATCCTAGACCCGAATCCGAATCTGAAGCCTCTATCAACAGGTTCAATTGCTGCAAATAATAACAAAAATCAGTCGACTGCATGAGAGATTAAGAAGCTAAATTGAAGCTAATACAAGCACTAGAAAACTATAGAAAGAATTATTGGTCCTAAAACTAATTGAGAGCCCTCTTGGCCAATAAGTCAGCAAACGATAATGCAAAAAAAAAGGAAGCTAAATCAATTACTCTCACACAAACGACTCAACTAAACCATGCAAAAACTTCCAAAAGGAAGGAAAAGAAAATTACTCCTATCATATTCATTAATTGGCAAGAAAATCAAACACAAATAAGAAATATTCACTAGTTGATCAAATCATCTCTCGAAAATAATGAAAAGATGCTACTTTTTAATGATAACTATAACTTGCATCATAGAAATCAGTCAAGACATAGGCAAAGTAGATCTTTCAACAAACACCTTCCTAACTCCCAAGAATGCATGAATTTTAGATCAAAATCATGTCTTTGTAGTTCCTTTCCGGTAAATAACATAAATTTTTTTTACATCCATCGACATGTTAAATTTGAAATGAAACTCAAGAAAGTTGCAAGTGGTTCTTGAGACCCATTTCTTAAATATCAAATCTTGAGCTGCATTCATCTATAGTAACATAAAGCAATGAACCAAGAGTGGCAAGAGTCCAAAGGTCAATCTATTTCTAGGAATTGAGGCGATCCCTTTTCAGGAAATAGGCTAAAATTACCAATTGAACCCAAATAAATAAGAAATAGGTTCATACATAGAAAACTTAGGTAATGTGAAGGAGAAAGCACACTCCAAATGGATAAACAGTTCACTCTTCAAATTTCCATGTCAATTTACCAAATTTTAACCCAAAAAAATACATCTTTTGTTGCAGAAAAAATAACCTTTGCAGCTTTTGCTCTAAATTCCTAACTTGGAGATAAAAAAATAGGAGTCGTTTGTGTTAAAGCAAGTAAACAGCAATGTCATTGCCACCATAATATTTCATTCCTCCCAGAGATAGTAATTATGGACTGAAGTGTTTTTGGTTTCCCTTGTATATGTGTATCACAAAACAAATTTATTGGTTCTATTTGATCCAATTACTCTTAAATCTTAATTGCCTCAAATGAATTTGACATTATTGTCACCTTGGTCTCGAACATTTTTTCATAAATATAAATATATATGTATGTATGTATTGACGAAATCAAGAAATTTGAATCTTCATCTCTTAATTAAAGCTCCAAAAAGATAAAGAAGAAATTTCTTCCAATCCAATTAATCCAAATTATTCTTGGTAATTACTAAACATGGTAGAGGATCGGTGACATTGCATAACATGCAAGGACAAGTGAAAAAAAAGAAAAGGTTCCAAGATAACATTGATGGAGCAGTAAGTACATTCTTAAACAAATTGCAAACGAGAACAATCTGTCTAGAAATGCAAGAATTTAAAACAATAGTTTATTTTGGTCTTGAATTCTCTTCTTACTTGGTTTCCAGCCTTTTCCCTAAGAGAAGTGTCGGTGCAATAGAGTAGCCCATTAGGCGATAAGACGAGCAGTAAGTAATCTTTTCTAATTACTGGGCAGAAGGGAATTGACATTGTTCATGTGGAGTTGCCTGAATCAGAAATTTAGTTTTCCACCTCAAAAGTTCTTCAATGCTGAATGAAGTTCTTGAGAGTGGGTACAATTCTTTCCTCCCAACAACAACAACTGAAAGCTCAAATTTCACCAAACCTTGTAACTATATCTCTGGCTACTCATCCACTTAATTTAACCCCCAATCACTATTTCCCCTTTCCCTCTTCACCCAACACCACTTCACCAATTATTTTCCTCACATGCAACCACTCACCGCCAAAAAGTTCACAAAATTATCTTCTTGTTATCTTTGCCCCTCGAAAATATAGCATTACATTTGCCCTCCTAGACCTATCACAGACCCGTACATACCCACACTCCAATCCCACTAAAACCCTTCTCTTGTTCAAGACAAAGTTGGCAAAAATTAATTAGGGCATAAACCCACAATTAAACAAATTCCACAAGGAAAAGATGACTCCATCCGTAAATCAAATGAAACCCAAAAAAACTGGACAAAAATTCTTGGCAAAAAAATTAGGGCAAAAAATTTTAAGGGAAAATTAGGGAAGAAAAAAGATAAAGGACATACCTTTTGCAAAGAGTTGGTGGCAGTCGTGGTCTTCCGTTTAGTTCTGCGGAGCCATTATCAATCAATCGAGATGAGGAGGAGAAGCTCTATTTGGTTCGGCCGAGAGGAGGAGGAGAAGTTCTATTTGGTGAATTGGTTCTAAGTGTTGAAAGTGAGTGAAAGAGTTGGTAGCCGATGGTCTTGTCCATTTTTGTTTGTAAGTGTTTTACATTACCCATGCCTTTCTTTGTTTATTCATTTTCAATGAATTTCAATTCCTTAGTTTTTTCCCCCCTACTTGTTCGGTAGCAAAATTTCAAATAAAGTTTTTTACTTTTACTCTTTAGTTGAAATAGTATAATTTTAGTAATATATTATCAATTGGTATTTTTTAATATTTTTGTGAAAATAGTCATAATGGTTGGTAAAATTTTGTAACATTACTCCAACTGAAAATGTACTTTTGTTATCCTTTAAATAGTTTATTTTAGTGGTTAATTTTGCTCTAAATTATTGTACTAGCATTGATTTGCAAGAAAAAACTTGAGTTCCCAATAGTTAATAATTCATTAAAAAGAAAATACACAATAATAGCTATAAAAGGTGTACAAATATTTTAGATAAAATAGTGACAAGAGCAAGTTGTCACTAACTACATCAATTATTATCAGTGACAACAATGGACAAACTATCAAATAAAGGAGAATTATTACTGATAACATTTAGAGAGTCGCCACAGATGTAGTTTCCCGCACTTTGGCGGGAGTTCATTTGTGACGACATTTAAGGGTCATCACTGTTGCCTTTGTCCCTTTCAATTAATTGTGACAACCTTTCCTATTGTTGCTAATGTGCCACATTTTGTGACAACCTTTTTTCATCACTAGGAAATGTTGTCACTAATGACCAAATTTCTTGTAGTGTGTTTTGTGTAATTTTGCTGCATATTTTCCAATGAGAGAATATTTCTCAACTGCTAATGTGCCATATTTTGTGACAACCTTTTTTCATCACTAGGAAATGTTGTCACTAATGACCAAATTTCTTGTAGTGTGTTTTGTGTAATTTTGCTGCATATTTTCCAATGAGAGAATATTTCTCAACTGCTAAACCTCTAATGTTTGCTTTAGCTACGGCCAATGCTTTGCACCCTTTGTTTCTGGTGATTTCACAATTGAACTGTTGATCAACATTTTGCAACAACTGTCCAACTGGCATTTTCATGTTTGTACAGACTAACTCTTCAAATTTTTCTGCCACCCACTTTGAAGACATATCTTGCTCCTTCAAGCATCCTCTTAAGTACAAAATCAGATGTACCCGATACTGGAACCTGGGAAGCATACATGTACCACTTGCAATTAGGATGCCTACACTTAGCTCTCAACCTTGTCTTGTCTTGTATAGATGTAGATTGGTCTACCAGTCATGATTAAATAGTTTTCTATGGCAATTCTAAACTGCTTTTTGGTACCAAATTTCTGGCCAACATGAAACTGTGGAGTTCAACTATCTCTGGCAATATTGAAGCTGGTATACCTCATTGGAGCATCCTCATCTTCACTTGCATCAAGATCACTAAGGAGCTCCACATCCAAGGTGTCATCTATTAGTGGATTGTGCTCGGGTCCACCTGCTCCACCTTCATGTTCTATACCTGTGGCTTGGGTCTGTTGCGCTTCATCACTCCCTTTTTTAATGAAATTTCTGGTTTGTTGCCTTATTCTCCCTTGCCTTTGGCCCTTGGTTGGTGGCTCATGTCTGAAGGTAGAGTCTTCATGATGACTTTTTGTAGTTGGTTTATCATGTTAAAGGGACTCTATTGGAGGTGACCGTCCTGATTAGTCCTCTTTTTGGGACCCAACAAAAGAGTCTTGGGTCTCCATGTGCTACTCACACTCTTGTTGATACATTTGTTCATCTTGGCAATATTCATTGCAATCATCAAAATCTCCTCTATGATCACAACTCGAATCATACTCAGTCCTATCATGCATTTTGTTGTGAATGGCTGCTTCATCGCTCCCATTTCTTGCCTCATTTGTCCTGTTCACTTCTATAATTGGTTCCACAATTGTAGTACTATTACCAAACTCTCGAATTGGACAGTCATGCTTCCACTCCAGAGCAGCAACAAGTTTTTTCCTAGCACAAGGTCTTACTAGTTTTTTTGGAGCTACATTATCAACATCTTCAATCTCCTCTATGGCATTCATAGACTTCCTCAATAGTTCCTCCATCGGCTATTTCTTTTGCCTATCAAGCTCATATATTTCTTCTAATGTCAAAGGATCGCAGTAAATCTCCATTAACTTATACTCATACACAAAATCATAGAATCCTTGCATATCTTCATCCATTTGAAGTTCCTTCAGTCCATGGTTCAAGTCACTTCTAAGGTCAATGTAATAATACAACATGGTCCCCTAGTGCCCATATTTCTCAACCATTCTGTTTATTAGTTGTAGCGACATAAAATCTGCATTGCACATGTCAAAGTAGTCAATCTTTCTCCCATCATAACTCTTGTACTTGTCTCCCTTAATTTTACCCTCACGGTGAAGTTTAATTGAAAATGCACCTCTTCTATTTTCTACACCAACACAAAACACAATAAAGAAATAATTTTAATCAGCATTTTTTATTGTGCATACAATTAAAAATGAACACAAAATTAGTAGCAATCCGACATACAAAACACAATTTACAATAAATTATCAGAAAAAATTTGTTCTTCTAGGACCCTTTGCAACCTATTGCGATGATAACAAAAGGAATCCCATAAAGAAATGTCCTTTTCTACCCCACCAGTGCTCTCATGTCGCTTTCTTCCCAACCAATGCAAAACATAAAACCCTTAGACCCACTAAACACAATACCCACGTAGTTCAACAGCACCATTCATGCATTAATAACCAAATCAAGAGGAACACATGGTTTTTAGCGATTTCTCACCATATAGTTCGTACAGATCCAGGTATTCATCTATCTTTTGCTTTATCCACTTCATTGTGATTAATCAACGAGCGGCTTATGTGACTGATGAACCTTGTCTACCAAATTTTCTTCTTCAATCATTGAATTTCTACTCTAATCTTGTCGATTTTCAAGTTTCGGAGGATCCCTAAATTTTGTCCTTTCAATTGAAAGTCTAGTGACAAAATTTCACATCTGAATTGAATAGCCAACAATTGTGGCTTCTTTAGCTTGCTTAAAGTTTTTAGACAATTTTACCCTTCAAACCCTATGCATGCAAATCACGTGACATCCATTTCGTGTAATTTCCATTTGTCTTAACAGTGAAATTTACACGGAATGCTACAAAACATGCACTTTGGTTAGTTCTGTGACATTTTTAGCTAACAAATTACTTTAGTTACCTGACAAGAACTAGTGTATAGTTTAGTGACATTTTTCTTGATTTGATCTATAAAAATATTAGTCCATATCGTCATTTTGTTTGTAAATCATCAAAACTTATGTAAATGTCAAAATCAAGTTCAACACTTGGCCTCAACAAACTCACACGGATTTAGAAGAGTGTTCATCTCAGGTACTTCAAATGACGATGGCAATTATGAAGATTCCAAGTTGGAAGAACAACAAACCCACCAATACTTATCGATGAATGATAAATGCTTTGAAGATTAAACATTAACGCAACCACTTACTTTAATTTTCACATCATATGAACAATAACAAAAATAATCCACATATCCAATTTTGCATCTGAAAATATATATCTGAGAAAACATACATTTGCAAAATAACTCTTCTTTATCCTCATAAACTTTGAAAATATTTAGTGAATCTTCAATAATAAGCACTACTCCCAAGAATAACCTTGAAACATGCTTTATTTCTAATAATTATTGTATTCAAGTATCATTTAGAAAATTAAAGATAGCAAAGACTGCTCACCTAGCTAGCGGTATTTTGAGGAGAAGCCAATGCTTCAGCATGAAGGGTTAGTTGGGCTGGAGGTTGGTGCAGACTAGTTGACGCAGGAGCTGCAGCCGACTGAGAGCAAGGGGCCAACTACAGCGGCGCTAACAGAAGTGAGCTGTCAGCGGCTCACGAGGCTGGAGCTTGGATAGGCGGAGCTTTGACATCAGGCTGTAGTGGTGATACGAACAAGAGGATCCATTGGAGTAAAGCCATGAGTTTTTCTTGGCTGGTTGTGAGCATTTTCAAACTAACCAAGAGACATGAGCACCGAATTATAGTAATCATGGCGTATGCAAGTATCATTCAGTCTAAGAGGGCCAATATGTGGTGGCATTAGATTTGGGGTTCATACTACCAACTCTTGTAGTATCATCCATTTCCATCCAGATTTGAGGACAAATCCTTCTCAAGTGGAGGGGACTGATTTGTGTACGGAGCTTAGCCCAAGTAATGATCCAGTTCGAGTTCCATTGGGCCAGTCACACGTGCATGAGCCAAGCACTTCAAGGAGTCCCTTCAAGCTCTTGTGCGAAATGTTCAAGACCAACAAGGAGTCCATCGGGATATTGAAGGCTTGGAAGGTGATAATCAAGTTGTCTACACGATGATCCAAGCCCACGAAGAGAGCCCATGAAGGGTTGGTCGATTAGGCCCTTGGCCTTAGTGTTAGGTTCACTTGTTTAGAGTTGGATTAGATTATTTCATTTGAATCATGGGCCGGCCCACCTTGTCCAAAGAGTGGCCGACCTTCCTTTAGCTAGTTTCTTAGGGTTTCATTAGCCCCCTAGCCTATATAAAGGCTCACTTTATACGGTTAAGGGGTACACAATTTTCGTAATAAAATTCTGATTTGTTTCTCTTCAATTATTGAGAGCATTCGATCCTTTACTTGCTTTTGGCAAGGGTTCTTGAGCAATCTCGCGAAAGTCCTTGATTGTTCTACCAACCTATCCATTAGAGTAATTGTGACGGCCCCACCTCCCCCTAAGGTGAACCAAAGGGTTCGGCAGACCGCCTGCCCAACTCTCGCCAGGACTCACTCATAGCTCAAGCAAAATAACGTGCATCCATAGAAAATGAATAACATATCCACTTCAACTTAATATATACATTGATGCTCAAATCCAGATACAAAGTTTCTACACACCAAAAAAAAATTTCAAACTGTTTACATTTCGAGTACATTCAACCTAGTCGGGTACTAGTGTGAGTACAAAAGTAAAACTCAAAACAACTGGACTCCGCTAGTCTGTACATGTCTCATGCCTCGCTCGTACCCCCTGTAAGGAAAACAAATGGCGTGGAATGAGCTAAAAGCCCAGTGAGGTCCCAAATAACAAATTGACCATTTTAAAAGTACGAATATCAACGTAGCAAGTTAATGGGCATCAAAAGTTCACAAGAGTGAACAATAACACTTCAAGTAGTAAATTTCAAAGTGAGCGAGTGTAAAAGTTTTCCAGAAGAATCAATAATCTAATAAGCAATAAACATTCCAAGGTATAAGGATACGGAAGGCTCTCAAGAGCCAAATTCCCAGTGCATCACCAAATCTCGATCAAGGAATAGTTGACACTCCGTCAACCTTCAAGTAAGTAACCAATCCAGTAGAGTACCACTTACACTACTCTCCGTCCACCATTCACACCCCCTACTGGGCCCAAAATCCTCAATAAACATGAGTGGTAATACTCGAGTATACCGATTAGTCGAGGAGATATCACTCCACTCGACAAAACAAGAGACCCAGGGTTTGTTGCTCAGTCGACCAAGCCCTTGCCGGCTCGACTTGAGTAACTCGCCACAAGGTTTCTGGAATTCCAGGAAGTGCGCACCTCATAAACAAGTATATCAAATCAATTGCAACAATAAACAAGTATATATCACGTAAGGGGCAAGTGCGATAAAGTACACTCTCGCCCTAACAATTCATGTATATAACATGTAATCATATTGGTCACGTATCAAATACAAGTATCAAGTTCAGTTCGGTATTTGAAAACACTCACCAAAAGATATAGTGCCTTTACTGGTCACTTTCAGGTTGTACTCCGGGTTCGGAGTCCAAATCTGTGATAAAACTCAGTTTGAGAACTTTGAAACATGACTAAGATTCGAAACTTAGACGTTTCATTCAATAAAAATCAAGAAATAGAAATTCACTTGGAGAATATTCGTGAAACACTCGCTCGCTTTTCAAACTATATAACTTTGTATCATTTATACTTGGAAATGCCATTTGAGTCGAAAGTACATGGAAAACGTATTCCTAGTAGTCATGATTGTGATTCTCAGGGGTACAAGTTTGGCCAAATCCTCACTGATATACCTCGATAAAAGAAGATGCAAATATCCTAGATAGTTCAAATAGTAATCGCTCTTAACCCTTACTCAAGTCGCAAGTATATTTCTCTAGTCCTCGAGCGGAAATTTGGGCAGCATGCCCTTTGTATTTTCCTATTTTCAGCCATTTATGGCTTCATTATTTCCTCAAACAACCCAAAGTTACACACAACACAAATTCATTTCAATAGCCGTTCCATAGGCTCAAGACAATACAAGGATAAAAATTAAACTAATAACAAGTGCGGAAATGAACTTAACAAAAGACAGATTTGACGGATTTTTGTGGAAAGAACACATCCGAGGCTACGCTTATCGGATTGAAGTATAACTTATACTGTTTCGAAGCTAAGACGAAAGCCTACAACTTTCATGAAGATCACTTAGTCAAATTTCCAGTGTAACCCAGTCGAATTCCAATTTACAGAACCGAATTCCAACTAATCGGCTAATTAACCGTACTACCTTGAAATGGTCATATCTCAGGCTACCAAAGTCCGTTTTAGGTGTTCTTGGTGGCATTGAAAAGCTAAGACATAGTAATAAAACTTTCATGTTTTAGAATATGGCTAAATCAGCAAGGATCATAGTGAATAAATACGGTTAATTGGATGAATCTGTCTAAAACGGTTCACTGGAAACATCCTAAGTTAGCGAGAGTATTTTGGTCTTTTCATAGGTTACGCTGCTCCGATTGAGCTGAAATTTTGTAGGCAACTATAAAATATCATTCTCTACAACTTTCATGTTTTGTACCAAGCTAAATTCGACCTATAACATGGAGCACTAAAACCGGACAGAATTGAAGTCATATTTGCCAGAAATCTGGAATTTTTGGTTTCAATGATAACTTTCTTCATTTCTTGCTTCACTTGCTACCAAAACCCCCTATATAATCTTGGATACAACCTATATTAACCATACATCAAATATAAGCAGCAATCCATCAAACCCTATGATGCGGATACGGGTGTGCAGCAACTTCAATCTTGGGTCAAGGATCCTTTGGTTAACATTGGTGGTCCGATGACAAGATTAAGATCCAAGAAGGTGAAGGAAGCTTTACAAGCCTTGATCATTCACCATACAAGCAAGGAGCAACCTAAATTTGAAGATTTGATGGACCATGAAGTTACCTTGTTCACTTGTACGTTTGAAGTGAAAGAAGGATCTCATACTTGTTAGCTTAGTTGGTAGTTGTCTTAAGACTGCCTAGTTTAGTAGTTGTTAGTCGTTGAATATTTTATTACTTATTGGGCCTTATCGGGAAGCCATAAAGAGCTGACTCTTTATGCGAACCGAATTCCTATTCCAGGTTTATTTGGGCCTGATTTGCCCAAGTTTTAACCTATAAAAGGCACCTATTGTATGAGTGAAAAAAACAGAATATTTTACAACCAGAAATCGTGAGGAATTTTCCTTCAAGTTCTTAATCGAACTTACTCTTGAATTCTTGAGTTCATTGCTTAGGATTCAAATCTGACTTTATCGATTAGCTTGTTCCCTAATCGTGGTGTCTCTTCATCCATCATTATTTGCTTAAGGTTGCTGATTGCCTTTGTGTGTCAGAGGTCTTGAGTTCATGAGAACAATCGAGTTCAATTTCCATTGGGAGAAAAGGTCCAACTCTGATAATTACAAGGTTGGGAGGTTCTAGGAGGGTCTTCCTCTAGGGTTGCCTTATCAGTTGGTAATCAGAGCATCAGGTCCAACTGTAGCGTACTGTTCACGTTACTGTTCATCCGAGGAAAAAAAACTGTTGGGAATTGTCTTTTTGTGTTTTCTGTCCAACTTTTGTTCTTGAGTCTGTTATACTTTTGTTCGGGTTGTTAGGGTTTAAAGACAAAAAAAAAAAAAAAAGAGTCACGTACCTTATATTGTTTTTTAGTATCCAAGTTGCTAGAGTATTGCTGGAATTTCTCTTTTGAGTATTGCTGAAATTTTGTTTTGCCTATTTCTTGAGTATTGGTTGTTGTTCTTGCAAACCCTAAACACCACAATGTAATTTGGGGAAGTTCTTGAGTTTCTTGAACAAATTCTTGAAGTTCTTGGACCATCAAGTCTTGTTTTGAAGGTTCTTGAACAATAAATCAAGAACTAGGGTCTTCTTGAAATTTGCATAACCTTTCATCCATTTTTCTTAAACTTGTTGGTGTGATCTGAATTTGTGTTCCTTGAAGAGCCGAAAAAAAAGAAAAAAAAAGAAAGAAAAAAAAAAGGAAGAAGAGAAGGCATTGGCTCTCACACAAAGGAAATCAAGTTTCCAAAATCTTGAGTTTCCAATTCTTGATTAGTCTCCAAATCTTGATTGGTTTCCCAAAAAAACTTGAGTCTCCAAATCTTGATTAGTCTCCAAATCTTGGTTGATTTCCCAAAATTTGAGTTTCCTAATCTTGATTGGTTTCCAACTCTTGAGTTCCAATCTTGATTGAATTCCAAAGACCCCAAACGACCTAACCATCCCCAAACACCCCCAAATCAGTTTCCAAAACCAAACCTAAACTGCCACAAACACCATTTACCATCCAAATACTGAGCAGAAACTCAGCAAGAACAGCAGCTCAAAAAAAAAAAGGGGGTTCTAGCTTCGGGTAGAGTTTTTCTAAGATTTGCAAAATTCTGCTTTGTGTCTTGTTACTTGCTTATAGGGTAATTAATTCTAGAATTTTTGAGAGTTTGAGTTATTTTAAGAACTTTGAGAAGGAAAATTGAGAGTGAGTGTGATTCCTTGAGTGATACACGAGTGCTTGCAAGGTAGACTAGGATACACTTATTTTGCAGGTTGGACAATATGTCTCAAGAGGGGAACATGCCCGAGCTGTCTGAGACCGACGTGTCACTCAAACTGGTGATCCAAGCTCTTCAAAAACAAACGGAGAGACATGAATTGGTGATGACACAATTATCCGACCGATTGGCTGCCATTGCGATGCGAGGTACTGAAGATATTCCCAATAGGGCTTCAAGTGCTCAGAGTGTTGAGCATGATGCGGATGATGAGGGATATCATTCTAACACCTCATTTCGATCAAGGAAAAGCCAGAGGGAAGCGAGGGAAGATCGAGGCCGACCTAGGAGAACTGATGACAATCTTGGTTATATCAAGACCAAGATGCCTACCTTTCATGGGAAAAATGATCCTGAATCTTACTTGGATTGGGTTAGACGAGTTGAGCAAGTGTTTGAAGTCCACAACTACTCTGAAGAGAAAAAGGTGAAACTTGCAGCTATTGAATTTCAAGATTATGCATTTATTTGGTGGGAGCAAGTATGTGCCACAAGGAGGAGAAATAGGGAACAACCGATTGACACTTGGACTAAAATGAAGCAAGTGATGAGAAAACGATTTGTACCCTCCCATTATACTACGGACTTGTACGATCGGCTCCAACGAGAGAACGAATCTCTCAAGAGGAGGGGTTCCATGCAATCTACCTCTTTAAAGCCGGTTTATACAAGAGATGACAAGAAGGTTCATTCAACATTTTCTAGGACTAAACCTAGAGTTGAACCACCTCATGCGGAGTCATTTTGGGAGACATATCAACGTCTTCTACACCAAAAACAAATGGAGTCAAATGGATGCTATCAAAGTGAGTTTTCTAAGAAGGAGGTAGCTGACCCTATTCCCAACAAAGGAGTATCTCATCCTATTGAACCATTTGTTGAGGAGGTTGATAATGAGAAAATAATTGAGAGCGTTAAGCTAGATAGAGAGATGGAAAAATCTGATGAGATGAGTGGTAAAAAGGAAGAAAAAAGAGAAAGTGAGCTGATTTTGAGCAAAAATGTGAGGGCTTATTGTTTTTCTAACGAACTTACCTTTGCTTTATTTAGTGTTTCTTCATTTGTGCAGATTAAGCAAAGTCAAGTGAAGTTAGTTATGCCATGCTCCATTCCAAAGTCACTTGTACAATTCACTAGTTTCCATGGAGTTTGTCTTTTAGGAATTAAATCTATTTGGGATCACCTCATGGAACAATTTCAATTCAAATTTGTCCATACCAAAGGGGAATCAATTCAAACCAACCATGAAGGGAGAATTCCAAACTTTGACTCTTATTTACTACATATGGTTCATTCATCATCTTTACCTTCTTTTGAGTATAATTTCCATCCTAACACTTGTATTTCTGATGCAGATTTTGAAGGAAAGTGTAAAAGGCAAGCAATGCCTTCTCAAGTTGAATCAATTGGTGGAAGGAATAATGAAGTGGCAAAGGGAGTATTCACACTTAAAACTTGTTCTATACCTTCTTACCATTTGGTTGATGATGTACCATTACTTCTTTACCCAATTTCGAATTTGTTTCATGTTGAAGGTTATTTTGTTTTTGTAGGTTGTCAAGCTGTCCAAAATTTTCCAGTTTTGATTAAGGACTTACACCCTGATTTCGTGCTTATTCCAACTAAGGGTGGTGATCTTTCATGCTTATTCATACATCCAAAAGCTGGTGGCCAAGTGATCAATTTGTCAACTTCAACTTGTGCTCGTTCGAGTAACTCTCATGAAGTGAAATTCAATTGTTCGCTACCTTATATGTTGGAAGATGAGAAATTGTGTGTCATGCAAGATCCCAAAGCTGTCCTCCACGAGTTGTTTAGTGCCTCATCCGTGCAACAAGTTGCTTTCAATTTATCCATGCAAGATGATTCAAATCAATGTCAACTAGTGCTGGATTTTACACCTTTGCACAATCAAGGTATCAATGTGAAGATTCATGACCAAAGGCTAATTAGAGAGTTTTGGATTGCCACTTGGGATTTTCACACGCCTTACACAAGCTCTTTCCTACCTTGGCGCATGTCCTTGTTTGAGAGCTTTTCGAAGCTTACCAAACGACATGCAATATGGCTCGTAGTCATACATCTATTTCCAACATTGCTGTCCTTTAAGCGCACCATTGATTTGTGGACAAATCACTTTCAAGAGGAGACTTTGAAGATTCGAGGACGAATCTTTTCTAGGAAAGAGGGAATGATGCGGATACAGGTGTGCAGCAACTTCAATCTTGGATCAAGGATCCTTTGGTTAACATTGGTGGTCCGATGACAAGATTAAGATCCAAGAAGGTGAAGGAAGCTTTACAAGCCTTGATCATTCACCATACAAGCAAGGAGCAACCTAAATTTGAAGATTTGATGGACCATGAAGTTACCTTGTTCACTTGTACGTTTGAAGTGAAAGAAGGATCTCATACTTGTTAGCTTAGTTGGTAGTTGTCTTAAGACTGCCTAGTTTAGTAGTTGTTAGTCGTTGAATATTTTATTACTTATTGGGTCTTATCGGGAAGCCTTAAAAAGCTGACTCTTTATGCGAACCGAATTCCTATTCCAGGTTTATTTGGGCCTGATTTGCCTTAGTTTTAGCCTATAAAAGGCACCTATTGTATGAGTGAAAAAAACAGAATATTTTACAACCAGAAATCGTGAGGAATTTTCCTTCAAGTTTTTAATCGAGCTTACTCTTGAATTCTTGAGTTCATTGCTAAGGATTCAAATCTGCCTTTATCGATTAGCTTGTTCCCTAATCGTGGTGTCTCTTCATCCATCATTATTTGCTTAAGGTTGCTGATTGCCTTTGTGTGTCAGAGGTCTTGAGTTCATGAGAACAATCGAGTTCAATTTCCATTGGGAGAAAAGGTCCAACTCTGATAATTACAAGGTTGGGAGGTTCTAGGAGGGTCTTCCCCTAGGGTTGCCTTATCAGTTGGTAATCAGAGCATCAGGTTAATTCTCTTTCAATTGAAGTTATTCATATCTTATTAGTTTGTGTCTTTTGTCAAAAAAAAAAAAAAAAAAACTGTAGCGATTACTGTTCATCGTTACTGTTCCGAAATACTGTTCATCGTACTGTTCACGTTACTGTTCATCCGAGGAGAAAAAAACTGTTGGGAATTGTCTTTTTGTGTTTTCTGTCCAACTTTTGTTCTTGAGTCTGTTATACTTTTGTTCGGGTTGTTAGGGTTTAAAGACAAAAAAAAAAAAAAAGAGTCACGTACCTTATATTGTTTTTTAGTATCCAAGTTGCTAGAGTATTGCTGGAATTTCTCTTTTGAGTATTGCTGAAATTCTATTTTGCCTATTTCTTGAGGATTGGTTGTTGTTCTTGCAAACCCTAAACACCACAACGTAATTTGGGGAAGTTCTTGAGCTTCTTGAACAAATTCTTGAAGTTCTTGGACCATCAAGTCTTGTTTTGAAGGTTCTTGAACAATAAATCAAGAACTAGGGTCTTCTTGAAATTTGCATAACCTTTCATCCATTTTTCTTAAACTTGTTGGTGTGATCTGAATTTGTGTTCCTTGAAGAGCCGAAAAAAAAAAGAAAAAAAAAGAAAGAAAAAAAAAAGGAAGAAGAGAAGGCATTGGCTCTCACACAAAGGAAATCAAGTTTCCCAAATCTTGAGTTTCCAATTCTTGATTAGTCTCCAAATCTTGATTGGTTTCCCAAAAAAACTTGAGTCTCCAAATCTTGATTAGTCTCCAAATCTTGGTTGATTTCCCAAAATTTGAGTTTCCTAATCTTGATTGGTTTCCAACTCTTGAGTTCCAATCTTGATTGAATTCCAAAGACCCCAAACGACCTAACCAGCCCCAAACACCCCCAAATCAGTTTCCAAAACCAAACCTAAACTGACACAAACACCATTTACCATCCAAATACTGACCAGAAACTCAGCAAGAACAGCAGCTCAAAAAAAAAAAGGGGGTTCTAGCTTCGGGTAGAGTTTTTCTAAGATTTGCAAAATTCTGCTTTGTGTCTTGTTACTTGCTTATAGGGTAATTAATTCTAGAATTTTTTAGAGTTTGAGTTATTTTAAGAACTTTGAGAAGGAAAATTGAGAGTGAGTGTGATTCCTTGAGTGATACACGAGTGCTTGCAAGGTAGACTAGGATACACTTATTTTGCAGGTTGGACAATATGTCTCAAGAGGGGAACATGCCCGAGCCGTCTGAGACCGACGTGTCACTCAAACTGGTGATCCAAGCTCTTCAAAAACAAACGGAGAGACATGAATTGGTGATGACACAATTATCCGACCGATTGGCTGCCATTGCGATGCGAGGTACTGAAGATATTCCCAATAGGGCTTCAAGTGCTCAGAGTGTTGAGCATGATGCGGATGATGAGGGATATCATTCTAACACCTCATTTCGATCAAGGAAAAGCCAGAGGGAAGCGAGGGAAGATCGAGGCCGACCTAGGAGAACTGATGACAATCTTGGTTATATCAAGACCAAGATGCCTACCTTTCATGGGAAAAATGATCCTGAATCTTACTTGGATTGGGTTAGACGAGTTGAGCAAGTGTTTGAAGTCCACAACTACTCTGAAGAGAAAAAGGTGAAACTTGCAGCTATTGAATTTCAAGATTATGCATTTATTTGGTGGGAGCAAGTATGTGCCACAAGGAGGAGAAATAGGGAACAACCGATTGACACTTGGACTAAAATGAAGCAAGTGATGAGAAAACGATTTGTACCCTCCCATTATACTACGGACTTGTACGATCGGCTCCAACGAGAGAACGAATCTCTCAAGAGGAGGGGTTCCATGCAATCTACCTCTTTAAAGCCGGTTTATACAAGAGATGACAAGAAGGTTCATTCAACATTTTCTAGGACTAAACCTAGAGTTGAACCACCTCATGCGGAGTCATTTTGGGAGACATATCAACGTCTTCTACACCAAAAACAAATGGAGTCAAATGGATGCTATCAAAGTGAGTTTTCTAAGAAGGAGGTAGCTGACCCTATTCCCAACAAAGGAGTATCTCATCCTATTGAACCATTTGTTGAGGAGGTTGATAATGAGAAAATAATTGAGAGCGTTAAGCTAGATAGAGAGATGGAAAAATCTGATGAGATGAGTGGTAAAAAGGAAGAAAAAAGAGAAAGTGAGCTGATTTTGAGCAAAAATGTGAGGGCTTATTGTTTTTCTAACGAACTTACCTTTGCTTTATTTAGTGTTTCTTCATTTGTGCAGATTAAGCAAAGTCAAGTGAAGTTAGTCATGCCATGCTCCATTCCAAAGTCACTTGTACAATTCACTAGTTTCCATGGAGTTTGTCTTTTAGGAATTAAATCTATTTGGGATCACCTCATGGAACAATTTCAATTCAAATTTGTCCATACCAAAGGGGAATCAATTCAAACCAACCATGAAGGGAGAATTCCAAACTTTGACTCTTATTTACTACATATGGTTCATTCATCATCTTTACCTTCTTTTGAGTATAATTTCCATCCTAACACTTGTATTTCTGATGCAGATTTTGAAGGAAAGTGTAAAAGGCAAGCAATGCCTTCTCAAGTTGAATCAATTGGTGGAAGGAATAATGAAGTGGCAAAGGGAGTATTCACACTTAAAACTTGTTCTATACCTTCTTACCATTTGGTTGATGATGTACCATTACTTCTTTACCCAATTTCGAATTTGTTTCATGTTGAAGGTTATTTTGTTTTTGTAGGTTGTCAAGCTGTCCAAAATTTTCCAGTTTTGATTAAGGACTTACACCCTGATTTCGTGCTTATTCCAACTAAGGGTGGTGATCTTTCATGCTTATTCATACATCCAAAAGCTGGTGGCCAAGTGATCAATTTGTCAACTTCAACTTGTGCTCGTTCGAGTAACTCTCATGAAGTGAAATTCAATTGTTCGCTACCTTATATGTTGGAAGATGAGAAATTGTGTGTCATGCAAGATCCCAAAGCTGTCCTCCACGAGTTGTTTAGTGCCTCATCCGTGCAACAAGTTGCTTTCAATTTATCCATGCAAGATGATTCAAATCAATGTCAACTAGTGCTGGATTTTACACCTTTGCACAATCAAGGTATCAATGTGAAGATTCATGACCAAAGGCTAATTAGAGAGTTTTGGATTGCCACTTGGGATTTTCACACGCCTTACACAAGCTCTTTCATACCTTGGCGCATGTCCTTGTTTGAGAGCTTTTCGAAGCTTACCAAACGTCATGCAATATGGCTCGTAGTCATACATCTATTTCCAACATTGCTGTCCTTTAAGCGCACCATTGATTTGTGGACAAATCACTTTCAAGAGGAGACTTTGAAGATTCGAGGACGAATCTTTTCTAGGAAAGAGGGAATGATGCGGATACAGGTGTGCAGCAACTTCAATCTTGGATCAAGGATCCTTTGGTTAACATTGGTGGTCCGATGACAAGATTAAGATCCAAGAAGGTGAAGGAAGCTTTACAAGCCTTGATCATTCACCATACAAGCAAGGAGCAACCTAAATTTGAAGATTTGATGGACCATGAAGTTACCTTGTTCACTTGTACGTTTGAAGTGAAAGAAGGATCTCATACTTGTTAGCTTAGTTGGTAGTTGTCTTAAGACTGCCTAGTTTAGTAGTTGTTAGTCGTTGAATATTTTATTACTTATTGGGTCTTATCGGGAAGCCTTAAAAAGCTGACTCTTTATGCGAACCGAATTCCTATTCCAGGTTTATTTGGGCCTGATTTGCCTTAGTTTTAGCCTATAAAAGGCACCTATTGTATGAGTGAAAAAAACAGAATATTTTACAACCAGAAATCGTGAGGAATTTTCCTTCAAGTTTTTAATCGAGCTTACTCTTGAATTCTTGAGTTCATTGCTTAGGATTCAAATCTGCCTTTATCGATTAGCTTGTTCCCTAATCGTGGTGTCTCTTCATCCATCATTATTTGCTTAAGGTTGCTGATTGCCTTTGTGTGTCAGAGGTCTTGAGTTCATGAGAACAATCGAGTTCAATTTCCATTGGGAGAAAAGATCCAACTCTGATAATTACAAGGTTGGGAGGTTCTAGGAGGGTCTTCCCCTAGGGTTGCCTTATCAGTTGGTAATCAGAGCATCAGGTTAATTCTCTTTCAATTGAAGTTATTCATATCTTATTAGTTTGTGTCTTTTGTCAAAAAAAAAAAAAAAAACTGTAGCGATTACTGTTCATCGTTACTGTTCCGAAATACTGTTCATCGTACTGTAGCGTACTGTTCACGTTACTGTTCATCCGAGGAAAAAAAAACTGTTGGGAATTGTCTTTTTGTGTTTTCTGTCCAACTTTTGTTCTTGAGTCTGTTATACTTTTGTTCGGGTTGTTAGGGTTTAAAGACAAAAAAAAAAAAAAAAGAGTCACGTACCTTATATTGTTTTTTAGTATCCAAGTTGCTAGAGTATTGCTGGAATTTCTCTTTTGAGTATTGCTGAAATTCTATTTTGCCTATTTCTTGAGTATTGGTTGTTGTTCTTGCAAACCCTAAACACCACAACGTAATTTGGGGAAGTTCTTGAGCTTCTTGAACAAATTCTTGAAGTTCTTGGACCATCAAGTCTTGTTTTGAAGGTTCTTGAACAATAAATCAAGAACTAGGGTCTTCTTGAAATTTGCATAACCTTTCATCCATTTTTCTTAAACTTGTTGGTGTGATCTGAATTTGTGTTCCTTGAAGAGCCGAAAAAAAAAAGAAAAAAAAAGAAAGAAAAAAAAAAGGAAGAAGAGAAGGCATTGGCTCTCACACAAAGGAAATCAAGTTTCCCAAATCTTGAGTTTCCAATTCTTGATTAGTCTCCAAATCTTGATTGGTTTCCCAAAAAAACTTGAGTCTCCAAATCTTGATTAGTCTCCAAATCTTGGTTGATTTCCCAAAATTTGAGTTTCCTAATCTTGATTGGTTTCCAACTCTTGAGTTCCAATCTTGATTGAATTCCAAAGACCCCAAACGACCTAACCAGCCCCAAACACCCCCAAATCAGTTTCCAAAACCAAACCTAAACTGACACAAACACCATTTACCATCCAAATACTGACCAGAAACTCAGCAAGAACAGCAGCTCAAAAAAAAAAAAGGGGGTTCTAGCTTCGGGTAGAGTTTTTCTAAGATTTGCAAAATTCTGCTTTGTGTCTTGTTACTTGCTTATAGGGTAATTAATTCTAGAATTTTTTAGAGTTTGAGTTATTTTAAGAACTTTGAGAAGGAAAATTGAGAGTGAGTGTGATTCCTTGAGTGATACACGAGTGCTTGCAAGGTAGACTAGGATACACTTATTTTGCAGGTTGGACAATATGTCTCAAGAGGGGAACATGCCCGAGCCGTCTGAGACCGACGTGTCACTCAAACTGGTGATCCAAGCTCTTCAAAAACAAACGGAGAGACATGAATTGGTGATGACACAATTATCCGACCGATTGGCTGCCATTGCGATGCGAGGTACTGAAGATATTCCCAATAGGGCTTCAAGTGCTCAGAGTGTTGAGCATGATGCGGATGATGAGGGATATCATTCTAACACCTCATTTCGATCAAGGAAAAGCCAGAGGGAAGCGAGGGAAGATCGAGGCCGACCTAGGAGAACTGATGACAATCTTGGTTATATCAAGACCAAGATGCCTACCTTTCATGGGAAAAATGATCCTGAATCTTACTTGGATTGGGTTAGACGAGTTGAGCAAGTGTTTGAAGTCCACAACTACTCTGAAGAGAAAAAGGTGAAACTTGCAGCTATTGAATTTCAAGATTATGCATTTATTTGGTGGGAGCAAGTATGTGCCACAAGGAGGAGAAATAGGGAACAACCGATTGACACTTGGACTAAAATGAAGCAAGTGATGAGAAAACGATTTGTACCCTCCCATTATACTACGGACTTGTACGATCGGCTCCAACGAGAGAACGAATCTCTCAAGAGGAGGGGTTCCATGCAATCTACCTCTTTAAAGCCGGTTTATACAAGAGATGACAAGAAGGTTCATTCAACATTTTCTAGGACTAAACCTAGAGTTGAACCACCTCATGCGGAGTCATTTTGGGAGACATATCAACGTCTTCTACACCAAAAACAAATGGAGTCAAATGGATGCTATCAAAGTGAGTTTTCTAAGAAGGAGGTAGCTGACCCTATTCCCAACAAAGGAGTATCTCATCCTATTGAACCATTTGTTGAGGAGGTTGATAATGAGAAAATAATTGAGAGCGTTAAGCTAGATAGAGAGATGGAAAAATCTGATGAGATGAGTGGTAAAAAGGAAGAAAAAAGAGAAAGTGAGCTGATTTTGAGCAAAAATGTGAGGGCTTATTGTTTTTCTAACGAACTTACCTTTGCTTTATTTAGTGTTTCTTCATTTGTGCAGATTAAGCAAAGTCAAGTGAAGTTAGTCATGCCATGCTCCATTCCAAAGTCACTTGTACAATTCACTAGTTTCCATGGAGTTTGTCTTTTAGGAATTAAATCTATTTGGGATCACCTCATGGAACAATTTCAATTCAAATTTGTCCATACCAAAGGGGAATCAATTCAAACCAACCATGAAGGGAGAATTCCAAACTTTGACTCTTATTTACTACATATGGTTCATTCATCATCTTTACCTTCTTTTGAGTATAATTTCCATCCTAACACTTGTATTTCTGATGCAGATTTTGAAGGAAAGTGTAAAAGGCAAGCAATGCCTTCTCAAGTTGAATCAATTGGTGGAAGGAATAATGAAGTGGCAAAGGGAGTATTCACACTTAAAACTTGTTCTATACCTTCTTACCATTTGGTTGATGATGTACCATTACTTCTTTACCCAATTTCGAATTTGTTTCATGTTGAAGGTTATTTTGTTTTTGTAGGTTGTCAAGCTGTCCAAAATTTTCCAGTTTTGATTAAGGACTTACACCCTGATTTCGTGCTTATTCCAACTAAGGGTGGTGATCTTTCATGCTTATTCATACATCCAAAAGCTGGTGGCCAAGTGATCAATTTGTCAACTTCAACTTGTGCTCGTTCGAGTAACTCTCATGAAGTGAAATTCAATTGTTCGCTACCTTATATGTTGGAAGATGAGAAATTGTGTGTCATGCAAGATCCCAAAGCTGTCCTCCACGAGTTGTTTAGTGCCTCATCCGTGCAACAAGTTGCTTTCAATTTATCCATGCAAGATGATTCAAATCAATGCCAACTAGTGCTGGATTTTACACCTTTGCACAATCAAGGTATCAATGTGAAGATTCATGACCAAAGGCTAATTAGAGAGTTTTGGATTGCCACTTGGGATTTTCACACGCCTTACACAAGCTCTTTCCTACCTTGGCGCATGTCCTTGTTTGAGAGCTTTTCGAAGCTTACCAAACGACATGCAATATGGCTCGTAGTCATACATCTATTTCCAACATTGCTGTCCTTTAAGCGCACCATTGATTTGTGGACAAATCACTTTCAAGAGGAGACTTTGAAGATTCGAGGACGAATCTTTTCTAGGAAAGAGGGAATGATGCGGATACAGGTGTGCAGCAACTTCAATCTTGGATCAAGGATCCTTTGGTTAACATTGGTGGTCCGATGACAAGATTAAGATCCAAGAAGGTGAAGGAAGCTTTACAAGCCTTGATCATTCACCATACAAGCAAGGAGCAACCTAAATTTGAAGATTTGATGGACCATGAAGTTACCTTGTTCACTTGTACGTTTGAAGTGAAAGAAGGATCTCATACTTGTTAGCTTAGTTGGTAGTTGTCTTAAGACTGCCTAGTTTAGTAGTTGTTAGTCGTTGAATATTTTATTACTTATTGGGTCTTATCGGGAAGCCTTAAAAAGCTGACTCTTTATGCGAACCGAATTCCTATTCCAGGTTTATTTGGGCCTGATTTGCCTTAGTTTTAGCCTATAAAAGGCACCTATTGTATGAGTGAAAAAAACAGAATATTTTACAACCAGAAATCGTGAGGAATTTTCCTTCAAGTTTTTAATCGAGCTTACTCTTGAATTCTTGAGTTCATTGCTTAGGATTCAAATCTGCCTTTATCGATTAGCTTGTTCCCTAATCGTGGTGTCTCTTCATCCATCATTATTTGCTTAAGGTTGCTGATTGCCTTTGTGTGTCAGAGGTCTTGAGTTCATGAGAACAATCGAGTTCAATTTCCATTGGGAGAAAAGGTCCAACTCTGATAATTACAAGGTTGGGAGGTTCTAGGAGGGTCTTCCCCTAGGGTTGCCTTATCAGTTGGTAATCAGAGCATCAGGTTAATTCTCTTTCAATTGAAGTTATTCATATCTTATTAGTTTGTGTCTTTTGTCAAAAAAAAAAAAAAAAAACTGTAGCGATTACTGTTCATCGTTACTGTTCCGAAATACTGTTCATCGTACTGTAGCGTACTGTTCACGTTACTGTTCATCCGAGGAAAAAAAAACTGTTGGGAATTGTCTTTTTGTGTTTTCTGTCCAACTTTTGTTCTTGAGTCTGTTATACTTTTGTTCGGGTTGTTAGGGTTTAAAGACAAAAAAAAAAAAAAAGAGTCACGTACCTTATATTGTTTTTTAGTATACAAGTTGCTAGAGTATTGCTGGAATTTCTCTTTTGAGTATTGCTGAAATTCTATTTTGCCTATTTCTTGAGTATTGGTTGTTGTTCTTGCAAACCCTAAACACCACAACGTAATTTGGGGAAGTTCTTGAGCTTCTTGAACAAATTCTTGAAGTTCTTGGACCATCAAGTCTTGTTTTGAAGGTTCTTGAACAATAAATCAAGAACTAGGGTCTTCTTGAAATTTGCATAACCTTTCATCCATTTTTCTTAAACTTGTTGGTGTGATCTGAATTTGTGTTCCTTGAAGAGCCGAAAAAAAAAAGAAAAAAAAAGAAAGAAAAAAAAAAGGAAGAAGAGAAGGCATTGGCTCTCACACAAAGGAAATCAAGTTTCCCAAATCTTGAGTTTCCAATTCTTGATTAGTCTCCAAATCTTGATTGGTTTCCCAAAAAAACTTGAGTCTCCAAATCTTGATTAGTCTCCAAATCTTGGTTGATTTCCCAAAATTTGAGTTTCCTAATCTTGATTGGTTTCCAACTCTTGAGTTCCAATCTTGATTGAATTCCAAAGACCCCAAACGACCTAACCAGCCCCAAACACCCCCAAATCAGTTTCCAAAACCAAACCTAAACTGACACAAACACCATTTACCATCCAAATACTGACCAGAAACTCAGCAAGAACAGCAGCTCAAAAAAAAAAAAGGGGGTTCTAGCTTCGGGTAGAGTTTTTCTAAGATTTGCAAAATTCTGCTTTGTGTCTTGTTACTTGCTTATAGGGTAATTAATTCTAGAATTTTTTAGAGTTTGAGTTATTTTAAGAACTTTGAGAAGGAAAATTGAGAGTGAGTGTGATTCCTTGAGTGATACACGAGTGCTTGCAAGGTAGACTAGGATACACTTATTTTGCAGGTTGGACAATATGTCTCAAGAGGGGAACATGCCCGAGCCGTCTGAGACCGACGTGTCACTCAAACTGGTGATCCAAGCTCTTCAAAAACAAACGGAGAGACATGAATTGGTGATGACACAATTATCCGACCGATTGGCTGCCATTGCGATGCGAGGTACTGAAGATATTCCCAATAGGGCTTCAAGTGCTCAGAGTGTTGAGCATGATGCGGATGATGAGGGATATCATTCTAACACCTCATTTCGATCAAGGAAAAGCCAGAGGGAAGCGAGGGAAGATCGAGGCCGACCTAGGAGAACTGATGACAATCTTGGTTACATCAAGACCAAGATGCCTACCTTTCATGGGAAAAATGATCCTGAATCTTACTTGGATTGGGTTAGACGAGTTGAGCAAGTGTTTAAAGTCCACAACTACTCTGAAGAGAAAAAGGTGAAACTTGCAGCTATTGAATTTCAAGATTATGCATTTATTTGGTGGGAGCAAGTATGTGCCACAAGGAGGAGAAATAGGGAACAACCGATTGACACTTGGACTAAAATGAAGCAAGTGATGAGAAAACGATTTGTACCCTCCCATTATACTACGGACTTGTACGATCGGCTCCAACGAGAGAACGAATCTCTCAAGAGGAGGGGTTCCATGCAATCTACCTCTTTAAAGCCGGTTTATACAAGAGATGACAAGAAGGTTCATTCAACATTTTCTAGGACTAAACCTAGAGTTGAACCACCTCATGCGGAGTCATTTTGGGAGACATATCAACGTCTTCTACACCAAAAACAAATGGAGTCAAATGGATGCTATCAAAGTGAGTTTTCTAAGAAGGAGGTAGTTGACCCTATTCCCAACAAAGGAGTATCTCATCCTATTGAACCATTTGTTGAGGAGGTTGATAATGAGAAAACAATTGAGAGCGTTAAGCTAGATAGAGAGATGGAAAAATCTGATGAGATGAGTGGTAAAAAGGAAGAAAAAAGAGAAAGTGAGCTGATTTTGAGCAAAAATGTGAGGGCTTATTGTTTTTCTAACGAACTTACCTTTGCTTTATTTAGTGTTTCTTCATTTGTGCAGATTAAGCAAAGTCAAGTGAAGTTAGTCATGCCATGCTCCATTCCAAAGTCACTTGTACAATTCACTAGTTTCCATGGAGTTTGTCTTTTAGGAATTAAATCTATTTGGGATCACCTCATGGAACAATTTCAATTCAAATTTGTCCATACCAAAGGGGAATCAATTCAAACCAACCATGAAGGGAGAATTCCAAACTTTGACTCTTATTTACTACATATGGTTCATTCATCATCTTTACCTTCTTTTGAGTATAATTTCCATCCTAACACTTGTATTTCTGATGCAGATTTTGAAGGAAAGTGTAAAAGGCAAGCAATGCCTTCTCAAGTTGAATCAATTGGTGGAAGGAATAATGAAGTGGCAAAGGGAGTATTCACACTTAAAACTTGTTCTATACCTTCTTACCATTTGGTTGATGATGTACCATTACTTCTTTACCCAATTTCGAATTTGTTTCATGTTGAAGGTTATTTTGTTTTTGTAGGTTGTCAAGCTGTCCAAAATTTTCCAGTTTTGATTAAGGACTTACACCCTGATTTCGTGCTTATTCCAACTAAGGGTGGTGATCTTTCATGCTTATTCATACATCCAAAAGCTGGTGGCCAAGTGATCAATTTGTCAACTTCAACTTGTGCTCGTTCGAGTAACTCTCATGAAGTGAAATTCAATTGTTTGCTACCTTATATGTTGGAAGATGAGAAATTGTGTGTCATGCAAGATCCCAAAGCTGTCCTCCACGAGTTGTTTAGTGCCTCATCCGTGCAACAAGTTGCTTTCAATTTATCCATGCAAGATGATTCAAATCAATGTCAACTAGTGCTGGATTTTACACCTTTGCACAATCAAGGTATCAATGTGAAGATTCATGACCAAAGGCTAATTAGAGAGTTTTGGATTGCCACTTGGGATTTTCACACGCCTTACACAAGCTCTTTCCTACCTTGGCGCATGTCCTTGTTTGAGAGCTTTTCGAAGCTTACCAAACGACATGCAATATGGCTCGTAGTCATACATCTATTTCCAACATTGCTGTCCTTTAAGCGCACCATTGATTTGTGGACAAATCACTTTCAAGAGGAGACTTTGAAGATTCGAGGACGAATCTTTTCTAGGAAAGAGGGAATGATGCGGATACAGGTGTGCAGCAACTTCAATCTTGGATCAAGGATCCTTTGGTTAACATTGGTGGTCCGATGACAAGATTAAGATCCAAGAAGGTGAAGGAAGCTTTACAAGCCTTGATCATTCACCATACAAGCAAGAAGCAACCTAAATTTGAAGATTTGATGGACCATGAAGTTACCTTGTTCACTTGTACGTTTGAAGTGAAAGAAGGATCTCATACTTGTTAGCTTAGTTGGTAGTTGTCTTAAGACTGCCTAGTTTAGTAGTTGTTAGTCGTTGAATATTTTATTACTTATTGGGTCTTATCGGGAAGCCTTAAAAAGCTGACTCTTTATGCGAACCGAATTCCTATTCCAGGTTTATTTGGGCCTGATTTGCCTTAGTTTTAGCCTATAAAAGGCACCTATTGTATGAGTGAAAAAAACAGAATATTTTACAACCAGAAATCGTGAGGAATTTTCCTTCAAGTTCTTAATCGAGCTTACTCTTGAATTCTTGAGTTCATTGCTTAGGATTCAAATCTGCCTTTATCGATTAGCTTGTTCCCTAATCGTGGTGTCTCTTCATCCATCATTATTTGCTTAAGGTTGCTGATTGCCTTTGTGTGTCAGAGGTCTTGAGTTCATGAGAACAATCGAGTTCAATTTCCATTGGGAGAAAAGGTCCAACTCTGATAATTACAAGGTTGGGAGGTTCTAGGAGGGTCTTCCCCTAGGGTTGCCTTATCAGTTGGTAATCAGAGCATCAGGTTAATTCTCTTTCAATTGAAGTTATTCATATCTTATTAGTTTGTGTCTTTTGTCAAAAAAAAAAAAAAAACTGTAGCGATTACTGTTCATCGTTACTGTTCCGAAATACTGTTCATCGTACTGTAGCGTACTGTTCACGTTACTGTTCATCCGAGGAAAAAAAAACTGTTGGGAATTGTCTTTTTGTGTTTTCTGTCCAACTTTTGTTCTTGAGTCTGTTATACTTTTGTTCGGGTTGTTAGGGTTTAAAGACAAAAAAAAAAAAAAAAGAGTCACGTACCTTATATTGTTTTTTAGTATCCAAGTTGCTAGAGTATTGCTGGAATTTCTCTTTTGAGTATTGCTGAAATTCTATTTTGCCTATTTCTTGAGTATTGGTTGTTGTTCTTGCAAACCCTAAACACCACAACGTAATTTGGGGAAGTTCTTGAGCTTCTTGAACAAATTCTTGAAGTTCTTGGACCATCAAGTCTTGTTTTGAAGGTTCTTGAACAATAAATCAAGAACTAGGGTCTTCTTGAAATTTGCATAACCTTTCATCCATTTTTCTTAAACTTGTTGGTGTGATCTGAATTTGTGTTCCTTGAAGAGCCGAAAAAAAAAAGAAAAAAAAAGAAAGAAAAAAAAAAGGAAGAAGAGAAGGCATTGGCTCTCACACAAAGGAAATCAAGTTTCCCAAATCTTGAGTTTCCAATTCTTGATTAGTCTCCAAATCTTGATTGGTTTCCCAAAAAAACTTGAGTCTCCAAATCTTGATTAGTCTCCAAATCTTGGTTGATTTCCCAAAATTTGAGTTTCCTAATCTTGATTGGTTTCCAACTCTTGAGTTCCAATCTTGATTGAATTCCAAAGACCCCAAACGACCTAACCAGCCCCAAACACCCCCAAATCAGTTTCCAAAACCAAACCTAAACTGACACAAACACCATTTACCATCCAAATACTGACCAGAAACTCAGCAAGAACAGCAGCTCAAAAAAAAAAAGGGGGTTCTAGCTTCGGGTAGAGTTTTTCTAAGATTTGCAAAATTCTGCTTTGTGTCTTGTTACTTGCTTATAGGGTAATTAATTCTAGAATTTTTGAGAGTTTGAGTTATTTTAAGAACTTTGAGAAGGAAAATTGAGAGTGAGTGTGATTCCTTGAGTGATACACGAGTGCTTGCAAGGTAGACTAGGATACACTTATTTTGCAGGTTGGACAATATGTCTCAAGAGGGGAACATGCCCGAGCCGTCTGAGACCGACGTGTCACTCAAACTGGTGATCCAAGCTCTTCAAAAACAAACGGAGAGACATGAATTGGTGATGACACAATTATCCGACCGATTGGCTGCCATTGCGATGCGAGGTACTGAAGATATTCCCAATAGGGCTTCAAGTGCTCAGAGTGTTGAGCATGATGCGGATGATGAGGGATATCATTCTAACACCTCATTTCGATCAAGGAAAAGCCAGAGGGAAGCGAGGGAAGATCGAGGCCGACCTAGGAGAACTGATGACAATCTTGGTTACATCAAGACCAAGATGCCTACCTTTCATGGGAAAAATGATCCTGAATCTTACTTGGATTGGGTTAGACGAGTTGAGCAAGTGTTTAAAGTCCACAACTACTCTGAAGAGAAAAAGGTGAAACTTGCAGCTATTGAATTTCAAGATTATGCATTTATTTGGTGGGAGCAAGTATGTGCCACAAGGAGGAGAAATAGGGAACAACCGATTGACACTTGGACTAAAATGAAGCAAGTGATGAGAAAACGATTTGTACCCTCCCATTATACTACGGACTTGTACGATCGGCTCCAACGAGAGAACGAATCTCTCAAGAGGAGGGGTTCCATGCAATCTACCTCTTTAAAGCCGGTTTATACAAGAGATGACAAGAAGGTTCATTCAACATTTTCTAGGACTAAACCTAGAGTTGAACCACCTCATGCGGAGTCATTTTGGGAGACATATCAACGTCTTCTACACCAAAAACAAATGGAGTCAAATGGATGCTATCAAAGTGAGTTTTCTAAGAAGGAGGTAGTTGACCCTATTCCCAACAAAGGAGTATCTCATCCTATTGAACCATTTGTTGAGGAGGTTGATAATGAGAAAACAATTGAGAGCGTTAAGCTAGATAGAGAGATGGAAAAATCTGATGAGATGAGTGGTAAAAAGGAAGAAAAAAGAGAAAGTGAGCTGATTTTGAGCAAAAATGTGAGGGCTTATTGTTTTTCTAACGAACTTACCTTTGCTTTATTTAGTGTTTCTTCATTTGTGCAGATTAAGCAAAGTCAAGTGAAGTTAGTCATGCCATGCTCCATTCCAAAGTCACTTGTACAATTCACTAGTTTCCATGGAGTTTGTCTTTTAGGAATTAAATCTATTTGGGATCACCTCATGGAACAATTTCAATTCAAATTTGTCCATACCAAAGGGGAATCAATTCAAACCAACCATGAAGGGAGAATTCCAAACTTTGACTCTTATTTACTACATATGGTTCATTCATCATCTTTACCTTCTTTTGAGTATAATTTCCATCCTAACACTTGTATTTCTGATGCAGATTTTGAAGGAAAGTGTAAAAGGCAAGCAATGCCTTCTCAAGTTGAATCAATTGGTGGAAGGAATAATGAAGTGGCAAAGGGAGTATTCACACTTAAAACTTGTTCTATACCTTCTTACCATTTGGTTGATGATGTACCATTACTTCTTTACCCAATTTCGAATTTGTTTCATGTTGAAGGTTATTTTGTTTTTGTAGGTTGTCAAGCTGTCCAAAATTTTCCAGTTTTGATTAAGGACTTACACCCTGATTTCGTGCTTATTCCAACTAAGGGTGGTGATCTTTCATGCTTATTCATACATCCAAAAGCTGGTGGCCAAGTGATCAATTTGTCAACTTCAACTTGTGCTCGTTCGAGTAACTCTCATGAAGTGAAATTCAATTGTTTGCTACCTTATATGTTGGAAGATGAGAAATTGTGTGTCATGCAAGATCCCAAAGCTGTCCTCCACGAGTTGTTTAGTGCCTCATCCGTGCAACAAGTTGCTTTCAATTTATCCATGCAAGATGATTCAAATCAATGTCAACTAGTGCTGGATTTTACACCTTTGCACAATCAAGGTATCAATGTGAAGATTCATGACCAAAGGCTAATTAGAGAGTTTTGGATTGCCACTTGGGATTTTCACACGCCTTACACAAGCTCTTTCCTACCTTGGCGCATGTCCTTGTTTGAGAGCTTTTCGAAGCTTACCAAACGACATGCAATATGGCTCGTAGTCATACATCTATTTCCAACATTGCTGTCCTTTAAGCGCACCATTGATTTGTGGACAAATCACTTTCAAGAGGAGACTTTGAAGATTCGAGGACGAATCTTTTCTAGGAAAGAGGGAATGATGCGGATACAGGTGTGCAGCAACTTCAATCTTGGATCAAGGATCCTTTGGTTAACATTGGTGGTCCGATGACAAGATTAAGATCCAAGAAGGTGAAGGAAGCTTTACAAGCCTTGATCATTCACCATACAAGCAAGAAGCAACCTAAATTTGAAGATTTGATGGACCATGAAGTTACCTTGTTCACTTGTACGTTTGAAGTGAAAGAAGGATCTCATACTTGTTAGCTTAGTTGGTAGTTGTCTTAAGACTGCCTAGTTTAGTAGTTGTTAGTCGTTGAATATTTTATTACTTATTGGGTCTTATCGGGAAGCCTTAAAAAGCTGACTCTTTATGCGAACCGAATTCCTATTCCAGGTTTATTTGGGCCTGATTTGCCTTAGTTTTAGCCTATAAAAGGCACCTATTGTATGAGTGAAAAAAACAGAATATTTTACAACCAGAAATCGTGAGGAATTTTCCTTCAAGTTCTTAATCGAGCTTACTCTTGAATTCTTGAGTTCATTGCTTAGGATTCAAATCTGCCTTTATCGATTAGCTTGTTCCCTAATCGTGGTGTCTCTTCATCCATCATTATTTGCTTAAGGTTGCTGATTGCCTTTGTGTGTCAGAGGTCTTGAGTTCATGAGAACAATCGAGTTCAATTTCCATTGGGAGAAAAGGTCCAACTCTGATAATTACAAGGTTGGGAGGTTCTAGGAGGGTCTTCCCCTAGGGTTGCCTTATCAGTTGGTAATCAGAGCATCAGGTTAATTCTCTTTCAATTGAAGTTATTCATATCTTATTAGTTTGTGTCTTTTGTCAAAAAAAAAAAAAAAACTGTAGCGATTACTGTTCATCGTTACTGTTCCGAAATACTGTTCATCGTACTGTAGCGTACTGTTCACGTTACTGTTCATCCGAGGAAAAAAAAACTGTTGGGAATTGTCTTTTTGTGTTTTCTGTCCAACTTTTGTTCTTGAGTCTGTTATACTTTTGTTCGGGTTGTTAGGGTTTAAAGACAAAAAAAAAAAAAAAGAGTCACGTACCTTATATTGTTTTTTAGTATCCAAGTTGCTAGAGTATTGCTGGAATTTCTCTTTTGAGTATTGCTGAAATTCTATTTTGCCTATTTCTTGAGTATTGGTTGTTGTTCTTGCAAACCCTAAACACCACAACGTAATTTGGGGAAGTTCTTGAGCTTCTTGAACAAATTCTTGAAGTTCTTGGACCATCAAGTCTTGTTTTGAAGGTTCTTGAACAATAAATCAAGAACTAGGGTCTTCTTGAAATTTGCATAACCTTTCATCCATTTTTCTTAAACTTGTTGGTGTGATCTGAATTTGTGTTCCTTGAAGAGCCGAAAAAAAAAAGAAAAAAAAAGAAAGAAAAAAAAAAAGGAAGAAGAGAAGGCATTGGCTCTCACACAAAGGAAATCAAGTTTCCCAAATCTTGAGTTTCCAATTCTTGATTAGTCTCCAAATCTTGATTGGTTTCCCAAAAAAACTTGAGTCTCCAAATCTTGATTAGTCTCCAAATCTTGGTTGATTTCCCAAAATTTGAGTTTCCTAATCTTGATTGGTTTCCAACTCTTGAGTTCCAATCTTGATTGAATTCCAAAGACCCCAAACGACCTAACCAGCCCCAAACACCCCCAAATCAGTTTCCAAAACCAAACCTAAACTGACACAAACACCATTTACCATCCAAATACTGACCAGAAACTCAGCAAGAACAGCAGCTCAAAAAAAAAAAGGGGGTTCTAGCTTCGGGTAGAGTTTTTCTAAGATTTGCAAAATTCTGCTTTGTGTCTTGTTACTTGCTTATAGGGTAATTAATTCTAGAATTTTTGAGAGTTTGAGTTATTTTAAGAACTTTGAGAAGGAAAATTGAGAGTGAGTGTGATTCCTTGAGTGATACACGAGTGCTTGCAAGGTAGACTAGGATACACTTATTTTGCAGGTTGGACAATATGTCTCAAGAGGGGAACATGCCCGAGCCGTCTGAGACCGACGTGTCACTCAAACTGGTGATCCAAGCTCTTCAAAAACAAACGGAGAGACATGAATTGGTGATGACACAATTATCCGACCGATTGGCTGCCATTGCGATGCGAGGTACTGAAGATATTCCCAATAGGGCTTCAAGTGCTCAGAGTGTTGAGCATGATGCGGATGATGAGGGATATCATTCTAACACCTCATTTCGATCAAGGAAAAGCCAGAGGGAAGCGAGGGAAGATCGAGGCCGACCTAGGAGAACTGATGACAATCTTGGTTACATCAAGACCAAGATGCCTACCTTTCATGGGAAAAATGATCCTGAATCTTACTTGGATTGGGTTAGACGAGTTGAGCAAGTGTTTAAAGTCCACAACTACTCTGAAGAGAAAAAGGTGAAACTTGCAGCTATTGAATTTCAAGATTATGCATTTATTTGGTGGGAGCAAGTATGTGCCACAAGGAGGAGAAATAGGGAACAACCGATTGACACTTGGACTAAAATGAAGCAAGTGATGAGAAAACGATTTGTACCCTCCCATTATACTACGGACTTGTACGATCGGCTCCAACGAGAGAACGAATCTCTCAAGAGGAGGGGTTCCATGCAATCTACCTCTTTAAAGCCGGTTTATACAAGAGATGACAAGAAGGTTCATTCAACATTTTCTAGGACTAAACCTAGAGTTGAACCACCTCATGCGGAGTCATTTTGGGAGACATATCAACGTCTTCTACACCAAAAACAAATGGAGTCAAATGGATGCTATCAAAGTGAGTTTTCTAAGAAGGAGGTAGCTGACCCTATTCCCAACAAAGGAGTATCTCATCCTATTGAACCATTTGTTGAGGAGGTTGATAATGAGAAAACAATTGAGAGCGTTAAGCTAGATAAAGAGATGGAAAAATCTGATGAGATGAGTGGTAAAAAGGAAGAAAAAAGAGAAAGTGAGCTGATTTTGAGCAAAAATGTGAGGGCTTATTGTTTTTCTAACGAACTTACCTTTGCTTTATTTAGTGTTTCTTCATTTGTGCAGATTAAGCAAAGTCAAGTGAAGTTAGTCATGCCATGCTCCATTCCAAAGTCACTTGTACAATTCACTAGTTTCCATGGAGTTTGTCTTTTAGGAATTAAATCTATTTGGGATCACCTCATGGAACAATTTCAATTCAAATTTGTCCATACCAAAGGGGAATCAATTCAAACCAACCATGAAGGGAGAATTCCAAACTTTGACTCTTATTTACTACATATGGTTCATTCATCATCTTTACCTTCTTTTGAGTATAATTTCCATCCTAACACTTGTATTTCTGATGCAGATTTTGAAGGAAAGTGTAAAAGGCAAGCAATGCCTTCTCAAGTTGAATCAATTGGTGGAAGGAATAATGAAGTGGCAAAGGGAGTATTCACACTTAAAACTTGTTCTATACCTTCTTACCATTTGGTTGATGATGTACCATTACTTCTTTACCCAATTTCGAATTTGTTTCATGTTGAAGGTTATTTTGTTTTTGTAGGTTGTCAAGCTGTCCAAAATTTTCCAGTTTTGATTAAGGACTTACACCCTGATTTCGTGCTTATTCCAACTAAGGGTGGTGATCTTTCATGCTTATTCATACATCCAAAAGCTGGTGGCCAAGTGATCAATTTGTCAACTTCAACTTGTGCTCGTTCGAGTAACTCTCATGAAGTGAAATTCAATTGTTTGCTACCTTATATGTTGGAAGATGAGAAATTGTGTGTCATGCAAGATCCCAAAGCTGTCCTCCACGAGTTGTTTAGTGCCTCATCCGTGCAACAAGTTGCTTTCAATTTATCCATGCAAGATGATTCAAATCAATGTCAACTAGTGCTGGATTTTACACCTTTGCACAATCAAGGTATCAATGTGAAGATTCATGACCAAAGGCTAATTAGAGAGTTTTGGATTGCCACTTGGGATTTTCACACGCCTTACACAAGCTCTTTCCTACCTTGGCGCATGTCCTTGTTTGAGAGCTTTTCGAAACTTACCAAACGACATGCAATATGGCTCGTAGTCATACATCTATTTCCAACATTGCTGTCCTTTAAGCGCACCATTGATTTGTGGACAAATCACTTTCAAGAGGAGACTTTGAAGATTCGAGGACGAATCTTTTCTAGGAAAGAGGGAATGATGCGGATACAGGTGTGCAGCAACTTCAATCTTGGATCAAGGATCCTTTGGTTAACATTGGTGGTCCGATGACAAGATTAAGATCCAAGAAGGTGAAGGAAGCTTTACAAGCCTTGATCATTCACCATACAAGCAAGAAGCAACCTAAATTTGAAGATTTGATGGACCATGAAGTTACCTTGTTCACTTGTACGTTTGAAGTGAAAGAAGGATCTCATACTTGTTAGCTTAGTTGGTAGTTGTCTTAAGACTGCCTAGTTTAGTAGTTGTTAGTCGTTGAATATTTTATTACTTATTGGGTCTTATCGGGAAGCCTTAAAAAGCTGACTCTTTATGCGAACCGAATTCCTATTCCAGGTTTATTTGGGCCTGATTTGCCTTAGTTTTAGCCTATAAAAGGCACCTATTGTATGAGTGAAAAAAACAG
The DNA here is from genome assembly GCA_036785865.1 of Coffea canephora. NCBI lineage: Eukaryota > Viridiplantae > Streptophyta > Magnoliopsida > Gentianales > Rubiaceae > Coffea > Coffea canephora. The sequence continues at coordinate 26,929,604 of CM071920.1, forward strand.
AATATTTTACAACCAGAAATCGTGAGGAATTTTCCTTCAAGTTCTTAATCGAGCTTACTCTTGAATTCTTGAGTTCATTGCTTAGGATTCAAATCTGCCTTTATCGATTAGCTTGTTCCCTAATCGTGGTGTCTCTTCATCCATCATTATTTGCTTAAGGTTGCTGATTGCCTTTGTGTGTCAGAGGTCTTGAGTTCATGAGAACAATCGAGTTCAATTTCCATTGGGAGAAAAGGTCCAACTCTGATAATTACAAGGTTGGGAGGTTCTAGGAGGGTCTTCCCCTAGGGTTGCCTTATCAGTTGGTAATCAGAGCATCAGGTTAATTCTCTTTCAATTGAAGTTATTCATATCTTATTAGTTTGTGTCTTTTGTCAAAAAAAAAAAAAAAACTGTAGCGATTACTGTTCATCGTTACTGTTCCGAAATACTGTTCATCGTACTGTAGCGTACTGTTCACGTTACTGTTCATCCGAGGAAAAAAAAACTGTTGGGAATTGTCTTTTTGTGTTTTCTGTCCAACTTTTGTTCTTGAGTCTGTTATACTTTTGTTCGGGTTGTTAGGGTTTAAAGACAAAAAAAAAAAAAAAGAGTCACGTACCTTATATTGTTTTTTAGTATCCAAGTTGCTAGAGTATTGCTGGAATTTCTCTTTTGAGTATTGCTGAAATTCTATTTTGCCTATTTCTTGAGTATTGGTTGTTGTTCTTGCAAACCCTAAACACCACAACGTAATTTGGGGAAGTTCTTGAGCTTCTTGAACAAATTCTTGAAGTTCTTGGACCATCAAGTCTTGTTTTGAAGGTTCTTGAACAATAAATCAAGAACTAGGGTCTTCTTGAAATTTGCATAACCTTTCATCCATTTTTCTTAAACTTGTTGGTGTGATCTGAATTTGTGTTCCTTGAAGAGCCGAAAAAAAAAGAAAAAAAAAGAAAGAAAAAAAAAAGGAAGAAGAGAAGGCATTGGCTCTCACACAAAGGAAATCAAGTTTCCCAAATCTTGAGTTTCCAATTCTTGATTAGTCTCCAAATCTTGATTGGTTTCCCAAAAAAACTTGAGTCTCCAAATCTTGATTAGTCTCCAAATCTTGGTTGATTTCCCAAAATTTGAGTTTCCTAATCTTGATTGGTTTCCAACTCTTGAGTTCCAATCTTGATTGAATTCCAAAGACCCCAAACGACCTAACCAGCCCCAAACACCCCCAAATCAGTTTCCAAAACCAAACCTAAACTGACACAAACACTATTTACCATCCAAATACTGACCAGAAACTCAGCAAGAACAGCAGCTCAAAAAAAAAAAGGGGGTTCTAGCTTCGGGTAGAGTTTTTCTAAGATTTGCAAAATTCTGCTTTGTGTCTTGTTACTTGCTTATAGGGTAATTAATTCTAGAATTTTTGAGAGTTTGAGTTATTTTAAGAACTTTGAGAAGGAAAATTGAGAGTGAGTGTGATTCCTTGAGTGATACACGAGTGCTTGCAAGGTAGACTAGGATACACTTATTTTGCAGGTTGGACAATATGTCTCAAGAGGGGAACATGCTCGAGCCGTCTGAGACCGACGTGTCACTCAAACTGGTGATCCAAGCTCTTCAAAAACAAACGGAGAGACATGAATTGGTGATGACACAATTATCCGACCGATTGGCTGCCATTGCGATGCGAGGTACTGAAGATATTCCCAATAGGGCTTCAAGTGCTCAGAGTGTTGAGCATGATGCGGATGATGAGGGATATCATTCTAACACCTCATTTCGATCAAGGAAAAGCCAGAGGGAAGCGAGGGAAGATCGAGGCCGACCTAGGAGAACTGATGACAATCTTGGTTACATCAAGACCAAGATGCCTACCTTTCATGGGAAAAATGATCCTGAATCTTACTTGGATTGGGTTAGACGAGTTGAGCAAGTGTTTAAAGTCCACAACTACTCTGAAGAGAAAAAGGTGAAACTTGCAGCTATTGAATTTCAAGATTATGCATTTATTTGGTGGGAGCAAGTATGTGCCACAAGGAGGAGAAATAGGGAACAACCGATTGACACTTGGACTAAAATGAAGCAAGTGATGAGAAAACGATTTGTACCCTCTCATTATACTACGGACTTGTACGATCGGCTCCAACGAGAGAACGAATCTCTCAAGAGGAGGGGTTCCATGCAATCTACCTCTTTAAAGCCGGTTTATACAAGAGATGACAAGAAGGTTCATTCAACATTTTCTAGGACTAAACCTAGAGTTGAACCACCTCATGCGGAGTCATTTTGGGAGACATATCAACGTCTTCTACACCAAAAACAAATGGAGTCAAATGGATGCTATCAAAGTGAGTTTTCTAAGAAGGAGGTAGCTGACCCTATTCCCAACAAAGGAGTATCTCATCCTATTGAACCATTTGTTGAGGAGGTTGATAATGAGAAAACAATTGAGAGCATTAAGCTAGATAAAGAGATGGAAAAATCTGATGAGATGAGTGGTAAAAAGGAAGAAAAAAGAGAAAGTGAGCTGATTTTGAGCAAAAATGTGAGGGCTTATTGTTTTTCTAACGAACTTACCTTTGCTTTATTTAGTGTTTCTTCATTTGTGCAGATTAAGCAAAGTCAAGTGAAGTTAGTCATGCCATGCTCCATTCCAAAGTCACTTGTACAATTCACTAGTTTCCATGGAGTTTGTCTTTTAGGAATTAAATCTATTTGGGATCACCTCATGGAACAATTTCAATTCAAATTTGTCCATACCAAAGGGGAATCAATTCAAACCAACCATGAAGGGAGAATTCCAAACTTTGACTCTTATTTACTACATATGGTTCATTCATCATCTTTACCTTCTTTTGAGTATAATTTCCATCCTAACACTTGTATTTCTGATGCAGATTTTGAAGGAAAGTGTAAAAGGCAAGCAATGCCTTCTCAAGTTGAATCAATTGGTGGAAGGAATAATGAAGTGGCAAAGGGAGTATTCACACTTAAAACTTGTTCTATACCTTCTTACCATTTGGTTGATGATGTACCATTACTTCTTTACCCAATTTCGAATTTGTTTCATGTTGAAGGTTATTTTGTTTTTGTAGGTTGTCAAGCTGTCCAAAATTTTCCAGTTTTGATTAAGGACTTACACCCTGATTTCGTGCTTATTCCAACTAAGGGTGGTGATCTTTCATGCTTATTCATACATCCAAAAGCTGGTGGCCAAGTGATCAATTTGTCAACTTCAACTTGTGCTCGTTCGAGTAACTCTCATGAAGTGAAATTCAATTGTTTGCTACCTTATATGTTGGAAGATGAGAAATTGTGTGTCACGCAAGATCCCAAAGCTGTCCTCCACGAGTTGTTTAGTGCCTCATCCGTGCAACAAGTTTCTTTCAATTTATCCATGCAAGATGATTCAAATCAATGTCAACTAGTGCTGGATTTTACACCTTTGCACAATCAAGGTATCAATGTGAAGATTCATGACCAAAGGCTAATTAGAGAGTTTTGGATTGCCACTTGGGATTTTCACACGCCTTACACAAGCTCTTTCCTACCTTGGCGCATGTCCTTGTTTGAGAGCTTTCCGAAGCTTACTAAACGACATGCAACATGGCTCGTAGTCATACATCTATTTCCAACATTGCTGTCCTTTAAACGCACCATTGATTTGTGGACAAATCACTTTCAAGAGGAGACTTTGAAGATTCGAGGACGAATCTTTTCGAGGAAAGAGGGAATGATGCGGATACAGGTGTGCAGCAACTTCAATCTTGGATCAAGGATCCTTTGGTTAACATTGGTGGTCCGATGACAAGATTAAGATCCAAGAAGGTGAAGGAAGCTTTACAAGCCTTGATCATTCACCATACATGCAAGGAGCAACCTAAATTTGAAGATTTGATGGATGACCATGAAGTTACCTTGTTCACTTGTACGTTTGAAGTGAAAGAAGGATCTCATACTTGTTAGCTTAGTTGGTAGTTGTCTTAAGACTGCCTAGTTTAGTAGTTGTTAGTCGTTGAATATTTTATTACTTATTGGGTCTTATCGGGAAGCCTTAAAAAGCTGACTCTTTATGCGAACCGAATTCCTATTCCAGGTTTATTTGGGCCTGATTTGCCCTAGTTTTAGCCTATAAAAGGCACCTATTGTATGAGTGAAAAAAACAGAATATTTTACAACCAGAAATCGTGAGGAATTTTCCTTCAAGTTCTTAATCGAGCTTACTCTTGAATTCTTGAGTTTATTGCTTAGGATTCAAATCTGCCTTTATCGATTAGCTTGTTCCCTAATCGTGGTGTCTCTTCATCCATCATTATTTGCTTAAGGTTACTGATTGCCTTTGTGTGTCAGAGGTCTTGAGTTCATGAGAACAATCGAGTTCAATTTCCATTGGGAGAAAAGGTCCAACTCTGATAATTACAAGGTTGGGAGGTTCTAGGAGGGTCTTCCCCTAGGGTTGCCTTATCACCCTAATTCATGTAACTAAAAGGAAAAACACCAAAAACATGATAACAACCATCATTCACCACAAATTTGAGATGCTAAACTAATTTAAACAAGATCAAGAGTAAGAAATAGGGAATCATCATTCTTACCTTGCTTAAGTGTTTACCAAGAGCAACCCTAGCTTCCCCTTCAAAATTTCACCAACACCTCACTAAATAAACACTCAAGGATAGCTTTAATCGGTTTAGTTTTTTTGTTTCCTCACTTGGATGATTCAAACTCAAGATGGATTGAAGTTGTTTCTCTTGCTCTCACTCTCTCTCTCTCAAGCTCGGCCAGACCAGAAAAGAAATGGGGAAAATGGGCTGAAATAAGGGATAAGAAGGCAAGACAAAAGATTGGTCAAGGAACCATAAGGTGTTGACACTTGTCACCACCAAGACCAACTAAATTTTCTCTTTCTTTTCCTTGCATTTTGGCCACATATTTTGGTCACATGGCTGAGGATAAGGGGGGGAATATTTTGCAAAAATATCAAGGGTATGTGGTGGTAAGAAAGTGGTGGTCAAGTGGTGGGTTCAATCGGTAGTGATCGATACCCGTCGGTGTGAATCGATTTTTCTTAAATCGAGTATACTAGGGCTTTTACCTTCTAATTACTAACTTATTGTTATCACTTCTAATCATATAATATTTTATCATCCAAAAGTCACTCTTACCTATCAAATTTGATCCTCGCACCGTACCGGATAATTATACTACGGATACACGTGAAAACCCTAACTTGCTCCAACTTGAAAACGAAAAGTGAAACCCTACTTTCTAGGTTCATTTGCACTTATTGTGGAATGAATGGGTAGTAGGGCTATAATGAATGAATAACTTCCAAATAAAAGGGGATTTTTCAGAAAAACGTGACGGTTTTACAATTCCATAAATTGAATTTAGGGTTTCGGTTAAAATATGAGAAATTTGAGAAAACGGTCAGTCACAAGTGAAACTAGGGTTTTAATTAGACTTTTAGGATTTCTAGTCTTGTAAAATAAAATGAGGTTTTACATCAAACCCAAAGAAATAACTTTAGTATCTTCTTTAAAACAAAATAATATTTTAAAATAAATAAACTAAAGAAACCGTAATATTCTCTTGGAGACTAAACAAAGATGATCCTAAAAGTTGGGGCATCACAGTAATCATCTCTGTTGGAGTCGTCGTTCTACTACCCTTCAACCAATTCGTATCGTCTGTTTTGGTTTTAGGTCCCGCAATCTAAGCGTTGGACAACCTCTTAGATCCTTGGGCAAGTATGCTACGTGTCTTGAAACGTGTTGATCGAGAACCGTATCTGTTGGCTTCAGAGTTTAGGTGGAGGTATCTTTCATTATATCCTTGTGTATCCTTGTTTTCATAGTTGTGTCGTAGGGTTTTTGTGTTTTGTCTGCTGCCTTGTTAAAAAAAAGAAAAAAATGAAAAAATGACACTGTTCATCGTTACTATTCACCGACACTGTTCACGTTACTGTTCATCCGAACACAAAATCTGTTCGTGTGTTATCCCTTTCGTGTTTGTGTCTAGTTTGTTGATAATTTCTATCCAAAATTTGCCGTAAGATTGTACTCCTAAATCTGTCTTGGTCGTTAGTCAGTACTTGAGCAACAAGAAAACAAGTGGGGCGGCGGCTAGGGTTTCTACTTGTGGCTAGGGTTTCATTTGCGCTAGGGTTTCTTTGTTTCAAATCAGTCCAAGTATTGCTTGCTTCATCCAAGTTGTTTACTTAATTTTCCAAATTCATTTAGGAAACTAAGTAAAACACTTGGATAACTCCTTTGTTCTCACTTGGATACTCTCCTACATTTTAGGAACACTCTCCTAAATTCTCTCCTACATTTTGGGAACACTCTCCTACACTCTCTCCTACATTTTAGGAATACTCTCCTACGTACATTCTAGGAACCTACTCCTACATTTTAGGAAGCTAGGGTTTCTTTCTTTTGTGTTCCCATTGGTGCACTTCCATTTCTGTCCGCCACTATTGGCCTTCCAAATTCATCCATTCCCACTTCATTTTGCACCCATATTTGTGTTTTACCTTCTTGGTTACTCTTGTGGAAAAATTTGATGACAATTATTGGACTTGAGCGGCATTTCTCAACTACCTAATCCAACAGGTAAAGATATTTGGTAAGTCCATTAGAGTGACATCCATATACACGAGTGCGAGTGGATACACGTAAGGGAGCGTGAAAGGCAATATCTTCGGTTTCGTTGCTAACTTTTTGCAGGTTCCCTCATACATACGTGGTGAGTACAAGACGCATAAAAGCTAGCTCACAACATTGTCTTCCTGATCCTAAGGGAGTCTAAGAAGTGGCATTACGTGGTGTAGATGAGCAATTGGACATCGTCAAATCTCAGTTGCTTGGTTGGTTTTATACTCGTTGTGGTGTCAAAGATAAAATATGTAGCTTGGCCATTGATAGGAGTTGTGAAGTCAACCTTGCAAGTGCTATCATGGTTGAGAAATTAAATCTTCCAACCATTGATCATCTTCAACCGTACAAGTTGACGAGCACTCATGGTGATGTTTGGGTTACTAAGCACACACTTGTACCTATTCAAATCGGTAAATATGTGGATGAGGTGTTGTGTGATGTAGTCCCAATTCAAGTGACAATACAAAGGGAATATTAAGGTTTCTTTATTTTATTGTTTTGTTTTACATACTAGAAACCCTAAATTCTAGAAATAAAGTCTAATCAAAACCCTAGTTTCACTTGTGACTGACCATTTTCTCAAATTTCTCATATTTCAACCGAAATCCTAAATTTAATTTATGGAATTGTAAAATCCCTCACGTTTTCTTAAAAATGCCCTTTTATTTGGAAATTATTTATTTACTATAGCCCTACTACCCAATCATTCCACAATAAGTGCAAATGAACCTAGAAAGTAGGGTTTCACTTTTCGTTTTCAAGTTGGAGCAAATTAGGATTTTCACGTGTATCCGTAGTGTAATTATCCGGTATGGAGCGAGGATCAAATTTGGTGCTTAAGAGTGACTTTTGGGTGAGAAATAATGTGTGATTAGGAGCAATGATAAAAAGTTAGTGAATAGGAAGTAAAAATCCTAATACGTGTGATTTAAGGAAAAACGTTGCGAACCGACGGGAACTGTGCACTACCGATTGAATGCATCACTTGACCATCACTTTCTTACCATACAAGCTCATTAATATTTGAGCAAAGTATCTCCTTATTTCCAGCTGATTTTGACCTAAATTTAGGGCTACAAATGCAAGGAAAGAAAAAGAAATTTTTGTTGCCTTCGGTGGTGACAAGTGTCACACCCTTATGGCTCCTTGACCAAGCCAAGTCCAACCTTCTTATCATCTTGTTGGCTTCATTTTCACTCCATTTTTCTGCTGGTTGGCCGAGACAAGAGAGAGGGAAAGAGAGAGCAAGAGTTTCACCATTTCATCTTGAGTTTGAGCCATCCAAGTGAGGAAACAAAATTCTAAACCGATTAATTTGTGAGTTGTGACTTTGGGAAGCTAGGGAAACCAAAAATTTCAAGAGGAGGTGAAGTATTACTCTTGCAAGCTTCTTTTGTTGAGGTATAAGGTCTAACCCATAGCTTTGGTTCTTTTATTTTTGATTAAGATGTTATATAATTCATGTTTTGGTTAGATTAGTTGTGATACAAGTTGTTGTGGTGATTTTTAAGGTGATATATGTAAGTTAGTGTTTGATGATTTCTGCCTATACTTGCTATATGGAGGATATATGTTGTATCTCAGCTTATATAGGAGGTTGTGGTGGTGGATTGAGGCAAGAAATGAAGAAAGTTTCATTGAATCCCAAATTTCCAGATTTCTGGAAAATTTCAGCCATGTTCTGTCCGGTTTTAGTGCTCCATGTTAGAGGCCGAATTAGGCTTAGAATAAAACATGAAAGTTGTATAGAATGATATTTTATATGTGCCTACAAAATTTCAGCTCAATCGGAGCAATGTAGACTATCAAAAGACCAAAATACCCTTACTGCCCTAGGATATTTCTAGTGACCCGTTTTAGACAGTTCATCTAGTTGACTGCATCTGTTCCCTATGATCCTTGCTGATTTAGCTATATACCAAAACATGAAAGTTTTAGTACTCTGTCTTAACTTTTAAACGCTTCAAAGAATGCCTTAAACGGACTTTGGTACCCTGAGATATGACCATTTAAATGTAGTACGGTTAATTAGTCGATTTGTTGGAACCTGGTTCGGTGAACTGGGAATTTGACTGAGTTACACTGAAAATTTGACTAAGTCATCTTCATGAAAGTTGTAGACCTTCATCTTAGCTTTGAAACGGTATAATTTTTACACCAATCCGATAAGCGTAGCCTCGGATGTGTCCTTTCCGCAAAACTCTATCAAATCTGTCTTTTACTAAAGCTCATTTCCGCACTTGTATTGTCTTGAGCCTATTGAACGGCTATTGAAATGAATTTGTATTGTGTGTAACTTTGGGGTTAATTGAGGAAAAGAATGAAGCCATAAATGGCTGGAAATAGGAAAATACAAATGGCATGCTGCCCAAATTTACGCTCGAGGACTAGAGGAATACACTTACGACTTGAGTAAGGGTTAAGAGTAATTACTACTTGAACCATCTACGACATTTGCCACTTTGTTTAGCGAGGGTTATACGTTAGAACCTAGCCGAACTTGTACCCTTAGGAAAAGCGGTAATAATCAATATAAACCCGTTTTCCTTGTACTTTCGACTCAAATGGCATTTCCAAGTATAAATAATACAAAGTTATATAGTTTGAAAAGCGAGCGAGTGTTTCATGAATATTCTCCAAGTGAATTTCTATTTCTTGATTCTTATTGAATGAAACGTCTAAGTTTCTAATCTTAGTCATGTTTCAAAGTTCTCAAACTGAGTTTTATCGCAGATTTAGACTCCGAACCTGAAGCACAACCTGAAAGTGACCAATAAAGGCACTATATCTTTTGGTGAGTGCTTTCAAATACCGAATTGAACTTGATACTTGTATTTGATACGTGACCAAAATGATTACATGTTATATACGTGAATTGTTAGGGCAAGAGTGTACGTTATCACACTTGCCCTTACTTGATATATACTTGTTTATTGTTGAAACTGATTTGATATACTTGTTTATGATATGCGCACTTCTTGGAATTCCAGAAACCCTGCGGTAAGTTACTCGAGTCGAATCGGCAAGGGTTTGGTCGATTGGATAACAAACCCTGGGTAAATAGTAATGTCGAGTGGAGTGTTATCTCCTCGACTAATCGGTATTCTCGAGTATTACCACCCGTGTTTATTGTGAATTTTGGGCCCTGTAGGGGGTTTGAATGGTGGACGGAGAGTAGTGTAAGTAGTGTTCTACTGGATTGGTTACTTACTTGAAAGTTGACGGAGTGTCAACTATTACATGATCAAGCTCCTGGTGTTGCAATGGGAATTTGGCTCCTGAGAGCCCTCCATATCCTTATACTTTGGAACGACTATTGCTTATTGGATTATTGTTTCTTCTGGAAAACTTTTACACTCTCTCACTTTGAAATTTACTACTTGAAGTGTTATTGTTCACTCTTATGAACTTTTGATGCTCATTGACTTGCTACGTTGATATTCGTACTTTTAAAATGGTCAATTTGTTATTTGGAACCTCACTGGGCTTTTAGCTCATTCCACGCCATTTGTTTTCTTTACAGGGGGTACGAGCGAGACATGAGACATGTACAGACTAGCGGAGTTAGTTGTTTTGAGTTTTGCTTTTGTAGACACACTAGTACCCGACTAGGGTTGAGTGTACTCGAAATGTAAACAGTTTGAAGTTTTTTTTTGTGTGTAGAAACTTTGTATCTGGATTTGAGCATCAATGTATATATCAAGTTGAAGTGGATATGTTATTCATTTTGTAGGGATGCACGTGATTTTGCTTGAGCTATGAGTGAGTGCGTGAGTGAGTCCTGGCGAGAGCTGAGCAGGCGGTCCGCCGAACTCTTTGGTTCGCCTTAGGGGAAGGTGGGGCCGTCACAGATGGTATCAGAGCTCCTATCGAGCTCGTGCCGGGAGAAGGTTCTTGGACTGTGGGGATTGACTTGTTAAGTGTGGAACAATTGTCTATTGTTGGGGACCTTAGATATGTATGTTGGGTAGGAATCTCTAATACAGGTGATTTGCTATTGAGCCTGGCCAACTTGAGTGGTGAATTATCATATTTTTGAATTCTTGTCCCCGAGTACCAAAGAGTGATACCTTTATGATAAGTTGAGATCTCGAGTAATATTAGGATAAGTTTGGATGGCAAAAGCAAAAACACGGGGAATGCGAATAGTCTGGACTTGAAAGATATTGAAGATATTCATGGGATTTGGGATCCTTATTATTCACGTGCTTCGAGTTTTGATTAAGTGTAGTGCCTGAGCAATACTTAGGGTTATGTGACTTGTTTGCTATGTATATAAAGAACCTGTTTATTATACGTTTTATTACCTCTGTTTATCCTTTTGAAACGTGCTACATGAGCCATATCTTACCTTGTTTATATGTCTATAGTTGGTTAAATCCAAAACATGGAGGGTAGAAGAAGTCAAGCCAGGGGAACTAACCGAGGATGCGGTCCTAGTCGTGGCCGTGGGGGTAGACAAGCACAGGAACCGGTGCAAGAACCGAGAGAGGAGAGTGAGGCAACGATTGAGCCACAACTTGAACCCCAGGCTGTAGGGGGAGATCAAGTGGCAACTGCAATCCAACAAATGACTAATATTCTGGCCCGTTTAGTGGAACAACAGGGACAAGCCCCTGTAAATCAACCTAGGGACCCCGAGATGGGACAAGATAGGGCCTTAGAGAGATTCCAGAAATTCTCTCCACCTAAGTTCCTGGGAGGACTAGACCCGGAGGGAGCTGAGAAATGGCTAGAGGCCATAATCAACATCTTTGTTGCTTTAAACTATGCAGAAGATAGGCAAGTACAATTCGCCGTTTTCCAGTTCGAATGTCCAGCCAGAGCATGGTGGAATGTAATTAGGGCTAAATGGGAAAGAGAGGGGACTGCATGGACTTGGGTGAACTTTGTACGTGAGTTTAACGAGAAGTACCTCCCACCTATCGTCCAGGAGAAGAGAGTGGACGATTTTATTAAGTTTCGACAAGGAACTTTAAGTGTATCTGAATATGAAACCCAATTTACGAAGTTGTCTAAATTTGCTCCTGAATTGATAGCCACGAAACAAAGAAGGATAAGGAGGTTTGTGCAAGGGTTCAATGTGGAAATACAAGAGGCCTTGGCGGCAGCCCAGATTAATACGTTTACGGAGGTTTTGGAGAAGGCCCAACGAATAGAAATTGCTAGGGCACAAGTGAGAGCTTTTCATGCAAAAAGGAGAGGTGCACCTGGTGGAAGTCAAAGGCAAGGACAAGGTGATTTAGATATGCCACCCTTTAAGATGGGTCGAGAAGATGGTGGCGAGAAAATTTCAGAGACATCTAAGGAAATTACTCCAAGAGGAGCCTCGCGTGGCAGGAAGCAAGCAAGAGGTGCCTCACAAGAAGGTCAAACTCGAGTATCTTGTGGGTACTATGGGAAGGCCAATCATACGGAGAATGATTGTTGGCGAAAGGCAGAAAAATGTTTATGGTGTGGTAGTGCCGAGCACCAGCTTGCAACTTGTCCCCGTAGGTCACACCTAAACCCTGAACAAGCAAATATAGGAGGAACTAAGTCAAGAGTGCCAGCTAGAGTGTACGCCTTGGACCAGCAAGCATTACCTGAACCATCAGAGATAGTAGAAGGTACGATTCATGATTTCTATTGTTTAATCAAGTTCTAGCTATAGTAAGACCTTAGAGCTAGAAACGGGTATACAAGGAAAATACCCTACGCTATTCAGGAGTGCATGGATGAATTTTGAGGACGAAATTCTTTTAAGGAGGGGAGATTGTGATACCCCAACTTTTAGGAGCATCTTTTGTTAGCCTCAAAGGGAATATTAAGGTTTCTTTATTTTATTGTTTTGTTTTACATACTAGAAACCCTAAATTCTAGAAACAAAGTCTAATCAAAACCCTAGTTTCACTTGTGACTGACCGTTTTCTCAAATTTCTCATATTTTAACCGAAATCCTAAATTCAATTTATGGAATTGTAAAATCCCTCACGTTTTCTTAAAAATGCCCATTGATTTGGAAATTATTTATTTACTATAGCCCTACTACCCAATCATTCCACAATAAGTGCAAATGAACCTAGAAAGTAGGGTTTCACTTTTCGTTTTCAAGTTAGAGCAAGTTAGGGTTTTCACGTGTATCCGTAGTATAATTATCTGGTACGGAGCGAGGATTAAATTTGGTGCTTAAGAGTGACTTTTGGATGAGAAATAATGTGTGATTAGGAGCAATGATAAAAAGTTAGTGAATAGGAAGTAAAAACCCTAGTACGTGTGATTTAAAGAAAAACGTTGCGAACCGACGGGTACCGTGCACTACAGATTGAATGCATCACTTGACCATCACTTTCTTACCATACAAGCTCATTAATATTTGAGTAAAATATCTCCTTATTTCCAGCTGGCTTTGACCGAAATTTAGGGCTAAAAATGCAAGGAAAGAAAAAGAAATGTTTGTTGGCTTTGGTGGTGACAAGTGTCACACCCTTATGGCTCATTGACCAGGCCAAGTCCAACCTTCTTATCATCTTGTTGGCTTCATTTTCATTCCATTTTTCTGCTGGTTGGCCGAGACAAGAGAGAGGGAAAGAGAGAGCAAGAGTTTCACCATTTCATCTTGAGTTTGAGCCATCCAAGTGAGGAAACAAAATTCTAAACCGATTAATTTGTGAGTTGTGACTTTGGGAAGCTAGGGGAACCAAAAATTTCAAGAGGAGGTGAAGTATTACTCTTGCAAGCTTCTTTTGTTGAGGTATAAGGTCTAACCCATAGCTTTGGTTCTTTTATTTTTTATTAAGATGTTATATAATTCATGTTTTGGTTAGATTAGTTGTGATACAAGTTGTTGTGATGATTTTTAAGGTGATATATGTAAGTTAGGGTTTGATGATTTCTGCCTATACTTGCTATATGGAGGATATATGTTGTATCTAAGCTTATATAGGAGGTTGTGGTGGTGGATTGAGGCAAGAAATGAAGAAAGTTTCATTGAATCCCAAAATTTCCAGATTTCTGGAAAATTTCAGCCATGTTCTGTCCGGTTTTAGTGCTCCATGTTAGAGGCCGAATTATGCTTAGAATAAAACATGAAAGTTGTATAGAATGATATTTTATATGTGCCTACAAAATTTCAGCTCAATCGGAGCAATGTAGACAATGAAAAGACCAAAATACCCTTACTGCCCTAGGATATTTCTAGTGACCCGTTTTAGACAGTTCATCTAGTTGACTGCATCTGTTCACTATGATCCGTGCTGATTTAGCTATTTGCCAAAACATGAAAGCTTTAGTACTCTGTCTTATCTTTTAAATTCTTCAAAAAATGCCTTAAAAGGACTTTGGTAGCCTGAGATATGACCATTCAAATGTTGTACGGTTAATTAGTCGATTTGTTGTAACTTGGTTCGGTGAACTGGGAATTTGACTGGGTTACACTGGAAATTTGACTAAGTGATCTTCATGAAAGTTGTAGGCCTTCATCTTAACTTCGAAACGGTATAATATTTACACCAATCCGATAAGCGTAGCCTCGGATGTGTCCTTTCCGCAAAACTCTATCAAATCTGTCTTTTACTAAAGCTCATTTCCACACTTGTTTTTGCACTTGTATTGTCTTGAGCCTATTGAACGGCTATTGAAATGAATTTGTGTCATGTGTAACTTTGGAGTTGATTGAGGAAAAGAATGAAGCCATAAATGGTTGGAAATAGGAAAATACAAAGGGCATGTTGCCCAAATTTATGCTCGAGGACTAGAGGAATACACTTACGACTTGAGTAAGGGTTAAGAGTGATTACTACTTGAACCATCTAGGACATTTGCCACTTTGTTTAGCAAGGGTTATACGTTAGAATCTAGCCGAACTTGTACCCTTAGGAAAAACGGTAATAATCACTATAAACCCGTTTTCCTTGTACTTTCGACTCAAATGGCATTTCCAAGTATAAATAATACAAAGTTATATAGTTTGAAAAGCGAGCGAGTGTTTCATGAATATTCTCCAAGTGAATTCCTATTTCTTGATTCTTATTGAATGAAACGTCTAAGTTTCGAATCTTAGTCATGTTTCAAAGTTCTCAAACTGAGTTTTATCGCAGATTTAGACTCCGAACCCGGAGCACAACCTGAAAGTGACCGATAAAGGCACTATATCTTTTGGTGAGTGCTTTCAAATACCGAATCAAACTTGATACTTGTATTTGATACGTGACCAATATGATTACATGTTATATACATGAATTGTTAGGGCAAGTGTGTACTTTATCGTAGTTGCCCTTACTTGATATATACTTGTTTATTGTTGAAACTGATTTGATATACTTGTTTATGATGTTCGCACTTTCTGAAATTCCAGAAACCCTGCGGTAAGTTACTCGAGTCGAGCCGGCAAGGGCTTGGTCGATTGGGTAACAAACCCTGGGTAACTAGTAATGTCGAGTGGAGTGTTATCTCCTCGACTAATCGGTATACTCGAGTATTACCATCCGTGTTTATTGTGGATTTTGGGCCCAGTAAGGGGTGTGAATGGTGGACGGAGAGTAGTGTAAGTGGTGCTCTACTGGATTGGTTACTTACTTGAAGGTTGACGGAGTGTCAACTATTCCTTGATCGAGATTTAGTGATGCACTGGGAATTTGGCTCCTGAGAGCCTTCCGTATCCTTATACCTTGGAATGTTTATTGCTTATTGGATTATTGATTCTTCGGGAAAACTTTAACACTCGCTCACTTTGAAATTTACTACTTGAAGTGTTATTGTTCACTCTTATGAACTTTTGATGCTCATTGACTTGCTACGTTCATATTCGTACTTTTAAAATGGTCAATTTGTTATTTGGAACCTCACTGGGCTTTTAGCTCATTCCACGCCATTTGTTTTCTTTACAGGGGGTACGAGCGAGGCATGAGACATGTACAGACTAGCGGAGTCTAGTTGTTTTGAGTTTTGCTTTTGTACACACGCTAGTACCCGACTAGGGTTGAATGTACTCGAAATGTAAACACTTTGAAGTTTTTTTTTTGTGTGTAGAAACTTTGTATCTGGATTTGAACATCAATGTATATATGAAGTTGAAGTGGATATGTTATTCATTTTCTAGGGATGCACGTGATTTTGCTTGAGCTATGAGTGAGTGCGTGAGTGAGTCTTGGCGAGAGCTGGGCAGGCGGTCCGCCGAACTCTTTGGTTCGCCTTAGGGGAAGGTGGGGCCGTCACAAAAATTTGATGAGATGGGTGGTAAAAAGAAAGAAAAGAGAGAAATTGGGCTGATCTTGAGCAACCCGGTGAAGGCCTATTATTTTCCTAACGAACTTACCTTTGCTTTGTTTAGTGTTTCTTCTTTTATAGAGATCAAGCAAAGGCAAGTTGAGCTGATCTTGGTGTGTTCCATTCCAAAATCAATTGTAGACTTTGCAAGCCTCCATGGAGTTGGTACTCCAAGAGTTAAACCCCGTTGGTATCCATTCATGGAACAATGTCAACTCAAATCAGTCCACACAAAGGGGAGTTGATTCGAGCTCATCTTGAAGGGAACACTCCACATTTTCGGGATGGTTGTGTACCAAGGGTTTGTTTAAACAACAAGTACCTCAATGACCATTATGATTTTCGTCTTGCTCTTAGTCCACATGAAGCTCCAACACCACCAAATCCGCCTTGGTGCCTTGCAAGTGTGTTCGAACCGGAGTTCAATTTCATGGGCTTCACACCAATTTGAGGACCCTTACGTCATGACCACAAACGATCAAGTTGAACATACATTGAAGATGGTTTGTGAGATTCAAGGTTCGACAAGGGTTATTCTCCAACTTAGCACGTGGGTTTTGCATTGGATGACATCTGTAGCCATCATAACAAGATTGAGTCGAAGGCATGTAACTCGTCTTGTCACCATTCATGCTTCAATTTGTGGGCAAATTGCTTTCAAGAGGAGGGGAATGATACGAACAAGAGGAGCCATTGGAGTAAAGCCATGAGTTTTTCTTGGTTGGTTGTGAGCATTTTCAAACTAACCAAAAGATATGAGCACCGAATCATAGTAATCATGACGTATGCAAGTATCATTCAGTCTAAGAGGGCCAATATGTGGTGGCATTAGATTTGGGGTTCATACTACCAACTCTTGTAGTATCATCTATTTCCATCCAGATTTGAGGACAAATCCTTCTCAAGTGGAGGGGACTGATGCGTGCACGAACCTTAGCCCAAGTAATGATCCAATTCGAGTTCCATTGGGCCAGTCACACGTGCATGGGCCATGGGCTTCAAGGAGTCCCTTCAAGCTCTTGTGCAAAATGTTCAAGACCAACAAGGAGTCCATCGGGATATTGAAGGCTTGGAAGGTGATAATCAAGTTGTCTACACGATGATCCAAGCTCACGAAGAGAACCCATGAAGGGTTGGTTGATTAGGCCCTAGGCCTTAGTGTTAGGTTCACTTGTTTAGAGTTGGATTAGATTATTTCATTTGAGTCATGGGCCGGCCCACCTTGTCCAAAGAGTGGCCGACCTTCCTTTAGCTAGTTTCTTAGGGTTTCATTAGCCCCTTAGCCTATATAAAGGCTCACTTTATACAGTTAAGGGGTACACAATTTTCATAATAAAATTCTGATTTGTTTCTCTTCAATTATTGAGAGCATTCGATCCTTGCTTTTAGCAAGGGTTCTTGAGCAATCTCGCGAAGGTCCTTGATTGTTCTACTAACCTATCCATTAGAGTAATCACCCCTGTTGGAGTCGTCGTTCTACTAGCCTTCAACCAATTCGTGTCATCCGTTTTGGTTTTAGGTCCCACAATCCAAGCGTTGGACAACCTCGGTAGATCCTTGGCCAAGCGTGCTACATGCCTCGAAACGTGTTGATCGAGTACCGTATCAAGTGGGGGCTGTAGATTTGACCTTAGATGTTACAGAGGTGTGAACCCATAATTCCTTTTCTGTTCTGAGCAATCTAGAGACCTCAAACTTACAGTTTCTAAAGCTTGAAGGTTGTGGCAGCAGATCTGTGGGAAACTTCACCAGCTCACTCCCCTGAAGAGAACAAAATTTCAGATCTAAAGCAGTGGAAATTGATGGAGAAGATTGGTGTGCAGGTGGTTTCGAAGCAGCAGCTCTGTGATTTTAAGGTGTTCTTGGATAAGAATCAGGAGGGTGCTATCATGTTGAGGAATGAATGTCCTCGGGGTGCGGTGATAGATGTAAAGGATGTAGAACTCCTTAACAATCTTCATAAGAAATAGGTTTACAAACTTTTCCAACTTTGCACTTTACTTAAAAAGATTCCTTTAAATCATTATCCAAAGCATTTAAATTCAGAAAACATTTTTTCGAACTATTTACTTACTACGAAATGGCCTTTAAGCATCTCATGTAAATTACACGAGCCGGTTTTATATATTTAGTCAAATGACTATACTGTGAGCTAAAAAGGAGTTTTCAAAATATAACAGTACTGGAAAAACTGCATTCACAATGTCAAAACATTGAAAATAAACCATGTTCAAAATCCATCAATCCATTAATGATTTTTGAGGTTAAAAGTCATTTTGTTGTTAGAAAAAGGCTGACAATGTGACTTATTTTAAAAAACACTATAATTCATCTATACATACACATACACGTGTATGACCATAATGTTTTATAGAAAGTAGTATTCGCTAACTCGTTTCATACAAAATAATTGGAGTTTAGTTTGATATTTGTATAGTGAGTTATGAATTTGTAAACTTAGGTATATACTCAACCTTCACAAAAATTTTCAAAGAAGTTCAATTTTTTACAATCTTCTTTCATTTTTCTTTGATTTACAATCCAATGTGCCTACCACCACCTAACCCCTTCACCCACCCCATAGGAGCAGCATTGAATAGCTGAAGAGGCAGAAGCCTCTCTTTTAGTCATGGACAGTTGCAGCAACAACTGCGCTGCCACTGCAGCAGTGATGCTACTACTTGGCAACTACTTGCAGCTCTTCTTCCTTGTTTTTCTAGTGGCCCTGGATTGTCAATGAACCACCATGGCTGACTGATCTGGCTGGTAAGCCATGGTTTCCTTTTTCCTATTTATTTTTAAAAATTGTTTCTATTTCTTTCCTTTATACTAAAAATAGCGTTTCTTGTTTTGAGTGGAACATGCAAATTCCAGCTATAAATCAATCATGATACATGCAATAACATCCAATTACTTGTTCCAAGCAATATCTAGGTTTGCTCTAGGTTATGGTCTCTCAAGGTTATTGTGACGGCCCCACCTCCCCCTAGGGCGTACCCCAGGGTTCGGCGGGCCGCCTGCCCGGCTCTCGCCGGGACACAGTCGTTCACTACAGTCCTCAAATAAATACAATACAAATCTCAAGTATACATCAAATGGTCCACAAATACACATCCGTCTCCAATAATTACAGGTCACAAATGCAGCGGAAACTAATCCCAAATATACATAAAATAATTCCAAATCCAAAATTGTACAAAGTTTAGGCCATCCATACACGTGCACAAGTACTACAAGTCCTTCCTTCGCCACGAGCCCTGTGGAGGGGAATAAAATAAGTTTTGGGGTGAGCTAAAAGCTCAACGAGTAACCAAAAAATCATTAATCAAATTGGTTTCACAATAGTTCATTTCAATTATCGGATTGGCACTACGATTATCGGATTGGGGTGTAAGATATACCGTTTCGAAGCTAAAAGACAGGGCTACAATATTACAGAAGGTCACACACCCCAGTTTTGAATGCAAACAGGTCAAAAATGCAGAATACCAAACCAGTACCGTAATTGCAGGTTTACAAATCACACCATGCTGTAATTCGTCCAACTCAGTCTATACAGGTCCAAATGCATTGATTCCAAAGGCATGCGGTAGCTAAGACCTCAAGCTACATTTCATAAGAAGACACCAATATCCAAATCCAAAGCAATTCCAGTCAAAATAGACGATTACAAACACAGTTTGCACATTCTGATCAACCCAGAACAGCTACAGTAAAATCAACATATCTCACGCTACACTACTCCAAATGATCTGAAATTTTACAGGCACCTCAAACACATCAATACCTACAACTTTCATATTTTGAGCCAAGGCCAATTCGGCCTCTAACTAGGTGCTAAAAATTCGGACAGATTGTGCAACCCAAAAACCCTAACTTGCTGAAATTTTTCCCAAACCAGAAATTGGTTGCAATTGTTCACTTTTCCCACCTCCTTAAGTCATTATATACCATTTCTAATCATCCTAGATAGCCACACAATCATGCTTATATTAAAACAGAAAAATCCCCAAAAATAATAAAACTTCATCATTTCAACCACAAATCAAGAATTAATCCATAAAATTGCCTCTTATGCCACTACTAAACATAAATTAAACATCATTAGAGGGAGGAAAGGGGTTCATCCACCACTCACCTTAGTAAAACAAGAGGGAGAGCAACTTGTCACCTTAAGCTTCCAAACAACTCACTATCACTAAATGAAGAGGTTTTATGGAGTAGAAACAAGTTTAGAAGGTTGGATGGTTTGATTGAAGCAAGATGAAAGCCAAAACTTGAAGAGTTTTTCTCTCTTTTGAAGCTCAAGAAAGTCGGCCAAGAGGAAGACAAGAATAAGAGATTTTTGGTTAATTTTTTAGATATTTAACCAATTTGGTCAAAAGTCAAAAACCATTAATAGTTGTCATAAGCCATACCCAATGAAATGGTGACACTTGCCACCTCAATTAATGCATTCCTATCCCTTCCTTTTCCTCTCACATCAATCACTTAACATCCTCTACTTATCTCTTAATACCCGATAAATTTCACACAGTATCCGAAACTTAACCTTATTGGCCGAATTTTTCCGAACTGTTCGCACTAGTGGGTCCCACGTCCATATACGCTCTTAATTTCTCAAAAACTAACCGATACTAGAAAAATCATTTTAAAACTATTTTTGCTCATAAACTTTATTTGGGGAATTTTTCTAATCAAGAAAATGTAGAAAAGGCGGGCGTTAAAAAAATAAACCCTAGAAAATTAGAAAATTTCCGGGTTCTCAAACTCATTTTTTTTCGGGGCGTCACAATCTCCCCTCCTTAAAAGAATGTCGTCCTCGACATTCCCTCTTGTACCAATCAAGTCAAGACATCCCGCACAAATCTCTCAAGAGTCAAATCAAACCCGCAGTCCGGCATCTTAAACTTCAAGCCTAAGATACACTACAGAGATCTGAAACCTAAGCTCTGATACCAACTGTGACGGCCCCACCTTCCCCTAGGGCGTACCCCAGGGTTCGGCGGGCCGCCTGCCCGGCTCTCGCCGGGACTCAGTCGTTCACTACAGTTCTCAAATAAATACAATACAAATCTGAAGTATACATCAAATGGTCCACAAATACACATCCGTCTCCAATAATTACATGTCACAAATGCAGCGGAAACTAATTCCAAATATATATAAAATAATTCCAAATCCAAAATTGTACAAAGTTTAGGCCATCCATACACGTGCACAAGTACTACAAGTCCTTCTTTCGCCACGAGCCCTGTGGAGGGGAATAAAATAGTTTTTGGGGTGAGCTAAAAGCTCAACGAGTAACCAGAAAATCATTAATCAAATCGGTTTCACAATAGTTCATTTCAATGATGTCATATAGCAATGATGTCATAAATTAAATGATAAATCCGGAAACAACTACATCATTTGCAAAACAGTAAATATGGATTATCAATAATTCAAGAAACATTTACAATGGAAAGCGATAGTAACATTCATGAAAGGATACATTCATTCTCCTGACATTTCCTCGCTCATTTGGTCATTCATTTCATTTCATTCACCCCGTCCCTGGCTTTTGGCCAGGCTCCACCAACCTACATAGGTAATACTCGAGTATACCAAACGTTCACCCAAGTTCCTAATCGCCTGACCAAATCCGCTTCTGGCTCAAGACGACCGGTAACAAGGGGCAATGGCCAGTTCAGCCCAAAAGGCTTACATTCATGCGCAAGTAACATTTCAATCGAAAATTTTACATTTATCGAGGTCGAGTGCGATAAAGTACACACTCGCATCGAAAACTCGTTTTGGAAATCATTATAAGCGCTTAACACGTTATCAACCAAAATACAAGTCATGAAATCAAGAAATATAGCAAACAAGGCACACTCAAATGCCAGCACACATGATATGCAAGAAAACATTTCAAAAGTAACTTTGGAAACAGTTCAAAAGTAAATAATGTAAGAAACGGTTCATAAATAACTTTAGAAGTAGTTTGAGGTCACTCACCTCCACGGCTCAGAACCCATTCGTCATAAACCATTATCTTGTCCGAATCCAAGCCCTAAAACCCAAAACAGATTTGATGTCCTTTAGTGATTTTGGCACCATTGGCACTAGGATTATCTGATGGGGGTGTAAAATACACCGTTTCGAAGCTAAAAGACAGGGCTACAACATTACAGAAGGTCACTCAACCCAGTTTTGAATGCAAACAGGTCAAAAATAAAGAATACCAAACCGGTACCGTAATTGCAGGTTTACAAATCACACCATGCTGTAATTAGTCCAACTCAGTCTATACAGGTCCAAATGCATTGATTCCAAAGGCATGCGGTAGCTAAGACCTCAAGCTACACCAAAATCCAAATCCAAAGCAATTCCTGTCAAAACAGACGATTACAAACACAGTTTGCACATTCTGATCAACCCAGAACAGCTACAGTAAAATCGACATATCTCACTCTACGCTACTCCAAATGATCTGAAATTTTACAGGCACCTCAAACACATCAATACCTACAACTTTCATATTTTGAGCCAAGGCCAATTCGGCCTCTAACTTGGTGCTAAAAATTTGGACAGATTGTGCAACCCAAAAACCCTAACTTGCTGAAATTTTTCCCAAACCAGAAATTGGTTGCAATTGTTCACTTTTCCCACCTCCTTAAGTCATTATATACCATTTCTAATCATCCTATATAGCCACACAATCATGCTTATATTAAAACAGAAAAATCCCCAAAAATAATAAAACTTCATCATTTCAACCACAAATCAAGAATTAATCCATAAAATTGCCTCTTATGCCACTACTAAACATAAATTAAACATCATTAGAGGGAGGAAAGGGGTTCATCCACCACTCACCTTAGTAAAACAAGAGGGAGAGCAACTTGTCACCTTAAGCTTCCAAACAACTCACTATCACTAAATGAAGATGTTTTATGGAGTAGAAACAAGTTTAGAAGGTTGGATGGTTTGATTGAAGCAAGATGAAAGCCAAAACTTGAAGAGTTTTTCTCTCTTTTGAAGCTCAAGAAAGTTGGCCAAGAGGAAGAAAAGAATAAGAGATTTTTGGTTAATTTTTTAGATATTTAACCAATTTGGTCAAAAGTCAAAAACCATGAATAGTTGTCATAAGCCATACCCAATGAAATGGTGACACTTGTTACCTCAATTAATGCATTCCTATCCCTTCCTTTTCCTCTCACATCAATCACTTAACATCCTCTACTTATCTCTTAATACCTGATAAATTTCACACAGTATCCGAAACTTAACCTTATTGGCCGAATTTTTCCGAACTGTTCGCACTAGTGGGTCCCACGTCCATATACGCTCTTAATTTCTCAAAAACTAACCGATATTAGAAAAATCATTTTAAAACTATTTTTGCTCATAAACTTTATTTGGGGAATTTTTCTAATCAAGAAAATGTAGAAAAGGCGAGCGTTAAAAAAATAAACCCTAGAAAATTAGAAAATTTCCGAGTTCTCAAACTCATTTTTTTTCGGGGCGTCACAATCTCCCCTCCTTAAAAGAATGTCGTCCTCGACATTCCCTCTTGTACCAATCAAGTCAAGACATCCCGCACAAATCTCTCAAGAGTCAAATCAAACCCGCAGTCCGGCATCTTAAACTTCAAGCCTAAGATACACTACAGAGATCTGAAACCTAAGCTCTGATACCAACTGTGACGGCCCCACCTTCCCCTAGGGCGTACCCCAGGGTTCGGCGGGCCGCCTGCCCGGCTCTCGCCGGGACTCAGTCGTTCACTACAGTTCTCAAATAAATACAATACAAATCTCAAGTATACATCAAATGGTCCACAAATACACATCCGTCTCCAATAATTACATGTCACAAATGCAGCGGAAACTAATTTCAAATATATATAAAATAATTCCAAATCCAAAATTGTACAAAGTTTAGGCCATCCATACACGTGCACAAGTACTACAAGTCCTTCTTTCGCCACGAGCCCTGTGGAGGGGAATAAAATAGTTTTTGGGGTGAGCTAAAAGCTCAACGAGTAACCAGAAAATCATTAATCAAATCGGTTTCACAATAGTTCATTTCAATGATGTCATATAGCAATGATGTCATAAATTAAATGATAAATCCGGAAACAACTAAATCATTTGCAAAACAGTAAATATGGATTATCAATAATTCAAGAAACATTTACAATGGAAAGCGATAGTAACATTCATGAAAGGATACATTCATTCTCCTGACATTTCCTCGCTCATTTGGTCATTCATTTCATTTCATTCACCCCGTCCCTGGCTTTTGGCCAGGCTCCACCAACCTACATAGGTAATACTCGAGTATACCAAACGTTCACCCAAGTTCCTAATCGCCTGACCAAGTCCGCTTCTGGCTCAAGACGACCGGTAACAAGGGGCAATGGCCAGTTCAGCCCAAAAGGCTTACATTCATGCGCAAGTAACATTTCAATCGAAAATTTTACATTTATCGAGGTCGAGTGCGATAAAGTACACACTCGCATCGAAAACTCGTTTTGGAAATCATTATAAGCGCTTAACACGTTATCAACCAAAATACAAGTCATGAAATCAAGAAATATAGCAAACAAGGCACACTCAAATGCCAGCACACATGATATGCAAGAAAACATTTCAAAAGTAACTTTGGAAACAGTTCAAAAGTAAATAATGTAAGAAACGGTTCATAAATAACTTTAGAAGTAATTTGAGGTCACTCACCTCCACGGCTCAGAACCCATTCGTCATAAACCATTATCTTGTCCGAATCCAAGCCCTAAAACCCAAAACAGATTTGATGTCCTTTAGTGATTTTGGCACCATTGGCACTAGGATTATCTGATGGGGGTGTAAAATACACCGTTTCGAAGCTAAAAGACAGGGCTACAACATTACAGAAGGTCACTCAACCCAGTTTTGAATGCAAACAGGTCAAAAATAAAGAATACCAAACCGGTACCGTAATTGCAGGTTTACAAATCACACCATGCTGTAATTAGTCCAACTCAGTCTATACAGGTCCAAATGCATTGATTCCAAAGGCATGCGGTAGCTAAGACCTCAAGCTACACCAACATCCAAATCCAAAGCAATTCCTGTCAAAACAGACGATTACAAACACAGTTTGCACATTCTGATCAACCCAGAACAGCTACAGTAAAATCGACATATCTCACTCTACGCTACTCCAAATGATCTGAAATTTTACAGGCACCTCAAACACATCAATACCTACAACTTTCATATTTTGAGCCAAGGCCAATTCGGCCTCTAACTTGGTGCTAAAAATTTAGACAGATTGTGCAACCCAAAAACCCTAACTTGCTGAAATTTTTCCCAAACCAGAAATTGGTTGCAATTGTTCACTTTTTCCACCTCCTTAAGTCATTATATACCATTTCTAATCATCCTATATAGCCACACAATCATGCTTATATTAAAACAGAAAAATCCCCAAAAATAATAAAACTTCATCATTTCAACCACAAATCAAGAATTAATCCATAAAATTGCCTCTTATGCCACTACTAAACATAAATTAAACATCATTAGAGGGAGGAAAGGGGTTCATCCACCACTCACCTTAGTAAAACAAGAGGGAGAGCAACTTGTCACCTTAAGCTTCCAAACAACTCACTATCACTAAATGAAGATGTTTTATGGAGTAGAAACAAGTTTAGAAGGTTGGATGGTTTGATTGAAGCAAGATGAAAGCCAAAACTTGAAGAGTTTTTCTCTCTTTTGAAGCTCAAGAAAGTTGGCCAAGAGGAAGAAAAGAATAAGAGATTTTTGGTTAATTTTTTAGATATTTAACCAATTTGGTCAAAAGTCAAAAACCATGAATAGTTGTCATAAGCCATACCCAATGAAATGGTGACACTTGTTACCTCAATTAATGCATTCCTATCCCTTCCTTTTCCTCTCACATCAATCACTTAACATCCTCTACTTATCTCTTAATACCTGATAAATTTCACACAGTATCCGAAACTTAACCTTATTGGCCGAATTTTTCCGAACTGTTCGCACTAGTGGGTCCCACGTCCATATACGCTCTTAATTTCTCAAAAACTAACCGATATTAGAAAAATCATTTTAAAACTATTTTTGCTCATAAACTTTATTTGGGGAATTTTTCTAATCAAGAAAATGTAGAAAAGGCGGGCGTTAAAAAAATAAACCCTAGAAAATTAGAAAATTTCCGAGTTCTCAAACTCATTTTTTTTCGGGGCGTCACAATCTCCCCTCCTTAAAAGAATGTCGTCCTCGACATTCCATCTTGTATCAATCAAGTCAAGACATCCCGCACAAATCTCTCAAGAGTCAAATCAAACCCACAGTCCGGCATCCTAAATTTCAAGCCTAGGATACACTACAGAGATCTGAAACCTAAGTTCTGATACCAACTGTGACGGCCCCACCTCCCCCTAGGGCGTACCCCAGGGTTCGGCGGGCCGCCTGCCCGGCTCTCGCCGGGACTCAGTCGTTCACTACAGTCCTCAAATAAATACAATACAAATCTCAAGTATACATCAAATGGTCCACAAATACACATCCGTCTCCAATAATTACATGTCACAAATGCAGCGGAAACTAATCCCAAATATACATAAAATAATTCCAAATCCAAAATTGTACAAAGTTTAGGCCATCCATACACGTGCACAAGTACTACAAGTCCTTCCTTCGCCACGAGCCCTGTGGAGGGGAATAAAATAGTTTTTGGGGTGAGCTAAAAGCTCAACGAGTAACCAGAAAATCATTAATCAAATCGGTTTCACAATAGTTCATTTCAATGATGTCATCACTACAAGAAATTTGGTTATTAGTGACAACATTTCTCAGTGACGGAAAAATGTCGTCACAGAATGGGGTCCTTTAACCACAATATAACAAGTTGTCACAATTTAGTCAAGGAAGCCAATACATCACTGACGATCTTTCATTGTCGTCACAATTTTTTTCCCGCCAGGAGTTATGGAGAGAGCGGGAACTGCAATAGTGACGACTTTCTAAAAGTCATCAGTATTAATAGCCTTTTCTTTGACAACTTTCCAATTGTTGTCATTGATAACCTTGTACAGCCATTAGTGACAACCTAGTTTTGTCACTGTTTGATTTAAAATATTTGTGGCTTTTTGCAACTATTACTACTAATTTTTTGTAATCATTATGTGTTCTCTAATTATTTTTAACTGTTATATAGTCATGAGCCTCCTTATTAGTTTAATTTTCTTGTATGTGTAATAACTTCATTAGAATAAAAAATAATTGAAAAATAAAAATTCATTAGTGTAAATAAAATTGTGACTACTTAACTTAGAATGATTATTACTTAATTTGATATGAATATAAATAAGAGTTTTCAAATTAAACCAGTTATCGAAGTGGATAAATCCTAAACTCCATAGTTAATTAACTAATACTCTTTATGTATTGGTTTAATTGTGCATTTTTTTCTTATTTGAAGATAATGGATTAATATTGAAGTTTTGTATTGGATGTTAATTGAATGTGCTCTATTTAAAATGTGCTTTGTTAATTGAGTATGCTCTATTTAAAATCTACTAAAAATTAATGGCAATCTATTTAAAATTTTGCCACTCATACTAAAATTTTTAATCATACTAAAATTTTTAAAATTGTGACACAAAAATAATAAATAAAAATGAAATCTATATTTCAAATACAATTATAAAAGACAAAATTTCACAAATTTTTCTTGTGTAAAAAGGGGGAATTATAATGTCCAAATCTAGTTAAAATTCAAGACAAAAACAAAGTGGCGCAAATTTTAAAATTCAAGGCAAAAAAAGAGGCGCAAATTTGTCTAAGTCTCTTATGCTATGTAGATGCAAAACAAAGACTTAGTGTTGAACCCTCTCTCAGACTCTCTCAAATCACCTCACTTTTGCTCGGACCGCCAGACGCCCCCACCTCCACCTCCACCGCCACCTCCACCTCCATCTCCACCTCCACCTCCGCCACACTCTCGATCTCTTCGATGATTGAAGACCAGTGAAGTACCCGGCTCTTTGGCATTGAAGACCAAGTAATTCTCCAAGTCTTTGCAGCAAAGGTTAGTTCTTTCCTTCTCTTCTTTGTCTCAAAGATAATTTGCAAATATTTTGGCCCTACGCATTTTTTTTATTTTCTGAAAATTTCTACCTGCATTCTTGTTGAACCTGCATTAAGGGTATAATTTTATGGTTATTTACATGATTAATCTTTTCATCCCCTGAAATTTTATTGCCCTAAATTTTAACTTAGGGAAAATTTTTTGCCTAGTTAGTGAATCCCCTAGATTAATTGTATCATCTACTTCTTGGCCCACTTGGGAAGGACTTGCTGCTTCTTGGCCCACTTGTATCATCTATTTCACTGAATCTTGAAATGTTGGATCGATGATGCTTTGATTTCATTAGAAATTCTTTAGCTATCAGGTGACTTTTGTTTTCTTGTATCGATGTCATAATGGTTTGGGTCATTAAAATATTAATGGTCTATCAGCCAGGGTTCACTGTTGATAGATTGTTTGCCTCTTTTAGCCCCTGATGTATTCTGATGGATGACGATACGTGCTTGCTTTTGGTATTTGATCTGTGGCTAATTTTGTTTTTTGATTGTGCAGGACTTGCTATTTTCCTATAATATTGCAGTTGACAGATCAGATGAGATGAAAAAAATTCTTGGGAAATCTGCTGCTAGTGGGGGTCTTCAACTTCCTGATGCCTATCAACCTTAATGGTAAGATCTCATCTTATTGTCTTGGATATGCTTTTGCTGTGTTTAATGTTTAATTGGTTGTTAAGATCTTGTCTCGTTTCTAATTATCGCTTAGATGCTTTTTGTGCGGCCTGCATGTTCCATAAGTATGGGTATTAAAGCTAATATAAACTGATAAGTTGGTGTCTGGGATTTGCTGTTCCTTGTTTGTCATCATCTTCTTCTTATTCTTATTTTCCCTCTCTCTGGATTTTCCTTCCCTTGCTTTCTTTTCTCAGTATTGTTGGTTGGTTTCAGAAATGGCTATACTTTCAAAGCAATTTGAGTTAAAGAATCATTTGGACATGGCATTTTAGCACGAAGTATGCTTGATAACCTCATTGGTTTAGATGGCGTATAGCTTATAAACAAACTATACAATCAATTATTTGTTTTTGATTTTCAATGTTATTTTGCTTTTTGAGATAGAATTCTATTTTCAGCTGCTTTCCTTGACATTTTATGGCCAGTTTTACCTATTGACATTTTGAGGTTTGGTTTCTCCTGAAGCATGCAATAGGTTAAGACGTTTGGTTCAGTGGAAGTTTCAGGAAGACAATTCTGTCATTTATTCAAGAACTGAGAAGTAGATATACCCATGGTCAAAGTCCTTGTTCCCTCATCTTGGTACAGGAGTTCAACTGTCACTGACACACCCGTGCTCCTGGTTTTCAGAAAGGCTTTACTTAGTTTTGAACAAAAAATCTCTGATGTCATAAAGGAGAGAACCTTTTCGTGCAGACAAAGTGCAGGATTTGCTTCTTGAAAACTTTGAAACCTTAGAATTATTTATCTTGTCTCTTTTGTAATGGTACATAATCTATCTTGTAGAAACTATGATTAGATTTGTACCACTGGGTGAATTACTTAGAGATTAATGATATAAGCTGATATCATTTGTTACAAGTTTGGAAGCTTTTATAATTGTTATCTCGACATCTCTAATAGTATGTATGACCTTGAAATAGCCTCTCCTTTGGGATATGTCTGATGAATGAAGGCCTTTAAATGTGATGGATGTCCATAAACATATGACTAGACTATATGTCCAGATTGTTCTTGATTCAAATTTCCTTTGTTAAACTTGCTGTGAAAATTTCCAACACTGTCTACTTCGATGTAAAGCATCTCGGTGATTTACTATGTTGATGAAATTCTGTAGATAAATAGATTAAAGCCGATGTCATCTATTGGCCCTGTTTTCATATATGAAAATGTCTTTCTTCTTTAATTTGTTTCTTTTCTTCCTTTGGTTTTTTGTCGTGGTCAATTATGATTTGCTCTTCCAAATCAATTCTGAAAATGTGCTGTTCTATATGAAAATGTACTGTTCTATATGGCCCGTATAGACTAACCTTTTGCAATAAGTGATGCTAGACTAATATTGGTCAAGAGTATTGATTACCTATTGTAAACCTTGATTGCTAATTATGTACTCTTCGCTTAGAAATAGCAATCAGATATAAGACAAATATTTATGTGCTTATTTGTGGGAAAGTGGATGGGAAAATTGATGGTTTCTCTCATTGCTTATATCTACTTAATATGTGGCTGATCACTTGTACTATATTGCAAGCAACTTGCCTGGAAGCCTCTTATGGGGAGATAGTAAAAGATGGCTTTTGCCAAAACTATATTGGTTCAATAGCCTTTTGCAATGAATTTTACTTGAATTGAAGCTATGTACACAGCCAATTGATTAACAATGATTTATTATGTACTTAATTTGTTATGTTCATGTGAATCAACTGCATTTTTAGGTAGATAAGCTAATCAAAGTTACTTTTACTTTGATGTTATGCTCGTCTCCATATTTACTACTTATTTTTCTTCCTTGATGCAGAAAATGGCTGTTCATTCAACCTTTTCGGAAGATCAATGAATATTACTGAAATTTCCAGCACTAGAGTCCATGCCTTTGACTGACCGACATTGGAGATGAATATGTCTTTTGTTCATGCAGCTCACTTATGAGTTTTCTATTTCTTTATTTCAGTAGTCTTTTGTAAAACGACCTTAATTTGATGTAAAATTTGGGACGCCTAGACCTCTTATCAAAACATGTGATGTAGAACTTATATGACATTTGGAGATAATTTGTGGTATATTGGCATGCAGCTTCTAATGCAGTTACAACTTTTATTTGTTTTTTAATGGCATGCAAGATATATTAATTTTCATTTTTAGGTATAATTGTAGCAGGAAAATCTTCAATTTCATGGTGATAAAATTTTGTCACTGCATCAGAAATCTCCATTGATAACAACCTGCTGTCATAGAATTTAAATGTGTTTAGTGACAACAAAAGTTGTCAATAATTAGTCTATATCAATGACAACTATGAATTAGTTTTAGTGACGACATGCTTTGTACATCATTGACAAGATACTATGTCATCACTAAAATTACAACAATTATTGACGACACCAGTTGTCGCAAAATAGTCCTATTCATTGACGACTTTTAGGGTCGTCACTATGTACTTTTACCGACGGGCCTTCAGTGACGACTCTGTGACAACTAGAAAATTGTCAATAAAAGTTATCAGTGACGACTTTTTATTTTTTTCTGACAAAAATGGTTTGTCACTGAAGACCAATTTTCTTGTAGTGCATATAGCAATGATGTCATAAATTAAATGATAAATCCGGAAACAACTACATCATTTGCAAAACAGTAAATATGGATTATCAATAATTCAAGAAACATTTACAATGGAAAGCGATAGTAACATTCATGAAAGGATACATTCATTCTCCTGACATTTCCTCGCTCATTTGGTCATTCATTTCATTTCATTCACCCGTCCCTGGCTTTTGGCCAGGCTCCACCAACCTACATAGGTAATACTCGAGTATACCAAACGTTCACCCAAGTTCCTAATCGCCTGACCGAGTCCGCTTCTGGTTCAAGACGACCGGTAACATGGGGCAATGGCCAGTTCAGCCCAAAAGGCTTACATTCATGCGCAAGTAACATTTCAATCGAAAATTTTACATTTACCGAGGTCGAGTGCGATAAAGTACACACTCGCCTCGAAAACTCGTTTTGGAAATCATTATAAACGCTTAACACGTTATCAACCAAAATACAAGTCATGAAATCAAGAAATATAGCAAACAAGGCACACTCAAATGCCAGCACACATGATATGCAAGAAAACATTTCAAAAGTAACTTTGGAAACAGTTCAAAAGTAAATAATGTAAGAAACGGTTCATAAATAAATTTAGAAGTAGTTTGAGGTCACTCACCTCCACGGCTCAGAACCCATTCGTCATAAACCATTATCTTGTCCGAATCCAAGCCCTAAAACCCAAAACAGATTTGATGTCCTTTGGTGATTTTGGCACCATTGGCACTACGATTATCGGATTGGGGTGTAAGATACACCGTTTCGAAGCTAAAAGACAGGGCTACAACATTACAGAAGGTCACTCAACCCAGTTTTGAATGCAAACAGGTCAAAAATGCAGAATACCAAACCGGTACCGTAATTGCAGGTTTACAAATCACACCATGCTGTAATTAGTCCAACTCAGTCTATACAGGTCCAAATGCATTGATTCCAAAGGCATACGGTAGCTAAGACCTCAAGCTACACCAACATCCAAATCCAAAGCAATTCCTGTCAAAACAGACGATTACAAACACAGTTTGCACATTCTGATCAACCCAGAACAGCTATAGTAAAATCGACATATCTCACTCTACACTACTCCAAATGATCTGAAATTTTACAGGCACCTCAAACACATCAATACCTACAACTTTCATATTTTGAGCCAAGGCCAATTCGGCCTCTAACTAGGTGCTAAAAATTCGGACAGATTGTGCAACCCAAAAACCCTAACTTGCTGAAATTTTTCCCAAACCAGAAATTGGTTGCAATTGTTCACTTTTCGCACCTCCTTAAGTCATTATATACCATTTCTAATCATCCTAGATAGCCACACAATCATGCTTATATTAAAATAGAAAAATCCCCAAAAATAATAAAACTTCATCATTTCAACCACAAATCAAGAATTAATCCATAAAATTGCTTCTTATGCCACTACTAAACATAAATTAAACATCATTAGAGGGAGGAAAGGGGTTCATCCACCACTCACCTTAGTAAAACAAGAGGGAGAGCAACTTGTCACCTTAAGCTTCCAAACAACTCACTATCACTAAATGAAGAGGTTTTATGGAGTAGAAACAAGTTTAGAAGGTTGGATGGTTTGATTGAAGCAAGATGAAAGTGAAAACTTGAAGAGCTTTTCTCTCTTTTGAAGCTCAAGAAAGTCGGCCAAGAGGAAGACAAGAATAAGAGATTTTTGGTTAATTTTTTAGATATTTAACCAATTTGGTCAAAAGTCAAAAACCATGAATAGTTGTCATAAGCCATACCCAATGAAATGGTGACACTTGTTACCTCAATTAATGCATTCCTATCCCTTCCTTTTCCTCTCACATCAATCACTTAACATCCTCTACTTATCTCTTAATACCCGATAAATTCCACACAGTATCCGAAACTTAACCTTATTGGCCGAATTTTTCCGAACTGTTCGCACTAGTGGGTCCCACGTCCATATATGCTCTTAATTTCTCAAAAACTAACCGATACTATAAAAATCATTTTAAAACTATTTTTGCTCATAAACTTTATCTGGGGAATTTTTCTAATCAAGAAAATATAGAAAAGGCGGGCGTTAAAAAAATAAACCCTAGAAAATTAGAAAATTTTCGGGTTCTCAAACTCATTTTTTTTCGGGGCGTCACAGTTATGGTCTCCTCTTCTCTCTCTACAATTATGCTAGATGAATCCTCCTTGCATTTCCCTTTTCTTGCTTGATTTCTCCTTTCCTTTCTCTCTCTTGTTTATTATTTGTTGGAGAAGAAAAAACAATAGTTAGGGGTTGTTCTAACTTAAGATATTTAAAACTGTAGGATGGGGTGAATTCTCTTAAATTCTTCCAATGTGGGATAAAGAGATTACCCGTAAGGCCCGTAACAAAAGTCTTTTAGAATATTCACACAGCTCGCACAGTCACCCAAATTTCAATAATTCAGACATACAGATTTTCTTAGGTTGACTTGGGCCTTTAGTTGGGCTTCACGCCCTTTCCTTCTTTTTTCTTTTTGAGAAAAAAGTTTGGCACTAAGCCTTTTCCTTTTTCCTTTAGGCTATAATATAAATCCAAGTGAAATAAATAAGTCAAAACTTAGACTAATTAAGAACTAATAAAAATGCAGGCTATAGTACCGCTAGTCATATATTAAAAAAATGATGTTCAAGTAAGTTGGTGAGTTAGATAGAATTATGACCCTGTTTGGCAAGTGAATTTTTTGGGTGTTTGTCTAAAATTTTACTGTAGTTTACTGTAGAAATTTTTAAAAAAATTTTTGAAATGGGTAGATTTTGAATATTTTGAAGTGTATAGTTTAAAAATTTTGAAAATTTTTTTGAAATTACTGTAGCTAAAGTTTTTAAATTTTGTAGCAGACAAATTTGACAAAAAAAAAAAACTCAAGTGCCAAACGGGGGCTACATTTGGCCAAGTGGACATACTCTATTCCGCCACATGGACATAATTAATGTTTATGTTTTAGTGTTTTTTATTTTTTGGGTAACAATCAAATCCATTCCTTTTTCACTCCTTAATCTTTGTAAATTAGAGTAAATATATTATTTCCCTTCTCATAATACAATAGTCTTATTTTTTTTAAACCAATCAACCCTTAATTTTCCATTTAATATTCTTTTCAATAATGCAATGCCACATGATTCCTTTTCATAACCATGATTAGGAATTTTACAGCTCCACATATATTTTTTCTCTTTCTATTAGTTTGATTATTTAGTAAAAGTGTTGACCTTGATCCCTACCTTTTGATATTTACAAAACAATGGCTAATTCTAAAATCTTTCCAAGAAATATTTTCAGTTGTGAAGCAAATCAGATTCAAAAATCAAGTGCAATTGAAAGGGACAAAAACTGTTGAAAGCTGTCGGACGCTTGGATCGGACGTCCGATAATCATTGCGCAACTTCGGACGCATGAAAAACTCTACCACCGAACGTCCGAAGGAAATAAGACATTCCCCCTGGCTCACTGACCTTGATCGGACGCAAGCATCGGACGTCCGATAGGATCCTTCAAAGTCGACGAAACCATCGGACGCTGAATATGTCTCCACCGGACGTCCGATAGAAACAAGATGATTTCTTAAATCTCTTTGTTTGCTGTCGGACGCAAAAAACAGGAGTACCGGACGTCCGATACTCCAACGGCTAGTTGACTGTTCAGCTACTTTCTATCCATTGGAAGCATTAATGATGCACTTTGTTGGTTTCCTATAAATAGAGTATGGTCAGAATCTTCAAATAACTTTTGCACACTGAAGATACAAAAGATCTAGAGTGATTTTAGTGAGAAAATACTCTTCAAGGAAGATTTGTAGTCTTAGTGGTATGAGATTCATTGTAAGCTTTTCATTTGTGAGTGAATACTTCATAAGTGTAGCTCTGTGAGGGGTTGTCCTGAGAGATAGTAAAACGTCCTAACTTGGCCGAGTGGAGTTCGGGGCAAGAAGGAGGTGAACCTTCCTTTGTACACAAGAGTGATTGTAGTTCATTAACTTGAAGAAACTTGTTTGAATTAATCTATAAGCTCAAGAGGAGTTGGGTAGTTAATTGGTTTGCAATTCTTTCCTTTTTATTTACTTATTGTTACATTTGTGATCTTTACATTGTTTATCTCTTCCACTTGGTTGTCTTCGATTCTCATAATTGGTATCAGAGATTGGTCTCATTGAGATTAATTTCAATCGGTTTAGGAGTAAAAATGACAACTAATAATGCTATATTTTTTGAAGGACATTCTGTCATTAGACCACCTATGTTTAATGGGTCAAATTATGTGAGTTGGAAAGAAAGAATGATTATCTTTTTGCAATAAATCGATATTGAATTGTGGTTTATTATTAGTGAAGGTCCATATGATGCCTCTCTTATAGATAAAATACTCATAGATTTAGACCAAAAATAAGAAGTGAACTGACTGCTATACATAGAACTCATCTCACTTTAAATGCAAATGTCATAAATGTGTTATATTGTGCTTTAGACTCAAATGAATCCATTAGAGTCAAAGGCTGCAAGTCAGCCAAGGAAATTTGGGATAAATTCATGAAGGTAGTGAAAATGTTAGAGAACAAAAGAAGTCTATTCTAGTTACAAAGTATGAATCCTTCAAGATGGAATCTTATGAAAATATTGACGAGATGTACTGTAGATTCAACGACCTAATTAAGGATTTAGAGGTGTTGGAAAAGGAATACTCTCTAGGTGAGAAAAATAGAAAAATTCTGAATGTTTTATCCAAGAATTGGGAGAGTAAAGTTAATGCCATTGAAGAAGCTAGAGATCTAAATTTCTTGCCCATTGAATCTCTTATTAATTCTCTAATCTCTTATGAGTTGAAGTTTAAGCCCAAAATACAAGAGGAAGAGGATGCGAAAGTAAGAAGGAGCATTGCTCTAAAGGCATCTCAAGATGAAAATGATTCTGCCTCCCTAGATGAAGAAGATGCGGAAGTTGATGACAGTGATCTTGCTCTCATCACAAGAAGTTTCAAGAGGATTCTCAACAAAAAGAGATTTAGAAGAAGAGGACCTAACAATTCAGATTCTAATCAATTCAACAATACAAGAAACAAAGGAAGATATGAGGCCAACAAAAAGTAAGGTGACAAATGCTATGAATGTGGCCAGTTTGGACATTACATGAGTGAGTGTCCAATGAAGAAGAGAAAAGGTGAAAGAAAACCAAGATTCAAAAACTTCCAATTCACATGGAATGAATGCAACTCCGATAATGAAATTGAAGAGGAAGAAAAATCTGCTCAATTGGCTTTCATGGCCATTGGAGATGATGAGGTAACATCTTCTAACTCTCAATTTGAAAGTGATGATGAAACTGATGATGATCTTGAATCTTTCATTATAAAATTGCATGATAGTTTAAAAGAATCTTATGCTAGAAACAAGGAATTAAAACATAAAATTAGCTTTCTTCTTCAGGACAATGCACGTCTTTTTCAAGAAAACTAAAAACTAAAAACTGAAAGTGATTTCTTAAAAAAGAGTGAGACTATTTTACACTTTGAGTTTGATAGAAAAACAAGACTTTGTGAAATGTTCAAAAAGGAACAAGGTGATTTGAAAAGAAAAATGGATAATTTAAATGAATTGCTCCAATATAAAAAACAAGACTGTTTTCAAAGTAATAAATCAAAACCTCATTTTGGCACTCATCAGATAAGACCGAATCAAAATGCAAATGAGTTTGTTATCCATAGGAAAAGGCAAGTCAGATTTATTAAACCCGTTCATGTGAATAACTCTTTGGTTATGTGTAATTTTTGTTGTCAAAAAAGTCACGTGAAAAGTGATTGTTATGTGAGGAAAAACATGAGAAGAGGCATGAAATGCATGTGGATTGTTAGACATGATGCTAACTCTAACAAATAGGAGATATGATAAGATTGATGCGATTCTTGTTCAATGCTTTTTTATAATTTTCTTTTGATGTTTTTGATATTTTTAACTGAGTTTTTCCTTGATATTTTTGAATATTACTGAAGTTTTATGATGACAAAAAAGGGAAGAAATGGATGCTATGTGAAAGGGGGAGTTGTTCTGAGTTTATAAAATTTTTTGCTGCATTGAGTGAGGGGAAGTTTATACTCATATGCAAAATTTTTTCTTTCTTCCATCCATTATTTTGTCATCATCAAAAAGGGGCAGAATGTTGACCTTGATCCCTACTTTTTGATGTTTACAAAACAATGGATAATTCTAATATCTTTTCAAGAAATATTTTCAGCTGTGAAGCAAATCAGATTCAAAAATCAAGTGCAATTGAAAGGGACAAAGACCGTCGAAAGCTGTCGGACGCTTAGATCGGACGTCCGATAATCATTGCGCAACTTCGGACGCATGAAGAACTCCACCACTGGACGTCCGAAAGAAATAAGACATTCCCCTGGCTCACTGACCTTGATAGGATGCAAGCATCGGACGTCCGATAGGATCCTTCAATGTCGACGAAACCATCGGACGTTGAATATGTCTCCACCGGACGTTTGATAGAAACAAAATGATTTCTCAAATCTCTTTGTTTGTTATCGAACGCACAAAGAGCTTGCACCAGACGTCTGATAGAATTGAAGAAAATTTCTCAAACTCACTGCCTGCTGTCGGACGCAAAAAACAGGAGTACCGGACGTCCGATACTCCAACAGCTAGTTGATTGTTCAATTACTTTCTATCCGTTGGAATCATTAATAATGCACTTTGTTGGTTTCTTATAAATAGAGTATGGTCAGAATTTTCAAATAACTTTTGCACACTGAAGATACAAAAGATCTAGAGTGATTTTAGTGAGAAAATACCCTTCAAGGAAGATTTGTAGTCTTAGTGGTATGAGGTTCATTGTAAACTTTTCATTTGTGAGTGAATACTTCATGAGTGTAGCTCTGCGAGGGTTGTCCTGAGGGATAGTAAAACGTCCTACCTTGACCGAGTGGAGTTCGGGGCAAGGAGGAGGTGAACTTTCCTTTGTACACAAGAGTGATTGTAGTTCATCAACTTGAAGAAACTTTTTTGAATTAATCTACAAGGTCAAGAGGAGTTGGGTAGTTAATTGGTTTGCTTGTAGTTCATCAACTTGAAGAAACTTGTTTGAATTTTTTTTTTTTTTGGAAACTGCCAATCATATCTGGCAGACGGGCACTACACCCTTTTATTAAGAAACAACCAAAGTACAAGGAGCTAAAGCACAAAAACAAACAGCCAACGAGCAAAACCTATCTACGAAGCGAGAAACGGAAATTGGGAACCTGCTCCCTATCTAAAACAAAGAGGGACCTAGACAAGCGTGGAAGAGAAGACAAAGTGGGATAATCCAAGTGCCCGCTACAAGCAACGCCCACAGCAGCCAGAGAGTCAGCAACCGTATTCGCCTCCCGAAAACAGTGGGAGAGACGAACCCCCAACGGCAAAATTGCTCGAATCGCTCTAATCAGCGGCCGTACCGCCCACGGAATCGAAAAACTCCCTGCCACCACACGAACCAAAACCTGCGAGTCAGACTTAACTTGGACCATGGAGAAACCCATCTGCTGGCACAGTTGGAGTCCATGAAGCATTGCATACGCCTCCGCCTGCAAAGAATCCACCAGCGGTAACTTGGCCGCAAACGCTCCAAGGAACGATCCATCGGACCGTCGGAGAATCCCACCAATACCACTAGCACCAGCCGTAGATGAGGAGGACCCGTCAGTATTAAGCTTGACAAATCCATTCTGCAGGAATTCCCAACTAACCAAAGTAGAACTTAAGGGGCGCTGGATCCCCGAGATGACGGACACAAGTCCCCCAAATTCAGGCAGAAGTGAACGCCCAGGAAACTTGACAGAACAAATAAGCCAAAGCTCATGAGATATAGAGGAACACAAGGTTTGGACAGACCACTTAATGCCATCGAAGCGCCATTTATTCGAAGCCTTCCACAAAAACCAAAGAATGAGCAATGACAAAATCCTGTACAACCACCGAATCGACATCTTACTCACAGGTTGAGACCACCAGGTCATACATCTAGTTCGATAGCCGCAAGAAGCCATCGGAATCCCCAACCGACACTCAAAAAATGACCAGACAGCCTGGGCCACCAGGCAGGAGGAAAACAAATGATCAACCGTCTCCTGAGTAGCCAAGCACAACGGGCACTAGGAGGGCCCCGCAAACCGGCACCGAGTACGTAACACATCATCCAAAGGCAACCTACCGGAAAACAAACGCCATGCAAAACAAGAAACCTTAAGTGGAATGGAGGAATCCCACAGCGACCGGAAGACCAGAGACTTCACTCCAGCCCGACAGACCAGCTGGTAAGCCGAGGCCGTGGAGAAAGAGCCCGAGGATGCCAACTGCCAACAAGGCTGATCTGGCAGATCCCCAAAACACATAAAAGTCTCCCCCATCACCTCCAAAATCTCCGTAGGAAGGAAAGACGAGAGACGAACCCAGTCCCAACTCCCCTGAACACAAAAGTCACTAACCTTCTGGTCGGAAGAAAGGTCTGAAAACCGCCAGCCAAGGGGGCCCAATCCGCTCCAATTATCCCACCAGAAATAACAATCTCCCAGAGAAACGTCCCAACGGATCTGTAATTCCATCTGCTCACGAACTTGGAACAACCGCCGACAGATTGCCGAACGCGACGGACCAACCACCACCTGATTAGGATGACCTCCCCGAAGGTACAAACCAGACAAAAACCTCGCCCACAGAGAGTCCTGTTGACAAAAGCGCCACCACAATTTACAAGAGAAGGCCTTAGAAATAGACTGCAAAGACCTAACCCCTAGGCCCCCCTCCTCCACAGGGAAACACACCTTAGACCAACCACACCAGTGAAAATGGTTATCCCCCCAAAAAAACCGCGCAAACATCCTCTCAATCTCCCAAATTGTCCCTCGAGTGGGCTCCAAGACTGCAAGCAAGTGAACTGGAATGGACGTAAGCACATGCCGAATAAGAATCAGCCGCGCCCCCATGGAAAGCCAACGATTCTGCCAGGACAGCAAACGAGCCTGAACTTTATCTATGATCCCAGCAAACAAGGACTTAGATCGCCGACCCTCATACAAGGGGCACCCCAAATACGTGATAGGCAAAGATTTACGAGCAAAACCCGTTTCCTCCGCAACCCTCCGACTGCGTAGACCAGAAACCTTCTTAGAGAGTAAACAACAACTGTTCGAGGCATTAACCAGCTGACCAGACACTCGCTGATAATCAGTTAAAACACCCATGACTTTCCGCACCGAAGCCCACCCCCCATTGCAAAAGACTATAACGTCGTCCGCATACCCCAGATGCACAGGGGGGGACCCTCCCAAAGGAACCGAATAAGGGATGAAACCA
Organism: Coffea canephora; assembly: GCA_036785865.1. Lineage (NCBI taxonomy): Eukaryota > Viridiplantae > Streptophyta > Magnoliopsida > Gentianales > Rubiaceae > Coffea > Coffea canephora. The sequence continues at coordinate 26,970,236 of CM071920.1, forward strand.
CTAGAGAGCGGAAGAGACTCCAGACCGCGGGACAGGAACTCCGCCATAATGATGAAAAGCGCTGGAGACAGCGGATCACCCTGCCGCAAACCCCTAGTGGACCTGAAAAACCCGACCGGACCACCATTGATCAACACTGAAAAATGACAGGAGGAAACCAAACGCCAAACCATGTCCAACCAAACCTCACCAAACCCGAATTTCCGCATAACAGATAGCAAAAACATCCACGATACCCTGTCATAGGCCTTGGCCATGTCCAGTTTCAAAACCACATTAGAACCCCGGACCTTTCTCCCAATCCTAGAAATCATCTCCTGAGCAAGCAGAATGTTATCAGAAATGGCCCTTCCCTTAACAAAACCACTTTACTGAGGGGAAATGAGTCGGGGTAGAACTTTTTCTAGCCGAGCCGCAAGAATCTTGGAAATAATCTTGTTCGAGAAATTACAGAGACTAATCGGCCTAAAATCGGCAAAGGTCTTAGGGGCCGACTGTTTAGGAATCAAGGCCAACAAAGTGGCCGAAATCCCACACGGGAGATCAGCACCAACAAAGAAATCCGCGACTGCATCTGAGAGGTCCCCTCCTATAATATCCCAGCAAGCCTGATAAAAGGACCCTGGGAACCCGTCCGGGCCTAAGCAACTGTCCCTATCCAAAGAGAAGACCGCCCCTCGAACCTCCTCAGCAGTAGGAAGCCGTTCCAAATCCAGATTATCATCCTCCGACAAAATTGTCAGGATTCGAGATAATTCATCCCCCGTCACCTGATCCAGTGGCCCCTGGGTAAACAAGTCAGAGAAAAAAGTCTCCGCCATCGCATGAATAGAACCTACATCATCAGTCCACGCACCAGAGGAAGTCTAAAGCCGATGAATACGAACCTTCACCCTGCGTTGACGCACATAAGAGTGAAAAAACTTAGAATTGGCATCTCCCTCCTTCAGCCAACGTAACCTCGATTTCTGCCACCAGAAGATGGCCTGACGTAACAAAGCTTCCTTCAAGACTGACGAAGCCTGCACCAGCCGCAAGTCCACCTCCGAGGATGGTCGGGCCGCCGCCTCAGCCTCCAACTGAGCAACCTCCTCCTCGGCCTGTTTTACGGCATCGAACACGTTACCGAAAACATTTTTGTTCCAAACAGTCAAAGCCGCCTTAACCGCCTTCAACTTATGCAAGAAGCGGCGCATCGGTCGGCCAGTGCTACCAGAGAGCCAGGCCTCCTGAACAACGCCCTTAAAACTAGCATGCCGAAGCCAAACATCTTGGAACCGGAAGCTCCTCGGAGAGGTCGAGCTTGAAATCAAGTAAGAAACCAGCAACGGAGAATGGTCAGAAGCAGTGCGCGCCAAGTGATGAACCGAAGGCACCACACCACTACCCAACCAGCCGCGATCAACCAGGACTCGATCCAACCGCTTCCAGACCCGCGCCCTACCCTGACGATTATTACACCACGTAAACTGGTTCCCAGAGAATCCCACATCTGTTAAGTCCAAATCCTGAATGAAAGCATGGAAGTCCTCCGACTCAGCCCTACGAAAAGGCAGACCTCCTCTCTTCTCCTCCGCATACAAGATTACATTAAAGTCACCATGAAAGAGAAGAGGAATACCCAACACCTGCAAAGCACGTAAGTCTGCCCAAAGCTCGCGGCGGTCACTGACTGAGCAGGCCGCATGCACAAAGACCCCAACCACCTCAGTACTCATCTGAGAGTGCGTCACGCGGAGGGCCAAATACTAAGAAGATTGACCCACAATAGAGCAAGAAAATTCACTAGAGTAAAAAACAACAAGGCGGCCATCATTGGTAGGACAACAACCATCAAAGCCCAACCTCTTTTGGCGAATCCAATCAAAACGAGAAGCATCCATTTTGGGTTCACAAACCCCTAACAAGGAAAATTTATGCAATAGACGCAACTTACGTAAACGAGCTATAGTGATGGAGTTATCTAAACCCCGAACATTCCAAAACAATGACTTAAACATCACGTAAAGAAAAAGAAGAAGAGTGAGGGGGAAAACCTGGCGGGGCCGCGACCACCCCAGGCTGTCTCTGTTTCAAGTCGCCACGCCGGTGTTTCAGCGCCTCCATGGCCGCCAAGGGAGGAGCAGCTTTGCGTGGAGGAAGATTCAATTCTAATATTGCAACCTGCTCCTGCTGCATGCGTACCGACGAAGCGGTCTCGTCATCAACCGCCTCCGCAGCCACCTTGTCGGCAAGGTCATCAAAGATCGCCTCCGCAGCCGAGGCAATAGCGTCTTTCACCAGCTGCTCCACCACCGCACCAGGCTCCTGCTGCCCTGCGGTAGCAAGCAGCGACAAAGGGACCGCTGCCTCCTCCACCCCATCCTGGTGTTCGTCATCCGAAGCCTTCTCCACAACTACATCATCCAGATCTAACGGAGTCCCCTTGTGAGTGGCCTGCATCCCCTGAAGGGCCGAGACTCCCTGCCCATCCCCTGCAGACGGGGATGCTGCCACCACTGGCTCAGCAGCCTGGGCACTCGACCCAGGCCCAGGCACCGCATCAGGCCCAAGAACCACCCCCGACACCCTGTGCTTCTCACCCACAAGCACAGGCTCAACCAATTCCCCCGTCGCCGCTACCTTCTCACCCGCCACAGCCGCAACAGGCGGCCGTCCCTTGCGTCGTCCCTGAGGCTGCGCCTCCCCAGTGGACCGAGCCTGGGCCTTCAACTCCGGATGAAGCATCACGCAGTCATCCTTGCTATGCCCCTGTCGAAAGCACCCAGAACAGTAGGCCGGTAGATGCTCAATATCAAGATTCTGCCAGAACCCCTCCTGTTCGCCATTCCCAATCCAAACCCGGGACACTAGCGGCTTCAGGAGATCAACCTCTACGCAAACCCTAGCCACGCTGGGACGGGACAAGGCTGCAGTAGCAGCATCAACGTAGAGCGGCACGCCCAACGTAGCAACAATCTGAAACAAGCACTCTCGATTGAAAAGATGAATGGGAAGTTTGGGCAAAGACACCCACACCGGAACCACAGACGGCTTCCGGTCCACATGAAACGAAGGCGTCCACTTGAACAGCTTCATTGGCCGCCCTTGAACATACCAGACCCCACGAAGCCATAAACGATGATAATCCCTCTCATCTGCAACCCTGATGAGGATGTGACGGGGATCGAGCAGCCCAACAGAGACAGGCTGCTTGAGATCAAGCGTGACGAAAAATTTACGAACCAGCTCCAGCGAAGGTCGACCCCGAGCAAACTTTCCAACCAGCGCATATCGAAAGGGGTCGGACAGCTTGTGTATCACCTCCTGTGAAAAGATCAAAGCAGGCTCTCCACGGTGTGTGGAGGCCGTCGCCTGAACCGAGAAGGCTGGCGCAGTAGGACTCGTGACCAGATCCGAGAAGGACTGCTGGATCTTCGCAGGTAGAGGCTGCCCCCCAACACCAGGGTGGGGGGCCTCCGAGGAAGCCATGCAAACCCTAAAAAAACCTAGCGAGGAGACTAGAAAGAAGAGAGAGAAAAAAAAGACAAAACCTTTTAAACTTGTTTGAATTAATCTACAAGGTCAAGAGGAGTTGGGTAGTTAATTGGTTTGCAATTCTTTCTTTTTTATTTACTTATTGTTACGTTTGTGATCTTTACATTGTTTATCTCTTTCACTTGATTTTCTTCGATCCTCACAAAAGGGTTCAATCCTTTGCAAATGCACAGACAAGAAAATGAATAGTTGTAATAAATTATTAGGAAAACGGCCATTTTATTCCTCCAATTTTTGGCTAAAAATAATTTCATCCCTCAATTTTTATTTTGATAAATTTAGTCATCAAACGTAAAATTTTGTACCCAATTTGATTCTCGTACAATGACACCACCAATTAAAAATTATTTTGGCATAAAAAATACTAACAATTAAAGGCAATATTGAACTACAAGTCGAGCCCTTCGTTTAAATGAAGAAAATTTTTTTCCATTGAATAGGGTTAAAAACAAAATTTTCAATAAACTGGGGAGAAAAAACATAAATTGGTAACTTTTTCAATAGACACCGATATCGGTAAATTGCCCCTCTAGCTGGCTTAAAACTGGTTGGAATTCTTCTCTCTCATACAATAATATACATGTATAATTCTCATTGCAAGCCAAAAAAAAAAGAATGTGAAGGACAATAGAATTGCTATTTTTTGTCTTCTCGTACTGTGGTAGTCTAACCATTACTGTTACGTTGTTGCTCATGCACAAATAAGTGTATATATATACACATTCATTTTTTGTATTAGTTTTCCATTCTAGCATTTCTCACAAACAGTTTGAGGGCAACGAATAAATTATCTTTCTCTGATTATTTGGTATTTAAACCATCCAATTCAATTTAAAATTTACTAGATCAACACTCCAAATGTAAATCTATTGAGGCTAATGATAATTTAGTCAACTTGGGCATTGAAACTAGTTGTGATAATATTGCAACTTGCGAGAGTCCAAAAAATTTCATGTTTTATTTAAAATTTAGTGTTACACTTTATTTTCTTTTAATATTGATTGATTTGTATGTCCAAATTATCCCTTTTAATAAACGAGTAAGTCGATATACACCGTAGAAAAATTGTATAATTTATACCTTAAATATTAGTATTAGTTTAGATTTGATGTGGTGGAAAACAAAGGGAGGAAACACACGAAGTCATCTTGTATGACAAGTGTTGGTACACTTGTCTTTGCTTGGAAAGTTGCTATATGTTTGAAAGCGGGTCACCAAGCTTCAAATATTAATCACAAGACATATCAGCTCCTACCGACTTCCATAAGATGACCGAGAGCAATGTAAACTACTTGTACACTTGTCTTTTCCTACATAGCTATTGTACATTTGAGGAGAAGAGTGTGACGCCCCCACTTCTCCCTAAGGCGAACCAAAGGGTATCTGCAGGACGCCCGCCCAGCTCTCGCCAGGACTCGGTACAAATTTAATTCAAACTTAAAATCTAATGCTAACAATAAAAAAAAATTGGAAAAAAAAGTACGAAGTCATTTCCATACGTAAATAAACTTACAATTAGTTTTCTCAAAATATGCAACTTCTAAAAGTTGCCTAAACAATTACATTCAAAATTCTAATCAAATGAGCCATCAAGTAAGCTTCTTCATAATTCCTTCCATTTCAGCTCCTGTTAAGGAAAACAAATCAACGGGGTGAGCGGATGCTCGTGAGGCCAAGAAAACATGCAAAACACGTAGTTCAATAACAATAACTCTTACACAATGATGAAAGTTATAACATTCAAGTAGTTCATAATTTATAATAAACACACTTGAGTAGAGTGCAGGAGCTCTTAGGAGTTAATTTTTCAATTGATTTGCCCCAGGTTCAATTCAATGCATTCTTGTGACGACACCCCGTCACCCGGGTAAGTAATTAAATTCGTAGCACTTAACTTATTCCATTTATGTTTCTGAGACGACTCGAGAGGTACCTCCCACCAAATCGGTGTGGTACTTGCTATCGTTCAGGGGTTTAGGGTACTGAGACGATTCGAGAGGTACCTCCCACCCGAACCGGTGTGGTACTTACTATCGTTCAGTTTATAGATCTGAGACGATTCGAGAGGTACCTCCCACCCAATTGGTGTGGTACTTACTATCGTTCAGAGGTCGATGAGACATCGCTCCATTCGACTTATGCAGCCATAGCATAATTAATCATTTCACGTTATTCAAGCTTTGATACATTCAAGCATTCATTTCATTTCCATCAAGTCATGTAATTCAAGCACGAGTCATTTATTTCAAATGAGAACGAGTGCGATAAATTACACACTCGGCTCTATTTTTAAATCTCAAGTCATTGATAACAAGTAAGCACGTATCAAGTTTTCAGGATTTCAATTATTCCTGCACGTAATATCCATGTACAATTACCAATCCTATTCATTCAAGTAATAAGTATCACGTAGTTACACGGAAAAGAGAACGAGGGAGATAAAGTACACCCTTATCTCGACAAGTTTACGTATCATGTATAACATTCGTACAATTAATATCTCAATCACATAAGCATTTAACATACACTTGACACTCACCAATATAAGTAATGAGAAAGAAAAGGCACTTGAAGTTCAAGCGTCCACCGTGGGATTCTCTTGAGGGTCCTCGTACGAGCCTGAGTAATTAATAATGAATAATCACTTATAAACCCCAATTATTACGAAAGATTGCACACTTGTGCGATCTCAGAAAATTTCACGAAAATGAACCTTAATTATTCATAAATCGAGGCTAAAAGTGGGTTTTAAAACACAAGCGAAATCTGATTTCCATCTTTGAAATCGAGTGTAAAACGATCAAGTGATATTAAAGGAGAAGAGAGAGTTTGGAAAAACTCCACTTCCTTTAAGTTATGAATTTTCAGATTTGGTGCACTTATTTTGAAAAATCGTATCTCACTCTCTATAGGTCCAAAATTGGAAAACTTGGTACCGTTGGAAAAATCTTTTGAAGTACTAAAAGTTCTTAGAAGACAATTTTCCACGAATCTAAGTGAAAAGTACTCAAAAATGAGCTTGAAATCACTGTTCCAGAATGTTCAGGATTGAGCTAGGGTTGGTTTTTCGCTAACTTTGGAAATTCGGCAGAATTCACTCGTTGTAAACCAGCCCTTGAAATTTATAAATCAATTAGAGGTACAAGTAAGGTTTAGGACAGAATAAGCGGATTGAGAATCGGAGTTTCGAGCACCAAGATATAGTAGCTCAAAGTTGGGGAAAATTCAAGACTGGAGACGAATTTCCAGATTTGAACTTCCAACATTGGAAGTTTAGTTAGGTATCGAAAAAAACTTGGATTGGTACCAAAATTGGCAGTATTTTACTCTTATATGAAGGGTATATCTCTATCATTTTTCATAGAAAAATACCTTCGGAAAGGTAGTTAACGAACCAACTAAAGTTTGGAAAAATTCTTAAGGCAATCTGCCTTTAATCCTTTTCTTTCCAAATCCAATCGTTTGGCTAAGAAAATCCTCCAATCATGGTTCATATGTGAAAGGAAAGTTTAAGGAAGATTCATGGTACATTTAGTAGGTGTTTAACACCAAGAATTTCATTTAGTAAGACCACAACAAGTCTCATCTCAAATCTGTCCAAAACTAGGTTTTTCCAAAACAGAGCAGTATTCTTGTTTTGATCACAACTCAGTCGACTTAACTCGGAATTGAGCATAGTTTATGGCGTTGGAAAATACATTCATAGGGATAAAAATTCACAGAAGAAAACGTTGTGAAATTTGGCAAACAACCAGCTCGAAATTGAGCCTCAAGTTGCTGCCTTTACAAATCATTCCAGCAGAACAGAGAAACAGGAAAGCTATCTTAAAACAAATGGTTCGGCTCCTACACATGGAATCAGAATGTGAATTTTATACCGCTGGAAAGGTATGGATGTCTAGTTTCAAATGCCCCCAACGGCACTCGATTTTGACATCGGAGGACAAAGTTATGGTCGAACTGCTACCGCTGGTCAGTGCATTACGGGACAGTTTTCCAGATTGCTAGCTCTAGGAGAAAAATTCATTTGACCAACCAAACCTCAATATTTTTCAATGAAAATTTTTACACAACTAATATAACATGTAAACAACACAATCAAGCCATTAGAACCTCAAAATATTGCATTAAAGTGGCCGAACAAGTCAGGGGCAAAATGGTCAGATTTGGCCTTTTGCTCTCCTTGAAGTTTCCACTAATTATGCACCAATAATCCAACATTTTAAACACTAATCCAACATTATAAATATCATCAACCCAAAATCAGTCCTCATCACAAAGGTGGGAGTTCATAGAGCCCACCCATTTCATCTTACACCATAAACAACTAACTAAGTGCATGCATGAGCTTAATCTTGCTATATAACCTCCAAAAGATAAGAATCCATGGATTGATCATTACCTACTCCTTTGGTGTGCAAGATCAGAATTTTTCGGCCCTCTTGAAGCTCCAAGAAACCATGAAAAGTGGCTCCTTTTCTTAGCTAGATGAACTCTCCAAGTGTTAGGCTAGGTGGTGTTCAATTTTGGTGTGAAATGGTTGAGATTTGGTGCAAGAAATGAAGTAGAATTTGGAGAGCTTTGGTGTTGTTTTGTGAAGCTTGATGGCCGGCTGTTTTTGGAGCAGGGAAAAGAAGAGATGTGCTGATGATAAGCTTCCGTGAGAAGCTTTAGAATTTGGCCAAAAGTTGCTTCAAAAGTCAACTAGGAATAGTGCGCGTACGCGCGCGTTTTGTGCACGTTTTCTCTCGGGTTTGTTTCACTTGTGCACTAAACCTCTAATGCACTTATATTCATACTATTATTATTCACTCTTAATGATCAAAAAAATAAAGGCCTTAAGTCCCTTAATTGATCGCGCGCGTAAAAACGCGTACTTCCAATTTTGCGCGATAACGCTTAACTTTCAAGAAATTCTTATAACGATTGTATTACTAACTAATACTTGAGCACTTAAACATAAAAATACCTAATTTTGAGACTAATGTACAAGTTTTCAATTTTCAAAACTTATTGTATTCTTGAATCAATTATTTACTCCAATTGCATATCCACTATTTTCACTTAACGGGTTTCGAGAAACTAAATTTTGAAACGAGCCACCCTAAAAATATAATTAAGTCATAGATCAATGTAATTAGGTCTCAAGAGACTAGAAAATAATATTCGGGGCAAACAGATAATTAAATATTTTAATAAACTCGTAACAAAAGTTTAAAAATAAATAAATTTTTGCGAGTCCTCATGACTTTTTCTTAATTTACTATTGATCATTCTTACTTTTTCAAAATTAATACACTCTCAATTCAAATATAGTCTCGAAAAACGTGTACTCGTTGCTCCGAACTAAATGAGTTTTTGAAAAGTAATTTTCTAACAAAACGCTTTAAAAACATAAGAGAGGCGTTTTTCTATATAAATAAACTTTAAATAGTCGAATTAATTAATTAACTAAGCCAGTAAAATAAAATAAAATAAGAAAATTTTCGGGTCCTCACAAAGAGTCATCAAACTTCAACGTGCACTGCATGAAACATTAACTTCTATTACCTTCCATTAGAAACCGAGAGCATGTTAGAACCAAGAGATAGAGTAGCACTTGCCTTTTGTCTGCCATTAACAGCCGAGAGATAAGAGTAGAATGAAATCAAAATTCCTCCTCTTCCTTTGCCTGTCCAAAATCGAGAGAGACAACAAGGGAAACTAGGAACTCTTTTCTTTCTTCTACCGTGAACACCAGCCAAGAAAACAAGGAAACTCTAGGTTATCTAGTTAAGGAATCGAGAGAGAGGGAAAGCAGAAATTTTCCAGTCCACAACGTAAAGAAACAAGAGGTAGTTAACTAAGCTTCCTTCAATTTCCTTCCGCTTTCAGTTAGAAATGTTTTAGATTAAGTCTGAACCAAGAAAAGAAGAAAGTTTACTGAGGAGAGGTTCATCGAACCTGGAAAATTTGTTTAAAGTTTCTGCGTATTACCCAATGTTGTTAAACTGCAAACTTTTGGATGTTTGCCTTCCAAAACCTGTTAGATTGTGACTTCATGCATTATATATGCTCCCAAGTTTATATATTTTGGCATACATGCAATATTTGACATGAACTCAAGTAGAATAAGTGTAAGAAAATGAAGAAAATCTTGCTGAAGTTCTTGTTTTGACTCTGCATGCAGACCGACAAGATGAAGCTGGAAATTTCCAGCTTCATCTTTGGAAATTTTTTTAGTTTGGTTAAAAACTCACTTCAAATAACTTTCATCTTCCTAATCCAGTCGTGCATTTGTTAGTTGAGGAGTTAAAAGCAAGAAAAAATTGACTTTAAAGCAATCTCAAAAGCTGGAATTTTCTGGACAGCAAAACAAGAGTAAAAGCTGCAGTTTCGGTTCCTTACTCCAAAAATTTTGATAGATTATGACTGGAATCCATGCTTTATGTCCTGCATAATGTTTATAAGATGATGCATATGAGTTCCTATGTTGAAAACTTGAGTTTTATAGCTGGTTTCCAGTTGGAATTTCCAGCTTTGGCCGAGAGGAAAGAAAGCTTGGTTTCTCAACCTTTTGTCCAAAATTTCTAAGAGTTTAGCTGGGAAATTCATGTTATATGTTCAGTATAATCTTTGATTAGTGCTGCATGTTAGTTTTTTTTCTTGGTAAAAACTCGACTAATGGGGCTGAAATGGCCATACAAGGACTGCATGATTGTGAGACACTTGCTAGCCTGTCCGATGGAGCACTAGTTGAGATTTTTGTTTAAAACTGGAATTTGATGAGAATTTTTTTCTGGATTTTGAAGTTACATGGTCTTATTGCAATGTTTATATGAATGCATGTCGAGTTTGGTTGATGTTTGATGCAGTGAATGAAATTTTGGTGGAGAGATATGGCTGGAAATCCCAGCTTACAACCGAGAATGCATATATTGATAAAAAAAATCCCTATTCGTATAGATTTCTGTCTTACTCTGTATAGTGTGGTTGTCCTGATTTGGGAGGAAATGATTGAATCTTAGAGAAAGAAATGGGAGCTGGTCGAGTATGTGGAATTTTTTTGGCAGATTTGGGTTGTTGGGATGATTTTGATTGAATTGCTGAGTTTTTCTTGAAATTTTAGCTTAGTCTTAACAAAAAATGATCTATAACGGAATGATAGTCAAATGTACCTTGAATTTGAGGGAGTTTAAATAAGAAAATAGCAAATTAAAGGAAGAAACTTGACTACCCATTGCTGGAAAACCGTTTCAAACCATTTTATAATAGTTTTACTTGTGAAACGTCATCCAAAATATAGCATAAAAACCAAGAAAGTTCATAGGAATATTAAGCTACCAATCTTTAGGAAATTTAACTAATAATCTAATAAATTTACAAATATCTCATGGCCGAGGGTTAACTAGAAGAGAGACCAAGCATCGAGGAGTGAACTCTAACTATTTGGGTGAGTGTTTTCACATTTGTGTGTTTAAATTGTCTATGTGTTACTTAAGTGATGTTTATATGATTTTGCTAGTGCTTTATTGTGAAGTATTTTCAATTATCTCTCACCTTCTAAGTTAGGAGTGTACTTTATTGCACTTGCCTTAGTTTGAGCTTAAAAGTTAATAATTGACCAAGTGTTACTGTAAATGTGCATGATTGTAAGCTGTGTGTGTACTTTACTGCACCAGTTGAACTGGGTCCCAAAACCCTCTATTCATCGAAATATTCGAAACAAATCTCTCTCATTGAGAGTTTCTCTCTCTACCTTTTAGAGTATTTTCTCTTTGGTGTAGGAGGGGGGGTAAGGAAAACAGAGTCTCAACTCTTTTCAAAACCCTAAAAACCGAAAGCTTTGTATCCAAGCATAGCTTTTGTTTGATCCAAAAATAGTCTTAAGTAGTTTGTCTCAGTATAAGTAGAAGTAAGAGCCAGTCTTCATGGTCAGTAAATGTTGGAGTAAATGGGGGGGGGGACAACATGATCCATTTGACAATGTAGTGGAACACACTAATGTTTGTCGGAACAAGGGCTGTGCTGCACCATTAAGTTGATGTTAGTTGTTAGCAAAGCCTAATCTGTTTATTTTGCTCTCTGAGTTAGTCGGCTCCACCTTGGCCTTTTGGAAGGACTTTTTTTTTTCATTTTTTGTTTTTTCCACTTTTTTGAACTGGTTTTCACTCTGTTTCAGATCTAAAGTTATTTTGAGTGTCTGTTGGACTTCCTCGCAGGTTTATCAGCTGAGCTCTTTTGTCTTCAAGAAATAGTACTTGGCTTCTACTTGGATCCATACGGGAAGATGGAGGAATCACTCGCAAGGGCTTTCCAAAGGTTTGAACTGTCGGCAAAGGAAATAGAGGAGATAGATCTCAGCGGAGATGACATTGAAGAAGGAATGTTGGGATGCAATGGAAGTCTACTTGGAAAACTTGTGGGTGAAAAAGTGGCAAATTTCACTGGAGTCAAGAACTTTATCGACCATGCGTGGGGATATCCAAGGAGGATGAAGATAACCGAGCTGGGTCCAAATTTGTTTCAGTTCCATATTGAAGATGATGAAGCAAAGAAAAAGGTGCTGACAGGTCCTTGGATAATGGATAACCAGGTATTTGTGCTTAGAGAGTGGGAAGTTGGTTAGGAAAGGGATAGTAGCTTCTTCAAGCATGTCTTCCTTTGGGTGCAGTTATGGAATCTACCAGTCCACTGGATAAGTAGAGCGGTGGGATTTAAACTAGGACAGATTTTTAGGTCGGTAAGAGAGGTGATAATTCCAAGGATTGGGGGGAAAGATGGAAGACACATGAAAATTATGGCAGAAATAGATGTAGCACAACTGCTGATCAGAGGAACAAAAATAAAATGTAAAGAGCAAGCTGAATGGGTGGAATTTAGGTATGAACGTTGTCCGGATTTTTGCTACAAATGTGGAGTCAGAGGCCACAACGATAGAGCTTATTCTGTGCCAGGAGGTGAGGGTATTGGTCATCGAGAGGTGCAGTATGGAGCATGGATGAGGGCAGGAAACATTATTTTTTCACCTTTAAGAGGAACGAAGGAGACAGAACATGAGACAGGAAAAGCACAAAGGGAAAGGGAAGAGAGTACTGGACATTTATTTGTGGGTGTGAGAGGTGAGAGGGATAAATTAATATAATCAGATAGAGGGTGTGGAAAAAGGAGGAAAATATCAAGACCAAATGAGGAGGAAAATGCAGGAGGAAAAGTGGGAAGAATATTTAACGGACCAGTAGGACTTGAAAGAAAAGGAAAACAAGGTGGGTTTAATGAATAAAATGGCAGAAGAAGATATCGCAGAGGGAAGTAGTGGTAGGGGTGAGGAATCAGTGGTAGGCAGTAGTGAAAAACCAGAGCTAGTGCATGTGGAAATGGAAGTGGACAATAAGGGTTGTCAAGGGGGAAGTAAGTTGGATAGTGGAGAGGCAAGGGACGAGTTAGAGATATTGTTAGGAATTCAGGAGCTACTAATGGGGGAAACCAGTAGTAAGAAGGACGGAAAAAAACATTGCACAAGGAGAGTAAGACGAGGTAGGGCTACTCTACAGGAGAATACAATTTCGGTTGCAGGCAGGGAATTAGGAGGGAAGAGGAAAGTTGAAGAAATCCAACATGAGAATCAACAAATGGAAGTGGATGCAGTGGAAACACCAAAGGCTAAGTATTTAAAAGTGGAGAGAAACAACTTGAATGTAACTGGGGAATTGGAGGCTAACCCCCTTATGCCTCCAAGGTGTAAATAAAGGTTGCGGTGTGGAATTGTCGAGGTGCAGAAGGCCCCTTGACAATTCCCCAACTAAAGGAAGTATTAAACTTCCACTCTCCTAATGTGGTGTTTTTGAGTGAGACAAAGAACCAAGAGAAGTTTATGCGACATGTGCAAAAGAAAATAAGGTTTGAGAAGGGGTATGTTGTGAAATTAGTTGGGAAGGCAGGAGGCATGGCTTTATACTGGAACATTGGGGTGGCAAGTGATCAACTAAGCCACACGGACTGGTACATCTTAGCACGCATTGAGGACAAGGAAGTAAATAGCCAGTGGTGGTTGATGTGTGTAAATGCCAATACTGATAGCAATATCCGAAAAGAACAATGGAAACACATAGCTGAAAGGAAGAAGGATTGGGAAGAAGCATGGGTAATAGTGGGCGATTTTAATGATTTACAATCAAATGGGGAGAAGTGGGGTAGGAGGGTGAGAGCTGCGAGTAGTTTTAAGGAGTTCAATAGTTTCATAAGAGACAATGACTTATTAGATATAGGCTATAAAGGGTTACCATGGACCTGGAGTAATTATTGGGAGGGGAAGAGGGAAGTAAAGGAGAGACTGGATAGGGGATTATGTAGTGCTGAATGGTTTCAAAGGTTTGATAGGGTTGTGTGTATACATATTGAAAATGATGCATCGGACCATGCAATATTGATGGTGGATACAAATCCAGAGAAAATCAGGAGGAAAAGGAGATTCTACTTTGATCAAAGATGGACTAAAAATCCAGACATGAAGGAAGTGATACAAGGGGCATGGAGGAAAGCACAAATTGGATCCAGGATGTACAAAATGACTAGGAAGATAAAGGAATGCAGGGTAGCTATCCTGGAATGGAGGAAAAAGGTACCAAGAAACTCCAAAGTAAAGATAAAGGAATTAAAGGAGAAACTCAAGCAAGTGAGGGAGGGACATGAAGCTGGAATCAAAAGTCGAGTAACAAAGCTAAAAATCCAGCTAAGCAAAGCATATGAGGAGGAAGAGCTGTATTGGAGCCAAAAATCAAGAAGCAAATGGCTCAAGGAAGGGGATAGAAGCACAGCTTACTTCCATACAAATGTCAAGGCAAAGAGGAGAAGAAACACTATCAGCACTTTGGAAAAACAAGATGGGACCTGGTGCAAGAGTGAGGAGGAAATTGAAGTGGAGCTGAGCCAATACTACAATGATCTCTTTACTACAACCAACCCGGCTGATTTGAGGAGATTTTAACTGAGATCCCAAGCACTATTTCTTGACAGATGAATGAGAACCTGATTAAGCCTGTGGAGGAAAAGGACATTAGACAAGCCTTGTTTTCAATGCATCCAAACAAAGCACTAGGACAGGATGGTATGTCCCCACTTTTTTTCCAACAATACTGGCATATAATAAAAGGGCACTTGGTGTTGGCCATAAATAGTTTTTTCCATTCTGGTTGCTTGCTTAAGACTGTGAATGAAACCATCATCTCTCTAATCCCAAAGCTAGAATCTCCTACTTTTGTTTTACATTATAGGCCTATCAGCTTGTGCAATGTGCTTTATAAGATTATCTCAAAAATTATTGCAAACCGTTTGAAGCATGTTCTCCAGCACTGCATTAGCAACTCACAGTCTGCCTTCATCCCAGGGAGACAAATTCTAGATAATGTAGTGGTAGCCCAGGAAATTTTGCATTTTCTGAAAAATAAGAGAAAAGGAAAAACAGGCAATATGGCTATTAAGTTAGACATGTCTAAAGCTTATGATAAGGTAGAATGCATTTTTGTGGGGAGATTAATGTTGAAAATGGGTTTTTGTCCAATTTTTGTCAAATGGATTATGGTTTGTCTATCCACTGTGACTTATTCCTTTAATTTAAATGGCCAGAAAGTAGGAAAGGTCAAACCTAGTAGAGGCATTAGGCAAGGGGACCCTTTATCACCCTATCTGTTCATCAAATGTGCTGAAGGTCTTTCTAGTATTATAAATAAAGCTGTGCAGGGAAAGGAGCTAACTGGAGTGAAAATTTGTAGGGATAGTCCTGTTATCTCTCACTTATTTTTTGCAGATGACTCTCTTTTGTGCTGTAAAGCAACCAAACAGGAAGCTGTAAAGGTGAAAAGCATTTTGACAAAGTATGGCAAAGCATCTGGTCAGGTTGTGAATTTTGAGAAATTAGCAGTGTTCTTCAGCAAAAACACCAAAAAAAGGATGAAACAAAAAATAAGCGAGGGCCTGGATAATATGAAGGAATCAATGAATGGGACATATTTGGGACTACCAATGGCCATTGGAAGATCAAAGGCACAAGTGGAACTTAGTACTTATGATAACAATAATTAGTAAAAGTCTCGGCTGCAATGTGGAACTTAAAAAGAAGGGATGAGTAAAAGATTCCCCAAGAAAGGGTGCGAAAACTCAAGGAAAAGGAATGGAAAATTTTGCCCAACATTGAAATTTCAACCTCTTGAGACTTATAATGGTCAATAAGTATTATTAAGTCAGCTCTTATGTGACTCTATAGTTTCTCAAGCAATCCTCATCCCCCAACCCCCACAACCACCACCAAAAAGAAAAAAAACCAACCTATTTAAAAGGAAAATGAATGATGAAAGTACCAGAAATGGCTACTTTCTTTTCATGGTAAGGGAGGAGTAAGAGACAGAGAGAAGAGAGAGCAACTGAACTTTCATTTCTTCTTGTGATCCTTTAATCTTTTTCTTGATGATCATTAAGAAAGTACATATTAGTGTTCCTAATAGGATGTGTATTCCTCTTAGAAGTCTTTCAGTTCACATATTAGTGTTCCTAATAGGATGTGTATTTCCAAACCATAATGAAGTAAAGTCTGTTGTAAAACTACAGCATAACATCTAATGACCGACATATAGATTTCTAAAACTACAGTTATAAGCATAGACCTAAAGGGCTTAGAATTTGAACCACTACTAGAACAATCCAGACCAAGTTGATTTCGACAATAGATTGAGCTGTACTAATAGATATTACAGTTCTGTGAAGCTTTACAAAGCTCATTAATAATGTTTCATTTGACTGCATTACCTTTTTTAAAAGAAAAATAAGAACCTGTACTTCTGTAATCTTTGGATTCAAAACATGAGGTGAACAGAATTTTAAATTGAGGTTGACCCAAAAAAAAAATCCAAATTCATGGATGGCACATGGAACAAGAATATGCAAGAGAAAATGGTATTCTTTTTCATTACTTGTTTTTGTCAAAAGTTATTCTTTTTCATTGCTTACCTATCCCTGAAAACGATTAGATCAAGAAACCTGTAAAATTGTTCGTATGACAACTTCCAAATATCTGTACAGCCAATCAAATGGACCGGCACATTTTTGTGCAAAAGGCAAATACAGAGCAAGCCAATTTTACATGTATCTGATGAGGAAGATATCAATTACAAAGTACCAACAGCAACTTATGGAGAACTGAGTTGGAAATAACAGTCCAATCTCAACAGCAACTTATGGAGAAGCTTGTGAACCAGCAAAGTGAAATGCAGAACCAACAAAGTGAAATGCAAGATCTCCTTAAATGTTTGAAAGCACAGCTGCAAGCCAAAAAGCAAGATGATGAAGGCACATCTGAACGTACTGATTGGTAAGCAATTTTCAACTATATAAACTTGTCTAAATTGAGTTATGTTTGTAAAAGGGACATTCTTATAATTCTTCAGCCAATGTGAGACTCTAAATTGTAACTTGGACATATATTTATTATAGATATAATGGCTGCTATGGTTTAAAAGTAATATAAGTTATTGAAAATTAGTTCTTGGTAGGTGACAATATTAACTTGTGACATCAAGCCTTAGGATTTCAGTGAATGCTTGTTACTATTGTTGTTTATTTAGAAATTTTGGAGACTGTTTTGCTTTTGTCACCTAAATTGCAATGTTGCTATCCTTTGGCAAATATTAAAATAAGGAAGTGGAATAATTCTGCCCGTATAATCCTTTGGCTCTTATTGAATGTTATTAAACTTCCATCCTCTAGTAGACTTTGTTTCCAAAACTGCCCATATAATGTCTCTTTTTCTACTATTTATACAGTCACTATCTAGATGAGACTTAAAACAAATGATTCACTTTATTTTTTGGTGACTCCTTAACTAATTTTCCTTGTTTTCAATTTTTCTATCATCTACTAATAACTTTACTACTTTATTGCAGATATATTGCTCATTTTGGAGGTTTGGAAGAAGATTACCAGTACGGCTTACATGTCGACTCAAAAACTGTGGTTATAGTGCTATCTTAAGTTTAGAAAATGTTTTGGGACTTGGAATTGTTTTTTAGTGCAGCCTTGACTTATATGCCAAAATTTCTCTACTGAAACTTATCAAACTATTTTGTAGTGTGATGTTGCACTTATTTATGACATTTGAATATTTAATATATTATTCTAGCATTTCCTATTGTAACGGGTGCCTACATTTGTTATTTATTAAACATTGCCGATATTTTCAATTTTTTAGATATTATTGTAGTAGGAAAATCATCAAATTACACATTGCAGGGCGTTGTAAATGAGTGGTATTTCTCCAGGCAGGCTGTCTTTATTGACAATTGTTGTTGTCACTCAATCAAAACTGTCCATTGATAAGGGATTGTTGCCACAGTTGATAAGGGATTTATTGACAACAAAGTTATCACTAATTAGTATAAACACCCACTAGCATTGCTTCATGCATCATTGACAAGAAAACATGTCGTCACTAAATTTATAGCTTTTACTGACGACACATCTTGTCATAAAAAAGTTTCTATTCACTAACGACATTAAGGTTGTCACTGTATACTTTTACCGACGGAGATTCAGTGACGACCCTACGACAACTAAAATGTTGTCAATAAAGGTCATCAGTGACGACTTTTTGCTTTTTTGTGGCGAAAGGTAGTTGTCACTGAAGACCAAATTTCTTGTAGTGCATACACAGTGCAAAAAATTTGTTGTTTGCTGGACTATGGAAAAGGATAGGTGATGGAAGAACGGTAAGTATCTGGAATGATAAATGGTTAATAGGGTCAGAAGATGGAAAGGTGGTGGATGCCAAACCTGAGGGATGCAACCTGAATTGGGTGAGTGAGCTGATTGAAGATGGGAGATGGAAAAGAGAAATTTTGCAGACATGCTTTGGAAACAAAGAGGCTGAGCTCATCGAACGTATTCCCACCAGTGTTGGAAGGAGAATGGACAGACTGATCTGGAAATTTTCTAAAACTAGAGCATATACGGTGAAAATGGGGTATGCAATGGCAAGGCAGGAGGAAAACCAGATCAGTAGAAGCCGAACACACAATGCTGAGACAAGTTGGGAAGTTAGAAAACATACGGTGTGGAAGAATCTGTGGCACCAAAAGGTAAAGGCCAAGCTGAAACACTTCATGTGGAAATGTTTGCAAAATTGTTTACCAACCAATGAAGTAATTTTTAAAAGGATTGGACAAGGAGAGGGAAGGTGCAGCTGCTGTAGAGAAGGAATAGAAACCATAGAACATTTATTCTTTTCTTGTGTGAATGCGATGGATGTTTGGAAATTGGCACTGGTAAGGTGGGATGGATTAGAGGACAAACAACATAATTTGTGGCTGTGGTGGGACAAAGCTACGCAATCTACTTCAAAGCACATTGGACCTGACCGAGTGAGCTTCACCATCAATATTTTTTGGCAAATCTGGAAAGCACGAAACAGAAGAGTCTTTGAAAATGAATACCAGAACCCACCCCAAATTGTCTTAAAAGCACAAGTGGAATGGATGGAATATGAGCAAGCAAGGGAGGAAGAAAAAGAGCAGAATGCAACTGCCAACATCAGTGAGCATCAGACACGAAGAGAAATAGCAAGGGACGATGATGTTTGCCTGTTCACGGATGTTGCGATATCAGCAAAGATGATAAGGACGGGCCAAGGAATTGTTGCAAGAAAGTGGAACGGACAGATCATGAAAGCAAAAGCGATAGTCAATCAATATAAGGGGGAACCAAGTACGGAAGAAGCTTTGGCAATTAGGAATGCAATGCTGATGGCTAAACAAGTAGGATGGACTAAAATTATAATCCATTCGGATAGCAAATCAGTAATAGACCAGATACATAGAAGCAATGAGTATGAAGCTAACATTGCAACTATTCTGGAAGATGTGCAGGATTTGACAACACATTTTGAAAGTTGTACGTTTGTGTTTATATCTAGAACAGAAAATGAAATCAGCGATGCTCTAGCTCAATTTGGTGTCCAGCTAGTACATGATATTGAATGGGAACAAGATTTCCCAGTTTGGCTGATGGATTTAGTGAGGAAGGAAATAAGGGTAGTAGCCTCTTTTTGTAATTAAATCTTGTATTGTCAAGGGATTATCATATATATAACTATTAACGTTTGTGGAAAAAAAATCGAAATATTCGAGCCAACAAAGGGTTTGGTCGGATAGTATGGTAACTTTGAATAAGTGTATTGTTATGCTCGAGTATTGCCATGGAATAGCATATTACTAATATGCCATCTAAGTGACAGAAGTGTTTACTGTTTTGGAGATTATAAGGAGAAGTTCGGCGAAGTGTGTAGTGCATTGAAGTGGCTCTATAGCGAGCACCATATCCTTTTGAAAGTGATTGTTCAGTGAAATGTTCTTTACTTTATTCAATGAAGTGTTCTTTTTTTGCTTAATTTTGATTACGTGTTAAGTGTTTGTTGATTATTGCTTGCTTGGGAAACTTCACTGGGTGTAAGCTCAACTCTTTAGTTTGTTTTTCTTAACAAAGGTTGGAAACATGGAATCGGGGAATAGTGAGTCCGAGAGTTGAAGTCTTTGCTTTAAGTAAATTGCCATCCTATTTGTACTTAGTGAATTGATTCGACAACTTGTATTTTAATATGTTTAATTGTACACATAAGTATGGATGACTTGGAATGTTGGATGGTCTGTAATGTTTAATTGTGGTGCTTTAATGCTTACTTTAAAGTTAATGCTATTGATTGGGAGATTTTAAGTGAATCCTCGTGAGAGTTAGGCAAGCGGTCTGTTAAATCTTAAGGTACGCCCTAGGGGAAGGTGGAGTCGTCACACAACTACTTTTGTAAATATGAAATTTTATGGAAATAATTTCTGAAACCTCTGAGGTTTCTGATGATTGTGACCACCTCCACCAAGATTTAAAATGTTACATCTCTTGATGTTATGGAAGGGTTACAATAATCTTTACAAACTCTACAAATCATAAGTGAAAATGAGTTTAAAAGAAAAAATGGGAAAACTTATCTCGTTAATTTAGAAACTCTAGCCTCATCTTATATATCTAGTATATTATATTCTATTCTTAGTTCCACCAAATAGACATTTTTCTTAACTCTATAAAGAAAGAATTAACCAATATGGACGCATTTGTTAAAAAGGAGTATCTTCATAAATTACCTTACCAAAAATAAAATGTCCACGTGCCAAAAAAGATGTCTTCAAAATTTCATACAAAGAAATATCTTGAAATTGTTACCTAATAGGGAACGGTCATATTTGATTTAATATCCCATATTGCCCTACAAATCAAATAGGGCAATATGGGATATTTGTTGAATTTTTTGTGCTTATATAACAAGAGATATATTTTTAATGGGGGTTTTGTAATTTTTCAAACCTCAGAAAAAGGTGGCTGCAATTGTAAAAACTTAGGGGAGGTTTTCAATACTATTCCAAATTTATTCTTTTTTTTTTATTGAGTTATAAAATTTTAGATATCAATAAATGGAGAAAACTAATTGAGAGGATCCCGACCCATCTAATGACTCCTTGACAATTATCAAGATATCTCCTTATCTTTTTCTATTATCATTATTGTCCATGTTGTTATCAATTTTAAAATTTTTGGGTTATCACATCATCCTCACCTAATTGAACCAAACAACTATTTTTCTAGTCTCTTTTCCCATCTTCACCCCAATTCTACCAACCATTTTGCCTACTATATATACTACCTATCACTAGCTCTTTCTAGCATATAAAAGTGATGAAAGTGAATGGCATGCCACATGTGTACAATAGGGAATTGGTCGATGTGCCAAATTTTTTTTATTCTTGTTTAAATCTTATGATTATTGGCATGGGGAGGAAAAATAAGGAGATCACCAGGAGAAGAAGAGTGCATGTTGGTGGCTCTTTTCTCGCTACTTGTTTCTCTCATTTTTGCTTTTTTCTTTCTTGTCTAATTTTTTTTCTCTTTTTTCTTTTCTCTAAGTTGAAAATGCAGATAGTGTTGATTCAATTATTTAATTAGGAATAGCTGATATTTTAAAATATTTAGGATAATTTTGGTGTTGGCATGATTTGAAAACTTACCATGCTGTTCTTATTATGTGATCGGTCAACGAAGATGAGTGTTATTCTTAAAATATAGGGGGGTTGATTGTAATTTGGTCAATAGACAAAGGAGGTAAATATAATTAAGCCCTAAAAACTTCTTTAGTTTTTCCCGAGTTGATTTCCATTAAAGCCAACTAGAGGTTATTTACTTCGACTATACACTTACCAAATTTTAAACATAGACGTTACAAACCAATCTCACCTTTCTTTTCTTTCCCAAAAAATAAGTTTAGAAGGGTGAGAAGGACGTTAGAGAGGGAATACAGAATTAGGATGAGAATTTGACAAAAATTTTAAAAAAAATTGAGAAATTAATTTGATATTCAAATGGGCCATTTTTTATTTCTAAAGTTTGAAAATGTTGCATATTAGCTTACTATTTTGATCAATAGATTTGGCAAACATAGATTAAACTGTAATTTCTGAACTAATGTGTCCTGAATATATTGTTTGCAAGTTAATTTAATTAATATGCATTGCAAAAGATAGACTTTTGCATGTACACACACAATAGTTGGACGAATAAAATAAAATAAAGTCTTGTTATAAGATGGAGGGAAATAATGGAAGTATTGGAATCCAACATGCAATATTTTTCAAACGGTTCCAATAAAAATGGAAAACACAGATGTAAATAATTTTCTCTTTGAAAAAGTCAAGAACGGTGCTTATAAATAATGTCATGTTTTGTGCTCACAGGACCATTGCCCACCTTGGGCTCTGCATAATTCCCGCTCATATAACTAACTAATAAACAACCAAACTACCAGTCTTCCAATCACCTTATCTTTCCTCTACCTATCAATCCTCCCATTTGAAATCATTTGTCTCTTTCCTTCCTATACACGACAAGAAGTCCTCAAGCAGTCATCAACATTGTTACCAACAAGGTATTAACTCTTCGCTCAAGGAAAGGTAATAACTCTTCCTTTTCCTTTGCTCTTGCATTGTGTCTGTGTATTGGTTGTAAAGCTTAGTATCTTGTCCAATTCTTGATTTGTTTAATTTTTGTTCAAATTATTCTAGTGCCTATGTATGTAAATGGAAAAAAAATTAATAAGAATTTGGTTGCTAAATTCAATGTTTTTCTCCTAATTACTAGTATGCAAATCAAGTTTAACCAGATTATAATCAACCATAGACAGATACAGTGCTACCTGTACAATGAAGTTTTGCTAATTGAAGGACCAATCCATCTATTTGTGATTAAAAAATGCAACTTTCTTGGTTAGAATGTGCCAAAGCTGATCCTAGGATTTTGATTTCATGTTTGGCTGCAGTTGGGATATTTCGGTTTTGAAGCAGAAATCCTATTTCAAAAACACAAATTATGGCAGAACGCTTCAATGTTGTCATATGTAAAATGTCATCTTGATCTATCTAATGCATGAAAGAGAACCATCCATCAGCCACTTTGATTGAGTAAAGTTGAAAAATTATTTGTATCCATCTTAGGCTGACAAAAATTCAGCAGTAAGTTTGAATTGATTATGTACAAGTCTTTGAATTGCTATGACCGGCTACTCAAACAGCCAAGCATAATTTTCATGATCATTTGGATTCAAGTTCTATGAGAATACGTTTAGTTTTTTCACAGAGAATTTGGTTCTATAAGCTTTTAAAATCTTTGGGTGTTTTCCCATTTTCCCTTACATATTATAGTTCACAATAGCGCAAACATCCCACAACCCCGTAGATAAGTTCAAATTTGCATATTGGGGCAGGTATTAAGATGATGTCATGAATTTTTATTTCTATTTATTTGTCCCTGTTTTCATTGTTGAATTTGCTTAATTAGTTATTTATTTATTTTTTTTTTAACTCTTTCTTTCTTCACGTACATCCGTGCATAAACATATCCATCTCAAGAATGTTCCATTTGCTAATAATTATGCAAAGGTTCAAAAGTTATTTTTCAATTTGCTAGGTAGAGATGGCAACAAGGGTAAAAGAAGGCTTGGTAGGTAAGGAAAAAAGGGGAATTTCTCCATCTTCTAAGAAAAGTCCCAGCACTTCAAAAGAGCCTTCTCCTAATAAAAGACATGATTCAACTACTTCAGAAAGAAGCGTTCCAAACTATCTTAAGCCAACCATAAGTTCAGCTCTTGATGCTTCTAGGTCTCATGTCAAGAAGCATCCTCCCAGTGAGTCTGCACAGAAGGCAACCCTTGCTAGAAGAAGATCCTTTGACAAGCCCCTACCACCATCTCATGTACAAAAAACACGAATTTCTCCTAATCCTAGGGAAAGAAATATTAGATCCTCCTCTTTTGGTGTTAAGACAACCACTACTTCACAAAAATCCCCATCAGATAGATTATCAAAGGTACCAAAATCTGATGGTAGAGAGCACTCCCTGCATCCAAGACCAAAGAATGTGAAAACAAGCAGCATAACTATAAAGAACCAAGAAACTCAGGGTGGTACATTTTCAGTAAAGCCACCAACTGAAAGACCTCATGGTACAGTTGATACTCCAGTTGTGGTTGATTTTCCACAAGTAGCTGAACATCAAGAAGAAGATCTGGGTTCAACAATTAATGAAATTGATGAAGACATTCTAAATGTGGGAAAAGAAAATGTAAGTGTAACAGATGAATTTCTGGTCCTTGAAGATAAGATACTTTCCAATGTGACAAAATATGAACCAGAAAGCTATGAACTTCAGGAATTCAAGATGATTGAGTCGTCCTCAATTTTGAAAGACCAAGATGCAAACATTGGTTCTAGACTTGAAGAACCAGAAGATGAATTACAGGTTGGAGAAATTACTAGCAATCAATCAAAAATACTAGAACATCCACATGATAAAGAGGAAAAAAATATCAACCATCAAGACGAAAATGTTGAAGAAGGCCCTAAAGTTGAGGCCCCAAAGATGGAAGGAGAAAATACCAAAGAGGATACTATTGCTGCTCAAACCTTTGATGAAAAGGAAGAAAGTAGTGATCGAAGCCTAGTTCTTGACTCACAGCATGAAACAGATTCTGCAAAGGATGTTGCCAAAGAAGTGAAGAAAGGTCCTGAAAGGGAAACAACAAAACCAGAAGTGATTCAAGGGAAAAATGATTCAGCGCCATTATCCAACAATGTGATAGAGGTGACTGCAAGCAAGCTTCGAGAACAAAGGAAGAACAAGGTGAAAGCCTTAGCTGGTGCTTTTGAAACTGTCATATCATTACAAGACAACAAGTGATGCTGAATGATTTTCCTAATATATATGGTATGTAAACTAGTTAATCTTGCCCAAAAAAAGAAAATCATTTTTTCATGGAGATTCAAACTCATGAAATGCATAGTTATAGGTGAAGATCTTTCTAAAACATGATGACTTCTCTATAGAGGGAGTCTGCATCATTGCCTAATTCATTCAGGCAATCTAAAAACAATGCCTTATGTTCCCTGAACAAATGTTTTATTGTAAAAGTTTACATTTCTCTTCAATTGTATTTTACGTTTTAGCTATCTTCTATTTTCTATTGTAATGTTGTAGTACTCCTCAGTCATTTACCAAAAGCAATAAAATCGACCCAGATGTGTGTAGGAGTGTAGTCAATCACTATGCCAGTTGTTAAATAGTTAGTTTCACATCTATAGAATATCTAAATTTTATTTTTCAGGCACTATTTGCTTATTAGTTTTGCTACTTATAAAGGAACATAATGATTATTCTTGATTGGTTATAATTCCTTTATTGGATTGGTTACCATTTTGGACATTTACTAGCAGGAGAGTAGCATGAGTATAGCATTTCATACAATCTGTAACTAAAAATGTGTATAGATGAAGACGGTATCACATACACTTGGTCTAAAATACTAAAAATGTTCTTTGCCCTAACTATTGAAAAGATTCATAATGTTGATATAATTAAAATGAAAAATGGGTATTGGAAGTGTAAAAAGCATTTGGTTTTATGTAGCACTAATAAAGATTATTACTTAGCAAAGGATCATATGAAAGATTAGTTAAATATTTTTGCTAATATCTTATTGAGGAAATAGGTACGTCTCGTAACAGGAAATTCCTCAATATTTTGAATTTTAAAAAAATTATGCCTTCTGATGCAAAGCGTCAAGAGAGGATCAAAAGTTTAATGCAGGAGATTAAGAATATCTAAATAAGACATGAAACTGAATAGGAATGCATGCATCTAGGTTTTAAAGCAAGCATGTTCCCGAATATCACATCTTTTCTGAAGTGAATAAAGGTCAACTATTTTTTAACATAAGTAAACTTGCAATGAAAATTGGAAACATTTCATGAAACTCGGAGTAAAAAAGATCCAGATTTTCGTTACCGCTGGAAAATTGTAGAAGAAAAGTATACTTCAACCATCGTAAAGAAGTTAGTGGTGTGGCACAACTATGGATAGCAATTTTGAATAAAGAAAAAAGATATGAATAGTTGTAGATAAATTTTCATTACTAGTGACATTTTTATTAAGAATTAGATATGTAATTATGGTTTTATTTATGTTACAAAATAAGGGAATCAGATAATTCACTTTTGATTCATCTTCGTGAAGCTTGAAAAGAAAAAACTCAGCAATAGACCTCGATTGCTCAGAAGATTTTAGGCTTGGAGGTTGATGCTGAGAAGATCAAGGTAACTTCTAGTAGCAAGACGTCAGAATTGGTGTGGGGAATTTTTTGGGCAAGTAATGGCCACAAGAGAGGGTAGCTTTTCATGGCAATGGGAGTGGGTAGAAGAGACTAAATGCACGACTGGAGGGATAAGGAAAAGGTAGGAATCAAGAATAAAGATTATTCAAAACCACATAGGTTACATATTTGCAACTTGAGATGTTTAAGAACCACGAGCAACATTGCCTTTTATATTAAAAAATTACAAAAGTCATTCTGTAACCCATACTACAAGCTATTTCTCATTTCCCCTCGATTGTGTTTAGAGACCAACTCATATTTTAATGTAGTTTCTCACGAGCAATCAAAACATAGTCTATTATATGGAATGCATCCAATATGCCCTACTTTGAGAAGGGCAGACGAAAATTATGATATTTTAATCAAAAGTGTCTCTCTCAAAAGTTTACATGGAATTTCTACTCAAACAAAATTCTTTACCTTTGGTCTGTGATGAAGCTTGAGAAAGTCTAAGTAAACTTTCTCTAGTTAAAAGTCCAACTGCCCTCAAGTTTGAGCCATAAGACAAACTATTCAATTCATCATGTCTTACAATTATGACCATTTAGTGCCTCTTTTCCAACATCAAATCAATTGCATCACCAATAGATGTTGAAGTAAAAACATATGGAGGTGGACTTCCCACCAGACTTGAAAGTGGAGCATCTAACTGCACAAGAAAAAAAAAAAAAAAAGAAATCCTTCAGTGAAGCCGCACGGGAACCGGTTCTCCAAACTAAAGAAAAACAAAATAAGCGAAAAACATTGTCAATATAAATGGATTAGTAGATTGATACACAAGAATGATAAAATTATCATTTCTTGAGGAGAAAACACTAATTCAAGTATAGAATCTATTAGTGCATCATCTGGAGTGTTTCTAGCTGATGGCTTTCATTTTCTCTTTTAGTGGCATACGTCTTAAATTATGATATGTAAACAATACTAACAGATTATATTGTCCTTCATTGGCGTACATCGTAAAATAACTCAAGATAGCATTATCATTACTATTATAAAAGTATAGTGAGTCTTGGTGCTTTGGAGTGTAAGCACAATATTGTCTTAGGTTTTGTACCTCCTATTATGCACTTCTTCTTTTATTATGTAATTTATTATATTTCATTTATAGTGGCAATTATCAATATACGATCACATCCCATCATATTTGTATTATAACAATTATACACATGAAAAACTTCCTAACCAAAGCTCTTTACCTACTCATGGTTAGTCAATAATATTAATACTATAGAAATAGGTTTAAAATTACAAATACCAAGAAAATACACATCAAAATAAAAGAATAAAAAATAAAAATCAAATTAAAAGAAAAGGGAAAAAACTACAAACAAGATAAAAGAAAAGAATAAGAAAGGATAAACTCATCACCTTTGCTAATAAATTTTAATGACTCTATAAAAATAAACAATAAATTAGGAATAATTGTGGTGGAATATTTACATCTAATAATTAATGAACATAACACTTCCATCATATTTGTATTATAACAATTATTGCGGCTCGCGGAGGCTAATTTGGGGTCGGCGGATCCCCCTCAGGATCTCAATCTTCATGTGGAGGCTGCTTAATTGCATGCTTCCTTGCCCAGACATTTTGCAGCCTTTTGGATTCCACCTACCCTCTAAGTGCCCTTTCTGAGCCAATGAAGAGATGCTGCAGCACAGCTTTGTCGAGTGTCGGATGGGTCGCCAAGTTTGGGAGAGGTTTGACCACGGGCTGACTATTCACATGGCAGCTTTGGACTCTCTTACACAGAAACTACAAGGATGGAGGATACTCTCAGCCGGGAGATCACTCAAGGTCTCTTGAGCTCACTTCCTTTGCTGATATGTTGGGAACTATGGAAGGTGAGAAACAAGGCTGTACATGAAAACATTGTGGCATCTCCAACCCAACTCTGCCACCAAGTTTGTTGGTCGCTAAACGTCATTGGTACCATGGTTCAAAGTTGTGGTCGTAGTCCAGACCGTTCCACATCGGTCTCAGCATATCAATCGCGGACTCCACGAGACGCAAATTTTTAAAATATTTAATATTCTAAAAATTATAAAAAATATGATAAATAAAAATAATTTAAAAATAGTAAAAAATAAAAATAAAAATTCGAGTTGACTAGGGGCGACTCGGCCATTTTTATCTGTCTTGAAAATGTCTTAGACAAGTTCTCGACGATTCATTATCTCGGAGTTATCTCATCCCGATATCGGATCGTAAAACTCCGTTCCAGTGACGACTCAGCCGAGTCGTCTCGGTCTCGGCCGAGTCTTTGAACCATGATTGGTCCAGCTTACCCTTTTGCCCTTTCTGGCTCGGAGGATGTCTCTCTACCACTCTTGGGATTACCAACCTTTTCTAGGCAGCCCCAAACACAAAACAAATCTGACATTAACCTGGTCCTTGCCGCCTTTCCCTAACGTCAAGCTCAAAGTGGACGGCTCCTCGCTTGGGAACCCAGGGATTTCGGGAGTGGGAGGCATCATTCGAGGCCACCATGGCCAGGTAAAGGGGGCTTTCTCCTCCTCCTACGGGTTTCACATTGAGGATGCTCACCTCGGCCATTGTAGAGGCTGAGGTCATCTTATGTCATCCTCATATAGGCCGAGATGATGTCTCCTAGACACAACCCCCGGGGTTCGGCCAGATCTCAGGTCCACAGCATGGATGACCTCTGTACTTTAGGCATTCCACTTCGATTGCACGCTGATGATGTCAACCTGACACAATATAGACCCAGTGCTTTATCTGAAAAGCACCTGATGCTTTTAATGGCTATTGTACAGGACTCTTTGTCAGCATGTCCAAACTGCTACCGTGTCAGAGAGACCTCCTGGTAGGGGACAGAGCTGTAATGGTCAGGACGTGGGTCCCACTAGCATGAGCCCTCTGTCCTGTCTTCCACTCCTGCCCTATAAATACCCCCCATTCACTCCCAACAAGTAAGACTATTGTCACATTCTTACTGTTCATTACTCTTTACTCTTTCTATATACTGATTTGATCGTTGGAGTGATCCCAGGGGAGAAGCCCCGCCACTCACTTCGGACAAGCGAGTTCACCATACCTCCTTTGAGAGAGGACTGATTCCAGTCGGTTCTACTACCCACCAGAAATCACCTCTTCAATTGGCGCCGTCTATGAGAACGAGATTACTTCTAAATGAGATCTACGCGCTCCAGAAGCCGGAGAGTTCCCTCAACCCGGGCTGGGCAAGCCTCAGCTGCTCAACAAGGTCACGTCTCAGAGGAACAAGGGTCGCCGAGGACCCAACCAGCTAACGAAGACGCCATCGATGGGATCGCAGAGTTCGTGGCGGACAATCCCAACATTTTTGAAGAACTAGGGAGGTACTTCAAGAGGCAAGGAAAACAGAAGGTTGGATCCTCCAAGAGGAGACCGACGAAGTCGCCTGAGGTGTCCTCAGGTGAGGACTCTGACGATGGGCACCTCTCCCGGAGTACCTCAAGGCGCGCCTCTTCCAAGGTGACCTCCAAAATTGTCTCTATTTTCCGGACATTTTCCCGGGGTTTATTGGGAAGACAAGCTAAGGATGTGTCTCGGTGCCCTGAGGGGCTAGCAGCCGATTACATGAGAGC
Source organism: Coffea canephora (assembly GCA_036785865.1). Classification (NCBI taxonomy): domain Eukaryota; kingdom Viridiplantae; phylum Streptophyta; class Magnoliopsida; order Gentianales; family Rubiaceae; genus Coffea; species Coffea canephora. The sequence continues at coordinate 27,000,134 of CM071920.1, forward strand.
TCCGCCCTTTACCGATGATATCAATGGGGAAATGGTTCCTCCTAACTTCAAGCTCCCAGTATTACAACCCTACGATGGCCAAGATGATCCCGAGGATCACCTCCACACATTCATCTCAGCATTCCGCTTCTACTGCATCCCCGACACCGTGATTTGTCGAGCTTTCCCCATTTTTCTACAAGGGACAGCTCAAAAATGTTTCTGGGGCTTGAAACCAAGGAGCATTTCCTTACTGGACGAGTTGGTGGACAAGTTTATTCACCGCTTTGTATCGTCTCGCCCAGTCACGAAGACTTCAGCCTACCTCATAAACCTACAGCAGGCTCCCGGGGAGTCATTGCGCTTGTATGTGCAGAGATTCAATGAGGCAAATGTGCAGATACCTGATCAAAATGAGCAGATAACCATAGCTGCCTTCACAAACGGGTTGATTGCAGGGATCTTCCACACCGAGATACATCAGAATTACCCCCGCTCACTTCGGGAACTTTGGAAACGGGTAGACCAAGGAATCAGAAGTAAGGACCTAAACTGCATGAAGCGGGAAGCCCAAGCAGCCCGTACTAGACAAGAGTCCTGGAGGAAAAAAGAAACCAGCCAAATCGAACAAGACCCCAGTGGCTTGTCGAATCAATTCTGAGATCGTCGGAGTGTCATTGACAGGATCGTGAAGGGGAGGTTGTCCACCTCGGACGCCGAGTTAACTCCACTCAATTCTAGTCGGTCTCATATTCTGGCTGTAATGAGGCAGAATCACCTCGGCCGAGCCCCTCCCGAGATTTTGGGAAGAAGGGAGAAGAGAAACTCCAGCCTCTATTGTGCCTACCACCGAGATGTTGGATACGAGACCGAGGACTGCAACGATCTGAAGAGAGAGATCGACTACCTGATCAGACAGGGATACTTGAAACAATTCGTCCGCAAGGATGGAGGCTTCAACCGAAGTGCCTCCCACCGAGATAACCGAGGCCCTCGCCGGGAGGACAAGCGAGACACAAAGAGTCACTGCCGCGGGCCTGAGGACTACAGGGAGGACCAGCGGCCTCTGCGAGACGGGTCCTCGGGCTACAGCCCTAATATCGTCGGAGTAATTAACACAATCACGAGTAGCCCGACGGGAGAAGACAGGCAAAACTTCCAGAAACGGACCTACCATCAAGTCGGTCTGGAGGCTGCTTTATTCGAGATGATTACCTATGGTCTCAGCAACCCTGACCCTACTGCCTCCAGTAACCACGAATCTCTCGTGATTGAAGTTCTCACCAATAATTACATAGTCAAGAAGGTCTACGTTGATCCCGGTAGCTCGGTAGACGTCTTGTACTACTGGACCTTCGAAAACTTGAAATTGACCAGAGAGCAGCTCACCCTTGTCAGGACCCCTCTCGTCGGCTTCGGGGGACACGTGGTCCACTTAGAGGAAATGGTATTCTTGACGGTAACTATTAGGCGTCATCCCCGCTGCCGGACTGTACCCACTAGCTTTGCAGTCATTAGAACAGATTCCCCGTACAACATATTAATAGGTCGGCCCACGCTCAACGCCTTGAGAGCTGTGTACTCCACCTACCACCTGACCTTCAAGTTCCCGACACCAGCGGGGGTGGCCAAGGAGAGCAGCGACGTGAACGCGGCCCCAGAATGCTACCTCGCTACTATTTAGGTCGCGGTTACTCCCTGAACTGCGTTGAAGGCTGAGGAGAAGAGGCCAACTGTCCTTTCCATAGACAGTATTGATCCTCGGAAGACTGGAAAACCCGGTAGGCTTGAGCCCAGGGACGAGGTGGAGGAGGTAATTTTGGACAAGGCAAGACCTGACCAAGTGGTCCAAGTGGGAATGAGTCTCCCCTCGCCCCTAAAAGAAGACATGATCCATCTGATAAAGAACTACAGAGACGTCTTCGCGTGGTCCGCTGATGAAATGGTCGGAGTGCCTCCCGAATTCATGGTTCACCAGCTTAACGTCAATCCATAGGCCTGTCCTGTGAGACAAAAACTTAGGCACTTCGGCCTTGAACGTAGCAAGGCCATATCCGATGAGGTCGACAAGCTCTTGCCCGCCAAGATGATCCATAAAATCCAATAACCCACCTGGTTGTCCAACTCTGCCATGGTCAAAAAGGACACCGGTGGGTGGAAAATGTGTGTGGACTTCACTGACCTTAATAAGGCATGTCCCAAAGATTGTTACCCGCTGCCAAGGATAGACGCCCTCGTCGACTCGGCAATGGGACATGAGATCCTCTGTTTTCTGAATGCTTTCAAGGGGTACCATCAAATAGGGATGAGCAAGAAAGACCAGGAAAAGACATCTTTCTACACCGTCCGAGGTGTCTACTCTTACACCACAATGCCGTTCGGGTTAAAGGATGCTGGGGCGACCTACCAAAGGCTGGTCAACCGTCTCTTCAAGAATCAGATCGGCCGCAATATGGAGGCCTATGTAGACAACATCCTCATCAAAAGTCTAACCACCTTGGCTTTCTTGTTAGATGTGAGGGAGGTCTTCAGCATCCTGTGGGATTCAAGGATGAAGTTAAATCCTAAGAAGTGCGTCTTCGGCATCATTTCGGGAAAATTCCTAGACTATTTATCTGGTTTCCCTCCGGGGAATCGAAGCTAACCCTGATAAGGTCAAGACCATCCAGGACATATCCCCACCTCGAAACTTCCAAGAAGTTCAGAGGTTAAATGGGCGTCTGGCCGCATTGAACCGTTTCCTGTCTCAATCTGCTGAGAAGGCCTTACCCTTCTTTAAGGTGTTGAAGAAGGCCGACCAATTCGCCTGGACCAAAGAATGCCAGCAAGCTTTCGACCAATTGAAACAATATCTGCACCACCTTCCCACTCTCGCTTCACCTCGGTCCGAGGAAAAGTTGCACCTCTACCTCTCCATGGCTGATGAAGCTGTCAGCACTGTGCTCATCCGATACGAGGGCACTCAAGTGCTCGTTTACTATGTCAGTCGAGTTCTCCGCCGAAAATTCGGTATACCCAGGTGGAGAAGCTTGTGTTAGGATTAGTCCATTTAGTTCGACGACTGAATCCTTATTTTCTAGTTCATCCCATCTCCGTTAGGACAGATCAGCCTATTCGGTAGATATTGATGCGTCCCGAGACTTCTAGACACCTTACCAGGTAGGCTGTCGAATTAGGAGAGTACGATCTGTCATATGAGCCACGTATTGCCATCAAAGCTCAAGCATTAGCAGATTTTCTTGCCGAGCTCACCTTCTCGGAGAGCCAAGACATCACTTCCGCCACCACCAAAGCGTCCGAGCTATATTTATGGATGTTGTATGTGGACGGATCTTCTAACGGAGATGGCAGTGCCACAGGATTGCTCCTGGAGAGTCCCCATGGAGAAGTGTGCTCATACGCCCTCCGTTTTGATTTCCCGGCGACTAATAATGAAACTGAATACAAGGCTCTGATTGCGGGGCTTCAGTTAGTCCGCAGACTTGGTGCTCAACGAATCCATGTCCCAGCGACTCCCAGCTTGTTTTATGCTAAGTACTTGGTGAATATGAAACCAAGAATGAGACCATGTGGCGATATCTCTCCAAAGTTCACCAACTCACCGCATACTTCGAGTCTTTCGAAATCCAAAAAATACCCCGGTCGCTGAACAGACAGGCTAACGCCTTATCCCGACTAGCTTCCACATCATTTTCCGACCTCAACAAAGCGGTCTTAGTGGAAGTGCTGAACGAGCCAGGATACATGGAAGGGACGGCCTGTCCCATGCACCCGGGAGCCACATGAATGAGCCCATTCATCCTATTCTTAAGCCAGGGAATCCTTTCCGAAGACCAAGCCGAAGCAAGAAGAAACCAACGCAAAGCTGCTCGGTACGCACTCCGCGATAGAGAGTTGTATAAATGATCTTATCTTGGCCCATGGTTGAAATGCATTACACCCGAGGAAGGACGCCAAGTCCTCCACAAGGTACATGAAGGCCTATGTGGGGCTCATGTCGGACACAGGATGTTGGCCAAGAAGGCCCTACTTCTCGGGTTTTTCTAGCATTCTGTCCGACAAGATGCCCAAGACCTCGTTTTCGACTGCCATTCCTGCCAGGTCCATGCCCCCGAACGCCACCAGCCCTCATACATCATAGTCCCTATCACTTCTCCCTGGGCGTTTGAGCAGTGGGGGACAGACATCATCGGTCCCTTCCCTAAAGCTGTCGCAGGGTATACCTTTCTTGTAATCGCCGTGGACTACTTTTTCAAGTGGGTCGAGACCGAGATTCTAAGGACCATCACAAGGCTGGCGGTTCAAAAATTTTTCTAGAAATGCATTGTTTGCCGCTTCGGCATACCTCAGGTTATCATTTCAGATAATGGGAGGCAGTTTGCTGAGAATCCGTTTAAAAGTTGGTGCGAGGATCTCGGCATCAAGTAATACTTCACTTCGGTAGGCCACCCCAAGCCAACGGTCAAGTAGAAAACTTCAACCGAACTCTCTTGCATGGCCTTAAGACCCGAAGACACCAAACTGGATCATCATGGGTAGAAGAACTCCCCAGTGTCCTGTGGTCTTATCGGACTACGTCGAGATCGGCCACACAAGAGACTCCTTTCTCCTTAACGTACGGCTCCGAAGCAGTCATCCCAACTGAGATCCTGACACCTAGTCCTCGGATTGAGGTCTACGTGGCCGAGGCAAATGAGAGAGAAAGAATGATGGACCTCGATCTCGTCGAAGAAAAAAGAAATGTCGTCTCGGCCCGGGTGGTTTCATACAAAAACACCCTGGCCCGTTACAATAATGCCTACGTGAAACATCGCCGATTCCAACCAGGAGACTTGGTCCTCAGAAAAAACTCAGTCAGCCAAGCTGAACTTCAAGGGAAACTATCCCCTAAATGGGAGGGCCCTATTGAGTTGTGGAATCTAACCTAAACGGGTATTGTAAGCTAAGCTATCGAGACAGTTCTCTAGTGCCGAGGACTTGACACGCCGAGAACCTTAGATTGTAGTATGCTTGAGAATTTTAACAAGTTGTGAATTGAGTCATTTCGTTATTTTTTAATACCTTGATATACATATCCACTATTAAAAAATAAAGGGGACAAGCAGGGGACGAAGCGAGAAAGTAAAAGAGCCGAGATGAGAAAAAATAGAAAGTTCATTTCATGAAAAGGACATTACAAAAAGAATAAAATAACTAAGGTCAGGAGAGCTACTAAGCACCTCCCGCCTCGGTATTCTTTTAACACCCACTAGTCTAGACCCCGGTCTCGGCTCCCTCTTGGCCTGTCTTCTCGCCGGTCTCTCCCACGCCGGGATGAGGTTCTCCTCCTCTTTCGTGCTCCTCGCCGGTCTTTTCCCCGCTGAAATTAGCCTCTTCTCCTCCCCCTTCCTCCTCGAACACCTAATCGAGCTCAGATAGCCATTTGTTGAATTCGTCCCGGACCTCGGCCAGGTTTCGCCCAACTTGGATGCCTTCGGCCATCCGATCGTACAATTCCTTGGAGTCCTTGTTGTAGTTGGCCTTATTCTTCAAGGACTCCAAGGCCTCGGAAGAGAGGTGAGGAGCAGCCTCCTCAATGGCAGGTGTGTAGTTGAACATAAAGCTCAGCATGGTCAGTTCTCCGAGGTCTTTGGTGAAAGTCTCGAATCTCCGAAAAGCTCCCACTGCCGAGGCTTCAGCATCCTTAACCGAAGGCCTCGGACCTCCGGAAAGTCTCCACCACCGAGGCCCCAGCACCCTCAAGTGCCTACTCGTGGGATTTCTTCACCTCGTTCTCCCTTTTCTGCTCCTCCTCGAGAGCCAATCTGAGGCTATTTATGGTAGCCTCGGCCTCTTCCTCCTTCGCTTCAACTTGCTACAGCCGACTCTGAAACTCGGTCTTCTCGGACTCTGGCACTGCTAGCTGTTTCTCCAGCTTCTCTATTTTATCTTATATCTTGCTGGAGTCTTGCTCCTCGACCAGGCCACAATATCGCTGAGCCATCTCGGTCACAAAGGTTGTGGTGGACGCCGTGGCCACCATGATGCTTTAGACCACCTCGGCCGGAGTTAGTTTGCTCGTAAATTCCACGTCCCTCAGCAAGCTTGATTGCATTACCAACTCCTACGTGACCCGAGGCTGGGTGCACCTGTCGTTGACCGAGAGCTTCTAACTCGGACACCAATGCTCGCCGGGATGCATCTTGTCTCCCCCAAGAAACACAGGAGGGCTATGGAAACAGTTCCATAGCAAGGACCCGTGACCGGATTGACTGGGGGCCTCAGCTGTTTGCCTCGGCCGTGAGGAGGTAAAACAACTGTGACTCCTTGAGTTACCGCCCCTTTTGGTGCTGATGAGGTGGAATCCATAGCTGCTGCTGCCGAACTGCTCTTGGCTGCCGTGGCCGAGGTGCTCTTGGCCACCTTAGCCTTGACAATTGGCCCTTGTGGTTTCTTCTTCGGCGGTGGTGTCGATGTCTCATCCGAGCTCTTCCGTTTCGGCCTCTTGGCCACCTCTGCCGAGCCGGAGGTTATGATATCAGATAGTCTAACCACTGCACAAGAAGCAAACATTATTATTTGTAACAATCGAAGTGAAAAGAAAGCTAAGAAAGAAAAGTTACAAGGCTTCATAAGTCTAGTGGAAAAGAAGGGAGGCTTCTCAGGGTCGATCACGGCTCGGCTAATCCCCATGTCGACCAACACTGCCTCAGGGTAGTCCCAACAATTGATCTGAATCCCTGACCCCATCAGCTTCCGAAAGGCCTCTTCGTTATGATCCCCTGGGGAAGGGTCGGCTTTCGACTTAAGCGGCCTCCACTAAAAATCCCAAGGGAAGTCCCCGACGGTGACGAAAACGAAGTCGTACTTCCAATTCTTTATCGAAGTGGGAGCGTCGACCACGAGCTTTGGCATAGAATTGTTCTAGTTGCAGATATAGAACCATCCCTTATCCATCCCATGCACCTTGAAGGTGTAGCACCAGCAGAAGAGATTAATGGTGGGGGTCACTTCTTGATGTTGGCATAGCATCTCGAACCCCACCAAAATATGGACCGCGTTCGGGGTGAGCTGAGTGATCTTGATGCCAAAGTGCCGGAGTACGTCCCTGAAAAACCTCGACGTCGGCATCCTCAACCCGGCCTCCAGCTGCGGCAAGTAGATCGCCACTGTGCCCATTGGTGGCCTTTTGGCCGAGTGGGTCGGCCCTGGCGATTTGATGACGTATCCCGCCCCGATGGGGTATTTCCTTATCACTTTCTCGCCCATCTCTCTTCTGACGCGGCTCCTGAACATTAGCATATTGCTGAAGTCAATGTTGGAGATGTCCATCGGAGCGACTGGATCCAGCATGCCCTCATCGTGGGGGATTTCAGTTCCGAGATCATCATTGTATACGACATCGGAACCAGCCTCGCTCATCTTGGAAGATTCCTCTTCCGGGGCGGTCTCGACAGTCTCTTCCTCAGTAGTTTCTTCCGTTGCACCGGACGTTGACTCCTCAGAACGGGACGAGGTCTTGTCTTCTGAGGGGTCGGGCCTTTCCTCAGCTTGGTAGATCGGCGTCACGGTTTCTTTATGGGTTTTAGCCGTTCTAGCCATGTATGAAAGATGAGATGAAAAGAAAAATACTTACTATTGACTAAGGAATCAGACGAGAACAAAGGCCTCGGCTGAAGGAACTGATCTCGGCAATGCTCACAAATTTGCAAGTCTGATGCGAAGATGGAAAATGATGGGTAGTGCGGTGAAACGGACCCCCTATTTATAGGGGTTAGAGGGAATCCGAAGAGGCGGCAAGAATGCGAAGAGGCGGCCACGTTCAAATTTAAAAGGACGTCTCTCTCTCTCTCTCTCTATCTTTCTTCATTGATATCCCGTCCTTTCAACTGGCACCCCCCTCTGCACGAAGCGTCTCACTGCCTCACGACATGACGGTTACCCATAACCGTTCTGCTCACCACGTCCTCTCAACTGACCTGCCCACGTGTCACACCCCTTCATCTTCCGGAACAGGTTCAGATCCCAGAATCTAAAATTCTTCAGCACAAGGAAGCCGTGGTACCCTATGAGCCCCTATGCTCCCGAGGCATGGGGGGCTTATTGAGGATGCTTACCTTGGCCGTCGTAGAGGCCGAGGTCATCTCATGTCATCCTCATATATGCCGAGATGATGTCTCCTAGACACGACCCCCGGGGTCCGACCAGATCTCAGGTCCACAGCATGGATGACCTCTATACTTTAGGCATTCCACTTCGGTTGCACACTGATGATGTCAACCTGACACAATATAGACCCAGTGCTTTATCTGAAAAGCACCTGATGCTTTTAATGGCTACTGTACAGGACTTTTTGTCAGTATGTCCAGACTGCTACTGTGTCAGAGAGACCTCCTGGTAGGGGACAGAGCCGTATTGGCCAGGATGTGGGTCCCACTAGCATGAGCCCTCCATTCTGTCTTCCACTCCTGCCCTATAAATATCCCCCATTCACTCCAACAAGTAAGACTATTGTCACATCCTTACTGTTCATTACTCTTTACTTTTTCTATATACTGACTTGATCGTCGGAGTGATCCCAGTGGAGAAGCCCCACCACTCACTTCGGATAAGCGAGTTCACCATACCACCTTTGAGAAAGGACTGATTTCGGTCGGTTCTACTACCCACCAGAAATCACCTCTTCACACACAAATATGGAAGCAGAGGCTATGGCACTCTTGGAGGGCCTTCGGCATTGCAAAAACTTGGGATCGACAAAAGTGATTGTGCAAATGCTCAACTCAGTAAACCACACCTCACCTTCACCATGGAGGATTGACGGTGTCTTAAGGCAAATACGACTTGAGTTAGCCATGGCTGATTTGGCTACAGGGAGATCAATTCAGCAGCTGATGAACTAGCATAGCACACGGCTAATACCAGGCAATCTGCCACGTATGATGCAGCAATGCTCCCAAAAGGCGTAAAAGGCATTTCTAGCTTGGAAATTAGACATTTTCCTTATAATCGATCACGGCACGCCTTCTATAATTCGGCTGTCAATAATTAATAAAATTCATAGTTTTAAAAAAAATTAACAAATTGAAGAACAGTTGAATTTGTTGTATATATATCACGAAGCTTTAGTTATCTTAATTGGCTTTCATGAGCTTGATATTCTAAAAGGTTCATTGAAGTATTAGGAATATGATTTCTCATGTTGAGTATTTAGCAGTTGCTAAGCAACATAATGTATAGATAGGTTAGTATATGTTTTGAAAGAGGAAAGTGTGTTCCTCATTTTGCCTATGCTCGTATTTGTAGCGATTTTGAACAATTATTTTACTTCTTTATTTTAGTGCTTCTTTTATTTTCTTGGAACCAAAAATTTGTATTTTTTCCAAACACAATGCATAGATTTATACATATTTCATAACATGCATATCATCTTTGCATGAACACACAAAATATTGCCATCTCTAGATTTCTTACAGACTAAAAAAAACTATTCACAAATCATCCAACTATTGCTCAAACCATAGTCATACATAAAAGTTTTCCCTTACTAAGTGAGACTATAACTTTATCATATGCATCTGCTTTTAGTAAGTGCTTTAAAAATACTAAATCTTAATTTTAAAATCTTACTAGATCTATTTCTCATAGCCAAACCTATATTCTCACAAAATCTAACAATTTAGACACCTATTTAGACATGTGTGAGCTAAAAACTAGTATGTAATATAGTGTAGGAGCTCAACACAAATACAAATGGGAGCTTTATTGAAAAAGAATGCTTATTTGCTTTTTATATTATCAGATTTTTACACCCTCATTTTGTCATAAGAAAGAAAGGGATAATCAAGACTCTAGAATTCAAAATTTTTTACGAGTTTTCATGATGAACCAAAAACAATAATAAAAGAATTAATTATAACTTGTTGGTCCTAGAACAGCCTTAACAATTTGAGAAAAATTAAATTCAAGAATAATAGCTTTACTAATTCATCCAGCAATAACATCAAATAGAGAATGACGAAGAAAAGTAAAGAGATTAGGTAAAGAAAATGCTGTAAGGCCCAAAGACAACCTAAGAAGGGGGCGAATTAGGTTGATTAAAAAACCTTAATTGAGTTTATGCACTTTTTTTTTAATAAAAATTTACCTTCTTTTCTAGTAGTGATCAACCAAGTAAATTTAAAGAAGAGAACAATGTTGATCAGAAATAAGAGAGTATATAAACAATGAGAATTTTATTAAACAAAAAAAATAAGATAGAGTATCAAACCGATTGTCTACCAAGCTATCTTCAAACTTGAAGACCAATCACAAAGATGAGCACATTCTCTTTGGAGAACAAAATCAACTCAATGTACAATGGAGGGATCACTTCCTCCTTACCCCAAGCCTCACTTAGTTAAGTTAGGAAATTTTACTATCACTCAGATAACCCTCAACAAAGCTACACTATTGAAAATTTCAAACACAAGAGAAGTGTTTACAAGAAATTCATACCACTTGGAGAACAAATCTTGCTTGGGAGACTATTTTCTAACTAAAATATCTCTTGAGATCTTGTAAACAAAGTGAGCAAAAGTCCCTCACTGGTTCAGAATCGTTTGTATTTAAAGGGGACCAAAAATGGGCTTCAATAATGCTTCCAACGGATAGTAGGCAGATGAAGAATCAGCTAGCCGTTGGGGCCGTCGGACGTCCGACAGATTAATCACCGTCCGATCCCATCGTCCGAAAATCAGCCAAGTTGTCGTTCGGATGTCTGATGGGATATTATCGTCCGACAGCATCTGCATCCGAACGTCGTCAGAGAGTCATCAAAACTTTGCAAAATTTCTCGGACGTCTGATGCGATCGATGTGCGTCCGAAGCGTGCGTCTGATCCTCCCGGACGTCCGATGCTTCCTTACGAGCGTCCGACAGAGTTTCTTTCTTGATGTTCTTCATTCTTTCGGACGTCCGACAGCTTCCTTTAGGACGTCTGACATGAGTGCCCTATTTTTGCTTTTTCTTTTGGTTGATTTTCTTTTCTTGACACCTTTGTACCTGATTCTCTTAAAAGCAAAACACTTATATTTGAAGAGAATTAGATAAACATTTCAAAGTGCTTTGTAATTATCAAAATCAAGAATAACATTCACCCTCTTTTTGATGATGACAAAACAAAAGTTTGAAATGAAATTTGATGACATCAAATAGGCTCCCCCTTTCTCACTCAATTGTAGAAAAAATATCTCCCCCTCAATCGTAGAACTCCCCCTCACTTGGCTACTTATTATCCATATTATCCGTATTCATATCTACACCATCTCTCCCCCTTTTTATCATCACAAAATTCAAAATGCAAAGATACATTTGGAGAACTAGTAACAAAGATTTGACCATATATCCAACCATTCAGAGCAAAATGATCTTACGAGCATTACATCCATATTTCCAACCATTCAACCAAGCAAAATGTAAAGATTCAACCATTCACAAACATTACAAACATATGTCCAGTTTTGGACATTACAAAACACCAAATGACACCAAGCACCAGAATTCAATAGATAAAAAGAGTTCAAGGCAACTATCTAACATTCAGCAAATAAAAACAGTCAAACAGAATGCAAATGATCCTAATAGGACTAGTGATCCTAAATGATAAGCTAAGAGGATCCAGGCGTCCTTCGAGTAAGCTGATACTGAGAGAGATCCTCCTCCTCAGTGTCTTCATCATCTTCAGCAACTTCACCAACTGGTTTCTTGCCTTTATCAGATGTGGAAGGATCATGTGGTGCCACGGGAGTAGAGGGGAGGTCGATAGGAGCAGGACTCATAGAGCGAACAGGGGCTGCTGAACTTGGATCATTGGAGCGTGGCTCCTTGCCAGGAGGGACTTCCTCAACCACAGGTGGGGGAAAAAGAAAATCCTTTTTATCTAGGAAGTCAGCTTGTTGCTGGGATGACATGGTGAGCATGAGACCATGTTCAAGAAGCAGAACATGTTGCTTAAGGTCTCGAAGGAGCTCAACCACCTCAGAATTTGAAGAAGAAGATGCCTTAGTGGCAGTTTTCCTAGGATGAATAGAGGTCGGTGCAACAAACGATGGAGTGTGAAGTGGATCATGTGCAGCCTTGGATCTAGGTTCATTATAAGTGTCCCCCTTATACGCCCACAAATTATCCCTAAAGACAAGATTTTTGCGCTCAAAATAAGCCTTAGTGAAGGCAGAGGAAAATGTTTCTTTGGGACAAACAACAAGGATAGGTACTTTGTAAAATTCAAAAACCTTTTGAAAGAATTTTCCATAGGACAGTTTTCTACGAAAATCAGTGGTATAGCGAAGTAAAAACTTGCACATGACAAAGCCAAAGTCAATGCGAATTTTTTCTCGAAAACAATAAAATAGATACAGCTCCATTTTATTTGCATCTGTTATATGACCGTCAGTAGGCACAAGCAGATTTGAAATGATTGAAAAAGCAATAAGATTCACAGGGGCAAGGTCATTTAGTTTTGCATCAGCAAGGGCAGAAAATTTCTTTCGAAAATAGGTTAACATTTTAGCATTATCAAAGTGATTATCAGCAGTAGGATACTCTTTATAAGAAAAGAAATTGGCAATTTTACTTTTGCATTCTGGTTCAATAACAGTATTTAAAATGGCATTCACAGTTTCAGGATCAAATACTAAGTCAACCCCATTTACCCTGGACATAATTTCAGTGTGATCAGTGCCTTTCTTAAGATTGGCAAAGAATTGATACAGCATTTCAAAGTAATAAACGTTAGGCATGGAAATGATATGTGACCATTTCTGGAATTCAAAGAGATTAAGAATTGACTCTAAACCAATCTTGCGGAATTCAGAAAGATTTATGGTTCATTGAGGAATGAAACCTTATCAAGGAATGTTTTTCTTTGGCAGCAGCATCAAAGAATGGGGAGACGGTGGTTGATTGGGAAGGCCGTTGAGATGGAGTTCCTTGTCCGGATCCAGGCTAAGTGGAAGGCCGGAAAGTTTGAGTCTTTACTGCTTTTGAAGCGTTTGGATGATCTTATGACCTTAGGAGAATCCACATCTTCATCCCTGAGTGTGTGCTTGTATCCGGCAGGGACTTTTCCTCCTCTTAGATTCACCATTGTGTGAAATGTGTGAAATGTATGATGCGAATGATGCACACAGTGGTATGGGAGTGACTCACACAAGAATTTTGGGTTAAAGAAGCTTTGAAGATGATTGAGCAGAGCGGTTATGAGAAAGTAGGGTTTTGAGGGAAATTTGGGATCTTTCGAAATGTGATGAGATTTGGTAAAAAGATCCAAAAATTGAACTCGCAATGATCAGGAGAAGTTTTTGGTTGAGTCAATTTTGGAATGAGTGCTTCAGAAAAGCACGAATTGAATGTGAGCAGGATAGAGGTTTCCGTCCGAGTGAGAAGAGAAGAGGAGAGTTCTGAAGCAAATGAGGAGGGAAGTCACTTTAAAAAGGGTACCATTGTGAGAACCCTGAAAATGCTTATATAAATAATATTTCATGTGTCAATTGCATTTTATTTGCTCTTTAATATTTTCTAGTACTACTTTGATTTGTTGGCAATTAATTACGTAAAACATGTTTACGTGGAAGTTTATATAATTTCCTAAGTAATGAATCCCTTGATTTCGCTAATCTAAGCTACGACTTGTAGAGCTAGATTAAATTTTCTTCTTGTATTAACACAAATGTTAGATTTTTATTACAAGGTCAAACTTGATTTTAATAAGAAACTAATAAAGTAAGAATGTTGGGAACCTTAATATTAAGTTGTAACCTATAAAAAAATTCGATAAAAATGGGTTAGGTATATTAGGATATGATTAGACGTTCAAAGCATTTTGGGGACAAGTTTTGGAGCTTAATTAGGACCAAGGACCGGAGTGGCTAATTGGAGGATTAGTAGAAAGACTAAAACACCCTCACCATTTCACCAAATACCACTCACGGCCACAACCATTCCCTGCTCAACCAAACAGCCCCCGGACACCATGATCACCAGCCATCCAAGCTGGCCAACCGCAGCTCCACCACCTCTGCCGCCCAATCCCTCACTTCACCACTGCCGTACTCAAGCCCTGCCACACACCACCGCCCAAGCCTGGCCAACCACAACTTTCACCACTGCCGTACTCAAGCCCTGCCAACACTCAACCACTCTCCAAAACCGCAGCACCACCCACATCATCAGCCATAACCTCTGCTCACCTCTACCGCAGATTGCATTCTGCTTTCACTTTGTTTGTATCGCCAAGAGAAGAGAGGGAGAGACCGAGCTGCTATACCCATCCCTGTTCGTGAGCTAGAGGAGAGGAAGGGGAGAGCTAGTGGACATCGTAGGAGCTGCTGACCATCACCATCTGCATCAAACCAGCAACCACCAGCCACAACCAATCCAGCTTCGTGTGTGAGAGCCGAGAGGATAGAAACTCCTCCAATTTCTGACCGACACCTTAACTTGCTGTGAGGTGATTAATTGTTTAACCAATTAAAAAAAAAAAAAACATAAGTTCAAGTCTTATAAGAGCTTGCATGGGGAGGTTAAGGCATCCGGATGGGATTTTATTTTAATTCTGAAAAGAATTTCTGTTTCATAATAATAGAGAAATTTCCGTGAGCTTACTTTGATTTTTGCAGTCTAAATTGGTTTTAATTTTGTGATATGAGTTATAACCATCATTACATAGCTAATATCAAGGATTAGACTCTGCATGTAATTGATTAAGTGTCATGCATAAGAATAATTGGGCCTGGTTTAATCTGGAATTTAAGAAGGTGAAAACAGAATTTTCTTTTAGATATACGGATGTCTTGTTGTAGCTGCCAAGCTGAATTTTCTGGACTGACTTGATAGCTAATAAATTCAGAATTTGTGCATTAGTAATCATGGAGTAAAATTGAAAGACCTCAACTGATGATATTAACAAATAAAGAACTAATGAGATTAAAAAAAAAATCCTGTTTTGGTTGTGCATGAATCTGCCGAGAGAATTAGTATGGAATTGTAACTGGAATTCTTTTTGCTTGTGATCATTCGAGTTCTCTAGTGCAAATAGCCGAGTGAAACTTAATGTGCAAGATGTCTAGGACCCTGCAAATTAATCCTATGAAGTTAGTTGACGATTTAAAGAACCCAGAAATTCTGGTTTGAGGGAACCCTTTTTGCCGAATCTGATTAGGGAATGATTTGCTTAAATTGTTTAATTAGCCTAAATTTTTGATGAGCTGTGGTTATTATCTTAACTAACTAGGGGAAGATAAAATATCTAAGGGGCCTGCATGTTGAGTTACACGATTAGATAAGGAAGCTAGGAACTTGGGAAAAATTCTGGTTTGTGAATTGGATTCTTATGAACTGAAAATTTCTGAAGATCTTGAATCTGAAAAATAATTCCCAATCTGTCTTATGGTGGTGACTAGAGTGAATAAATGCAACTAACTAGTTAACAACATGTGAACCGAAGCTTGCTTGAAGTCTTGTATCATGGCTAACCAAGAAAATAAAAATGAAAACAGAAAGTATTTCATGATCTACCATCCGAACCTAGTAACCACAAATTCTGGATTTGTGTGATGATTATGGTTATAGTAGGAACCTGGAATGTTTTTGGAATCATTGCTATTACTGGAATTTCCTTGTGAATTACATATAGCTTGAACATGGAAACTTTAAAGATTGTAACAGTGGTTTAACTCCAACTTCTGAATGGAAATCTTGCATTGTTTAGCTAAGTCATTGCATGGGAATGAGAGAGCTTAATAGCCTGCTTCACCCAAGTAAATGAAGTAAAAACAGAAAATTTCCTTCACGCAAGATTCATCCGTAGTGGACTAAGCAGATTTTTGAAAATTTTGGGAAGTTTAGCTCTATCGCTCGAATTTGTTTAAGAACCAGAATTCCCGGCTTGACTCTAGAATGTATTTCCCTAAGTTGTTAGGAACACGAAATGCATGACTAAATGCACAAGTAGTCTGTGGAATCTGTTTGGCAATAAATCATTTGATATCTTGGGAATTCGTTTTCGAATTAAGTAAAGTGCAGTTATGAGATAAGCTGGAAATTTTCCAGCCTTGGTCATGTTTGATAAAGTAGTACGTGTGGATTACTTTATATATCTTGGAGCTGTGGAAAAATTGTATTGTTTCTGAATTTGCTTTATAATACCTTGAGATGGTCATGCCTTGGATTTTGGGGTGACAATGTGATCATTGGTTCTAAATAACTGTTAGCGGTTTTAGATATTTGATATGTTAGCTTGGTGGTCACAGGAATTACTGGTTGAGTGCTAAGGGCCAATGATTGATGAAGCCCTTAGCCATTGAAATGACTTCTTTTATAAAGTACTACTGGATGACGGAAATTAACTGCTGGAATGTCTTGGGACTTCACTTCTATTCTATTTGCTTATATTGGGTTGCTGAAACCAAGTGCTAAAGATTGATGAAGTCTTGGTTGATTTATTGAAAATTTATTGAAGGTGGGCCCTATGAATTCCCACCCTGCATGGATAACTGAATTGCTGAAATTGTGTAGAAATCTGTGCTACTACTTTGTGAAACTGTGAGTTGATAAGTACTGATTACCAAGTGCTAAGTATCGACGAAGCCTTGGTAAATTTTCCTGCTTATGCCTAGATATAAATTTGTTGGAACACAGGGCTAAGAATTAACGAGCCCTAGTGTTATTACTGTTTAGATTCTAATTGTGCAATATTGAGAAAACGTGATTTTGGATTGGAATCGAAAATGTGAGAAGTTGTACCGACCTTGTGACTCCAAGTAAACGCTTGACTAAGTAAATGAAAAAATATTTTGCTTTAAGTCTCGAGAGGTACAGATTTAGCATCATATTGCTAAACATAGTGTCTACTATTTTTGCCTTAGAAACTTGGGCAACATGACTTTTACCCCTTAAGTTAGACTAGCCTTATCAATTTGGGGAAATGATTCTCCCAGACTCAAAACCTTAGTTTTGTTCCAATTTCCTTCCTTCGTTATAAATCGTTTAAGGCTAGTCGGAACTAAGGAAAATTTAAAAGGTGAAACTCGATCATTTTGGTTTTTAAACGTAGCAACCTGCTGGGCAAGAAGAAAAGAAAAACCTTATTCTAGCAACATTTTTCAATAGACCTTACCCTAAAGCCTTAGCAAAGATTTTGCAAGCACCGCCACTCAAAGGAACTTTTTCTCAAGGTATACTCTTAGCCTCGATATTTAAATAGCTTACCGACTTATTTTAAGAAAATAATAATAGTATTTTCTTCGAGGAAAAGTATTCCAGAAATCTTATAAGAAAATACTGTACGGTTCTCACAAGCTCGATTCCAAGTAAAATATTTTGAGAAAAAGTAAACTAGCATCATGCTAGAAAACTCTACATGCGCAAGCCAACAGTTCCAATAGAAAACTTATGGCTTAAATTCTGATATCCTAGGATTTTACGAGGACGCGGAACTCGATCCTCAATCCAATATCTGAACTTCACTCTTGGTGAGTGTCCCTGCTTGTTCTATGTTACGTGGTTAAGCACTTTATCAATTCGCTATGTGATGATTGCCAAAATGCAATAAATGATTTTGACCCATCGAAGTGAGCAGTGTGTACTTTATCGCACTAGCCGTTCGAGTGGTGACATGTGTGAAACATTTTCTAATGAATCTAAATGTAGTTGCGTCGCTGGGTGAATCCCTCGACATCTGAATCCAACTACCATAACATCTGAATCTGTGAATCAAAATGTAGTTAGTCGCTGGGTGAATCCCTCGACATCTGAATCTAACTACAAAAACATTAAACCTAAACGTAGTTAGTCGCTGGGTGAATCCCTCGACATCTGAATCTAACTACAAAACCCTTGAATCTAATTGTAGTGAGTCGTTGGGTGAATCCCTCGACATCTGAATCGATCTGCAATAAAGTCGTTGGGTGAATCCCTCGACAAATTTTATTACGGGTATATCTCGAGTATACTGCGTCGGTAGATGAAGTTTGGGCCCAAAGCAGAGGTATGAACGGTGACGGGTTAGGATTAAAATAAGTGTATCTACATGGAAATTAAGTAGGGAAAGTTGACGGAGGGTCAACTACGATGGTATCTGATCAAGCGTGGAAAATGGCTCCTGAGAGCCCTTGTATCCTACCTTGTGCTGTTACACGCTTTCCTAACTGTTTCGATTTGATTTAAATTATTAACCGCTGTTTGATTTATGTGATTGCATGTTTTGGGGCACCACTGAGCTTTAGCTCACCCCACGTTTATTGTTTTCCTTAACAGGGTCTGGATACTGAGAGCTGGATGCTTACTTATGTTTTCCTTTTTGGATTGTATTTGAATATTATAACCTAATATATGGGTTGTAATGTGTTATTTGGGATAATTCACTTTTCCTTTGGATTGCCACTTGAAGCTGGAAAATGTGTAACCTTAATTCGATTACTTGGCTTGTAAGTTGTATTATGGATTTATGAATTTTATCTTTACGGTTTGCTATGACTTTGTACTTTAATAAGTAGCACGTGGGACGTTTAAGGGTCTCGACTGGCGATTTTATCATCGCTATCTTTGAAGATACTGTGGCTTTAAGGATGACTCCATTCGAGGAAACTTGTTTTTGTAATAATTTAAGTTATCCTTGAAAGGATTTGGGCTAGAATGCTTGCGTGAGTCCTGGCGAGAGTTGGGCAGACGGCCCGCCAACCCTTTGGTTAGCCTCAGGGGGAAGTGGGGTCGCCACAGGTGGTATCAGAGCCTAGGTTAGAAAAGTTATTCAAGAGACTTAATAGATGTGTTAGAAACCCTAATCCTCTCTAGAAATAAGAATGGAGACCTTAGTTATACGTTAAGTGATATCCGATCCAATTAGCTATTTAAGTTCTAACCTTTAAGTTTTGATCATTTTGTAGGTATGGAAAATGGAAACGGACATGCTAACGGGGGTAGTGCGGCTAATGGACATGCGGAGCCGCTTAGATCCATCTCCTACAGGCCACGAGGTGGAGGAGCTCATATACGTTACTCACCTGCTGACAGGCACCCTAGGTGCCAGTGCCGAGCCATGTATGCGTATCCGAATGAGCTAGTGTTATCCTTAGACGATGAGCGCCACCACTTGAGGGACGCTAACTCCATCCTGATACAGGACGTGGAGGAGCTGGGTATAATGGTGGATACTCAGTTTGACCGCATAGCTGATTTAGAGGTTAGGCTCACTGCTGAGCATCATCTACTGGAGGCTGCTCGCCTGGAGATAGAGCGGCAAAAGGCTAGGGCGACTCGATTAGCAGAGAGGATGCGTGATAGGAGCGCAGGCATCAGGGCTGATGCTGCGATGATGATGGATGAGGCCACTGGCTTTATTCAGGGTGGTGAGCAGGCAGGGATAGAGGAGGATCCGGAGGAGGACCCAGAGGAGGACCCGGAGGAGGATCCGGAGGAGGACGTTGCTCCGGATAGCCCTGCTCAGGGTTAGATTAGGACTTACCTGGTTACACTAGACATAGAAGGCTAGGCAAGGAACATTAGTTATGTCATCAAGTTTTGTCTAGGTGGATGACTTACCTTTGAGGCACTATATCCCTAATTTTTGTATAAGGGATTACCTGTGTGTATTTGTGTTAGTTGATGTGCCTTACTTTTGGAAATGTCCCAACTTGTTATTTATATGAATTTTATGTGGAATTATATGTTAAGCGTTTTATTTATCTTTTCTCTATGTCCATATTGATTTCATTTATCAAAAAGAATGGTAATAATCATAAATAAATAATACTTTTGCCTAATTGACCTATCCTTCCGTAATAGGCATATTTAGAATATGGATCGCCAAGTGATAGGAAGGAGCCGGGGAAGACCCACTAGACAACACCCGGAAGCGGGTGGTGATAGGGAACCCGAGGTCGAACAAGACCAAGGGCAGGAAGGCGTGGCCGGAGACCGGGTGGCCACCGCAATTGACCGTATTACTGAAGTTCTTGAGCGATTGACTGATCGCCAAACCACTGAACCAGTGCATCAACCAGGAGGCCCAGTTGACTCCGATGATCGGGCACTGGAAAGGTTTCTGAAATTTGGACCTCCCAAATTTTATGGAGGACCCGAGCCGGAAGTGGCCGAAGGCTGGTGGGAGAGAATCACTGAGATTTTCGCCGCTTTGAACTATACTGAGGAGCGAAAAGTGACTTTTGCTACCTTCCAGTTTGAGGAAGCTGCCCGCTCCTGGTGGAACCTGGTAAGGGTTACCTGGGAGACTAACCATACGCCAAGGACTTGGGCGAACTTCACAAGGGAGTTCAATGCCAAATTCCTTCCACCTCTCATTCAGGAGAAGAGAGAGGATGATTTTATTAGATGCAAACAAGGGGCGATGAGTGTCGCCGAGTATGAAGTCCAGTTCACAAAGCTGTCACGCTTTGCACCTGAGTTGATAGCCACCGAGCAAAGGCGTGTTCGGAGGTTTGTGCAGGGTTTGAATGTGGAACTACAGGAAAGTTTAGCTGTTGTAAGGATAGATACCTTCGCTGAGGCTGTAGAAAGAGCGCAGCGAGTTGAAGTAGCCAGAGCTCAAGTGAAGTCTTTTCAGTCCAAGAAAAGATTTGCTCCTAGCAGTAGTCGGGAGCCGACTTTTGGAAATGCTCCACCGGCCAAAGTGGGCCGAGGAACTAGTGGAGTGAATAGTTCTGGAGCACCACGAGGCGCCCAAGCGAGAGGAAACGGGGCCAGGAATGCAGGAGGACGAAATATTGGAGCTAGAGGGGGACCAATTGGAAGAGGACAACCTAGGAATCGGCCGCAAGGGGTCGAGCAATAGTTCCTCAAGTGACATGTGCCTATTGCAAGAAACCTGGTCATTCTATGGATAGTTGCTGGAAGAAGCAAGGAAGGTGCTTGAGATGTGGAAGCAGTGAGCACCAAATCTCAGGATGTCCAAAGGTGCAGGAAGGAACTCCTCAGAAAGCTAGACCAAACACTTCTGGAGGGAGCCGGCCAACAGTTCCTGCCAGAGTGTATGCTATAGATGATCAACCCGTACCTGATTCCTCGGAAGTTGTGGAAGGTACACTTCCCATTTTTCATAGACTAGCTAAAGTGTTAATTGACCCTGGTGCAACGCATTCATTTGTAAATCCATCTTTTATGTCCGGAATAGAAGTGCAACCTGTTAGATTACCCTACGATCTTGAAATTAGGACACCAATGGGTAATAAGAAGGTAATCACTAGCTTGACTTATAGGAATTGCGAATTCTGGGTTGGAGAGCGAAAAATGTTAGTGGATCTGATCAGTTTGGATATAAAAGGTTACGATGTTATCATAGGAATGGATTTCCTAGGTCACCATCATGCTAAGCTTGATTGCCGAGCGAAAGTGGTGGAATTTTGTATACCTGGAGAAGCAACCCTGAGGTTAGATGTCAAAGGTAGGTTAGCATCTTCTGCTATGGTCTCGGGAATACGGGAAAGGAAAATGTTATCTAAAGGAGCTCAAGGTTTCATAGCCTTCTTGATCAATACTCCCAGTGATCAAGTAAGATTAGAAGATGTGCTAGTGGTACGGGAATTTTCGGATGTTTTCCCTGAAGAATTAATGACTTTACCACCAGAGAGAGAGGTAGAGTTTAAGATCGACTTGGTGCCTGGAACGGCTCCAATTTCTAAGACTCCGTACCGAATGGCTCCTGCCGAGCTTAAAGAGTTGAAAATCCAGTTACAAGACCTGTTGGAGAAAGGTTTCGTGAAGGAAAGTGACTCACCATGGGGAGCGCCCGTTCTATTTGTTAAGAAAAAGGACGAGAGTTTGAGGCTATGTATCGATTACCGAGGGTTAAATGAGGTTACTATTAAGAATAAATACCCTCTACCGTTGATTGATAGTTTGTTCGACCAACTGCAAGGATCAGTGGTCTTCTCTAAGTTGGATTTAAGGCAGGGGTATTACCAGCTGAAGATTAAGAAGGAAGACATACCCAAGACTGCTTTTAGTACAAGATATGGACATT
The DNA here is from genome assembly GCA_036785865.1 of Coffea canephora. Lineage (NCBI taxonomy): Eukaryota > Viridiplantae > Streptophyta > Magnoliopsida > Gentianales > Rubiaceae > Coffea > Coffea canephora. The sequence continues at coordinate 27,022,107 of CM071920.1, forward strand.
TTGAGTTCGCAGTCATGCCTTTTGGTTTAACTAATGCACCAGCTGCATTTATGGATTTGATGCAGAGAATTTTTAAGAAATACCTGGACCAATTTGTAGTAGTTTTCATAGATGATATTTTGATATATTCCAAGACTCAGGAGGAACACGTTAAACATTTGGAGATAGTATTGCAGATACTAAGAGAGCATAAGTTGTATGCAAAATTCAGCAAGTGCGAGTTTTGGTTAGAAGAGATTTCCTTTTTAGGGCATAAGGTTTCCAAAGATGGAATTGCCGTGGATCCGGCAAAAGTTGAAGCCGTTATGAATTGGAAGCGGCCAGAAACTCCAACTGAAATAAGAAGTTTCTTGGGTTTAGCAGGTTATTACAGGCGATTTATCAAGGATTTTCGAAAATTGCAGGACCTATGACCGAGCTAACCAAGAAAGGAAATAAGTTTATCTGGACTCCAAAATGCGAGACAAGTTTTCAGGAGTTAAAGAGACGTTTAACATCCGCTCCTGTTTTGGTGTTACCTGACGGAGACGAAGGTTATGCCGTGTACTCCGATGCCTCTGGAGAAGGTCTCGGATGTGTTTTAATGCAAAAGGGTAAAGTAATTGCTTATGCTTCCAGGAGATTGAAGCCTCATGAACAGAACTACCCAATTCATGACCTAGAGTTAGCAGCAGTGATTTTCGCCTTAAAGAAATGGAGACACTACTTGTATGGCGTGACTTTTGAGGTTTTTACAGATCATAAGAGCCTCAAGTATTTGTTCTCCCAAAAGGAACTGAATTTGAGACAAAGGCGATGGGTAGAATTTTTGGAAGATTATGATTGTTCGATCAACTACCATCCAGGCAAAGCAAATGTGGTAGCTGATGCTTTAAGTAGAAAGGCCCAAATAGCGGGGTTGATGGTAAAAGAATGGGACATGCTAGAAGAAATAAGTAATTGGAATCCTCGCTTGGAGAAATCGAAGATATTATTTGGGAATCTATCGCTGAAATCACCATTACTAGAGCGTATTAAGGAGGCTCAGAAATCGGACCCTATGATTCAGAAGAATTTGGAGAAAGTGCAAAAAGGGGAAATCCTAGATTATAAATTAGGGTCTGAAGGTGTATTGAGGTTCCGAGATCGTATTGTGATTCCGGCAGATGAAGAGATCAGAAAAGAAATTTTGGAAGAATCACATCGATCAAAGTATACTATACATCCAGGAGTGACCAAGATGTATCATGATGTGAAGAGTTTATATTGGTGGGAAGGTTTGAAAAAGGATGTGGCAGAGTATGTACAGAAATGTTTAACTTGTCAACAAGTAAAAGCAGAGCATCAGAAGCCCTCTGGTTTGTTGCAACCGTTAGAAATCCCTGAATGGAAATGGGAACACATCACCATGGATTTTGTAACGGGACTGCCTAAAAGTCAAAAAGGATTTGATGCAATTTGGGTAATAGTCGATCGACTCACTAAGTCTGCACATTTCCTACCTGTGAGCATGAATTTTTCATTGGAGAAATTGGTCAAGTTGTACACAGAAGAGATCCTAAGGCTACATGGTATTCCAGTGAGTATCGTGTCCGACCGAGATCCAAGGTTTGTCTCACGTTTTTGGCAGAAATTTCAAGAGTCTTTGGGGACCAAGTTGAAATTTAGTACTGCGTATCATCCCCAAACCGACGGGCAATCGGAAAGGACAATCCAAACTTTGGAGGACCTGCTAAGATCGTGTATATTGGATTTTGGAGGTAAATGGAGTAACTATATGACCTTGGTAGAATTTGCATATAATAATAGCTATCAGGCTTCGATTCAAATGGCACCTTATGAAGCTTTGTACGGGAGAAGGTGTCGATCTCCGATTCATTGGGATGAAGTTGGAGAAAAGAAGATTATAGAACCTACAGCCATACCTTGGATAGAAGAAGCCCAGGAGAAGGTAAAGCTAATTAGAGAAAGGCTTCAAATTGCCCAAAGTAGACAAAAGAGCTACGCCGACACAAGGAGGAAAGATTTGGAGTTTGAAATAGGGGACAAGGTTTTCCTAAGAGTTAAACCCTTGAAGAGCGGAGTAGTATCTAAGAAAGGTAAGAAACTGAAGCCAAGGTATATCGGACCTTTTGAAATTTTGAAGAAAGTTGGGAATGTAGCATACCAGCTGAAATTGCCTGCAAGCATGGCTAGGATTCACGATGTATTTCATGTATCCATGCTTAGGAAATATTACCCTGACCCAAGCCATGTGCTGCAACTAGAAGGAATTGAGGTGGATGAGACGTTAAGCTATGAAGAAGAACCAGTTAAGATTTTGGAAAGAGAAGTGAAGGAGCTGAGGAACAAGAAAATCCCTCTGGTAAAGATGTTATGGAGAAACCATGGGCTGGAGGAAGCAACTTGGGAATTAGAAGAGGAAATGCAGAAAAAGTATCCTGATTTATTTCATTAGAAAGTATGAATTTTGAGGACAAAATTCTTGTAAGGAGGGGAGGATGTGAGAACCCTGAAAATGCTTATATAAATAATATTTCATGTGTCAATTGCATTTTATTTGCTCTTTAATATTTTCTAGTACTACTTTGATTTGTTGGCAATTAATTACGTAAAACATGTTTACGTGGAAGTTTATATAATTTCCTAAGTAATGAATCCCTTGATTTCGCTAATCTAAGCTACGACTTGTAGAGCTAGATTAAATTTTCTTCTTGTATTAACACAAATGTTAGATTTTTATTACAAGGTCAAACTTGATTTTAATAAGAAACTAATAAAGTAAGAATGTTGGGAACCTTAATATTAAGTTGTAACCTATAAAAAAATTCGATAAAAATGGGTTAGGTATATTAGGATATGATTAGACGTTCAAAGCATTTTGGGGACAAGTTTTGGAGCTTAATTAGGACCAAGGACCGGAGTGGCTAATTGGAGGATTAGTAGAAAGACTAAAACACCCTCACCATTTCACCAAATACCACTCACGGCCACAACCATTCCCTGCTCAACCAAACAGCCCCCGGACACCATGATCACCAGCCATCCAAGCTGGCCAACCGCAGCTCCACCACCTCTGCCGCCCAATCCCTCACTTCACCACTGCCGTACTCAAGCCCTGCCACACACCACCGCCCAAGCCTGGCCAACCACAACTTTCACCACTGCCGTACTCAAGCCCTGCCAACACTCAACCACCCTCCAAAACCGCAGCACCACCCACATCATCAGCCATAACCTCTGCTCACCTCTACCGCAGATTGCATTCTGCTTTCACTTTGTTTGTATCGCCAAGAGAAGAGAGGGAGAGACCGAGCTGCTATACCCATCCCTGTTCGTGAGCTAGAGGAGAGGAAGGGGAGAGCTAGTGGACATCGTAGGAGCTGCTGACCATCACCATCTGCATCAAACCAGCAACCACCAGCCACAACCAATCCAGCTTCGTGTGTGAGAGCCGAGAGGATAGAAACTCCTCCAATTTCTGACCGACACCTTAACTTGCTGTGAGGTGATTAATTGTTTAACCAATTAAAAAAAAAAAAAAAAAAACATAAGTTCAAGTCTTATAAGAGCTTGCATGGGGAGGTTAAGGCATCCGGATGGGATTTTATTTTAATTCTGAAAAGAATTTCTGTTTCATAATAATAGAGAAATTTCCGTGAGCTTACTTTGATTTTTGCAGTCTAAATTGGTTTTAATTTTGTGATATGAGTTATAACCATCATTACATAGCTAATATCAAGGATTAGACTCTGCATGTAATTGATTAAGTGTCATGCATAAGAATAATTGGGCCTGGTTTAATCTGGAATTTAAGAAGGTGAAAACAGAATTTTCTTTTAGATATACGGATGTCTTGTTGTAGCTGCCAAGCTGAATTTTCTGGACTGACTTGATAGCTAATAAATTCAGAATTTGTGCATTAGTAATCATGGAGTAAAATTGAAAGACCTCAACTGATGATATTAACAAATAAAGAACTAATGAGATTAAAAAAAAAATCCTGTTTTGGTTGTGCATGAATCTGCCGAGAGAATTAGTATGGAATTGTAACTGGAATTCTTTTTGCTTGTGATCATTCGAGTTCTCTAGTGCAAATAGCCGAGTGAAACTTAATGTGCAAGATGTCTAGGACCCTGCAAATTAATCCTATGAAGTTAGTTGACGATTTAAAGAACCCAGAAATTCTGGTTTGAGGGAACCCTTTTTGCCGAATCTGATTAGGGAATGATTTGCTTAAATTGTTTAATTAGCCTAAATTTTTGATGAGCTGTGGTTATTATCTTAACTAACTAGGGGAAGATAAAATATCTAAGGGGCCTGCATGTTGAGTTACACGATTAGATAAGGAAGCTAGGAACTTGGGAAAAATTCTGGTTTGTGAATTGGATTCTTATGAACTGAAAATTTCTGAAGATCTTGAATCTGAAAAATAATTCCCAATCTGTCTTATGGTGGTGACTAGAGTGAATAAATGCAACTAACTAGTTAACAACATGTGAACCGAAGCTTGCTTGAAGTCTTGTATCATGGCTAACCAAGAAAATAAAAATGAAAACAGAAAGTATTTCATGATCTACCATCCGAACCTAGTAACCACAAATTCTGGATTTGTGTGATGATTATGGTTATAGTAGGAACCTGGAATGTTTTTGGAATCATTGCTATTACTGGAATTTCCTTGTGAATTACATATAGCTTGAACATGGAAACTTTAAAGATTGTAACAGTGGTTTAACTCCAACTTCTGAATGGAAATCTTGCATTGTTTAGCTAAGTCATTGCATGGGAATGAGAGAGCTTAATAGCCTGCTTCACCCAAGTAAATGAAGTAAAAACAGAAAATTTCCTTCACGCAAGATTCATCCGTAGTGGACTAAGCAGATTTTTGAAAATTTTGGGAAGTTTAGCTCTATCGCTCGAATTTGTTTAAGAACCAGAATTCCCGGCTTGACTCTAGAATGTATTTCCCTAAGTTGTTAGGAACACGAAATGCATGACTAAATGCACAAGTAGTCTGTGGAATCTGTTTGGCAATAAATCATTTGATATCTTGGGAATTCGTTTTCGAATTAAGTAAAGTGCAGTTATGAGATAAGCTGGAAATTTTCCAGCCTTGGTCATGTTTGATAAAGTAGTACGTGTGGATTACTTTATATATCTTGGAGCTGTGGAAAAATTGTATTGTTTCTGAATTTGCTTTATAATACCTTGAGATGGTCATGCCTTGGATTTTGGGGTGACAATGTGATCATTGGTTCTAAATAACTGTTAGCGGTTTTAGATATTTGATATGTTAGCTTGGTGGTCACAGGAATTACTGGTTGAGTGCTAAGGGCCAATGATTGATGAAGCCCTTAGCCATTGAAATGACTTCTTTTATAAAGTACTACTGGATGACGGAAATTAACTGCTGGAATGTCTTGGGACTTCACTTCTATTCTATTTGCTTATATTGGGTTGCTGAAACCAAGTGCTAAAGATTGATGAAGTCTTGGTTGATTTATTGAAAATTTATTGAAGGTGGGCCCTATGAATTCCCACCCTGCATGGATAACTGAATTGCTGAAATTGTGTAGAAATCTGTGCTACTACTTTGTGAAACTGTGAGTTGATAAGTACTGATTACCAAGTGCTAAGTATCGACGAAGCCTTGGTAAATTTTCCTGCTTATGCCTAGATATAAATTTGTTGGAACACAGGGCTAAGAATTAACGAGCCCTAGTGTTATTACTGTTTAGATTCTAATTGTGCAATATTGAGAAAACGTGATTTTGGATTGGAATCGAAAATGTGAGAAGTTGTACCGACCTTGTGACTCCAAGTAAACGCTTGACTAAGTAAATGAAAAAATATTTTGCTTTAAGTCTCGAGAGGTACAGATTTAGCATCATATTGCTAAACATAGTGTCTACTATTTTTGCCTTAGAAACTTGGGCAACAGGACTTTTACCCCTTAAGTTAGACTAGCCTTATCAATTTGGGGAAATGATTCTCCCAGACTCAAAACCTTAGTTTTGTTCCAATTTCCTTCCTTCGTTATAAATCGTTTAAGGCTAGTCGGAACTAAGGAAAATTTAAAAGGTGAAACTCGATCATTTTGGTTTTTAAACGTAGCAACCTGCTGGGCAAGAAGAAAAGAAAAACCTTATTCTAGCAACATTTTTCAATAGACCTTACCCTAAAGCCTTAGCAAAGATTTTTCAAGCACCGCCACTCAAAGGAACTTTTTCTCAAGGTATACTCTTAGCCTCGATATTTAAATAGCTTACCGACTTATTTTAAGAAAATAATAATAGTATTTTCTTCGAGGAAAAGTATTCCAGAAATCTTATAAGAAAATACTGTACGGTTCTCACAAACTCGATTCCAAGTAAAATATTTTGAGAAAAAGTAAACTAGCATCATGCTAGAAAACTCTACATGCGCAAGCCAACAGTTCCAATAGAAAACTTATGGCTTAAATTCTGATATCCTAGGATTTTACGAGGACGCGGAACTCGATCCTCAATCCAATATCTGAACTTCACTCTTGGTGAGTGTCCCTGCTTGTTCTATGTTACGTGGTTAAGCACTTTATCAATTCGCTATGTGATGATTGCCAAAATGCAATAAATGATTTTGACCCATCGAAGTGAGCAGTGTGTACTTTATCGCACTAGCTGTTCGAGTGGTGACATGTGTGAAACATTTTCTAATGAATCTAAATGTAGTTGCGTCGCTGGGTGAATCCCTCGACATCTGAATCCAACTACCATAACATCTGAATCTGTGAATCAAAATGTAGTTAGTCGCTGGGTGAATCCCTCGACATCTGAATCTAACTACAAAAACATTAAACCTAAACGTAGTTAGTCGCTGGGTGAATCCCTCGACATCTGAATCTAACTACAAAACCCTTGAATCTAATTGTAGTGAGTCGTTGGGTGAATCCCTCGACATCTGAATCGATCTGCAATAAAGTCGTTGGGTGAATCCCTCGACAAATTTTATTACGGGTATATCTCGAGTATACTGCGTCGGTAGATGAAGTTTGGGCCCAAAGCAGAGGTATGAACGGTGACGGGTTAGGATTAAAATAAGTGTATCTACATGGAAATTAAGTAGGGAAAGTTGACGGAGGGTCAACTACGATGGTATCTGATCAAGCGTGGAAAATGGCTCCTGAGAGCCCTTGTATCCTACCTTGTGCTGTTACACGCTTTCCTAACTGTTTCGATTTGATTTAAATTATTAACCGCTGTTTGATTTATGTGATTGCATGTTTTGGGGCACCACTGAGCTTTAGCTCACCCCACGTTTATTGTTTTCCTTAACAGGGTCTGGATACTGAGAGCTGGATGCTTACTTATGTTTTCCTTTTTGGATTGTATTTGAATATTATAACCTAATATATGGGTTGTAATGTGTTATTTGGGATAATTCACTTTTCCTTTGGATTGCCACTTGAAGCTGGAAAATGTGTAACCTTAATTCGATTACTTGGCTTGTAAGTTGTATTATGGATTTATGAATTTTATCTTTACGGTTTGCTATGACTTTGTACTTTAATAAGTAGCACGTGGGACGTTTAAGGGTCTCGACTGGCGATTTTATCATCGCTATCTTTGAAGATACTGTGGCTTTAAGGATGACTCCATTCGAGGAAACTTGTTTTTGTAATAATTTAAGTTATCCTTGAAAGGATTTGGGCTAGAATGCTTGCGTGAGTCCTGGCGAGAGCTGGGCAGACGGCCCGCCAACCCTTTGGTTAGCCTCAGGGGGAAGTGGGGTCACCACAACCATTGCACTGTCGGACGGCCGAACGTAGTCGTGCGTTCGACGGTTTCGTCCGAACAAATGTTTTCTGGGAAAATAGCTGAAGAACATCATTGGACGTCCGTTCATCTGCTTTAGGACGTCCGAAAGCTTTGAACAGAAAAAAAATTTTTAAGATGATTTTTCGATTATCCCTAATTTTGATCTTAGATGAATGAATTGATCCAATGGCAAAGCTTTTGTAAAAATATCAGCAATTTGATCTTTAGAGCAAACATAATTCACACAAACTTCACCTTTTTGAACAAGATCGCGAATAAAGTGGTGCTTTATATCTATATGTTTTGTCCTAAAATGTTGAATTGGATTTTTGGTCAAATTTATAGCACTGGTATTATCATAGAATATAGGCATGAAATCATATAACAATCCAAAATCATTCAAGGTATGCTTCATCCATAAAAGTTGAGCACAACATGCACTAGCGGCAATATATTCCGCTTCGGTTGTGGACAAAGAGATTGCATTTTATTTTTTGCTAAACCAAGAAACTAAGCAATTACCAAGAAAGTGACAAGTTCCACTAGTACTTTTTCTATCCACACGACAACCACCAAAATCCGCATCCGAATATCCATATAGAGCAAATTCACAAGATCTAGCATACCAAAGACCATAGTTTAATGTACCTTTCAAATACCTAAAAATCCTTTTAACTGCGTTCAAATGTGATTCTTTTGGACAAGATTGAAATCTAGCACACAAGCAAACAGCAAACATAATATCAGGTCTACTTGCCGTTAAATAGAGTAGGCTTCCAATCATACCTCTATAGTGCTTTTCATCCACATGATTACCTTCTTCATCTTTGTCAAATTTTGTAGAAGTGCACATTGGAGTTCCAACTTGTTTTGAGTCCTCCATGCCAAACCTTTTCAACAATTCCATGGTGTATTTTGCTTGATTTATAAAAATTCCCTCTAGGGCTTGATGTATTTGAAGTCCAAGGAAGAAATTTAATTCTCCCATCATACTCATTTCAAATTCACTTTGCATAATGGTAGAAAAATCCTTGCATAGATACTCATTAGTAGCACCAAAAATAATATCATCTACATATATTTGCACAATAAGAAGATCATTTAACACTTGCTTAGTAAAAAGTGTGGTGTCCACAATACCTCTTTTGAAACCATTTTCAATCAAGAAACCACTCAATCTTTCGTACCAAGCTCTTGGAGCCTGTTTTAAACCATATAATGCTTTTGATAGTTTAAACACATGACTTGGAAATTTTGTATTTTCAAAACCGGGAGGTTGATCCACATATACTTCTTGATCAATAAAACCATTTAAGAAGGCACTTTTAACATCCATTTGAAACAATTTGAAACATTTGAAGCAAGCAAAAGCAAGAAGCATTCTAATCGATTCTAATCTAGCTACGGGAGCAAATGTTTCATCAAAATCAATTCCTTCTTCTTGTGCATATCCTTTAGCAACTAATCTGGCTTTATTTCTTACAACTACACCTTTATCATCCAACGTATTTCTAAATATCCACTTCGTTCCAATGATAGGCTGATTTTGAGGTCTATCAACAAGTGTCAAAACCTTATTTCTCTCAAATTGATTAAGTTCCTCTTGCATTGTCAAAATCCAGTTTTCATCCTTTAAAGCATCATTGATATTTTTGGGTTCCAAAAGAGAGACTAAAGCAAAATTGTCTATCAATTTCTTAGATGAGGAACGAGTCTTTACCCTCTCGGATGGATCACCAATTATAAGCTCTCTTGGATGATTTTGGCTAAATTTTCAAGCATTGGGAAGGTCTTTGAATGAATCATCATTCTTGTCTTCATCTTCCTTTTCTTGATCATCATGAGCTTCATCCTCCATTTCCTTTGCCTACTGGTTTAGAGTTTCCTTCATCTCCAATTGTTAGTTTTTCCATTCCTTCACGAACACCTACATCATCATCCTCACACGAACTTTTGGAATTATCATCATTAGTTTCATCAAATGTTATGTGTACAGCTTCTTCTATCACAAGAGTTCTTCTATTAAAGACTCTATATCCTCTTTTGTTCTCACAATTTCCCAAAAATATTCCTTCATCAGATTTTTTATCAAACTTACCAAGAAGTTCCTTTAAATTCAAAATAAAATATTTACAACCAAAAATTTTGAAATATCCAACCGTAGGTTTCTTATAAAAAATCAGTTCATAAAATATTTTATTCAAAATAGGTCTCAAGAGAATTCTATTCATCACATAACATGCGGTGTTTACCGCTTCAACCCAAAGATATTTTGGCAAACTACATTCATTCAACATAGTTCTAGTAGCCTCTTGGAGTGTCCTATTTTTCTTTTCTACAACACCGTTTTGCTGTGGAGTCCTTGCAATAGAAAACTCATGAGTTATGCCATTATGATCACAAAATTCTAAAAAACCACAAAACTTGAATTCCGTCCCATTATCACTTCTAATCTTAACAATTTTTAAACCAAGTAGATTTTACACTTTAGCAAAAGTGAAGTAAAATTCTTGAAGGCATCATCTTTATGAGTAAGAAATATCACCCAAGTATATCTAGAATAATCATCAACAATTACAAAACAATATCTCTTACCTCCTAAGCTAGTAATTTGAGTAGGACCAAATAAATCAAGATGCAAGAGTTCCAAAGGTTTAAAAGTTGATACACACTTCTTTGGTTTAAAGGAAATTTTTGTTTGCTTCCCAAATTGACATTATCACAAATTTTGTTCTTTTCAAAACTGATTTTTGGCAAGCCTCTAACCAACTCCTTTTTCGAAATTTCCTTTAGTAAATCCATGTTAAAATGACAAAGTCTCCTATGCCACAACCAAGGATCTTCATTTGAAGCTTTAAGACATTGGAAGATAGATGAATCAAGTTTATCAAAAACAACAATATAAATATCGTTAAACCTCTTACCTTTGAACACAACATTATATTTAGAGTCAAGTACAATGCATTCATATTTTTTGAACAACACATTCAAGTCTTTATCACATAATTGACTAACACTAAGCAAGTTATAATCTAAGTTATCAACTAAGAGCACATTATGAACAAAAGTTTCACCATCCTTACCAATATCACCTATTCCAATTGTCTTAGCTTTCACGTCATCACCAAATGTCACTTTCTACTTGATTTTGATTTTAGCTTTATGAACAACAAAGGATCACCGGTCATATGCCTTGAATAGCCACTGTCAATGAACCATTTTGACTTGTTTGAGCCTTTTCCCTGAAAAGAGAGAGTGTTTGGTACCCTTTAACTTTTGGGTCCTCAATAGTTAGCATTGTGTCTAACTACCCACATGCATTTCCCTCCTTTGTTCAGATTTCTTTTCACATAACAATGTCCTTTCAAATGCCCTCTTTGACAACAAAAACTACACACAATGGAAGAGTCTTTAGTATGTAATGGTTTGATAAATCTCAATTCACTCCTTTTATATGTTGTGAAACTATGTGCATTTTTGTTGAGTGCTAATGTTCTTTTATGAGCAATAAGAGAGGTGGTTGACATGTTCTTTTTGAGATAATCTTGTTTTCTAGTTTTTAAGATCTCATCCAAATTGTCCATCATTTTATTCAAATCACCATATCTTTCCTTTAGCTTTTCACAAACACTTGTCTTTCTATCAAGTTCATTTTGAACATCACATCCGGTTCTTACAAGACACTTATTGTCAATCTTTAGTTGTTTATTTTAGTGAAAAAGTCTTGCATTTTCTTGAATGAGAAAAACAATTTTTTGTTTTAACTGCTTGTTTTTATCATAAGATTCCTTCAAGGCATTATGCAATTTTTCAACAAAGGATTCAAGATCATCATCATGTTCATCATCACTATCAGATTGAGAGTGTATGGAAGTTACCTCATTATCTTCAATAGCCATGAAGGCCATTCGAGCAGATTCTTCTTCTTCTTCAACTTCGCCTTCGGAGTTGCATTCATTCCATGTAATCTAGAAGTTGTTGAACCTTGGCTTTCGATCAGCTTTTCCATCTTTCTTTTTCTTTAGAGAGCATTCGTTTGCGTAGTGTCCAGGCTATCCACACTCGTAGCATTTGTCCAATTGTTTCTTGTTGAATTCTTGTTTTCCCTTGTTCCTTGCGTTTGAAGACTGATTCTGGAATTGATAGCTAGGTTCTCCCCTTCTAAACTTTCTTTTATTCAAGATTCTTTTGAAACTTTTTGTGATGAGAGCAAGATCGTTGTCATCACCATCCGAGTCTTCATCATCCAACATAGCTGAATCATCATCACCTTGGGCTGCCTTTAGAGCTATGTTTCTTTTTGCTCTCGCGTCCTCTTCCTCCTGCACTTTAGTTTTCAACTTCAACTCATAGGAGGTTAGTGAGTTAATGAGAGATTCAATAGGCACAGAATTCAAATCCTTAGCCTCCTCTATTGCAGTCACTTTACTTTCCCATTCTTTACCCAATGCATTGAGAAATTTCCTGTTTTTCTCTTCCAAAGTGTATTCTTTGTCCAACACCTCGAGATCTCTGATCAAGTCATTGAACCTGCAATACATTTTGTCAATATCCTCAAGGGGTTCTATTTTAAATGATTCATACTTTGTGACCAAGATAGACTTTTTCTGTTCTCTCACGTTGTCACTACCCTCATGAATTTCTCTTAGGTTATCCCACATTTCTTTGACATATTTACATCCTTTTACTCTAATGGATTCATTTGAGTCTAAGGCACTATAAAGAACATTCATGGCTTTGGCATTCAATGTGAGATTGGTTTTATCTTGAGCATTCAACTCAGCTCTTGTTTTTTGCCGAAACAAACCTGTATCTGCATCAAGAATGTTAGCATCATGCGGTCCTTCATTCACAATAAACCATAGCTCAATATCAATGGATTGCAAAAAGATAATCATTCTTTCTTTCCAACTAACATAATTGGAACCAGTAAACATGGGAGGTCTAGTGACAGATTGCCCCTCAACAAACATGGCATGATTGGTTGTCATCTTTACTCCAAACCATTTGAGGTTAATCTCTAGGAGACCAAGCTCTGATACCAATTGTAAGGTCCAAAGACAACCTAAGAGGGGGGTGAATTAGGTTGATTAAAAAACCTTAATTGAGTTTATGCACTTTTTCTTTAATAAAAATTTACCTTCTTTTCTAGTAGTGATCAACCAAGTAAATTTAAAGAAGAGAACAATGTTGATTAGAAATAAGAGAGTATATAAGCAATGAGAATTTTATTAAACAAAAAGAATAAGATAGAGTATCAAACCGATTGTCTACCAAGCTATCCTCAAACTTGAAGACCAATCACAAAGATGAGCATCTTCTCTTTGAAGAACAAAATCAACTCAATGTACAATGGAGGGATCACTTCCTCCTTGCCCCAAGCCTCACTTAGTCAAGTTAGGAAGTTTTACTATCACTCAGATAACCCTCAACAAAGCTACACTATTGAAAATTTCAAACACAAGAGAAGTGCTTACAAGAAATTCACACCACTTGGAGAAAAAATCTTGTTTGGGAGACTATTTTCTAACTAAAATATCTCTTGAGATCTTGTAAACAAAGTGTGCAAAAGTCCCTCACTGGTTTAGAATCGTTTGTATTTAAAGGGGACCAAAAATGGGTTTCAATAATGCTTCCAACGGATAGTAGGCAGATGAAGAGTCAGCTAGCCGTTGGGGCTGCCGGACGTCCGACAGATTAATCACCGTCCGAAAATCAGCCAAGTTGTCGTTCGGATGTCTGATGGGATATTATCGTCTGGCAGCATCTGCGTCCGAACGTCGTCAAAGAGTCATCAAAACTTTGCAAACTTTCTCGGACGTCCGATGCGATCGATGTGCGTCCGAAGCGTGCGTCCGATCCTCCCAGACGTCCGATGCTTCCTTACGAGCGTCCGACAGAGTTTCCTTCTTGATGTTCTTCATTCTTTCGGACGTCTGACAGCTTCCTTTAGGACGTCCGACATGAGTGCCCTGTTTTTGCTTCTTCTTTTGGTTGATTTTCTTTCCTTGACACCTTTGTACCTGATTCTCTTAAAAGCAAAACACTTATATTTGAAGAGAATTAGATAAACATTTCAAAGTGTTTTGTGATCATCAAAATTAAGAATAACAAATGCAAACACAAGTAATTAATAGTTGTTTGACTACTCTCCTTGGTGCCATCTCCACTCCCAAGTTTCTTCCGAGTCACGGTATTTTTTCACTATGTGCCTTTTCCAAAAGGCGAGGCACAATCTAATACAACTTGAAGATCAATCTTGCTTCTTTGAATCTACCAATTCCTTTTGAGCAAAAATTTTTACATTTTTTTCAAGAATAATATAAATGTGTTATAAGTGAGGATGACTTTCTCCAAATGGAAAGCCTTATACAACACACAGATTGATTGTAATATAAGAACAACAATAATCTAGTAGTGTGGATTGTACAAATAACAGTGCACATACACCCTCCATGGTGTGGATGTACAATTGAAACTCTAAAGGAATGAATAAGCACGTTTAACCTCTTGAATTTATAGTAAGAATGAAAGGAATTAACTTGTAAGCTCTTAGATATGTTCCTCCACTTGTTAAAGCTGATTCTTGAAGATGTGATCTTTTATAGATGCTTATTACTTGCTCTCAACATTGAAAAATATAGCTATTAAAAACTAGACGTTAGGCCGATCAAATAGGTAAACCCTTGCAATTATATCCAAACGTGTGTCTGAACAAAGATACCAAACTCTCTATCTTTGCTTCAAACAGCTAAATCAATAAACTACATCAAAATCTCTTTTTCTAAAGAACACATATATCCTTTTGGCTCATTCTTATTTTCCTTCTCTTTTTCAATAATCCATTCTTGTTCCCTTAAATGCATGTTATCATATTACTCAATTAAGCCATTTGTCGAATTTATTATATATTTTGTTAATCATTAAAACTAAAGGAATTAAGGACCTTGGGGCCTTCATAGTTAATCCCCCTAAAAGTTGAGATTATTTACATTTGGCCCCTTGAACAGAATCAATAAGCATTTTACCCAGAAAAAATTCTTTTGTATTTTAAGGGAAAATATTTGACTTTTAATTCCAAAAGTTATTCAGTTTTAGTTATTGACTTTGAACTACTTTATCATTTATTGAATTAAATTCTTTTTAACTTGCTTCTAGTATCATTTACCAATCTATTATTTTTATTTTTGAAAATACTTTAACCATAACTTTTGGAAGTACAAAAGTGTTTTCGTATTTAGAAAATAATTTTGATAAAAGCAATAAAAAACCCTAATATTCAAACTACTTCCAAGTTATAATGATAACAAATTAATGATAAAAATAGGGATTAATATTTGTGATTGAGTGTTCTTTTTATTAGTTAAAGTTTGTTCGAATCTTTAAAATTATAGAGTACAATTGGAACCAATGAGAGCAGATTAAAAGAAAGAAGAAACCAAGCACTACCACTTATTCAGATAAAAAAAAGGTAAGGATTGAGATTTTAGATGCAAACTTCAAAGGAAAGTAGAGGTGTATTTTGGCTATTTAGACAAAGGTAAAAACATAGTTTTTTTACAATACTTAAAACTAATGCATGGATGCATTAAGAAAGGTTTTGGTTATCTGAACTATATAATTGCTTACTTTTAATAGCTAAATTTTTAACCCTAAGAGCTCTACTTTTTTCACCTTTTAAAAATCAATTGTGTCCAGAGTAAATTAGGCAAAACAAATCATCACATTTGTGATCTAAACAAGTGTTGTTTTCATTAGGAGAGTGACTTTGCAACAAAGTGAGGTTACTTTGCGAGAGCATAAAAGTCTTGGATCAATTAGAACAGTTGTATTTAGTGTGAGCCTGACTGAATTGCATTTGTTCAAATGTCATTGTCTCGCCAACTTTTGAGGAGACACTAACTGGAATAAACACCAAATATTGATATGGCTTAGGAGCGAGTCTAAGCACCAAGGAGGATAGTTGAACTAGTATAAACTATTTTGAGTTTTGCTTCTCTCTTTTACTTTTAAATTTCTAGTTACTAATACTTAATTATTGATTAGTTTGAGTTAATTGCTTATTGTTTGTTTTGAATTTTTCAAATTGTTAAAAAGTATATTAACCTAATTTGTCCTTTTCATAGGTTGCACAAGACCAATAAATAGCATATTGTTTTCATTAAACAAGCTAATTATGCATGCCTTACACAACACACGAAGGCATCTAAAACGTTGAAAATATATTAAGCCAGATATTGTTTGACAAGTATTATATATAAAGGTATTGCTCGGAAAGTAATACAAAGAAGTTGACAAGAAAACATATATAATGGAATAATTGCTAAACAGCGTAGCTAGTTTATAGGGTATAATTTGTAGTCCATTTATATGAACTATATTATTTGAGCTTCATTTTGAATGAAAACTACTTAATTTTGCTATTATATTGTTTTAATAGGTCAAGAGCTCAATTGGAGAGAAAACGGACCAAAAATGTGGCAAGAAGAGTAATGGAAGAAGAGAACATCAAGAGTAAGGGGTTTGGTAGGATTGACAAGTTTCAGTATTTTGACAATCATCTAAGCTACCAAGATTGGATTGAGATGACTCTTGATTCATTTTGAAACTAAGAGAACGCTCTGCAATTCTTTTAAGACATTAAAGTCTGGTTCTCATGGTTCATAACCAAAAGTCCAAATTAGTGAATTATAGTTTTGCTATAATGCTCTTCTAACCAGTTCCAAGTATTTTGAGCATATTTTAGTGTCCAGACCTCCAAATGATATGATTCTTGTGGCATTGAAAGCTAATTTAAAGGGCTACTACTTTTATGTTCTGAGTAAGAGCTGCTTCGGCCTCATTAATAGAGATTTTTGGCTTCAAAGTGGATCCAAGCACAGATTCCATGAGATCCATCCGTGGATCTGTTATAACTTGTGCTGGTGTTGATTTCGATCTTCTCGCCAGTGTTTTTTTGGGTGCTTACTAGAAAAAATGTGCAAAAACAATTGTTTTTCAACTCCAATATGCCCAACCCTACCTTATTTGGGATATTACTCTAAGAAACTATAAATAGGGGCTATCTAGGACGTTTTTAGGGGTGCAAAACATTAGTCTAGCTTAGTTTCAACATCTTTTCA
The DNA here is from genome assembly GCA_036785865.1 of Coffea canephora. Classification (NCBI taxonomy): domain Eukaryota; kingdom Viridiplantae; phylum Streptophyta; class Magnoliopsida; order Gentianales; family Rubiaceae; genus Coffea; species Coffea canephora. The sequence goes on from CM071920.1 coordinate 27,039,007, forward strand.
TAGTTTATTCTTGAGAGATCAAGATCAAAGCGAATCAAGGAGCATGCAAGGAGAAGATTGGAACAAGAAATTGAGAAGTTTCCTTACTCTTTTTCTGATATTTGCAGCAACTCTTTGAATTCGTGGTTTCAATTTTCTAATTATGACGAACTAAACCTCTTCTAGGGTTAGGGTTTTATGAAAGAAATTTGATTTATTCTTCTAATTAAATTCTTGACTTTTGCTATATCTATTTTGTTCTTAATTTCATGTTTATGCTTGATCACCATGAACATGATTTTTGGAATTGTATTGAATTAATGAAAGAGATACTACCGCGCAATAAATAGATAAACATATTTAGTCTAATCACGAGAGTAGGTTAAGGATTTGTATGATGCACTTGTGTCACTAAAGTTCTTAAAGGGTTTAATAGAATACTTGTGATCTCGAAAGAGACGTAGGATTTAATTAGGCACACTTTAGATATAGAGATAATCTAGAATGCAAATGTGTGATGTGTTCATAACTTGGCAAGAAAATAATTGAAAATTTTAGTCAAGACTCTGGAGAAAACCTGAATCCTAGACTTTCACAACTATTGTTTTCTCACCCAATTTTTTTAGTTAAATTAACTATGAGATCCTCATCAATAACAAATTCTCTGTGATTTAACTCTTTTGTATCAAAATAATTAAAGTAGGATATCAACTCATCCTTGTGGGTTCGACCCCTAAAATACACCAGGTGATTTTATATAATGATTGACCCTATATACTTGCAGGAATCTATCGATCAAGTTTTTGGCGCTGTTACTAGGGACAACAATTAATTTCTCTACTTTAGTTATTTCTCTTTTTATCTTTGGTTTTGTTTTATTTTTTCTTATTTCTAGTTCTTTACTTTATTTTTTGTCCTCTTGCGTAGGTACTTGGTGTATGACCTGATCGCAAAAGGGTGATTTGGTGTACGATTTTGAAATTGAAAAAACTATAAAATACTACAGGAAACAAATGCATTTGCATAAGCCGACATCACAACTATCATCACCTGATATTCATATCACAATTGAGTTGGCAGGTTCAGCAAGTTTAGATGAAGAAACAATGGCAGAAAAGAATCGTGGCAATAATAACAACAATAATAATTAGCAACTTGTATCACCCGTAGCTTCACCCGCTACAATTCATTTGGGGGACATCTAGCGCCTCATAGTTTAGCATCCCTACACTGAATCAGGGGCAATAAATTATGAGCTAAAGACCATACACTTCAACATGCTACCTGCTTTTTATGGTCTAGCTCATCAGGATCCACTCACCATCATCCGAAAATTTTATTCCATGGTGCATCTTTTCCATTAAATGGGCTATCTAAAAATGAATTGTGATTGAGGTGTTTTCCTTATTGTCTTAGTGATCATGCAAAGTCATGGCTTTTAAATTTACCAGAGGGATCTTTGGCAACGTGGGAAGATGTGTACAATATTTTTATGGCCAAGTATTACTCACCACAAAAGACTATTGATTTGCAAAAAAAATTCTGCATATTTTCTCAAATGGAGGGAGAAGCCATTCACGAAACTTGGGAATGATTTAAGTTGCTGCTCAGTCAATGTCCTCATCACCAATACCCTTTGGCTCTACAAGTGCAGTTTTTCTATGATGGGCTAACTTTCATGACCAAAAATATGGCAGACTTTGTAGTAGGAAAGTACGTTGGGGACAAGACTCCGAAAGAATTAGTTAGAATTTACGAGTTTCTATCTAGTAACTATCAATGAAAGGCGATTTGGGGTAAGAGAGCAAGTGTACATGAACTATCTATACAAAGAAATTTGGGTTCACAAGTGGCTGAGTTAAGTAAACAAATACAACAAATGCAATCATTGCTTGCCCATGGAATTCACCAGTCAGAGCCTTGTACTAATTGTAACACATACAGCATACAATTGTGGGCTGCTATAATAGAAAGCCCTTTACTATGGTGGAGGATGTTAATTTCGATGGAGCTTATGGAGGTTAGCGAATGCAATAGAGAAATGATACCTTCTTAAACACTTATAATCCACGGTAGCATAATCACCCTAATTTTTCATAGAAGGAGCAAGGGAATAAAGCTAATTTTATGGGTCTTCGGTTTTGGGGAGTTATTTATTGATATGTGTGGCGCTTACTCTCCAATTGTCATTTCTCGATTTTGGTTAATGGTCAGCCTTGCGATTTTTTAAAGTCTGCCTGTGGGTTAAGGCAAGGGGATCCGCTCTCTCTAACTCTATTTATCATTGCTGCAAAGGTGCTCTCACGGGGTCTTAATGCCTTGCTTGATGAGCCAGGCTTCAGCCCTTTTTTTTTGTAGACAGGTGGTCGAGTCCCATTATGCATCTTGCTTACGCGAACGACATTATTGTTTTCGCTCAAGGAGACGTGCGTTTTGTTAAATGCGTGATGAGGGTCCTTCAGTAGTATCAGGACTGCTCGGGCCAACTCATTAATAAGGGCAAGAGTTGCTTTCTCACTTCAACTAGATGCTCTCTGCCCAGGCGTGCATTGCTTGCTAGGGAGACTAGCTTCACATTTAAGCCTTTTCCCGTTAAGTATTTGGGATGCCCTTTATTCCTTGGAAGGAAAGTCAGCCATCTTTTGTCAGAGCTCGTGGATTCTATTGCTAGCAGAATAAGGAGTTGGTCATCCAAATGGCTCTCCTTTAGTGGTCGAATGGTTCTGATCAAATTTGTCCTACAATCAATACCGGTATACCTGCTTTCAGTGTTGAATCCCCTTAAGAGGGTGGTTCATCATATACATCGACTGTTGGGGAGCTTCATGTGGGGTGTGGTAGATGGGAAGGAGCGATGACATTGGCACTCTTGGCCACGATTATGTCAGCAGTGGAAGGAGAGGGGTTTGGGTTTTCAATCGCTTCAGGTGGTGGTGCAGGCATTCTCGTGCAAACTGTAGTGGCGGTATAGACAATGAGGGTCTTTGTGGGCAGAGCTCATGTTAGCACGGCATTGTAAGGGGGAGCACCTGAACCAGGTGACGGCAAAGTATACGACATCGGCCGCTTGGAGGAGAATGTTGTGGGCTCGACCGTTGGTGGAACGTCATGCAATCTAGGATGTGGTAGAGCCGCGTTTCATTTTGGTGGGATAATTGGCTGGGCGACGGCCCTCTGGCATGGCAGTTCCCTCACTTGGCCAGGGGTGAGGATGTTTTGAGCTATTGGCTGCAAGGGACTTGGGACTTCAGGAAACTAGGGACGAGGGTGGCACCTGAAACCTTGAAGACGATTAGGAACCGGTTTTTCTGTTTGCAGGAGGGTGGCATGGATGTTCTTATATGGTCTGGCACCCAATCCGGCAGGTTTTGTGTTAAGAATGTTGTCCAGTTACTTACACTAGGTGTGTCAAGGTCTTGGGTCTTCAAGCACGTATGGGTGAAAGGTTTGCCAATAAAGTTCTCTTGCCTGGTTTGGTGCATAATGCATTCTACTCTTCCAGTTGCTGATATCCTCTTTAAATTTAATGTCCATGGTCCTTCATGTTGCTTCTGTTGTAGCGAGTCGAAACTTGAGACCATGCAACATATTTTTTCCATGGGGAACATTCCCACGGCAATTTGGGGTTTGTTTGGATCGACATTTGGGGTCTCTTCCCTCGACAGAACGATCTGTGATCGGTGTTTGTCCAGGTGGTTTGCTCAGTCGCATCATTGGATCCTGCGATGGGTATTACGCATAGGGCCGGCGATTATTTTGTGGCACTTATGGAAGGCGCGATATGGGTTTGTGTACGAAGGGCAGGTCCTCTCGGCAAAGGTCATTTTTGATAGGATATTGGGTGACTTTGAGGACTTACTTGGATCTTAGTTTCCATTCCTTCGATGTCGTGTACAGGGGTGTAGTTGGCAGGCGGTGATCCGACGCCTTTGTGAAGTCCGCTTCCCTGTCCAAGCACGGTATGTTCGGTGGGTTCGTCCAGTGGCAGAGATGTTGAAGGTCAATTTTAATAGGTCTATCATTACCTACTCCCAAGCACGAGGAAGAGGAGTGCTGAGAGATTCTAAGGGTTGGGTGATTTTTGCTTATTCAAAGCCGTACAGAAATGTGACGTCATTGCAAGCTGAGGCTAGGGCGTTGTGCACGGGGCTTGAATTGTGTAACCTATTCCTCCATGGCCCAGTCCTAGTGGAGGGTGACTCTAAGATCCTGATTGATGCTCTACAGGGATATAGGGGTGTTCCGGTATTGCTACTGGCAATCCTCTGTCATCTTCGGCAACTCTCGCCTACTATATCGTCCTGTCAACATATCCATCGGGAACGAAATTCAGTGGCGGACTCGTTGGCATCGTTGGGTAGCCGTTCCGACAAATTCTGTCTCTTTCTCTCCTTCACGTCCTTGCCTAGGTCAGTGAGGGGCCTATGTCAGGTTGATAGACTGGGGGTTGGGCATTTTTGATTTTCTAAGAGGTCCTTAGGGCCTATCTATAGGTCGGGCGGTGTTACCTGAACTTGCAATCATGTACTCCTTTTTTTAATAAATAAAGTAAGTTTGTTTTTTTTCAAAAAAAAAAAAAAAAACCTATGGGACCACTAGGATTCCAAGGTCAATAACAAAAACTGTAGTATTCTCCTCAACGTATTCAAGAGAAAAATCGTAGTATGAAGGAGATGATGTTTCAATATAAGCAAAAAATGGATCAAATAGTTTAGTCCCAACAGGCATTTGTTTAGAGTCTTGAGCAACAAGTTGGACAATTGATGAAGGCAATGACTGAGGGGTAAGGTAACATGCCTAGTACCATTGAGGTGAATTTCAAAGGAGTTAAAAAGGTAGTGACACTTCATTTGGGGAAAGTGTTGGATGAATCTGTTCAAAATTCCAAGGAAAAATCAAAGAAGGAAGAGGAGATGTTAATTGATGAGAAAAGTGAAGAAAGTAAAGATAAGGAACCCAATTCAGGTGAAGATGCTACAAAAGAAAATATCCAGATAAAATTGCCTAAAGTTAAAACTTACGTCCCGCCTATCCCTTTCACGCAAAGGCTTAAGAGGAAGGCAATTGATAAGATATATTAGAAGTTCGTGGTTATGCTTAAGAAGTTACAAGTTAATATGTTTTTTTTTCTAAAATTTTGGCAAATATCCTTGTTTATGAAAAGTTTTTAAAGGAGATAGTGTCTAATAAAAGAAAGTTGGGAAACTTTGCAGAGGTGTCTCTTACCGAGGAATGCAGTATAGTGCTTCAAAATCGTCTTCCAATTAAAATGAAATATCCAAGGAGTTTTACTGTGCCTTATTAATTTGAACATCTTCTTGTTGATAAATGTTTATGTGACCTTAGATCTAGTGTTAATTTGATGCTCTTATAATTTTTCAGGAAATTGAAGTTTGCCAACCTAGTGCCGACTCAAGTGGTACTACAATTTGCTAACCATTTAGTTCGATATCCAATAGGCATTGTAGAGGATTTGTTGGTAAAAGTTGGTAAATTTTTTTTCCTACTGATTTTATTGTTCTTGATATGGAAGAAGATATTTCTATGCCTATTATCCTTGGTAAAGGGTCTTAGCTATGCGGGTTGGAAACATTGATTTACTTGAAGGAAAATTAAGAATTGGTAAAGAAAAAGAAGAATTTAATGCTTTTGAACCCTTTGTATGAGGAATCTTGTTCCTATATTGCAGCTATTGATGATTTGTATGGTGAAAAATAAGTCTTAAAGTAGGATATAAGATTTATGCCCTTGCATGATTGCCACTCATATTTTTCTTCAGCAGTCTGGAAGCACAATTTTGATGTGAAAAATTATGCAGTAATGTGGGTACATAAATTAGAGGATGTATAAATGTCTAAACCATTTTATTTGCCATGACTCCATCTAGCCTTGTTCAGCTGAAAACATAAAACTTAGCTGTCACGCCCCATTTTTCGCAACAAAAAAATGTGATTTTCAATTTACAAAAATAAGTAAAAAAGGGCCTAAAATGGAACTTTAAAAAATGTGATACTTTGGACCCAAAATTTAGTCTAAAAAAGATTTTAGGAAAAAGAAATCGTCACTTGGTATCGAGTTTAGGTGTATCAAATCACATAAAATATTTTTGCTAAAAATAAAAATAAAATAAAATAAGACCCTTTTTAACAACTCCAGATCTTTAAAAATGAGAGAAAATAAGTTTGAGAGTTACGGTTGAGAAAAGAGAAGCCAAAGGCTCGATCAGTTCAAAGCTAAAACGCCCTTATAAGCTAATCTAAACTAGTTGCGAGGTTTAGTCAAAATTTTCCTAATCTAACCCTTAAACTTATTATATTTGGATGTTTCCTATATGGATACAAACCTAAATTTTAAGAAGATATTGAAAGGGGGAAAATGCCCATTCAAGATCTAGTTGGCACCAATCGCTTTAATTGCAAAGGCCCAAGTAATTTCTTAAAGATGTCACAAATATGCAAAGATGAGATTTGAAAAAAAAAAGAAAATTAAACTTTATATATAGATATAAATGACCAAAAAAAAGGTAATGCAATATAATGGGTACAGGAAACAAAAACTTGTGATACACTTTTCTTTCTTATAGAGAGGTTAACGGGATATTGAAACTACAAAACTATAATCACCCATTTTCACATTCAAAAGGTAACTTTTCTAATCTAAACAAGCAAATGAACTAACTTATTTTTAAAATTTTTCTAAATGAAATGCGAATTTAAATGATATGGCTCATGTGTATAGGGATAAAGGGATAATATAAGAGGAAACATTATGCAAATTGGAAAATTTACCTAAAATAGAAAAAATGCATGAAAATCCAATGAATGACACACAAAAGATGAATCTAATGCATAGATGATCTAAGCGTCTAACATTGGACTAAGCCATTTCTAAAAATTCTCACTAGCGTTGGATTAGCAAGGAGTGAGCAAAAGCCACAACTAGCGTTGCACTAGTGTGGTGACATTATGCATTCATAATACATAATAAAATAAATCAAGTATGAATTAAAACAAATAAACACATAAGAGCACATAGAACACGTAACACATGAATATAATATCTAAATACAAAATTCTAAAAAAAGGGGTAAAACACATAAGCACGTAAGACACATAAACATAGAAAACCTATCTATTATAATAGGGGACCTACTACAATAAAAAATGGAAAAATATAATAAAAAAATCTATATATCCTATCTATTACATTTAGGGACCTAATTACAATCTAAAATGAAAAAAATATAATAAAATAAATCTATCTATTATATTGGTCTATCTAATTACAATTATTACAAAAAGAAAGAAAAAATATTACCTATCTATTACATCTTAAAGTATTTAAGTACCCTCCAAATAATTATAAAATTTAGATTAAACACACATAAAAATTGAATAAAATTTTAAAATAAATAAATAAGTAAATACATTTAAGCACATAAGATCATGTAATTAGAATCCAAAGGATGGTAGGGGTATCCACCTTTTGAATTGATGGCTAAATGAGGTAAGATTACCCTATGTATACTCAAAATCGATAAAAGGATCACAGCAACAATTTAATTGTAAATATAAAAAAATGTGCTAAATTCACATTATTATTCTAAAAAATGTAAATAAACTTAAAAAACTAAAAAATTACAATGTAAATGCATGCAAGAGAAGCATAATTTATAATTAAAGAAAGGGAACAATTATAATCATAATTATTAAACCCGACCCATAAGGAACCCGGCAGAGGAACTGGGTCACTAGATCACTGGTTGAACCGTTGAGTATTAATTTAATATTTATAAATATAAAATAGTAATGTTATTATATTTGCTAATGGTTTGTCTATTTCTTTAAAGAACATTATGCAAGTTTTGGACTTGTATCAAAAAAACATCTGGATAGCTGGTGAATGCCCAAAAGAGTGGTTACTTGGTACATCCATCAATGTCATTAGCTCAACAAAGGGTGATTGAATGCATCACTAAGTTTTCTAGACAGCATTTTCCGGTTTGCTATTTAGGCTTTCATTTGTATTTTGGGAGATGTAAGTCGTCTTATTATGGGGAGGCGAGTCAAGCCATTTTTGGAAGAATTCTTTCCTGAAAATCAAAGTTTCTCTCTTTAGGGGGAAAGATGGTTTTAATTCTTTCCTGAACATCAAAGTTTCTCTCTTTATGTTACCCAATTGAGGAGGGAGGAGTAGGTTTTCGAAAGCTTAGGGATACGTATACAGCTTTCTCTTATATGCTATAGTGGAGTTTTCAAACAGGCTCTTCTCTTTGGACATCTTTTATGCGAGCAAAGAATTGTAGATGGATACATCCTTGTGAAGCAGACTTTAATCCCTATGCTTCGACAACTTGGAGATGCATGTTAAATGTCAGTTGACAAGTTGATTTATCTGTGTTGTGGTTGGTGCATGAAGGGTCGTGCAGTTTTTGGTATGACAATTTTTATTTTTTCAAAGTTTCTGTTGTTTTGAACCTTTCCTTTAGAGATTTCTTAGTAAATGGGAATTGGGACTCATATCTACTATCTCAAGTGTTACCAACAGAGATCACTTCTTTTATTTTATAGCAGCTAGTTCTTGCTGGTATGTGATGACTCCACCTTCCCCTAGAGCATACCCAAGGGTTTGGCAGATCGTCTGCCCAACTCTCACCAGGACTCACTACATTCGCTACAATCAATTCTCAAAATAACACTTCAAACCTCCATATGAGCTCTTGAGTTCTACAATTCAACCTAAATTACCAACCAAAAGTGAAATGTAAGATACAATCTCAAATATCCAAAATACATTCTATCTACCAAAAGTACAAGTACAAGAGGGTTATACGCACTAGTTCATGCTTATTTGCTCCAAATTTCCACTCCTGTAATGAAAACAAACTAAAGGAATGAGCTAAAAACCCAGTGCAGTTCCCAAACAAGCATTCAACTAGCAAATCACAGACATATTACATTTAACAACAGCCAATCAAGGAAAACATTTGGAGCATTCAAGTAACAATAGCACATTCAGTAAAAGGATACGTGCTTACTTGGAGCCATTCATTCATTCAGTCATTCAGTCTCCTTCTATTTCATCCCTATACATTTGACATTTGAAAACATTTAAAAACAAAAACTCCAACAGTAATCATTTCATTCAGTTAGTCATTTCATTCATTGAATTTCATTCACTGGGCAGTACTCCTCCTGATTTCATGGTCATACTCGAGTATACCAAAACAGTGGCCCAGGGTCACCAACCTGCCCGACCAAGTCCACTTTTGCCTCGAATAGGCTAGCGACGAAGGGCAAGGGCCCAATTCAGCCAATGCGATAAAGTACACATGGCTTACATTCATGCAAAAGTAACATTCAATCATTTGATCATTAAAAATTCACATTCACTTAGGTCGAGTGTAATAAAGTATACATTCACCCATTGAAAATCCATTTAACAGTCATTGGAAAGTATTTAACACTCATTCACAAATATTCAACTTAGTCACTTATTGTATAAACATGCAAGGAGCACTCACCAGTTGACCTCACCAATTGGTCAGCCTGGTTCTTCCTCTAGAACATTCTCAAGTTCCATAATCATGTAATCCATCAAGAATCTAGCCACTTAAAGCCAAGATAATGAGAAAATATGAGATTCGAAACTACACTTAGCAACTACAGAAACTATACGTTTAACCCTAATATTAGAAGACCAAAAAGGTCACGGTTTCTTGTTTAAATCAAGTCCTTGTCAAGTTCAAATCAAGTGAAATATTTCATGCATGCTAAGATTAACATATCACTAAATATTTCAAATTAAAATATACAAGATTTAACAAAAGAAAGTTAGGTTTAAAACCTAGAAAAGTTTTCTAAAATTTTTCCAAGTCCCACTCAATCCATTTGATAAAATTCCAAACTTTGGTGACATTTTTTGCAAAGATATAACTTGAGTTCCGTAGGTCAAAAAGTCACAAAACTTATATCGTTAAAAAATAGACACGAAGCACTAATAAGCTTTGGAAGGTATCTTCATGAAATTCAACTCATAGATTAGTCAAATTTCAGTTTAAAACTCACTACTATCACAAGTGTAGAAACAGAATAGTCATAATTTTCAAGAAATTTTACAGATTTGCTGGTATTTATAGAAATTGAACCAAATCCTAAATTTTATACCGTTGGAAGCTCTACGAATCTAGTTTCAAGCCAAGAACCGGAACTCAATTATGACTTTCCTATACAAAGTTATAACCAATTTATCAAAACTGCATAAAACTTCCTGCGAAAATTTCCAGATTTCTAACAACTTGAGAAAATAAAACTTTTCTTAATCAAATCCCACTCCCTTGGCTCAAATTCAACATACATGTGAAGATTAAGGTTAACAAAGTATCTTAAGCAAAAACCTTACCAAAATCACCATAAATTTCTGGAAATCAAAGCTGGAAAATTCACCAAAAGCTAACAAAATCATTAAACCTTCCATAAACATGCTTCCTTTAACTTCAATGATTACATATCTTGCATAAATCTCAACAAACAAGTAAACAGAGATGTTTTCTAGAAATTTTACCTCAAAATCCCAAGATGACAAGCAACTCAAGAGTTTTCTTCCTCCAAACTTTACCAAAATCTTCCCTTCAATCTTACCTCAAGCTTGATCGGAGTGGATTAGGGTTAGTCTTTGAATTTTTTCACAAATCAAGCAAAGAAATTGTGACAGCCCCACCTCACCCTAAGGCGAACCAAAGGGTTCGACGGACCGCCTGCCCAGCTCTCGCTGGGACTCAGTTGTACCTCAATCAAAACTGGAATAAAATCATGAGAATAAGAATCAAAATTCAAAACTTAAAACGAAGCTTATTTACATTTCTAGCTCAAAAGGGAGTACAACCATTGAATATACAAAGGTTCGTAATTCTTCATACATTCAGCCCGTGTCAAGCACTAGGGCGAGAACCATTACAAAAAAAAAAACACAGGCTAGACCAAGCTAGTCTATACCGAGCTCTCGTCCTTGCTCGCCTTCCCCTGTTAAGGAAAACAAAACTAAAGGGATGAGCTAAAAGCTCAATGAGGTTCCGAACATATAATCAAGCAACAAGTTCAAGACATTAATCATAAACATTCAATAACTCAAGAAACATTACCATAGAAAGCGATAAAAGCACATTCATTAAAAGGATACGAGCTCACAAGGAGCCATTCATTCGTTCGTTCATTCATTCTCATGTCATTTCCCCTTATTCCTCCAATCATTTAAAAATGTAGTTTTGTAAGTAAAACCCTCATTCATTCGTTCGTTCATTCATTTCATTCACCTCCTTCCCGGACATTGGCTAGGCTCCACTAGACTTCCAAGTAATACTCGAGTATACCAAACGTTCACCCAGGTCACCAAATCGTCCGACCGAGTCCGCTTCTGGCTCGAGTCGACCGGTAACAAGGGGCAGGGCCCAGTTCAGCCAAAAGGCTTACATTCATGCACAAGTAACGTTCTAATCGTTCAATCATTAAAAATGTCACAATCATTTAGGTCGAGTGCGATAAAATACACACTCGCCTAGAAAACTCGTTTTGGCAATCATTGAACACATTCAACATATCATCAATCATTCATACAAGCCATGAAATCAAGGAAAATATAACAAACAAGGAACACTCACCTAGATAAGCAAAACAATGTGCAAAATATCCTTCCGGATATTACCCTCAGTCATCGAGAAAACCTAAAATGAAACGAGAGAAAATATTACAGTTTATCGAGCAAAACATTTAAGGGGAAACGAAGAAACCCGACTAATTATGAGTAAAACGTGTAAAGATGATTTTCAAGCAAAAAGAGGGTTTTTGGACCCATGGACGAAAATAACTAGGGTTTCAAAATCAATCGCGAAACCAAGCTCAAAAGGCTTATAGAATTCCAACGGAAAACATTTGACCAACGACAAATCAAAAGTCAAATAGATAGGCTAAGGAGATATTCTTTCAGAATCGTAAAGAATCGTTTGTGTGGCTAAAAGTCACTATATATTCAAGTAGAGGTTATATAACAAGGGTTTTGATGTAAATCATATGGAAAAGGAGGAATCTTAAAACCCTACTTGAAAGTAGTTCACTTGTCGCTGATAAAACCCTAACTCGGCTGATAAACCCCTAATTCATACCTCTTTATTTTAGGTACGGAGTAAACATTTGACGTTTCTAATCGAAGAGGTATCATGTTTTGGAATGGTAAATGGTCACATTATTTGCCAAACGGATATATATACAAGTTCAAATAGAAACTTAGCCCTCGAACACCTTTTGAAAGAACCGATGCAATTTTCAAGGAAATACATTCAACTCGACACAAAATACATTTGCAAAAACCCCTTTAACTCATTTACAAGACAAGAAAAGGAATGGACAACATTTCCCCTAATTCCCTTCACTTTCACCCTACAAATAAAAAGCCCATTCTCATACCATTAATTACAATCACACATATGGTCCATAGGTAATAAAACATGTCAAATTAGGGCACAAAACCCCTCAATCAAAGCCAATTAAAAGCTTAAGAGCCAACTATAAGAAAATCCCCAATGAAACCCTAGAACCGGAAATTATCCCCACAAGCATAAATTTTCCGCAAACAAATGAAATTAACGCACAAGGGTTCCATTTAACCCCCTTTCAATCCATCAATACAAGACCAATCCATGACTTTCATATAAAATCAGAAAAATACCCAATAAATCAGAAATTGAACCAACTTGACTTAAAACCATGAAATCATTCACAATATAGCACCTCTAGCCTTTACAAGTCACTAATTAACCAATATTAGAACCAAAAAGGGAATTTCTCAACAACTCACCTTATGAGCTCAACAAAGGTAGAAACTTAGGGCCCCTCTTCCAAAAATAACTCCACGAAGGCCTCTAGTCCACCCTAGCTAGCACTTGTACGGAGTAGATTAAAATTCTAACGGTGAAAACTCAAGATCTAAGAGAAAATTGAAACTAGAATTTGGAGAGTTTTCTTTCTTCCTCTCAAGGCTCACGGCTGGGATAAGGAAGAACTGAATATATTTTGGACCCAAAACAGTTTAAGAAGAGAAGGAAACAGGTGGTCAAAGTTGGTGGCCGCCTGTGCCACGTCAGAATCCGTCCGGATTCAAGGTAGTGGCGAATGAAAATTTTTTCAAAAACCAACAACAATCCGGCCAGTAATCCGGCCAAGAACTGGCCGGATTTGCAGCCGGATTTGGCCCTTTCATTTTTTTGCAAAATTTTTCTTCTTTTCCAAGTTCTATTGCCACGCTCAATTGTACTTCTAACACATACACATATATACATATCTCACATACAAATATACATAACAACAAACATTCCTTTGTTTAAAATGAGTAGTTAACAAATTTTCACTTTAAAAAGGAAAAGAAGAATAAACAATAGGCCACGAAAATGTGAAAATTTTAGGGTTCTCACACTTTCCCCCCCTTAAGAAATTTCGTCCTCGAAATTTTACCTTCATTTGCCTCAGACGAATCCGGAACTGTTTGGTTGTCCAATGCATAAACTTTTGCTGGTATACCTGCTCGTTTCCCTCTTTCTTTTGCTTGTTTCGGTTTCGCTCCATCCAGTTGCGGAGTACTACCCTCACGTGACTGTCTCCTCGGACAGTTGCTAATTTGATGATCCCCATTTCCGCAAATCAAACACTTCCACCCTTTCCGCCAACACTCGTTCTCGGTGTGGTTGGCTTTTCCACAGTAGCGACAAGTCCAGTGAGAAGCCATCTTTTGGCTTTCTTGCAAAATCTCTCCATATCTTACTTGGCTTCCTTTGGTAGACCTCTCATCTACCGCCCCTAATGTCCATGGTGGGCGGGATAACTGGTTCACTTTCTGCGTTTTAGAAGGTGCCATCATTTCACTAAACTCTTCCAATCCACTGTGTGATACCCCAAATTTTAGGATACTATTTTTGTTTAATCTCAAATAAAAGATTACGATTTTATTTTATTTTATTTTTGTCTTAAAACATTGTTTTATTTTAAAGACTAGAAACCCTACTTGTACTTTAAAACCCTAGTTTACTTGTGACTAGCAAGTTATGTTTAAATCCCTCATATTTGACTCAAAACCCTAATTTTATTCTATGAAATTGTAAAATTCATCACACTTTTCTTAAAATTCCTTTTATTTGGAAATTATTCATTTAATATGATCCTACTACTCAAGTACTCCACAACAAGTGCAAATGAACCTAGAAAGTAGGGTTTCACTCTTCGTTTTCAAGATTGGAGCAAATTAGGGTTTTCGCGATTTTTCGCCGGATGATTATCCGGTACGGAGTGTGTGAGAACCCGTAAATCCCTAATAATTTTCTTAGGGTTTATTTCCTTTAATGGCATGATTTCTGCATTTTCTGGCTTAGAAATATTTTCTTAGTGGATTTTACGAGTAAATATAGTTTTTAGATGATTTTTCTTGTAACGAATAGATTTTGAGAAATTAAGAACGTATATCAGGCGTGGGACCCACTAGTGCGAAAAGTTCGGAAAAATTCGGCCAATTAGGTTAAATTCCGGATACTGTGTAAAATTTATCGGGTGTTAAGAGATAAGTAGAGTGTGTGAAATGATTGATGTGAGAGAGAAAAGAAAGGATAGGATTGCATTAATGGTGTGACAAGTGTCACCATCTTATGGGTTGAAGCTTATGGAACACTATTCATTTTTTTTGACTTTTGACCAAAATTGGTTAAATATCTAAAAATTTCACAAAAAATCCCCATTTTCTCACCTTGGATGGCCGGCCCTCTTACCTCAAGAAGGAAGAGAACTTCATCATTTTGCAAGCTTCCATTTGGTTCAATCTTCCATAAACAAAAGCTTAGACTAGATTTCACTCCATAAAATCCTATCTTCTAGTGCTAGTAAGGGTTGTAGTGAAGTTTGTTTGAAGCTCTAAGGTGGCCAACCTCTCTACACCTCTTGTTCTTAGGTAAGTGATGTTTTACTACTTCCTTATATCTAATAATGCTTATTTTGTGCTTAATGGGGGCATGAGAGAAGGAATATATGATTTGTTTCTTGATTTGGTTTGTTTTGGTGAAGTTTTTATTTTATTGGGAATTTTTCTGGTTTAATATGATCTTGATGTTGGGGGCTTGTATGATGAATTGTAATGGTTGGAAATGGCTCTAGTGGATGTGAAATGTGGTTAAATGCAATCAATTTTGGATTTGGTGTGAAATTTGAAAAGTTAGGGTTCTTGAACCCCAATTCTGTCCGGTTTTAGATCACTGGGTTAGAGGCCGAATTAGACTTTGCTCAAAACATGAAAGTTGTTGGTATTGATGTGATGGAGATGCCTGTAAAATTTCAGGTCATTTGGATTAATGTAGAATGAGTTATGACGAAATTACTGTAGCTGTTCTGCTTTGGACAGAATGCGAAAACGGCGATAGTAATTGGCCATTTTGACTGGTTTTGGTTTGGATTTTGAAGTTGGTGTCTTCTGATGAAATGTAGCTGAATGTCTTAGCTAACATATGCCTTTGGAATTTCGGCATTTGGACTAGTATGGACTGAGATATACCGATTACAGTTTTCTGCGTTTTGCAAACCTGTTTTGGGAATTCTGGTATAGTATTTCGTATTTTTGACCTAGTTGGGCCAGGAACTGGATTGAGTGACCTTCTACATTGTTGTAGCCCTGTTTCATAGCTTCGAAACGGTGGGTCTTTCACCCCCATCCGATAACCGTAGAGAATTTTACACCATTACCGCATAATATGGGCAAAACAGTTTTCTATTTGGGGCCAAGACTAAGGCCATTTTCTAATTTCTGGTTTGCTATTATGCTCATTTATGCATATGAAACCTTATTGGGGTTGTGGTTGGCATTGGTTTATGACTCGTTATCGAGTCTCTTTTAGGGCTTGCTTTCATTTCGATTGTTTCCTAGCTAACTTTTGTACTTGTACTACGTTGAGCCTAGCGAACGGCTTTTGGGAAATGAGATGAATTTTGTGTGAGATGTTGGGACTGATTTGAGGATAGAATGAAGCCTTAATGGCTGGAAAAGTAAGAGATTTAGGGGAAGTGCTGCCCGATTTTCTAGGCCGTTTGGTTCCTTTAAGTTGGGTTTGCCTTTTGGTAGAATGAAAGGCTTTTGGGTTGTTTGCGCCTAGGTCTTCATGCTACCTTTTCGTTTCCAAGAAAATCATGTTTTGCACCCTTGCATTAGTAATTATTTGGCGAGGTATACGACTAGTAGTCGAGCCTCACATGTGCATTCTGTTTACTCGATTCTGGAAGTAAAACCTTCAATTGGTTTATTTTGATTATTTTAGGGTTTCTTGGCGATTAAGGCCAATCTGAAGTGAAACTTTTTGAAGTTGAATCGGTGAGTGTACCACTCCCCTTCATTGTTGTTTAACTTGATTTTGCTCTGCAATCTGTTTATTTGTTCGAGACGAGGGTGTACTGTGGCGACCCCACTTCCCCCTGAGGCGAACCAAAGGGTTGGCGGGCCGTCTGCCCAACTCTCGCCAGGACTCATGCACGCACACTAACCCAAATCCTATCGAAGAATAGCCTAACTATTACAATGTCGCTTCCTTTCAAAATAAGTCAACATCTACCACATTAACTTCAGAGACAACAAGGAACTTAAAATCGCCAATCTATGGCCCTTAGACATCACACGCTCTAGAACCAAGGAATAAGGTCGTTCGTATCTAGATACATCAATCCATAATTCACAAACACAAATATATTATCCAACCTCCGAAATAGGGTTTACACATTTTCCAGCTTCAAGCGGCAATCCAAAAGTAAAAGTACAGAATTCAAGTTAAAACACAATACAAGCCTACACAATAGCCATAATATTCGTTACATCCCATACGAGAAGAAAAGAAACATGAATAAGTCTCAGCGCTTTCAGTCTCCAGAACCTGTTAAGGAAAACAAATACGTGGGGTGAGCTAAAGCTCAGTGGTGCCCCAAAACATGCAATCACATAAATCAAACAGCGGTTAATAATTTAAATCAAATCGAAACAGTCAGGAAAGCGTGTAACAACACAAGGTAGGATACAAGGGCTCTCAGGAGCCATTTTCCACGCTTGATCAGATACCATCGTAGTTGACCCTCCGTCAACTTTCCCTACTTAATTTCCATGTAGATATACTTATTTTAATCCTAACCCGTCACCGTTCATACCTCTGCTTTGGGCCCAAACTTCATCTACCGACGCAGTATACTCGAGATATACCCGTAATAAATTTGTCGAGGGATTCACCCAACGACGTTTTGGTAGTTGGATTCAGATGTCGAGGGATTCACCCAACGACGCAACTACAGATTCAGATGTTATGGTAGTTGGATTCAGATGTCGAGGGATTCACCCAACGACGCAACTACAGATTCAGATGTTATGGTAGTTGGATTCAGATGTCGAGGGATTCACCCAGCGACGCAACTACAGATTCAGATGTTATGGTAGTTGGATTCAGATGTCGAGGGATTCACCCAGCGACGCAACTACATTTAGATTCATTAGAAAATGTTTCACACATGTCACCACTCGAACGGCTAGTGCGATAAAGTACACACTGCTCACTTCGATGGATCAAAATCATTTATTGCATTTTGGCAATTATCACATAGCGAATTGATAAAGCGCTTAACCACCTAACATAGAACAAGCAGGGACACTCACCAAGAGTGAAGTTCAGATATTGGATTGAGGATCGAGTTCCGCGTCCTCGTAAAATCCTAGAATATCAGAATTGAAGCCATAAGTTTTCTATTGGAACTTTTGGCTTGCACATGTAGAGTTTTCTAGCATGTTGCTAGTTTACTTTTTCTCAGAATATTTTACTTGGAATCGAGCTTGTGAGAACCGTACACTATTTCTTATAAGATTTCTGGAATACTTTTCCTCGAAGAAAATACTATTATTATTTTCTTAAAATAAGTCGGCAAGATATTTAATATCAAGGCTAGAAGTATACCTTGAGAAAAAGTTCCTTTGAGTGGCGGTGCTTGCAAAATCTTTGCTAAGGCTTTAGGGTAAGGTCTATTGAAAAATGTTGCTAGAATAAGGTTTTTCTTTTCTTCTTGCCAAGCAGGTTGCTACGTTTAAAACCAAAGTGATCGAGTTTCACCTTTCAAATTTTCCTTAGTTCCGACTAGCCTTAAACGATTTATAAAGAAGGAAGGAATTTGGAACAAAACTAAGGTTTTGAGTCTGGGAGAATCATTTCCCCAGATTGATAAGGCTAGTTTAACTTAAGGGATAAAAGTCATGCTGCCCAAGTTTCTAAGGCAAAAATAGTAGACACTATGTTTAGCAATATGATGCTAAATCTGTACCGTTCGAGACTTAAAGCAAAATTTTTTTCATTTACTTAGTCAAGCGTTTACTTGGAGTCACAAGGTCGGTACAACTTCTCACATTTTCGATTCCAAACCAAAATCACATTTCCTCAATATTGCACAATTAGAATTTAAACAGTAATAACACTAGGGCTCGTCAATTCTTAGCCCTGTGTTCCAACAAATTTATATCTAAGCATAAGCAGGAAAATTTACCAAGGCTGCGTCAATACTTAGCACTTGGTAATCAGTACTTATATCAACTCACAGTTTCACAAAATAGTAGCACAGATTTCTAAACAATTTCAGAAATTCAGTTATCCATTCAGAATGGGAATTCATAGAGCCCACCGTCAACAATTTCCAATAAATCAACCGTCAATTCAAAAGTGGGAATTCATAGAGCCCACCATCAACAATTTCGACACATTATGCTCCAATGAAAAATAATGTCGACCATTAGCTTTGCGGACATTGGAATACGAATAGAAACTGTTTCACTAGCCAGGCTTAAGCATACGTTTAGCAAGTACCTTCTTACCCTCTAATCCTTTGAAAATTTCAGGAACACCCTAGGGTCAAACCACAATTCAGTCAAGAGTTTGAACCACTAGTAATATAAGGTCCCAATCCGAATTCAAGTGGAGATTTAAAATGAAACAGGTCATTCATGCCAAACAGTTTACTTTGAAAATTCCCCGACAGTAGTACACATGGAGTAAAAATACGAAATTTCTACAGGGCGAAGATCTATGATTCTAGTTTCAAATGCCGCTGACGGCGCCTTAAACGGATTTTCCTACACCAAGGTATAACCGTTTTATCGAGACTGGTCAGGGACTTCCGAAAATCTGGAGTTTCATTTTTCACTTATGAAAAACTCCTTTTTCTTTTCTTTTCACACCAAAAGTTTTTATTCAAACCATCGTACATTTCTTATAGGGCTCCAAAACAACATATTCCAAGCATCATTTTTCAAGAAAAATTTCCAAGAACCAAGCAAATTTTCAACTCAATTCTCGGCTGTCTCAACGAAAATTCCAGCAATTGTATACTAGCGTTTTTGGTTTCAGCTTTACATGTACTAATTGGTTCATTGCTGAACAAATTGTATATCTTAAAATTTGTATCTCTTATGAAATTCTGAGCCACCATAATCCAAGGAAATAAAATAAATTTCCAGAAACAAATTGAATTTTTCCAACGATATTGAAATTCTGGTTCATACCCCTTCGGCTATCACCCAAAATTTCCAGGTTTAAACCTCACGGCTTCTCTCAAGATTTCCAGAAATAACAATGGTTCTAAAACAGAATTTTCTTTGGTTAAAGCAGAATTTTTTTGGTACTCTATTAGGACATGTAAACACGTAGCTAGCTAGTAGAGGTTTTCAAATCAAATCCAGGTTCAAGCTACTATTATACTCAACTAACACAAATCCAGAAATTTTACCAACTATTCTCGAATGATCATTCATGAACCAATTTTTCGACTTTCCTTTTATTTTTCAAGTGATCCAGGCTAATTAAATTCATGCATGACTCTAATCATAATAATCATCCGAGATTCGATTAGTTAATCACCCATGCATGCTCAATTCATTTCCGGAAAACACATTAGAGCTGCACTATCAGCTCGGCTTCTTGGCAGAAACATCAACATCCAAACAGAAATTTTCTATTGGCTTAATATCATCATCCGACTGCCTAACCACTCATACCTGTTACTAGATGACTTGGACTTCTTGTTTTTGATTAATTAAACATTTAATCCAACTCAGATTGTCACATAAAATCAGAAATAGAACCACAATCCAAGCAAGCTCCTCGGCAGGAACAGATTCTTACGTAAATCAGATTTTCTTTTGCCAATGACTCATCCGATGGTTTAATATTCATCATACAAAGCTTAATCCTCTAGTCCTGAGATAAGTAATCATATTTCTGAGCTCACATTACCACAAATGGCCGAGATTAAGGATGCATTTTCCAGTTCAGTTTCTTGGCAGAGTCATTTAATCAAAACAAATTTTTCTGAAACTTTGATTTCCTCATCCGACTACACAACCAAAGCATGCAGGCTCATACGTGACTCTATCTACCTCTGATTATCCATTTTTAACCCAGAAAAATTTACCTTACTCACGTCAAGCTCACACACAAGAATCTGAAAATTTTCTGCTCCCTCTCGGTCCCTACGCACGCGACAACTTTGCTGGTTTTGGTTTGGTGTAGCGGCTTCAACTGGTGGTGATTTCAACTGATGGTTGTTAGTCTGAGGGTGATGAAGAAAGTGACGGTTCCCTGGTCTCTTCCCTCAGCTTATGGTCAGAACAGAGGCAAAAAGGAAGATGCAGCTCGCGGTTCTCTTTTGGTCGATACTCACGAGGAGTAGCTCTCCCTCACTTGGATGCTCTCGGCTGCAAGCTTCTCACGGTAGAGATGGAGTGCAGTAGTGTGCGGTATGAGAGTGAAAAGGAAGAGAAAATAGTGCCGGTTTAGGAGAGGTTTGTGGTTGAAATTGATTGAGTGTAGAGTTGGTGATGGTTTGCGATTGGTTGTATGGTGCGGCTTGTGTATTGCAGTGGAGAAGTTGCCGATTGGTTAAGTGGGCGGCAATGGAAGGCTGAACAAGGGAATGTTTGGCCGAGCATTGTGAGGTTGTGGTATAGTGGAGGTTTTGTGGAATTGTGGAGGGCATTTTGGTCCTTTCACTTTGCCCCCTAACCTCTTCTCAATCCTCAATTCTATCTTAAATCCAATACTTATCACCAATTGAAATTTGAAGGCCTAATTCTACACAAATATACCGAAACCGTTTTATCGAATATAATCGGTTACGAATTAATATTAAGGTTCCTAACATTTGTACTTTATTAACTTATTAAAATCAAGTTTGACCTTGTTATAAAAATCTAACATTTAACGTTAGTACTAATTGGAATTTATTTTAAGGAAATTAAGGTTATCGATTGGTTGTCCTTTAAATTGTTTGAGTCAAGGAAATTAAGATCCTAATTTTAATATGTTAGTACGAAGAATTAATTCTTAACTCTAAGATATTAATTTAGTATAGTAAAACTAAGAAATTCATAGTCTAGGGAAATTATATCATTCTTCATTTATAACGTGTGTTTAACTACTTATTTGAAAACAAGAAAACATAATATAACTCAAGAATTATTAACTTAGTGTAGCAAAGCTAAGTGCTTTAATAGTTAGCACCGTTATGTTATTTTGCACACAAAAATTATTTTTATATACTTGTTTACAACAAATGAACTAACGTGGTAGATTAGAACAAGAATTACGAAGGGATTATGCACTAGTATCTAAAAGCGAGTGAAAGTAATACTAGAAAAGATTTAAAGAATACGAAGGCTAAATAAAAGTGAAGTCGAAGTAAGCATTGGTATTTCTGCAAAATTCAAGGTTCTCACATGTACTTTATCACACTCGTTCTCTAGTCTGATCATATGCCAATTTACTATGCAAAATTTGAATCTGTTATCTATGTCTGCATCTGTTCGGATTTCTATGACCTATGAGCTCAATCCTGTGGCTAAGTTATTCGAGTCGGGCCGGCAAGGGCCTGGACGATTAGATAACGAACCACGGTAGTCTGTTCGGGGATTTTGGGTATTGAGACCCTTGATTCCGGGTATACTCGAGTATTACCATTTCTGTTCGGTTACGGTGAGCGGGCCCGGTAAAGGGGTGTTTGGTGGACGGAATTCGGTGTAAAGAGGGGTCTACGGACGTTTGGTTCTATATACGTTGACGGAGAGTCAACCGGTTTGGATCAAGTACTGCGCTGGAAATTTGGCTCCTGAGAGCCACCCGTATCCTTCTGATTTGAATCATTGGTTCCTTTGCTTTACATCTGGCATGTGTATCTGATTTGTAAAATGTGAAATGCCATGATTTTTCTGCTATATGTTTGGTACCTCATTGAGCGCAAGCTCACCCCTTTCTGTCCCTTTTGTTTTCCTTACAGGAAAATAAACACTTTTGGTCTGGATTTGACAAATGGCTGCCAAACTGAGCTAGTCGAACATATCTTTTGTATAGCTCATGTATTAAAACCCTAAGTGTACTTTTGGGGCGTTTTCTCTTCTGATTTGGCAAACCGTGTATATGTATCAACTTTTGAAAACTTTTGTATGTCCTTTTGGATTGTAATTGCTAAAGTTCAGATGTGAATGTTTGTTAGCTATTTCGGTTGGGTTCTGACGGGTCGGTTACTATTCATGGCCGACTCCGGATTTCATTTTTTTTTATTTTGGGTTATTTTACCATTTTGACTTGTTTACGCTCGTTTGTAAGTTCCGGATCGCTATAGATAGTTCTGGTCTGCATCGTTAGTCCTGGCGAGAGCTGGGCAGGCAGTCCGCTCACCCCTTTGGTTCGCCTTAGGGGAAAGTGGGGCTGTCACAAGTGGTATCAGAGCCACTTCGCGTGGTCTCTGCGCGGAGTGAGACTGGGCCAAATGGTGTTATGGTCTTGATTTCGTGAATATGTCTAAGTGCTCGTTTGAGCGTAAGTTATGAACCGGGCATGTTATAAGTGTAAACATTGTTTTCATGAAATTTGAGGAAAATAGATATGTATGTCGGGTAGGAATCTTTAATATGGATGATTTACTCTTGGGACCGGCCGGCTCGAGTTGTGAATTATCTTAGATGGGATTCTTGTGCCCGGATACGGGAGAGATGTGAGCCTAGGTTAAAGGACTTGGGCGAACTAGAAATGTAATTCTATGGAACTTCGCGTGGTCTATTCGGGTATTGTTAAGCATGATCACTCTTGATTAAGATATAAACGGTGTTGTTTTCGTAGATTAAGGATGGAGCCCTAGAGAGAAAGGATTTTCGTTAGTGATTGTTGTACTTGTGACCTAGTGTGTCTATAATACTTTTGGATAACCCCGCTGCTTTCATGGATTTGTATCTAATCGACTGTTATTGTGTGGCTTGCTTGATACAGTTATGTTAAATAGGTATACTTTTGATCTGTACGTACCTTTTGCTACTTGCTTTTGCCTACCTATGTTTAATATTATATTCCCGTTTCGACCCTAGATTTATTAGACCAATGGAAGGCACTCGTAGTGGACGGGGCCGTGGGCGTGGAAATAGGCAACCTACGCCTGAAAGGGGTACTGGGGAAACCTCATCTGGACCAAACCCTGAACCTAGGGTTGACCCCAATGTGCAGATAGCTGCTGCTATGCAGCAAATGACAGACCTGCTAGCACAAGTAGTGCAGCAACAAGCCCAGAACCCAAACCTTAACCCTGGAAACCCCGGAAACCCTGGCCATCATATCGAGAGCGAAGATAGAGCACTCGAACGTTTTCAAAAGTTTGCTCCGCCAAAGTTTGTTGGGGGACCCGACCCGGACGTGGCCGAGAGGTGGCTTGAAAAGATGGTTGACATATTTGCAGCCCTACACTACCCTAACGAACGGCAGGTGACTTTTGCCGTGTTTCAGTTGGAGGGGGCAGCCCGTTCCTGGTGGAACGTAATTCGGCAGAAGTGGGAACGAGAACAGACACCTAGGACTTGGGTGAACTTCATCAGAGAGTTCAATGCGAAGTTTTTCCCTCCTCTAGTTCAGGAGAGGAAGGAAGACGAGTTCATTCGACTCCGCCAAGGAGCTCAAACTGTGGCGGAATATGAGAGCCAATTCACCCGCCTATCCAAATTTGCGCCCGAACTCATCATGACCGAGCAGCGGCGAATAAGGCGCTTTATCCAGGGCTTGAACGTGGAAATTCAAAAAGATCTGGCGGTAGCCCAACTTAATGCCTTTAGTGATGCGGTGGAAAAAGCTCAGCGCGTTGAAACTGCAGGGTTACAAGTTAGAAACTTCCAAGCAAGAAAAAGGGGTTTTCCGGGGAGCAGCTCAGAACAAGCGGCTAATAGTACAATCTCTAAAGTTCGCAAGGGAAACGGGGAAATACGGCAACCAGGGATGTCGTGCGATGTTCCTCAGGGAGGAACGGTCTCTGCTGCTCGTGGTCCCTGTGGATATTGCGGAGGGCCAAGTCATACGGAAACAAATTGCTGGAAGAAAGAAGGAAAATGCTTGCGCTGTGGAAGCGCTGAACATCGGATTGCTAGCTGTCCAGCTCGCCTGCGCGAGCGGAGAGGGACTCTGCCACCAACCAAGCCCAATTCTCAACCACCCGCCAAGAGCAACCCTGGACAGACGAAAGGAGAAGGGACGGGATCGAAGGCACCAGCTCGAGTATATTCTCTAGAGCAGCATCAGGTCCCTGACTCGTCTGAGGACGTAGAAGGTACGATCCGTTGGGTACCTTAGAGATTTGATAGATTCTGCTGATAAGGAAATTTCGAGGACGAAATTTCGTTAAGGGGGAGAGAGTGTGAGAACCCGTAAATCCCTAATAATTTTCTTAGGGTTTATTTCCTTTAATGGCATGATTTCTGCATTTTCTGGCTTAGAAATATTTTCTTAGTGGATTTTACGAGTAAATATAGTTTTTAGATGATTTTTCTTGTAACGAATAGATTTTGAGAAATTAAGAACGTATATCAGGCGTGGGACCCACTAGTGCGAAAAGTTCGGAAAAATTCGGCCAATTAGGTTAAATTCCGGATACTGTGTAAAATTTATCGGGTGTTAAGAGATAAGTAGAGTGTGTGAAATGATTGATGTGAGAGAGAAAAGAAAGGATAGGATTGCATTAATGGTGTGACAAGTGTCACCATCTTATGGGTTGAAGCTTATGGAACACTATTCATTTTTTTTGACTTTTGACCAAAATTGGTTAAATATCTAAAAATTTCACAAAAAATCCCCATTTTCTCACCTTGGATGGCCGGCCCTCTTACCTCAAGAAGGAAGAGAACTTCATCATTTTGCAAGCTTCCATTTGGTTCAATCTTCCATAAACAAAAGCTTAGACTAGATTTCACTCCATAAAATCCTATCTTCTAGTGCTAGTAAGGGTTGTAGTGAAGTTTGTTTGAAGCTCTAAGGTGGCCAACCTCTCTACACCTCTTGTTCTTAGGTAAGTGATGTTTTACTACTTCCTTATATCTAATAATGCTTATTTTGTGCTTAATGGGGGCATGAGAGAAGGAATATATGATTTGTTTCTTGATTTGGTTTGTTTTGGTGAAGTTTTTATTTTATTGGGAATTTTTCTGGTTTAATATGATCTTGATGTTGGGGGCTTGTATGATGAATTGTAATGGTTGGAAATGGCTCTAGTGGATGTGAAATGTGGTTAAATGCAATCAATTTTGGATTTGGTGTGAAATTTGAAAAGTTAGGGTTCTTGAACCCCAATTCTGTCCGGTTTTAGATCACTGGGTTAGAGGCCGAATTAGACTTTGCTCAAAACATGAAAGTTGTTGGTATTGATGTGATGGAGATGCCTGTAAAATTTCAGGTCATTTGGATTAATGTAGAATGAGTTATGACGAAATTACTGTAGCTGTTCTGCTTTGGACAGAATGCGAAAATGGCGATAGTAATTGGCCATTTTGACTGGTTTTGGTTTGGATTTTGAAGTTGGTGTCTTCTGATGAAATGTAGCTGAATGTCTTAGCTAACATATGCCTTTGGAATTTCGGCATTTGGACTAGTATGGACTGAGATATACCGATTACAGTTTTCTGCGTTTTGCAAACCTGTTTTGGGAATTCTGGTATAGTATTTCGTATTTTTGACCTAGTTGGGCCAGGAACTGGATTGAGTGACCTTCTACATTGTTGTAACCCTGTTTCATAGCTTCGAAATGGTGGATCTTGCACCCCCATCCGATAACCGTAGAGAATTTTACACCATTACCGCATAATATGGGCAAAACAGTTTTCTATTTGGGGCCAAGACTAAGGCCATTTTCTAATTTCTGGTTTGCTATTATGCTCATTTATGCATATGAAACCTTATTGGGGTTGTGGTTGGCATTGGTTTATGACTCGTTATCGAGTCTCTTTTAGGGCTTGCTTTCATTTCGATTGTTTCCTAGCTAACTTTTGTACTTGTACTACGTTGAGCCTAGCGAACGGCTTTTGGGAAATGAGATGATGTGAGAACCCGTATTTCCCTAATATTGTCCTAGGGTTTTTCCCTTAATTGCATGTTTTCTGGCTTAGAAAAAATTCTTGGTGGATTTTAGGGGTAATTATAGTTTTTAATATGATTTTCCTAGCATTGGGTAGTTTTGAAAAATTAAGAATATATATTGGACGTGGGACCCACTAGTGCGATAAGTTCGGAAAAATTCGGCCAATAAGGTTAAGTTTCGGATACTGTGAAAAATTTATCGGGTGTTAAGAGATAAGTAGGGTGTGTAAAGTGATTGATGTGAGAGAGAAAAGAATGATAAGAATGCATTAATGGAGGTGACAAGTGTCACCTTCTCATTGGATGGACTTTAAGAAACACTATTCACTTTCTTGACTTTTTTGACCAAAGGATTAAATATCAAAAAATGCACAAAAACCACCAATTTTCTTCTCTTGTTGGCCGGCCATCTTGAGCAAAGAAGGAAGGAGAAACTCTTCAAGTTCTAGCTTCTACTTGGTGCAAATCAACCAAAAACATTTGCTTCCATCCATTTCACTCCATAAAATCCTACCTTCTAGTGCTAGTAAGGGTTGTAGTGAAGTTGTTTTGAAGAGCAAAGGTGTCCACAACCTCTCTTTCCCTTGTTTCTTGGTAAGTGATGCTACAACCTCTCCCCTATACCTAATGATGCTTATAATATGCTTAGAGGTGCCTTGGGTGATGAAATATATGATTTATTTCTTGATTTGAAGAGTTTTGGTGAAGTTTTTCTTTTATTGGGAATTTTTCTGGTTTAATATGAACTGATTGTTGTAGCTATCTTGGATGATTGGAAATGGACTATAATGGTTCTAGTGGGTGTGAATTGTGGATAAATGCAATTAATTTTGGATTTGAATGGAAAATTGGAAAGTTAGGGTTCATAAAATCCCAATTCTGTCCGGTTTTAGATCACTGGGTTAGAGGCCGAATTGGACTTTACTCAAAACATGAAAGTTGTAGGTATTGATGTGTTTGAGGTGCCTGTAAAATTTCAGGTCATTTGGATGAGTGTAGAGTGAGTTATGCCATTTTTACTGTAGCTGTTCTGCTTTGATCAGAATGCGAAAACTGCGATAGTAATTGGCCTTTTTGACTGGAATTGGTTTGGATTTTGGAGTTGGTGTCTTCTGATGAAATGTAGCTGAATGTCTTAGCTATCATATGCCTTTGGAATTTTGGCATTTGGACTTGTATGGACTGAGATATACCGATTACAGTTTTCTGTGTTTTGCAAACCTGTTTTGGGAATTCTGGGTTAGTATTTGGCATATTTGACCTAGTTGTGTTAAGAACTGGATTGAGTGGTCTTCTACATTGTTGTAGCCCTGTTTCTTAGCTTCGAAACGGTGGGTCTTACATCCCCAACCGATAATTGTAGTGAGAGTTGTGCCATTACCGCATTAGGAGGCCAAAACTGTTTTTGTTATTAGGGCTAATATAGTTACATTTCCTGATTTTCTGGTTTGCTATAGTTACATTTTCTGGGTTGTTGTTATGCCGTCCATTTATTTTCTTGGAAATTGAATGAGTTAAAATGGTTTTGGAAATGTATTTTTATCAAATTTGGGTGTATTTCCTTGAGAATTTCATTGGATCGTTCAACTAAGGATTTGAGGGCTAAGTTCTAGTTACATTTGTATATTTCTGCAAGGCAACTAATGTGACCATTTTACCATTCGAAAGCATGAAACCCCAAATGTTCTTTATGCCTTTCCTATGAATACAAGTGAATTATTTTTAAGCGAGGCTCTAAGTGTGGAAGTTAACGTATTTTGTCTTCCTTTCGCATGCTTTATAGTGAAGACATTTAGCCTATACTATTTCTTTGAAAATGAGTTGATTTTGAACCACGTGAACAAATTTATTTATCAAGTTGGGTTATAAAGTGTTCTAGTTAGGTATTTTCCGTCGGAAACTTATTAACCTTTTTGGAGTTAGTTTTGTACTTAATTTACCAACCCTAGTTATTTCATCCACTGGCCCTAATGGACTCCTTTCACTTTAAAGTCACCTTTATTTGTTTTACTCGCTTTACTCGTACTTAGCCGAATTCCTTGATTTCACTTACTTGTTTTGCTATATGACTTGTAATATTCTTTTCGTTAAATCTTAGGTTTTCTCGGTGACCGAGGGTAATATCTGGAAGAATATTTTGCACGTTATTTTGCGTAATTAGGTGAGTGTTCCTTGTTTGTTATGTTTCATGATGGTATGGCTTGTATGAATGATTGATAAATGTTAAATGCTTTCAATAATTGCTAAAACGAGTTTTTGAGGCAAGTGTGTACTTTATCGCACTCGGCCTAAATGATTGTGAAAGTTTCAATGATTGAACGATTGAAATGTTATTTGTGCATGAATGTAAGCCTTTGGGCTGAACTGGCCATTGCCCCTTGTTACCGGTCGTCTCGAGCCAGAAGCGGACTCGGTCGGGCGATTAGGGACTTGGGTGAACGTTTCGGTATACTCGAGTATTACCTTGTAGGTTGGTGGAGCCTGGCCAAAAGCCAGGGACGGGGTGAATGAATGAATGAACGAATGAATGAATGAGGGTTTTACTTATATAAAATGCATTTTTCAAATGATTGGAGACATAAGGGAATGAAAGGAGAATGAACGAATGAACGAATGGCTCCTTGTGAGCCCGTATCCTTTTCATGAATATGTTTATCGCTTTATTTGTACTTGTAACTTGAATTGTTGTTTATATGTATTGAATGCATTGATTCTCTTCTTGCCTATGTGTGCGGAACCTCACTGAGCTTTCCAGCTCATTCCTTTAGTTTTTGTTTTCCTTAGCAGGGGAAGACGTGCAAGGACGGAAGCTACTTATAGACTAGCCGGTCTAGAACTTTTGACTTTTTTTATGGTTCTCGCCCCAATGTTTGGTGGGCTAGTTGTATGGAGAATAGAGAACCTTTGTACATACGTTGTATTGCTTTTGGGATGGTTATGTATATAAGTTTACGTTTAAGTTTGGAATTATTGTTATTTCGTTTGCTTTGTGGGTTTTATTGCCCTTTTCTTATAGTGACTGACTGAGTCCCGGCGAGAGCTGGGCAGGCGGTCCGCCGAACCCTTTGGTTCGCCTTAGGGGGAGGTGGGGTCGTTACAGATGAATTTTGTGTGAGATGTTGGGACTGATTTGAGGATAGAATGAAGCCTTAATGGCTGGAAAAGTAAGAGATTTAGGGGAAGTGCTGCCCGATTTTCTAGGCCGTTTGGTTCCTTTAAGTTGGGTTTGCCTTTTGGTAGAATGAAAGGCTTTTGAGTTGTTTGCGCCTAGGTCTTCATGCTACCTTTTCGTTTCCAAGAAAATCATGTTTTGCACCCTTGCATTAGTAATTATTTGGCGAGGTATACGACTAGTAGTCGAGCCTCACATGTGCATTCTGTTTACTCGATTCTGGAAGTAAAACCTTCAATTGGTTTATTTTGATTATTTTAGGGTTTCTTGGCGATTAAGGCCAATCTGAAGTGAAACTTTTTGAAGTTGAATCGGTGAGTGTACCACTCCCCTTCATTGTTGTTTAACTTGATTTTGCTCTGCAATCTGTTTATTTGTTCGAGACGAGGGTGTACTTTATCACACTCGTTCTCTAGTCTGATCATATGCCAATTTACTATGCAAAATTTGAATCTGTTATCTATGTCTGCATCTGTTCGGATTTCTATGACCTATGAGCTCAATCCTGTGGCTAAGTTATTCGAGTCGGGCCGGCAAGGGCCTGGACGATTAGATAACGAACCACGGTAGTCTGTTCGGGGATTTTGGGTATTGAGACCCTTGATTCCGGGTATACTCGAGTATTACCATTTCTGTTCGGTTACGGTGAGCGGGCCCGGTAAAGGGGTGTTTGGTGGACGGAATTCGGTGTAAAGAGGGGTCTACGGACGTTTGGTTCTATATACGTTGACGGAGAGTCAACCGGTTTGGATCAAGTACTGCGCTGGAAATTTGGCTCCTGAGAGCCACCCGTATCCTTCTGATTTGAATCATTGGTTCCTTTGCTTTACATCTGGCATGTGTATCTGATTTGTAAAATGTGAAATGCCATGATTTTTCTGCTATATGTTTGGTACCTCATTGAGCGCAAGCTCACCCCTTTCTGTCCCTTTTGTTTTCCTTACAGGAAAATAAACACTTTTGGTCTGGATTTGACAAATGGCTGCCAAACTGAGCTAGTCGAACATATCTTTTGTATAGCTCATGTATTAAAACCCTAAGTGTACTTTTGGGGCGTTTTCTCTTCTGATTTGGCAAACCGTGTATATGTATCAACTTTTGAAAACTTTTGTATGTCCTTTTGGATTGTAATTGCTAAAGTTCAGATGTGAATGTTTGTTAGCTATTTCGGTTGGGTTCTGACGGGTCGGTTACTATTCATGGCCGACTCCGGATTTCATTTTTTTTTATTTTGGGTTATTTTACCATTTTGACTTGTTTACGCTCGTTTGTAAGTTCCGGATCGCTATAGATAGTTCTGGTCTGCATCGTTAGTCCTGGCGAGAGCTGGGCAGGCAGTCCGCTCACCCCTTTGGTTCGCCTTAGGGGAAAGTGGGGCTGTCACAGAGTGAGAATCAAATTTGGTGCTTAAGAGTGACTTTTGGATGAGGAAATATTATATGATTTGAAGTGATAATAATAAGTTAGTGATTAGAAAGTAAAAACCCTAGTATACGCGATTTAAGAAAAATCGGCTCGAACCGACGGGTACCGTTTGTTACCGGGTAAACACACCACTTGACCCATACTTTATTACCTTAACCTTGTCATTTTATTTCAGCTAATTAACCCTCAAAATATCTCATACACCAGCCACAATATTTGACCAAGAAAACAAGAGAAAAGAAAAAAATTTGACTACCAATCAACTTGTGACACTTGTCACCTTTGACCCAAATCAATTCCTATCCTTTTAACCTTCTTTGAAGCTTCAATTGCACTTCATTTCAGCCTCTATTTCTGCCATATGAACCGTGAGAAAGAGAGGGAAAAGCCAAGAGAAAGAAATCATAATCCATCTTGAGTTTGGTCCACTTAAGTGAGAAAACAAGAAATCTAAACCGATTAATCAATAGTTTGAGAGCTTGGGAAGCTTAAGGAACCAGAAATTTCAAGAGGAGGTGAAGTATTACTCTTGCAAGCCCTTTTGTTGAGGTATAAGGTCTGACCCATGGCTTTGGTTCTTTTATTTTTGTTTAAGATGTTATATAGCTTGTGTTTTGGTTAGATTAGTAGCTATACAAGTTGTTGTGATGATTTCGGGATGATGTATATGACTTTGGGTTTGACTGATTTCCTTCTTATACTTGTTGTAGGAGTGGTATATGGTGTATATAGGCTTGTATAAGAGGTTGTGGTAGTGATTGAATCAAGAAAACGAAGAGATTGCCCTTGAAATCCCAAATTTCCAGATTTCTGGAAAATATGACTTCCATTCTGTCCGGTTTTAGTGCTCCATGTTAGAAGCTGAATTAGCCTTAGGTTAAAACATGAAAGTTGTAGGGAATGATGTTTTAGAGATGCCTGCAAAATTTCAACTCAATCGGAGCAACATATCCTGTGCAAAGACTGCTGCCCTGGTTCTACCCGAATTTGATAATTGCATCTGTAATTGGATTATTTTGGTTGGGAATACTTTGGAATTGGTTGTTGTGGTCTTCTGATGAATTTTATCCGTGTATCTTAGCTTTCGGATGGCTTTGGAATCACTTGGTTTGGACTTAGTTAGCCTGACTTATGATGTTTGAACCAGAATGCGGTTTGTGAACCTGTTTTTGCGGTTCGGGTGTGGTATATTGCATTTTTGACCGAGTTACACTCGAAATTGGACTGAGTGGCCTTCTTCAACATTGTAGCCTCTTAAGTCCTGAGTATGCCTACAAAATATCAGGTCAAACGGAGTAGTGTATCCCGAGTTATAGCCAAAACACTTGAACCTGGTTTGGACACTAGATTGGGTGCGTTTTGAATTTCAGCCTCTGACCGTGTGTTTTTCCGTTTTGATAATGTACGATCTGGGTGTTGACTCCTTCATAAGACATGTATATCTTGGTTTTATATTCGAATTGGTATAAAGTGCGTCGAAATCCGAGTTTCATAGCTCCCGTTATGACCGAAACAAGATTTATCGTCAGAACTGCCTTTGAATCTGGACAGTTCTGACGGGTACTTTGGCACTTCATTTTCGTTCTGTTCTGAATAGATTCAGGTCTTAGCCAAAACATCAAAGTTTTATCCTTATGTCTCAGCTTTCTAATGCCTTTGGAATTTGATGATTTGGATTTGTGAGCTGGGAGTTATGGTCCAACAAACAACCCTGTTCGTCACCCTAAGACGTAAATTTCTGGTATTGTTTTCTACAATTTCGACCTGCTTCCATTCAGATCTAGATTAAAGTTTCTTCAGGGGATTTGTAGCCCTTTCTCATAGCTTCGAAACGGTATCTCGTTCACTTTGATCCGACATTCCTAGCCTAATCTTTGATCAAAACGGTTTGAGATGGCAGATTTGGCCGTTTCCTTTTGCCGTTCCGCGCACTTGCATGTGCCAATTTTGCCGTTTCCATACTTACGTGTGTCGGCTTTTGCCGTTTTGCTTGTTTTGGGTCTGTTGGTAGCCGTTTGTGATATAATGTGATAAAATCCTTATTTCAGACCGTGGTGAGCTAGGCGGAGCCGGTGGGGCCCACTACTTGCCAACACACGAAGTGATTTCCGCTTTTTACTACTTTTGTATTTTGGGTAAGTATTCAGGCCGCTCTTGTGTGTTAGTTGCTTATGTGTTTCGATATGTATGAAGAGGGTACTTAGGCGAGGGTGTACTTTATCGCACTCGACCTAAACCCTAAATTTGCGCACATATTTGTACATGGCTTGTGTATATGAGCAATTTTGGAACTAAAACCCTTGAGCTTGTGGCTCGGGATGATTTTTGAATAATTTTGTGAAGTTTGTGAGTTTGGGGCCCGATCTCAATACCTAGATGGACTATTCGAGCCGGTTAGGGCTTGGTCGAAGTCAGTGCAACTTGGTTTGAGGTCACCAAGTTTGTGAATCCGGTTCACCGAGTATGTGGACCAAGTTTGTGACCCGAGCTTGTGACTCAAGCTGAAGTTTGTGATTTCGTTCGCCCGGGCAAGTTTGTGAGGTGACTGGCCAGTGAGGGTGATAAGGTGTTCGGTGGGTGTACAAGTGGAGTTCTACGGACCTTATTTGTGGTCGACGGAGTGTCGGCAGGAGGTCATGCATGGCAAACGACTTGGCTTTGGACCCAACCTGTATCCTTCCTTTGTATTGTTACTTTTGCACTTGACTTGGCATTTTGTGAAATAATTGCTTATCTAAATGTGAAGTTTACGCTTTTACCCCTGTTTACTTACTAAGCATATAGCTTACCCCTTTCCTTTTGTTTTCCTTAGCAGGGGGCCGACGCGGGGATCGCTCGGGAAGGTGTTTAGGGTTTCGATTATAGACGAGTGAACTTGTACTTGTTTCAGGTTGATTAGTAAGATGTATATATTTGTTGGGGTGGTTATAGTTCTCAACTTTTCTAGGTTTTACTTTCTGGTACTCGTGATATGTAATTCTTGGTGAATTGGATGTAATATCTGAGATTTATCTTGAAATTCATTTGAGGATTGTAGTGTTTGAGTGAGTCCCGGCGAGAGCTGGGCAGGCGACCCGCCGAACCCTGGGGTACGCCCTAGGGGGTGGTGGGGCCGTCACAGGTGGTATCAGAGCTTAGGCTTCAGATCTCTGTAGTGTGTCCTAGGCTTGAAGTTTAGGATACCGGACTGTGGGATTTGATTTTATTTGAAAGTTAAGCAATTGAGGGATAAAACCTATAGCTGCTTCGCGTGGTCTCTGCGCGGGTGAGCTTGGATGAAGTGGTGAATAAGTATGAAGGACTAGATGCTCGGTCAAGCATAAGTTATGGATCATAAATGTTATAGGCCTTAAATCTTTCTCATGGTATCTGAGGACCATAGGCAGGTACGTCAGGTAGGAATTTCGATTGTAGATAGTTTACTCTTGGGACTGCAGCTTGAGATGTGAATTATCTTATTTCGGATTCTTGTGCCTGAGTACTCCAGAGTTGAGGCGCTGCTAAGTACTTGAGATTTGCATTTTGGGAACATGAACAGGCTTTGTCTGGCTAGAGTGAGTACAAGAGATCAACGGGCACTTTGGAAAGTGGAGTAAGAAACCGGACGAGGGTGGTTTTCACTGAGTGTGGGACGACAAGTCGCGTTTCTTTCATTTTACCCTTTCATTGTCCCTACATGTCATTTACTTGTGGTATGTTAATACCTGCATATATAGTACTTGCTGCACTTGACTTTATCTAACTTGAAATGTCTCTTAGTGTGTATGGTGCATTATATTGTGTACATTTTGGCGTGGCTTGTATATATATGTACACCTTTTGATCTTTTGATTATTTCGAGTTTTCCAACCCTTAGCTCATTGATTGCAATTTCGAGGACTAAATTCTTTGAAGAAGGGGAGATTGTGATACCCCAAATTTTAGGATACTATTTTTGTTTAATCTCAAATAAAAGATTACTGTTTTATTTTATTTTATTTTTGTCTTAAAACATTGTTTTATTTTAAAGACTAGAAACCCTACTTGTACTTTAAAACCCTAGTTTACTTGTGACTAGCAGGTTATGTTTAAATCCCTCATATTTGACTCAAAACCCTAATTTTATTCTATGAAATTGTAAAATTCATCACACTTTTCTTAAAATTCCTTTTATTTGGAAATTATTCATTTAATATGATCCTACTACTCAAGTACTCCACAACAAGTGCAAATGAACCTAGAAAGTAGGGTTTCACTCTTCGTTTTCAAGATTGGAGCAAATTAGGGTTTTCGCGATTTTTCGCCGGATAATTATCCGGTACGGAGTGAGGATCAAATTTGGTGCTTAAGAGTGACTTTTGGATGAGGAAATATTATATGATTTGAAGTGATAATAATAAGTTAGTGATTAGAAAGTAAAAACCCTAGTATACGCGATTTAAGAAAAATCGGCTTGAACCGACGGATACCGTTTGTTACCGGGTAAACACACCACTTGACCCATACTTTATTACCTTAACCTTGTCATTTTATTTCAGCTAATTAACCCTCAAAATATCTCATACACCAGCCACAATATTTGACCAAGA
Source organism: Coffea canephora (assembly GCA_036785865.1). Taxonomy (NCBI): domain Eukaryota; kingdom Viridiplantae; phylum Streptophyta; class Magnoliopsida; order Gentianales; family Rubiaceae; genus Coffea; species Coffea canephora. Next base: position 27,074,621 of record CM071920.1, read on the forward strand.
AAACAAGAGAAAAGAATAAAATTTGACTACCAATCAATTTGTGACACTTGTCACCTTTGACCCAAATCAATTCCTATCCTTTTAACCTTCTTTGAAGCTTCAATTGCACTTCATTTCAGCCTCTATTTCTGCCATATGAACCGTGAGAAAGAGAGGGAAAAGCCAAGAGAAAGAAATCATAATCCATCTTGAGTTTGGTCCACTTAAGTGAGAAAACAAGAAATCTAAACCGATTAATCAATAGTTTGAGAGCTTGGGAAGCTTAAGGAACCAGAAATTTCAAGAGGAGGTGAAGTATTACTCTTGCAAGCCCTTTTGTTGAGGTATAAGGTCTGACCCATGGCTTTGGTTCTTTTATTTTTGTTTAAGATGTTATATAGCTTGTGTTTTGGTTAGATTAGTAGCTATACAAGTTGTTGTGATGATTTTGGGATGATGTATATGACTTTGGGTTTGACTGATTTCCTTCTTATACTTGTTGTAGGAGTGGTATATGGTGTATATAGGCTTGTATAAGAGGTTGTGGTAGTGATTGAATCAAGAAAATGAAGAGATTGCCCTTGAAATCCCAAATTTCCAGATTTCTGGAAAATATGACTTCCATTCCGTCCGGTTTTAGTGCTCCATGTTAGAGGCCGAATTAGCCTTAGGTTAAAACATGAAAGTTGTAGGGAATGATTTTTTAGAGATGCCTGCAAAATTTCAGCTCAATCGGAGCAACATATCCTGTGCAAAGACTGCTGCCCTGTTTCTACCCGAATTTGATAATTGCATCTGTAATTGGATTATTTTGGTTGGGAATACTTTGGAATTGGTTGTTGTGGTCTTCTGATGAATTTTAGCCGTGTATCTTAGCTTTCAGATGGCTTTGGAATCACTTGGTTTTGACTTAGGTAGCCTGACTTATGATGTTTGAACCAGAATGCGGTCTGTGAACCTGTTTTTGCGGTTCTGGTGTGGTATATTGCATTTTTGACCTAGTTACACTGGAAATTGGACTGAGTGGCCTTCTTCAACATTGTAGCCTCTTAAGTCCTGAGTATGCCTACAAAATATCAGGTCAAACGGAGTAGTGTAGCCCGAGTTATAGCCAAAACACTTGAACCTGGTTTGGACACTAGATTGGGTGCGTTTTGAATTTCAGCCTCTGACCGTGTGTTTTTCCGTTTTGATAATGTATGATCTGGGTGTTGACTCCTTCATAAGACATGTATATCTTGGTTTTATCTTCGAATTGGTATAAAGTGCGTCGAAATCCGAGTTTCGTAGCTCCCGTTATGACCGAAACAAGATTTATCGTCAGAACTGCCTTTGAATCTGGACAGTTCTGACGGGTACTTTGGCACTCCATTTTCGTTCTGTTCTGAATAGATTCAGGTCTTAGCAAAAACATCAAAGTTTTAGCCTTATGTCTCAGCTTTCTAATGCCTTTGGAATTTGATGATTTGGATTTGTGAGCTGGGAGTTATGGTCCAACAAACAACCCTGTTCGTCACCCTAAGACGTAAATTTCTGGTATTGTTTTCTACAATTTCGACCTGCTTCCATTCAGATCTAGATTAAAGTTTCTTCAGGGGATTTGTAGCCCTTTCTCATAGCTTCGAAACGGTATCTCGTTCACTTTGATCCGACATTCCTAGCCTAATCTTTGATCAAAACGGTTTGAGATGGCAGATTTGGCCGTTTCCTTTTGCCGTTCCGCGCACTTGCATGTGCCAATTTTGCCGTTTCCATACTTACGTGTGTCGGCTTTTGCCGTTTTGCTTGTTTTGGGTCTGTTGGTAGCCGTTTGTGATATAATGTGATAAAATCCTTATTTCAGACCGTGGTGAGCTAGGCGGAGCCGGTGGGGCCCACTACTTGCCAACACACGAAGTGATTTCCGCTTTTTACTACTTTTGTATTTTGGATAAGTATTCAGGCCACTCTTGTGTGTTAGTTGCTTATGTGTTTCGATATGTATGAAGAGGGTACTTAGGCGAGGGTGTACTTTATCGCACTCGACCTAAACCCTAAATTTGCGCACATATTTGTACATGGCTTGTGTATATGAGCAATTTTGGAACTAAAACCCTTGAGCTTGTGGCTCGGGATGATTTTTGAATAATTTTGTGAAGTTTGTGAGTTTGGGGCCCGATCTCAATACCTAGATGGACTATTCGAGCCGGTTAGGGCTTGGTCGAAGTCAGTGCAACTTGGTTTGAGTTCACCAAGTTTGTGAATCCGGTTCACCGAGTATGTGGACCAAGTTTGTGACCCGAGCTTGTGACTCAAGCTGAAGTTTGTGATTTCGTTCGCCCGGGCAAGTTTGTGAGGTGACTGGCCAGTGAGGGTGATAAGGTGTTCGGTGGGTGTACAAGTGGAGTTCTACGGACCTTATTTGTGGTCGACGGAGTGTCGGCAGGAGGTCATGCATGGCAAACGACTTGGCTTTGGACCCAACCTGTATCCTTCCTTTGTATTGTTACTTTTGCACTTGACTTGGCATTTTGTGAAATAATTGCTTATCTAAATGTGAAGTTTACGCTTTTACCCCTGTTTACTTACTAAGCATATAGCTTACCCCTTTCCTTTTGTTTTCCTTAGCAGGGGGCCGACGCGGGGATCGCTCGGGAAGGTGTTTAGGGTTTCAATTATAGACGAGTGAACTTGTACTTGTTTCAGGTTGATTAGTAAGATGTATATATTTGTTGTGGTGGTTATAGTTCTCAGCTTTTCTAGGTTTTACTTTCTGGTACTCGTGATATGTAATTCTTGGTGAATTGGATGTAATATCTGAGATTTATCTTGAAATTCATTTGAGGATTGTAGTGTATGAGTGAGTCCCGGCGAGAGCTGGGCAGGCGACCCGCCGAACCCTGGGGTACGCCCTAGGGGGTGGTGGGGCCGTCACAGGTGGTATCAGAGCTTAGGCTTCAGATCTCTGTAGTGTATCCTAGGCTTGAAGTTTAGGATACCGGACTGTGGGATTTGATTTTATTTGAAAGTTAAGCAATTGAGGGATAAAACCTATAGCTGCTTCGCGTGGTCTCTGCGCGGGTGAGCCTGGATGAAGTGGTGAATAAGTATGAAGGACTAGATGCTCGGTCAAGCATAAGTTATGGATCATAAATGTTATAGGCCTTAAATCTTTCTCATGGTATCTGAGGACCATAGGCAGGTACGTCAGGTAGGAATTTCGATTGTAGATAGTTTACTCTTGGGACTGCAGCTTGAGATGTGAATTATCTTATTTCGGATTCTTGTGCCTGAGTACTCCAGAGTTGAGGCGCTGCTAAGTACTTGAGATTTGCATTTTGGGAACATGAACAGGCTTTGTCTGGCTAGAGTGAGTACAAGAGATCAACGGGCACTTTGGAAAGTGGAGTAAGAAACCGGACGAGGGTGGTTTTCACTGAGTGTGGGACGACAAGTCGCGTTTCTTTCATTTTACCCTTTCATTGTCCCTACATGTCATTTACTTGTGGTATGTTAATACCTGCATATATAGTACTTGCTGCACTTGACTTTATCTAACTTGAAATGTCTCTTAGTGTGTATGGTGCATTATATTGTGTACATTTTGGCGTGGCTTGTATATATATGTACACCTTTTGATCTTTTGATTATTTCGAGTTTTCCAACCCTTAGCTCATTGATTGCAATTTCGAGGACTAAATTCTTTGAAGAAAGGGAGATTGTGATACCCCAAATTTTAGGATACTATTTTTGTTTAATCTCAAATAAAAGATTACTGTTTTATTTTATTTTATTTTTGTCTTAAAACATTGTTTTATTTTAAAGACTAGAAACCCTACTTGTACTTTAAAACCCTAGTTTACTTGTGACTAGCAGGTTATGTTTAAATCCCTCATATTTGACTCAAAACCCTAATTTTATTCTATGAAATTGTAAAATTCATCACACTTTTCTTAAAATTCCTTTTATTTGGAAATTATTCATTTAATATGATCCTACTACTCAAGTACTCCACAACAAGTGCAAATGAACCTAGAAAGTAGGGTTTCACTCTTCGTTTTCAAGATTGGAGCAAATTAGGGTTTTCGCGATTTTTCGCCGGATGATTATCCGGTACGGAGTGAGGATCAAATTTGGTGCTTAAGAGTGACTTTTGGATGAGGAAATATTATATGATTTGAAGTGATAATAATAAGTTAGTGATTAGAAAGTAAAAACCCTAGTATACGCGATTTAAGAAAAATCGGCTCGAACCGACGGGTACCGTTTGTTACCGGGTAAACACACCACTTGACCCATACTTTATTACCTTAACCTTGTCATTTTATTTCAGCTAATTAACCCTCAAAATATCTCATACACCAGCCACAATATTTGACCAAGAAAACAAGAGAAAAGAAAAAAATTTGACTACCAATCAACTTGTGACACTTGTCACCTTTGACCCAAATCAATTCCTATCCTTTTAACCTTCTTTGAAGCTTCAATTGCACTTCATTTCAGCCTCTATTTCTGCCATATGAACCGTGAGAAAGAGAGGGAAAAGCCAAGAGAAAGAAATCATAATCCATCTTGAGTTTGGTCCACTTAAGTGAGAAAACAAGAAATCTAAACCGATTAATCAATAGTTTGAGAGCTTGGGAAGCTTAAGGAACCAGAAATTTCAAGAGGAGGTGAAGTATTACTCTTGCAAGCCCTTTTGTTGAGGTATAAGGTCTGACCCATGGCTTTGGTTCTTTTATTTTTGTTTAAGATGTTATATAGCTTGTGTTTTGGTTAGATTAGTAGCTATACAAGTTGTTGTGATGATTTTGGGATGATGTATATGACTTTGGGTTTGACTGATTTCCTTCTTATACTTGTTGTAGGAGTGGTATATGGTGTATATAGGCTTGTATAAGAGGTTGTGGTAGTGATTGAATCAAGAAAATGAAGAGATTGCCCTTTGAAATCCCAAATTTCCAGATTTCTGGAAAATATGACTTCCATTCCGTCCGGTTTTAGTGCTCCATGTTAGAGGCCGAATTAGCCTTAGGTTAAAAACATGAAAGTTGTAGGGAATGATGTTTTAGACATGCCTGCAAAATTTCAGCTCAATCGGAGAAACATATCCTGTGCAAAGACTGCTGCCCTGTTTCTACCCGAATTTGATAATTGCATCTGTAATTGGATTATTTTGGTTGGGAATACTTTGGAATTGGTTGTTGTGGTCTTCTGATGAATTTTAGCCGTGTATCTTAGCTTTCGGATGGCTTTGGAATCACTTGGTTTTGACTTTAGGTAGCCTGACTTATGATGTTTGAACCAGAATGCGGTTTGTGAACCTGTTTTTGCGGTTCTGGTGTGGTATATTGCATTTTTGACCTAGTTACACTCGAAATTGGACTGAGTGGCCTTCTTCAACATTGTAGCCTCTTAAGTCCTGAGTATGCCTACAAAATATCAGGTCAAACGGAGTAGTGTAGCCCGAGTTATAGCCAAAACACTTGAACCTGGTTTGGACACTAGATTGGGTGCGTTTTGAATTTCAGCCTCTGACCGTGTGTTTTTCCGTTTGATAATGTATGATCTGGGTGTTGACTCCTTCATAAGACATGTATATCTTGGTTTTTATCTTCGAATTGGTATAAAGTGCGTCGAAATCCGAGTTTCGTAGCTCCCGTTATGACCGAAACAAGATTTATCGTCAGAACTGCCTTTGAATCTGGACAGTTCTGACGGGGTACTTTGGCACTCCATTTTCGTTCTGTTCTGAATAGATTCAGGTCTTAGCCAAAACATCAAAGTTTTAGCCTTATGTCTCAGCTTTCTAATGCCTTTGGAATTTGATGATTTGGATTTGTGAGCTGGGAGTTATGGTCCAACAAACAACCCTGTTTCGTCACCCTAAGACGTAAATTTCTGGTATTGTTTTCTACAATTTCGACCCTGCTTCCATTCAGATCTAGATTAAAGTTTCTTCAGGGGATTTGTAGCCCTTTCTCATAGCTTCGAAACGGTATCTCGTTCACTTTGATCCGACATTCCTAGCCTAATCTTTGATCAAAACGGTTTGAGATGGCAGATTTGGCCGTTTCCTTTTGTCGTTCCGCGCACTTGCATGTGCCAATTTTGCCGTTTCCTACTTACGTGTGTCGGCTTTTGCCGTTTTGCTTGTTTTGGGTCTGTTGGTAGCCGTTTGTGATATAATGTGATAAAATCTTATTTCAGACCGTGGTGAGCTAGGCGGAGCCGGTGGGGCCCACTACTAGCCAACACACGAAGTGATTTCCGCTTTTTACTACTTTTGTATTTTGGGTAAGTATTCAGGCCGCTCTTGTGTGTTAGTTGCTTATGTGTTTCGATATGTATGAAGAGGGTACTTAGGCGAGGGTGTACTTTATCGCACTCGACCTAAACCCTAAATTTGCGCACATATTTGTACATGGCTTGTGTATATGAGCAATTTTGGAACTAAAACCCTTGAGCTTGTGGCTCGGGATGATTTTTGAATAATTTTGTGAAGTTTGTGAGTTTGGGGCCCGATCTCAATACCTAGATGGACTATTCGAGCCGGTTAGGGCTTGGTCGAAGTCAGTCCAACTTGGTTTGAGGTCACCAAGTTTGTGAATCCGGTTCACCGAGTATGTGGACCAAGTTTGTGACCCGAGCTTGTGACTCAAGCTAAGTTTGTGATTTCGTTCGCCCGGGCAAGTTTGTGAGGTGACTGGCCAGTGAGGGTGATAAGGTGTTCGGTGGGTGTACAAGTGGAGTTCTACGGACCTTATTTGTGGTCGACGGAGTGTCGGCAGGAGGTCAGCATGGCAAACGACTTGGCTTGGACCAACCTGTATCCTTCCTTTGTATTGTTACTTTTGCACTTGACTTGGCATTTTGTGAAATAATTGCTTATCTAAATGTGAAATTTACGCTTTTACCCCTGTTTACTTACTAAGCATATAGCTTACCCCTTTCCTTTTGTTTTCCTTAGCAGGGGGCCGACGCGGGGATCGCTCGGAAGGTGTTTAGGGTTTCGATTATAGACGAGTGAACTTGTACTTGTTTAGGTTGATAGTAAGATGTATATATTTGTTGTGGTGGTTATAGTTCTCAGCTTTTCTAGGTTTTACTTTCTGGTACTCGTGATATGTAATTCTTGGTGAATTGGATGTAATACTGAGATTTATCTTGAAATTCATT